>CM051500.1:20744948-21012224 GCA_028031935.1 Paedocypris micromegethes
AGGAGGCGATATTATATATTGAGGAGGTCAATTTCATTTCTATATTAGGAAATAAAGCTTCATAAATAAAGAGTTTCTCGTCTTCACATTTCTTTGTGTTTTTTTAGCCTAAATTCAGAACACGTGAAAAAAGCACTTTTCAAATTGTGTGTGGAGTAATTTTTAAAGCAAGGCATATAGAGTTGGATATGGTCCCTAGTGGCCAACCTGACAAACTAAACTCATTAAGCAGTCTTTTTGTAACATCTTCTCTGGTATGATGCACCAAGTTTTTTCAATGGTTGAAAGTATACATATGTGGTCTGGAATTGTCAGGTTCGAAAATGCAAGGTTTTCCAAGAAAGAGACAACATTTGGATGGGAGCGTATGTTGTTCTAGTAGAACTTTCAGCATGAAGGATCTCGTCATGAATCAACTTCCTAGTTATCTCATCATTGGTTCAACCCTCTCACGTCAGCTGCCCGTCATTCTCATCAACACTTATTCAATGATTCCTGGCACCTGTCTGCACTAATCAAGCTCCCTATGTAGACTGCACTCTACCACCACGGCACTGTCTGAGCTCGGTTATGGAAGCCATTACTTCTGCAACCTTTTAAATTCCATAGTTACCCTCTGTCTGTATAGATTGTGCCGCGTTTTTCTGTTTTTTTTTTGCATCAAATCTGATGCACAATTATTTGTTCATGTTGGGTCTCTTTTTCTCTCACACTGTGGTAGGATATAGTGTTGGACTCCGAGTACTTTCTAAAGCTCTGTATCTTTTATTTAGTCTTTAGGCCTACATGTTTTTATGTAGGATTACTTCAACTTCTATTTGAGAATTTGTAGTTGTTTTTCTTCACCGGTAGCAGGGTCGTGGTGACACCAGAATAACTGGGGGTCCTGGGGGAATTTACCCCGGAATATACTGGGGGAATAACCCCTAATTTTGTAATATAACTTTTTGTCACAGACGGCTGGACGATGGACCCGTGTGCACAACACAGACGAAGCGATCACAAAGTGTTACAAATTTTATTCCAGAAACTAAGTCAGGCCGGAAGCGGTCGGTAGACTGTGAACTAGGACAACAAGGAACCAACAAAGGCAATCTAGGAAATAGTCACAGGTCAAGAACGAAACAAAATTGCTAGGATAATATCGGGAAACAAATGCAAAAGCAGTTAAATCTGGGTAAGACAAGACAAGATACAGAAATACAGGCAAGGCAAGATATATAATGGCTGGATCACAGGCTAAATGCACAGACGAACCCAGGTGAAGACAAAAACAGGTGCTTATGTACCGAACATGATTGCAAAAATGAAAACAGCTAGACCGAAATACAAATGGAGCGCGATCATGGAGGAACCCGGAATTGCAAAATAAAATAATAAAAATTAAATTAAAAAAATTCGGAAGTGTCCAAATTACGTTCAGAAACCTCTATCTGCTCTGATTAAAAATTGTCAATAAACCTCTTAGCGTTGACTTCAGTTTCGACTCAGCATATTCATCTAAAGACAATTCTACCAGGACAAAATGTCTCCTCTCAATATAAAATGCCAAACGTGACGGATACAAAATCTTAGTTGTGGTAGAGACCAGCCCGAACTGGTTCAACAGTTCGAGATTAGATGGTTGAGATTAGATCAACAATTAAATAAATCAATGTTTTTTTTTTATCATGTGATAAGTGTGTGTATTAATAATTAAAGGAAACCCAGTATTGCATCAGAGAGGAACAGAAGCTTAGATGAAGATTAACTGTGTTCAGGTGATAATTCGAGTGGATTGATTTAAACCAGATGAATTTTTCTCCATCTGTGAGTGATTAAATGCATCAGTGAGGCAAAGTAAGACTAGTGTAATCAGTGTAAAATGAATTCATTTCTTCTTTACAAATTGGAAAACATGTATTTATAAATCTTACAAATGAGTGCTTTATCCAAGAAACAAATCAGATTTTTGGATTTGTCATGATGAATTTACAATTTTTTTGTTTCAAAATGACACACTGTCAATGTTAACGGCAACAAATATTCAGTTGTGTCAAATACTGTTAGCATTGATTTTAATGTATAGCAGCACTAAAAACCTTTCAATGCCAGCATTTAAAAAGTCCCGCATCTGTGCTTGCCGACTGGCTTGTTGACGTGCCAAATATTTCAGAAGAGTCAGACATTGCAGAAAGCTTCAACTCTGCTTAAGTGAACTTTTCGGTGATAAAATGACCGAAACTTATCATCGGAAATGATCAAAATGACCGAAGCTTGTCTTTACTTACCACATAAAGCTTTGAATGTAAATCAAACATTTTCCTCGTCAATATATCCTTAAAAATAATGATTAACCTATAGAAATATGCATTAGTGGGCCTTTTTACGGAGCAAAAAGAACATTAATAAAACACCTTTTATGAATGGAACTCGTGTCTTTTAATTTTACACAAGCATCCTGTAAATACATTGCTCCAGTACTGATAACAAAACCTTAAGCACCTCTAATAGGTTTCAAATATTTTATCTAGAGATAAAACAGAACAATAAAGAATTTTACACCACCATAAAACCTCCCAAACCGCACACACAACAAAAAATCAAAAGACACTGATAATTTGGTAGTCTGACACCCCCCCACACACACACACACACACACAAACACACACGCACACAAACAAAAAATGAATACAAAAAAGTAGGAGCAAGCTGCTGTGTGTTTGGGGAATTTGTACGCTTACATGTGATATTCCAGTTGGTTGTATCCTTTTTTATCAGCACCGGCCTCGGCATTGCTCCAGCAGGCCCCTGACCTGTCTCTTGGCCCCATGGCCTCTCAACCCTTTTGAATAATGGCCAGGGGTCCCCGGAGGACACGAGATCACAGCCTGCAGGATGCTAGTCATTAAAAAAAGAACCACTGCTTCAGCGGGGTTAGGTTCAACCGGACCTAATTGTTTTTCTCTCACCCAGGCTGAAGGCAGCACAGCTGGGACACGCAGGACATGCTCAGCAATAATTTATGGTTATATGAACGCAGACTGCAGTTTAGAATGTAAGGCATGTGCATGGAACTGCTCCGACAACAATAAAAGCCTTTGAATTCACAATGATGCTCTCATGACAGTCCTGCTCATTATGAGGTTTGTTTATCCATGTGGCTTTTAATATAACTGTAAAACACCCAGCAGCTTTACTCGTTCCACACTGATGAAACGAATTGCAGATTCTTTCAAAACCCCACTGTCTTTTCTCTGAAACCTTATATAGGCTATATACTCACCACGGGCCCTTAAAAGCTGCTTATAAACCATTGCTTCACATTTGACTGACCTATGCTGGAAACGACAAGGTCTTTGATCCACTTCAATGTCCTTCAATGTACTTTCTAGTAAAGTGAAGTGTGAAAACGTTTGCTAAATGAAAGTGACGTGCTTTGCTCATTAGTTTCTGAGGCTTTGTGTTGTTTAAAAAAGAAAAAAAAATACACCTTACAGTGTCAACTGAAGAAGTGAGATGAACCTTCAGGATTCGGTTCACAGACTGACTGACAAGACGCAAACCATTCTCAGAGTCTGTTGAGGGCTTTTCTCCATCTTTGAGCAGTAAAACTCTCAGTCTCTGACACGTTCACCTCGAGTGCGAGACAAGAGAACGTTAACGTCCTCCTGACGCTCAGCATTCCTTGCTGCTTTATATGTGGTTTACTGGGTGACCTCTCTGACTGCTCGAGCTGCAGGAGTTTACGGAGGAAATTGAATCCTCGCTGTGGTTCACAAACAGAGGCTTCTCTCCGTGACACCACCAGTTTGGGATCTCCTCTTTCAAGCCATGCTCGAGTCCAAACACCTCTCCAATTGCACGGTGAAGTCTTCTCTTCTGGACAGAATCTCAGCAGCTTGGAAAGAAAGAACAATAAAAAGAAGTACTTCACTAGTTGTTTTTAAAATCACTGTATTTCATCAGGAAAGTTTAATATTTTTACAGAGCACTGTTACCTTTTCACATGCAACAAAAACGTAACAAAAATTCACCTTCAAAATTATAGAAATTTTGGTAGCACTTTATAAAAACGTCACCTTATTTAGCATTAACTGTCCATGAATAATAGCTTTGTTTATAATCAATAATGTATTAAGAATAACCAATAATTGGTAACACATTTGTTATCGATGCACATCTAATGATTAAGATCATGAATAAGCTGGTTATTCATTGTGAATTTATACTTAACAACGCATGAACACATATTTACCTGATACTGTACTATAGTTCATGAAGAGTTTTTTTTAAAAATCTTCTAAAGTGAAAACTGGTTATGGTTAATTAATTATTGTTGGAGAAAGAGCCAAAATTGTAACCAAATTTAAATAAAAAACCTAAACATTGACCCGACACTGGGATACAGAACATAATCTATATATTAAGACATTTACACTGTAAGCAAAACACAATCACAGAAAGTAAACAATTTGTGATCATTGTTATTGTCAATTACTGTATAGTTTTCCACAAAGGGAAATTACCAGAAACAATAAGGGGCACCTAAAAATAAAAAAGTGTGACTTATGTGAGAAAAAGGATTAGGAAATATTTAATGGGCCTTAATGTCTAAAAAGTACTATAATTTTACTGTTTACTGTCTGTATTTTACAACATTTGTCTGTTAAAACTGCCGATATCGTTTACGGCCTGAATTGTTAATGGAAAAGAGCTCAAACTCAATCACAACTTGTAAAGCTTCTCTGCATTTCTCAAGAAAAAAAGTTGTGCACACAATAAAATAAGACAGTGCACACAATGCTGTGAGATTGCTAAAAGCCCAAATATAGAACAATCAACAAATCCAATATTTCGTTTCAGACTTTATGTCCAAAACATGAAATTCCTGTAACACTCGAGGTCTTCAATCTAAAAACACATTAAATCATGACACTCCATTTAGTCAAAAGTACATCTATAGCCTGAAAAATCACCATCCTTTGGCTTCAAACACTGGAGCAGTTGTTAATACGGAGCTGAAATGTTCTCCCATAATTGTAGATCTTTAAGTGTTCACCGGGTATCATTTACAATGCGTTCTTGTATAAACACACATTACATATTCATCCTTACTCTTGCCAGCTGCACAAATATGAATTGCTGGACCTTCAGGGAATATGAATTTCATTTCACGCCGAGTCCTTGCATCAGGCAGGTCAGGGGTCTTAACCTGACCAAACGTCCCCTTTAAAGATTTTTAATGTGAAGAAGTGCCTTCTCAACAACTTCTGGTAAATTCGGCTTGGTGGAGGAAATGGATGTGGAAGGAATGTTTTTCTTGGATTTGAATATGTAAGTTGTAAATCACTCAAAGAGATACACGACCACTTTGTTTTTCAAGTTAGATGATAACGCTCACGTTTATTCAGCGCGTTGTCTCAGCGGTTGTTTATAGAAGTGAAACTGTCAGCCAGAATCAACAGAGCAATGAAATTACTCCGCATATTTATTTACATCGTCAACCGAGTCGTCATGGAGATCCAATCAACCTGGCATCTATGAATAGAAACGACATAATCTTAATAACTAAAAAATCACAAACGAGGTTAAAACGACACACACATAATTCAGTGTTGTAATTGCAGAGATTTATTTTGCATTACAACAGCAAGACAGTGACAAAGACGAGAGCCATCTGAAAATTGTTAGGCGAACTTCCCTGTTTTATTACTTCTCTAACAGTTTCTTACTCCGCTTGCCTCAGAACTTCCTTGTCTTTAATCACTTTAGAAACAATGCAAACACTCAATTACCAAGGCACTTGTTTGTGACCTGTCACCAGGTGGCAAACTTATCTGAGATGCATCTGGAGATACAGCTTGAGCTGTCATTGTGCCCCGAGCACATGTCATCCATGTCTGCAGCCCCTGGGCCACTTCCTGCGTGTGAGCGCGAGAAACGTTAGTGACTCTTACAGGTCCGAACAGCAGGGAGACACGCAGACACAAAGGCCAAAGCCCAACCTCAGCTGCTACTCATAAAGCCTGAAATAACTTTAAATTACCCTTGTAAAAATAATTATGAATTTAGAAAAAAAAATCCCATGCACCAGGGCTTCGGTTGAGAATGGTTTTTGTTGACTTTCATTGACAAACAGCTTTGGTTGACTAAGTATTATATGGGTCAGTCTGTAATTTAGGTGTTATCTAGTTTGAAAATGCAAAATATGGTCAACTAGTTTCCTAAATTAAAAAAATCAAGACTTCTGATTCCATACTTTTAGGTTTCAGAAGTATCTTTAATGGATAAGAATGCTATTGGCATCTTGTTGCTTTTTGAATGTGCTCAACATATAAATTAACCAATCCTAACTATGCGTAAACATGATTGGCTGTGATTGTTTGTGATCACAGAATACACGATTTATGTAGCTATATTGTGAATTTAATCTGTAACAAAAGTTAATTGAATCAGTAACAAATATTTGCCCAACTGTTTTATCTAAAACTTTTTTCACAAATTAATTTGTTGTTCAAGGTCTAATCCTGAAATGCAAAAAAAAAAAATTCAACTCAAGCTTTAAATATTTCATATATTTCAATTCCCATACAGTTTTGGCTGTGATGGATTAAACACATTTAATGCAAATAGAAAATAAATACATTGATTAAAGATTCATTGAACAGTTGGATTGTGCAGCTCTCAGTTAAATAAATTATAATTTCCATCCGCACGCACCTTCAATAAATAATTACATATTTTACATGAGCTCTGTCATTCTATAAACATGTGCTGTGACTATACAGAAAGACGTATTAATGAGTCAATGTAATTAATATTAACGTCCATCCTCACTTACTATTTTTGTAGTTCATGTCTAGCAATAAATTCTCTAAACTGACCACTTAAAAATGACAATACAGCCATTTTTACCATTCATCGTGCAATCACAACAAGACTCATTCAAACATACAAAAAAGATTTGTTCAAAGCCAGACCTTAATCTAACAAATGTTTATTGTGCTTCTTATTACTGTGTAGTGGAGCATGTTCTAAGTCTGTGATCCTACTCGAACACGTTTGCGTAAAAAGTTTATTATGTGTTAATGGGATTCAAGTCCTTGCACTGAAAGACAGAAAAGCAGGCCCAAATTTCAAAGCCAGAGCTGCGACTAACATTTTTCAGAAGTACTTGACCATTAAAATTAGCCTGAATAGAAATGCACTGGAGGTAAATGGAACCTAAAGATCTGTGCACAACAAAAAAAAAAGCCGAGGGGTGAAGAAACGGCGAGAGAGGAGGAAGAAGAAAAAAGCTTATTTTACATTCAACCAAGGCGCCCCGAAACGCACATCCAGCCTTTGGCCACAATGGATGCTTTTGTGCTGTGAGTCAGGGGTTAACCGAGTGCTGTTAGCATCCGGAGACGACCCCTCTCCATGCAGTGGAGTGCACTTGCTGGATTTCAATCGCATGTTCTTTATTTAGGCCTAACAAGCAGGGCGCTTTTTGTATTTGGCAGGCCAACACCAACAGACCTGTTAACAAAGCCTCGCCAGCCAGACAGACACGTTTTCCAAACCTATATAAAGCAATAGCGATCTGCAGTTTAGCTTTATTTCAATACACAGATTATATTGGAAGACAAATTCAAGCAAGAACTTGACAACCAAGCAAACGCACAGCAACAACGTTCTTCCGTAGAAAACCTTCGAGTTTAAGGAGCCATTTTCAGATTATTTAACCTCTGTCAACATTGTGTAAATATTGTGCATGTATTGCGCAACTGTGCATCAAAATGTTTTAGGCCGGTGCTCTTTTTTTTTTCTTTTTTAAAGTAAAGGGCTTTGTTAGCATCGTCTGCTTGCCAACTGGCACTATAATCCTTTCAGGACATGGGAACATGACAAGATTTTCAAGTTGTTTCTAAAGCTGAAAAGAACTGAGTCACCATGGAAGGACCAGCTCTCTTCAGACGGTGTAGCTGGTGAATACATGAATTGTCTGAGGTGCAAGACGCTGAAAGAGCTCATTTTTCTAAGAAGAATTAAACTGCACATTTAATAAAGTATCCAAAGCAACCTATATCTAATCACACACTACCTTAAAGTGAAAGTAAATTTAGTGAGTTTGCCAACCTAGCCACCAGGGGCAGTATCAAATTTGTGCTTTGCATTTAACTATACAGTGAAATTACACACATTCAAATCCGGAGCAGTGGGCAGCTTTGAGCCGTGTCACCCGGATGAGGGGGTCATTGTCTGGTCGACCTTCAATCTCTTGGGCACAAGTCCAATTTTCACTGGACCACTCCCCTTTCTGTCACTCCCCTTTTTCGCGAGTAAAACCAAAAACCTCTAGTTTTGTCAACTTAAATCTGACCGAGCCGTAATAAAACCCTTTGTACGTTTGTAATCAGCAACATTCATGCAAACTTACAGAAACTCTTCAACGTGTCGATTCGTTCGGAATGCTGTAGCATTCCTCGGAGGTGTCCGAACTAGTCCAACTAAGTGTGCGGTGAAGTTTCCTCATGGTGCTGTTTGTGTAGCCTGTGGTGGGTTTATGACCTATGCACCGGAAAGGTTACCCAGCCCGGTCCATGTGGCCGTGTAATGACGGGGTAAACTGAGAAAGTTCACTTATTTATGACTCCCTCCCTTTTCCCAATGATAGCCACATCAAAGAGCACCTGCAGGGAGGCAAATTGGTGTTAAGTGGAGGACCTCCTGTGGACGCCTGCCCTCTTCATCATGATAAGAACATGGAGAAATCTGGAGAGGATTTTATGGAGGCCTGCCACACAGGAGCAGGGAAGTCTCAGCTCATGCCAGAACACTGATTCACCTCAATCTGCCCTCACGTCCAGCACACACAGCTGGACGCTCACAAAATCAGTGCTCGCATTTATGATAAACTTTTAATGAGGAGAATTAGACAATTCCTTCCTCTGTATGTTTAATGCATTCAATCAACCGATCCGGTTAGAAGATAAGAATTTTAGAATGTAAGTCGACCATAAAATTGAACTTTTATCAAATGAACTTTGATCAAAGGAAATGAGTTGGTTTAATGCTACAGATGAATATATGTGCGCGCACACACACACACACGCACACACACACACATGCACACACACACAAACAAACAAACATGTGTGCTATCAGAGTACAATACGTATTTTTTTAAGTATTTAGGCCACCTTTTTCAGGAAAGCTTAGTTTAAAAAATAAACTGAAAGTAATGAAAATGTTTGTTTCATTATAAAATGTAATTACATTTTATGTTAAATTAACTTTTTCAGTGAACATCTTTGGCACAATTATAATATTATGTAAGCATTGATACAGTATTTGCTTTCCCATTCATAGTTGTCTTGTCATGTTTAAAGGAACAGTGTAGGACTATAACTTAATGCTAAAAATAAAAAGACTAGAACAACTAGAAACTAACTTTATGGTAAATACAATATAAATTAAGTACAATTCTTATAATTAAAATATTTTATACATGCTAAATGCTTTTCATATTGGAGGTCATTCAACAGTCACCCAGGTGCTGTGTGTGTGTGTGTGTGTGTGTGTGTTTACACTTCACTTTTCAGATAGAATAAATGAAGAAACAAATTTCCCCACAGATGGATTAATAAAAGGATTGTGAATAACTTTCCTTAATTAATAAAAAAAATGTAATTGTCTCTGAAAGAGGACTTTTCAAATGCTGTATGCTTGAACGACTGTATGAGCATGTCATGAAAATCAATGCCGAAATGGCAAATTAAACCTAACTGGGTGACTTTCTGATAAAATGAAAAATAACACAAGTGCCTGAAACCTGAGCACATTCACATCATAATGCTGCTCCTCTTGAGACTGAGAATATATGTTGGGTGGCTGATAGCCCCTAATGCATCTCTCCAAGCCACCCAGAATATAAAAAAATCCTCAAAGAAGAAACAAAACGACTGGAGTTAATTGAGAACAGAGCGCGGCAAGAGCGGCTAATCCAACACAGCTCTGGCAACAACCTTCACTCGGTTAAGGCCAAAACATCCCTCTCTCCCTTCTTTCTCTGACTCAGCCTGAGTTCATTTCATCACACAGCAAGCCAGGCATCTGCGGCAAAAAGCAACCAGAGGATACTGCAAAGCAAGGACCACAAAAACAGCAGCCTCATGCACCTGAAGCACCTAGAAACCTGTGGTGTAAAGTACTTGAGTAAATTGACTTTGATACTATACTTAAGTATTTTGGCTACTTTGTACTTGTACTGAGTATCAAAAATATCAGCAACCTTTACACTCAACTTGACGACATTTGTGATTGAGTATCTGTACTCTTTACTCCACTACATTTGAATGGACACAACGTTTATCGTTGCATTTCGATGGTGTGTGACAAGTTGTCATCCTTCAATGGTATCGCCATCTGCAGGGTGCTGAAGGTACTGGATGCTATTTTTGTTCTGACATTTTGTTCTTATTTTTATTTTTTTTTTGTTCTGCCATTTTAAAACAATGAGGCGTTAAACGTTATTTATATATTGGGAAATTAAGCCCCATAAATTACGAGCTTCTTTTTTTTCCCATTCAGATTTTATTTGTCACAAACATACATATTTTTCACAATTCTTTGTGTTTTAAATTCAGGACAAGCAAAATACTTAAGACTTCTAATACTTAAAATACTTTTTTTGAATATTTGAATATTTTTACTTGAAATTGAAAACTTTACAACTCAAGTTTTCTTAGAATTGGTGACAACTTATAATGGAGTAATGTTTACAGTAAGGTTTCCCCACTTTTACTCAAGTATGGTTTTCAGGCACTCTTTACACCGCTGCCAGAAACCAGCAGCTTCTGTATGAGGCACCTGCGTCCTCCAGAACCCTGAACAGACAGAAATTTAATCTAAATATCCCTCACCAAAAGTCCATAATGTCACTTGGCAAAACCACAGTCCTTAACAAATATGGCCATTACGGTGCATAGGGTCAAGCAAAAGAAAAATGACAGAACCTAGTATAACTCCACATCTGCTCTGTTTCAGAACGTTCAGCCCAGAAGTTCACCCCAGCAAATTAAAGCGCGCAAAGTGACTCTTTACTGCGACTTTGTTTGCATTGCAAAAAGCCAAAGCATTTGTGTTCCTCAGCAAGTCATTTTCACTACTAATGTTTCCTCTTTGAATGATGTTTGTGGGCAAATTCGCCGCTGAGGTCATACGCCGAAAACACAGCGACAGTTTGGCAACATCTGCAATCCCCTTGGATGCACCTACTGCATTTTATTCTTTGAAATCAAGACGAAAAGTTGTAAAGTGCAAGCAGATGTAGATTTATGGTGCAGACGGGGCCTGTAAATAAAGTTAAAGTGTCAGCTTGTGCAAAAAAAGTGTGATGGACAGCAGCAAGACTTTGGTGATGACCACTGCATGAGCCCTGGTGACTTTTACCTCTTCACTTCCACCGACTGTGCGCTTACACATGCTGATCCCATTCGCTGAGTAAACAAGGACTCTATGTGGCATTAGTCACGGGGCTTTTCAAACAGATGACGGGATTCATTAAAGCACCGACTTCCAAGGCTTCTGGAATGACACCTCTGCTTTTTTATTATTTTTTAACTTATTTAAATGGCCGTTTTAATCATCTGTATCAACATCGGCTGACAGCTTTGTACTTTATGGTGCTACTTTGTATCGGAAAAGTACCTTTGAACTGACACGCAAGATGGCAACTATCAATTATATTCATTTAACCCAACTTTATCAGTGTCCAAAGTAAATTTTATGTGAAGCTTTTCACGAATAAACATTCTGGAGAACAACGAGGGACGGTTAATTATTAGAAAAAGATTTCTATTGTAAAAACACTATTATAAAGAGTTATTACCACAAAAAATAAAGTATAAAAGTGAAAGAAGCTACTTTAAAGTGAGCAGTGCCTCAACCACTTTCATTCTTTAAGAAAGCAGCCAGCCAATAAAGACATTTTTGCCATTTTCGAACTCTTTGTGACTCAGGGATCCATGAAGCAAGACACTTAAGAGCCAGTCCCAGTGCTGGGCTGCACTTCTGCATGTCGGGGTCACACTTCACCCACCCTCGCTTCACTGCCTCTGTAGTGCCACAGCCTCAATCAAACAGTCAGCAGCTTTTAAGAACTCACAGACTGATCCGTGATCCTGAAACATCTTTACAAGAAGCTGAAGTGACCTGCGTTCAAACAAATAAAAGAGCCGTTTAGTCGTAAGCATTTTTCCCTGCTCTTAGAAGCTAATAGAGGACAAGGCGCTTTCCTGTTCACTTCTGCCTGGGGCAGATTCTCGGCTTTGTGGTTTTAAGTTTCAGTGACAAAATAAACTCGTTTTTTCTTTCTTTAATTTTTGTAATGTGTTGTATGTAATGACACATTTTTGCCTCACGAATGGGTTTTAATGATTAAATTATTTGGGACTTCATACAGTATGTTATGCTATATATTGTAAAGGAGATATTGTAAACTCTGAAGACCAGTAATACTATGTTTTGCTTCAAACTTCACTGCTCAAGGGTTTCACAAGAAGATTCGATTAAAACTCTAAAGGTTTTTAAAACGGCTTTACCAGAGCTTGAACATTGTTACTGTAACAAAGCAGTTGTTATTGACCATACAAGTGAATTTTAGTCACCAAACTTGCAAGCAAAGAATTGATTCAGTGGTTTGTGCTCTTGTGTAAGAATAAAATATTAAAACTTTTTTAATATTAATGTATACAAACTATTCATTGTAATTATTACACGGTCGGGCAATTGCTGCAAGTGAATCCATTGTTTTCTTCAAAAAAGAGCAAAGTAAATTGAATTTGTTGAGATATTTTAAATGCATCTGTTATTTAATTAATTACAGCATAACAACAATAGCATGTATCTTATCATTAGTTTGTTGCAGTCTCGATACAAAGTATTGTTATGCTTCTACTCATGACATTACTGAAAATCCTAAACGTAAACAATTCAAATCAGGATTTAACCCTCCGCTCTGAAATAAGGCCTAATTTATGTGTGCTTGAAATCATCAAGATGCGTGTCATTTCCTTGGAAACAGCCCAAAAGAGTTCTTTAATTTGTTTCCAGACCATGGCCTTGTTCTGCTCAAGCCCTGACTCAACCCTGCACATTCCAAACTTAGATTTAGAGGAAATTAAAAATCTCCTCTGGTATAACGGGACTCTTTGGTTCACACCGCAGCGATCAGCCAATCAGAATCCGCTCTGCATGCAGGACCTCTGGGTTTGGCCTTGCTGATTGATGTGTGCAAAAGATCCTTCTGCCCTGATCTTCTCTCACACCCCACTGAGCATCTATAACCTGCTGACTACCGCTGTCATCAAGCTGACGAAAGCCAGCTTGTAAATGTGGGCTGTTTTGTGGTTACAAAAACGTATCTACCATGTTCAGCCTGATCAAATAAACTCACTTCCAAACATCCCAGTCATAAACGTTTTGCTTGATTCGGTACGGAAAAAGCAGACACAAAACGTCCAAAGTATTTGTTTGTGCCCAGTATTTTTCATTTCTTTTTTCAATAATGTCCTTTAGTAGGACCTTAAAACATCTCAGTCTATGCAAATGATGTGGAAGGTTCTTGAAGGTGCTGAACCATGCTGCTACTACAACACAGGTTTTGCCAGGAATTTGAATTCTTCCCCAGTCCTGCCAAGCACTTATGAAACAAAAGAGAAGGAAAGATAGAATAGCAGGTTGAGGTTCTTGGGAGCAGAAAGGAAAAGTGGGAATGGGGTAAAAGTAACACATTTTTTAAGGATAAGCAGATTTTATGTCTGTGTGTGTGTGTGTGTGTGTGTGTGTGTGTGTGTGTGTGTGTGTGTGTGTGTGTGTGTGTGTGCGTGTATGCCCGTGTGTGCGTGAATAGTGAAAAGAAATCTATTAATCAAAAATCTCTAAACCACACAGATAGATTTACAATAAAGCAATTGGATTCCAATGAGTTTTTTTTAGACATAACAAAAATCTAAATCTCCATTGAACACTGATGCCGAGAACTAGCGGCGTTCTGCATTGTGTGTCACATCAAGCAAAGAATTGATGCTTTCTATGCATCGCTAGGTCTCGCATGGTTCTGCTCCATCTGTTGATTAGCCCAATTGGTGGTCAAAGCAGGAAAAACTTTGTGACACAACAGAGGAGGCAAAGGAACCCTCACAAAGGCACAGCCGGCCGGTCCCTTGCCACTTCAGGCCCTCAATGAGAGAGCAGAAGTGTCCCCACTGTGCGTGATACCTCAATGGCTCCCTCACCCCAGGATGAGTCCTAATCTGGAACTCCAGAGTCTGGCTCTCATAATGTGACCGGCCATACGTGTTCTCTCGGGTCACGTCGCTGCTATTCCACAGGCTTCGTGGAGAACTGAAAACAACATCTAAACCATATTTGATTTACCCAATCAGGAAAAATCAAGTAACCAAATAATGATTCTGAAGTGCTTAATCTGATCCACAAAAGAAGTGTGAGAATGTTAAGCCACTTTGATGTGTTTGATGAGGCAGTGGAGTCTGACTGTGTCCCAATGTATCGTGTTAAAGATTTATGATTACGACTGACTTTTCAGTTCAGCCGAACAGTTGTGAACGATTATGGCGAACGGTAAATCACACGCACTTCGGCTTCAGGCGGTTGTCCAGGTTTGTTGTGTTTCAGGTCTGAGTGTGAAACAGCCCACCGACTTACTGATGTTTCTAAAAACAGATGCCCAACACGTTTAAACAATCTGATTCTAGCTGTCTGAATTAGAAAAGAAGCAAATGTGCACGTGTGTTTACAGAGATACAAATAGAGTAATAATTTAGCTAAGAAAATATTTTGAAATGGCTAAATTCAACTCTTTGGGGATTTAGTTTTTATGTTATGCGCAATGACACACACGATCTTAGTTGAATCACCTTGACAAATCGTTCAGTGTTTATTTCTGATCTCTGTATCAACAGGATATAAAAGGTTTTTCTGGACAAATACGTGATTAGATAAAAATGGCAAGAATTTGCCTTGATTGAGCAACTTGTACTTGGTGTGCCCAGAATGTTTTATTAGCTTTCTTTATTAGCTCAAACAACAAGATTGTTATAGCGCAAAGACTGAACGTTAACAACAAAGAAGACACATCACAGGGCCAAAGCACTTTCATAGCTTTAATAATGACTACTGATGACTAATACATTTCTAATTTCTAATATGTTTATCAAGGTACATTCATCATAAATTATTATTTACTTAAATATCAACAACCTTTTTAACTACAAATTCTAATGACTTTTTTCCATGTTTCAGAATCTTTCAGCAACAGTTTAATAGTTGAACAGGTTCAAATAGCAAAAGTAATATTAAGATTTATATTTGTACAATATATTCAAGTTTTTAAAAGAAACGTTAAAACGTTTAAACAGTTGATGTAAAGAGTAAGTGTCTAAGCTTTTCAAACTTGATCAAAATCTTGATTTTCGGTTGGAAAACGACAAGTAATTTCTATTTAAAAAAAACGAAACCCAAAATACAGTTTCACCTTCACATGGCTGTGTGTTTATAGAAGTGAAAGGCATGAGCAATTGGGATTTATTTCATTTGCAGTTCAGAATCGCTGGTGATCTGTTCAGCTTTAGTTTTATTAAGCTGAAAAGGCCACGCTCTTTCTCACTTAAACATGCAAACCTTGCTCGAAGATTGCCTGTGCAAACACTGACTGTGAGATAAGCAAATACTTGTGAAACATCTGCTACCCCTTCTTTCAGCTCCCCGCATTTGTTCTCATTCCCCTTCATCACTGGATTTTATTCCTCCCCAGTCATCATCATCATCATCATCATCAACTAGAGCCGCTAGAGTTGCCATAGAACCACAGGCACAGACAAGCGAAATGTGATTTTTCAACCTTCTCACAAAGAGCTCTAGCTAAGCTATGCTAAAAATATAATTACTTTGTTTACATTTGAAATTTTGCGGAATAATTTAATTCAAGAGAATTGCTGCGTACAGATTTATAAAAGATCTATTCATTTATCATACAGCTTTTAGAAACCTCTGGAACTTACAAAGCATATAAAGTGTAAAACTCTTGTTTAAATTTGTTAGATGACTTTTTTCCCTCTCACTACTGTAGCACTACTGTTGAAATTTCTATGAAATTCAAAGCAAAAATAAATTAAAATAAAATATATTGTTTAGCATCAGATTTAATGTTATCTTCAGGGTTTAAAGCACATTTAGATTTGATGCTGGTAGACGCTCTGTTAAATATACACCGTCGTTTCAGGGTCGTCCTCAGAATGATGAAGATTTGTATTGAAGCGCCTCATTTGCATCTCAGCCTGACAGTCGAAGATCTGCCGATTGTACATGTGCAGAAGCGTCCTGCCGAGAATCCATTCACCACGTGTCCTGTGACTCATTACCAACATAAAGGAGCAAAATCACGGGGCACATTCACATTCTCTCTCCTATACAGGCAACACAGGCCAAAGGTCTCATGGGAGAAACACCGTGCCTCAGAAACATACATCCAGTTTCCTCCCGAAAGTCCAGATGTCATGAACTCAGTCTGTTACATAACGTAACAGAACATTATATTGGTCAAAACAATTCTCACATTAACACGTTTCTTCGGTGTTTTAAATGTTTGTCTATTTCTTGTTTACATTGTGTACTTTCAGAATGCCACATTTAGTCTTCCATATCTGGCTGTATATTTATATTTATTTTGTTAAATAATTAATTATTTACCGTAGCTACCGTTTCTGATTTGGGTTCAGTATTAAGCAACCACTTAGGTAGACCCACATGCCTACTAAAACGTAGTTGTTTATTTATGCTATGTGTAGATCACGAAGATGACAACAGCAGGGTTCAATACCTGGTGCAGCATACAGTTAGTATGAAGTTTGACTATAATGCAATTTAAATTTTTATTAAATTAGTAAAACATGCCTAATCAGACCTAAATTATCCACAACATATCAAATTGTTTTGGATAGTAGAAACTAGGGACCTTACAGAGAAAAAAATACCTCTATTATTTAATTTCAATACGTACAGTTTATAATATCAGCACAATTATAAAAAATGAAATTATGTTGAATATTGAGTTCTCCACAGAGTAGTCAGGATCTGTGTATTCAAAGTACAGTGTATTCAGACGGCCAAGATCTGCATGACTTTGGTGGGTGAGATATCAGGATGGGTATTCTTCTGCAGGCATACGGGGCGTGGAGACTACAGGACTGGATTCAGCCTCTTCTTGTGTCAAAGATAACACTTCTGGTTTCTCCAGTTGGCGATATGTTTATCTATCTCAGAGGATCCACTGCAAAAACCACAAAGCCTCTTGTGGGGGGCGACCTGGCCAGGACGAGATCTGAGGTCCTGACACCTTCTCAGTGAACTTCCCTCATTACAGTCTGATAATAATCGGAAAGCTAATGAGCTTTAATCCAAAGGCTCAATGAATATTCCACCATCATGGCTGTGAGCAACTCTCTTTTGCTTAATTGTGAGTAAAGAGCTAGTCAGTTTAATTAGTCCAAAAGACTTTTATTGAAGCATTTTTTTTTTCAAGTTTTATAGTCCATGAAACATTCTTCGTTTGACTTAAAATAGTTATAGTCAACATAGAAAAGACATAAAACAGCATATTTTGTTAAAAAATTCTAATCGGCAAAGTTGGGAAATGTCATTAATTCCCAGTCGCTACGTTCCTTTCAGGTGCTGCCTGAGCACGCTGAGATATGATTGATATTTAAAATACATAAGCCTCTGTTTTGGGGGCTTGAAATGAAAGTAGAAAGTTCTGCTTCGATCTCTTATTATCTAAGCTTAATTGTGCTTAGAATCTCAAGGTGGGTGTAAACTCGCTCTCTGGTGGCACCTTGTAAAGCAGCTTCTGCGTTCACCTCCAGGCTTTTGAAGAGAGGAAAGCATTTAAAGGCCCTCACAGTAAAACACACAGTAACTCAAGTGCAGAATGGCAGTACAAAAACACAAAGTCTTTCAAATAAAATTATTACGACTATTTGTGGACATGGTTTAAGGACTAAAAAAACAAACCTGAACGTAGAGAACGGCAGTCACAAGGTTTTCATGCCCCATCATTCACTTAAGTGTCTGCAGTGGAAGTGAGTGTGAGAGTGAGGTTACTCGCACACCCTGCTCTCTGGAGCTTTGTAACGGGACACAGCGGCACAGTTATACCCCTGGAAACCGAGAACACATCTGCGTCCTGTTATACAAACTAATACACCCGCACCACCGTCAACATCAACCCGCTCTTATTTAACTGGAAAGGTTGGTGGAAACTTCTGGGCCAATATAAAACAAATTGTTCACTCACCCTTTGTGTTTCTTTTTCGGAGTTGATGGAACAACAACAATTCGATGTGACAGGATGAGATTTTTTTTCCACAGTTTTAATCAAGTTTTTCACTTTTGTTTGTTTTTTGTTTGCAGCGCTGCTCTGGTGAGATGCACTTCTTTTCATTATTTCTCAAAACAATCATTAAAAATACATTGGAAACTCATGTTCATAGACTAAGCTTTTGTGGACGTTCGAACTCTGGAGCTAGATCTGTAACTGGAGGTGATGGGTTTGAGTCTCCATATCGGTAGTAAGAAGAAAGTGGGATAAGCAAACAAACCATTTCTCTCTGCGCCAGAACAACAGATGTGTGCTTGCGTGAGTGCATGAGTGAAACACTTGACCAATTTATCATTTTTTAATTAATCTTTTAATTAATATTTCGTTCAGCGCGACTAATGCTTAAGTGTTATAATACCAAATGTTATGTGCAACAGGGAATTCTTATGTTGCCACTTCCATCAATACGAACTTTTAATTCAAGGTATAATTAAATAGCGCGCAGGCCATGGTGATCCAACAATACAATTCTGCAACTATCGGTTAATTGCTACTTAATTGCGCTCACAACACCGCTCACACAGCAGAGCTTACGTTTTGAGCCAAAACGCCGTAACTGTAGCGGTAACAGCAGACAAATCATCGTGGGAACACCCACTTTCTCTTTCTGGTAGTGGGGGATTAGTGGGGGCGTCTGGACCCGTGCCCGCCTGTGCGCAAGTTTAACTCGGAGACACAGATGCTGCTGTCACAGTTGCTCCTGGATTCTACACTGTACGGATCTCTTCTTTAATCCACAGACATGGATCTGAAAGTGCTCGCAGTTTTCCTTCTAACATCGGTCGCCATTTTTGCGCCACTGTCATCTGGTGAGTCAGAATTTCGTTCAGAAATTACTCCGACGCTGCGCAAAATATGCCTTCGAAATGTCATTTACGCATATTTCGACTTTCTGACATTCTTTTTTTGTATTGTTTTTTTTTTCTTACGAATGTGATTTTTTATGGGATTACAATATATGCAGCATATTATTAAGAAAAAAAACAGTTTAACACGATTATATTAATTTTCTTATGCGATATGCATTTTATCATATAATGTATCGTACGTTATGCACTCGATCATATAGATTAATTGTTTTTTATTGCATAGCCGGTTGGGAATTAATTTCAAATATCATGAATGTTCAAATAATTTTCTAATATGTGTTATATATTTTCATATTGCAAGTCAGAAAAAAAATAAACGTGTATTAACGCGACACTCGCGCGCTGATTAATGTGTGTATTTGTCGCCCTCACAGTTTTCTCCTAATTATCCACAAATTAGCGAATAAAACAGAACGGCAGAAATAGCGCCAGCACATCAATCGTGGAAGGGCGCACGGCTCCTTCCAAACCCAGGAGGTTTACATGACAATAAGAGTAGATTACTTTAGATATCATTAGCATTTTACAAGTACACTAACGTGGATATAGTCTCGGGCACTTCACGCCTCGCTAGTCGGCGATGTCCGTCAAAATACGTGCAGGTTTGCAGACGGACACAAGCGATTTTACAATATAAAGCTCCCCAAACTGTTAAGTCTCTGCTTCCTTGAGTTTCTAAAGCGGATAATGAACACATCCGATCGTAATCTCAAATAATAAAATAGTTTAGGGCACTAGACTAATTTTTCCCCAAATCTTGGGGAAATTAGTTCAAATTGAGAAATAGTGCCATATAAAAGCATAACTATTTTGTTTTGCTATACTGACTATTTCCTGGATATTTATCTCCTGAGGTTTAAAAAATGTGAATGACTGGAAATAGAATCAAAAAGACAATACTCAATAAAATCATAAATCACAGACTAATTGTTTAAGTAGTTTGTGTTTTGTCTAAATCATTAGCTATATTATCTAAAGCATTTTGCATCCATTATTGATCTATAAATGTGATATTTTTCTATATGTTATAGACAGACATATATGGTTTCAAAAAATGTCTGTAAATCAAATATTAGGTTAAAAATAAGAGCTTTGGTTGCGTAACAGAGCTTTCTAAAAAATTAAGTTTCATTTTTACTGGAGGGTCCTGTTATTTTCACATCTGTTCTGCGAGCTCAGGATTAAAGCTTTCTTGTGATCTATGAATTTTTGCAATATCTACATGAACAAAATGAAAACCATCAGTGTAAATATATATAATCCTCGATTCTTTTCCAGCCAAGCCCATCAGCTTGGTAGAGAGATGCTGGTGCCGCTCCACAGTAAACACAGTTCCGCAGAGAAGCATTCGCGAGCTCAAGTTCCTCCACACACCCAACTGCCCCTTCCAAGTCATGTGAGTATATACAAAACCCTCTCTTCCACACACACACACTAAACATCTCCAGCCACAGGTTGGTCTGATTTGAAGCACACCACTTCACCTCATCAATCTCCAAATACTGAATGAACACTGAAAGGGGCTGGTATTGCCACCCTGTCGGACATTTTACTGTCAAACACTTTCTCTCAAATGCAAAAAGGGGTGAGACCTTAAAGCTTGGATGCATCTGCTCTGTACAAAAAAGAACAGAGTCTCTCTTTGAGCCTTCTCCCAGACGTTCCGAGAGGCTGAATGATCTGCTTTGTCACACACCGTCGCCTTGCATGCTGAAGGTCTGCTGAAGGAATTGCAGTGCGCGTTTAAAAAATTCCTTGGATTTTCTTTTAAAGAACAAATGGGAGTGCTGTGTCAAACTCGATTACAAAAGACACTCATTTTCCGTACCTTAAATGCTCACAATAGAGCAAACAAACACTTGAAGTGGGTCAAAGGGTCAGCGAGATAAAAACAGCTGGTAAGACTCAAAAACGCAAACTGACACAACAGCCACCGGCGAAACCCACGAGAGCTGATCGGACCCAGAAATCCATGGTTCTTCACATCGGCTGTGTTGAGTGATGCTGGTAACACTATCTGCTGGTGTTTGCCGTTGGCCTTGGCTTGCTGTGAAGTAATTACTACCTGCTGTTGTGCAGTCCAGACCTACTCAAGCTCCTGCTGACTACATCTAGATAGACCAACAAATGCCAGGCCCTGATAGTCCTCTGCTACTTCAAAAGATGGGGCTAACCAAATTAGAGGTTTTCTGTCAATTGAAGATAAGCGGTGATTACGTTAATGATACAGATATGAGGATGGCAGACCCTCAATGAGCCCTCATCAGACACGTCATGAATTTTTAAAGGCCACGATAACACGATGCTTCTCATTGCGGTCTGGCTTGGAATGTGTTGCTCATGAGATTACGAGAGGGATAATAATTCACACATGTGTAATTAAGCAGAATGTTTAATTGTATAACACTCACATAATGCCAACAACTCTTGTTTTAATAGGATCAAAAACTATTTCTAAATGTTTAGCAAAAGTCCAACATTGCTCTTTATTTCAATGGCATTATGATACATGTGTTGTTTAATCCTATATTCACATGTAATGGTATACAACATTGCACATTTTTATGTTATAATATTAATGTATTTTGTATTAAATGTATTTTGACATGTTTCCTAGTGGTAGCGAGTTGAAATTGTGGTCACAGGATCGAATCCCAGACTAGTTGGTATCTCGGCTAAAGTGTCTTTGAACAACTAGATTAAACATAGTGTTTAAAACTTCATACCAACAAACACAAACACAAACAAACATATTTGTTTCTGTTTATCTGTGCCATGTTACACACATGCCCGCATACTTGCAAATATATCAAAGTGAGGACTCAACATTGACCTAATACATGTCCTTCCCTAACCGTAACTTTAACCATCAATAAAACTAATCTTAATTGGAACCTGAGGTCTAAAATCCCATCTTGATCCTCAGGACGTGAAGCACAGCCAAAGGTCCCCACAAGTGACCAAAGAGCCCCACTTCAATTTACAAACCTGGTATAGGAGAACCAATAGTAGTGCAAATATCAGAACACACAGATGATAGACTCAGAGCAGTTTAAAAATCCATGGATCATCTGTGCCTTCAACATTCCTGTGATCTTCTCTTATGACTTGTGATCTACACGGGAAAGCCAGATAACAATCTTCCTAAACCTTCAGGGGAAACGAGTACAAATGCAGAGCAGGAACACTTAGAGTGAACGTCATATCACTTACTAGTGAGAGGAGTGTCTGAGAACACACTGCTTGACTGAGTTTGAATGCACAACTGTTCAGCCATTGTTTGGATGATGCTGACTATGAGCTTTCTATTGTTTAGTGCTTCAGTTGTATTTACAATGGAGTCTTCTAGCTTTACACTTAGCGGAGAATGATTGGTTGGGCAAATAAAACACATTTTTGGCTATGTAATACAGTTCAGTTATGGTAACGATTAGCATTTTTCTGCAGCGCCAAGCTGAAAAACAACAAGGAGGTGTGCATCAACCCAGAGACCAAATGGCTGCAGCAGTACCTGAAGAACGCACTGAACAAGTAAGAAAAGCCTTTTAAATCCATCAAAGTGGAGGAATGAGTCCATATAAGAAACTTAGAATGTCTTTCTTTATGTGTGCAACCGAACCGTTTCATAGCAGCTCATGACTGATCTATAAACGACTCAACCTAAGCGACTAAAGTTCACTTCATTTTATTATATTGTGATGAAATGTGAAACGTTTTATTTACTAGGCAAAGTGCAGTGTGGTATGTAACAGTCACATTTATTTTAAAAACACATTTAAGTAAAAAAAAAACATCTCACATCAATTTCCTGTTTCTCACACAGTCAACCAAAACAGTTTCCATATTGAGTGTTTTGTTTAATCGTTTCTCTGCGCTTACAGTGTCCAGAAATATTTATTCAAACCCGCCGTGCAAGATTAGCTGCTACTGCCCAGCTAATGTAAAACACGTTCGGGCCTTGCCTTGATAGTTCCTTCACTTACCAGTGGTTCTTGATTGTTATCACCAACGTCCAAATAGAGCTTTGTTCTACTGAAAATGTTTTCCACATCTGATCATAAGCTTTTGTGCAAGATTGTGGGACCCACTGCTCTCTTTCTGATGCAAGGATAGTGCCATTAAAACTAACAATACTTTTCTAGAAAGTAGTAAAAAGCATTTCAGTCAAAAATTCAGTCAAATTTAAAAACATTCCATCTAAAATGGGTCACGGTGAGTTTGAGCCAATCCCAGTCACTCTTTGCATGAAGGCGGGGTTAATACACTGGATTAGTTAGTCAGCCAATCACAGATTGGGACACACCCACACATATTCACACCTTTAGGTTTTTGATCCTGTTGTCACGTGGGAGACGATGCACATTGCTCTACTCTGATTGGCTATTTCCAAACGCACCCATCTTTGAATTCATTGTGATTGTAATAGTGGCCGTTCACTAAAGTCTATTACTCACTCCTAAAACCTAATAACTTCACACCCTTTTTATTTTTACTCTCTCTGAAGGTGTTTTGGAGAAGTATCATAGTTTTTTATTGCTACACACGAGACTCCATGACTTTAAACCTTCATGGATCCTTGATCTCGGAGGATGGTGTGATTACCTGTAGAATAATGAAGTGGTGTGTCATGGCCAGTTAAGTGTGAACAGTCCTGTCTGCACAACAAAACCCGGAGGAAAACGATGGCTCCTTGAGGCTGAACAACCACGAATGGCTGCTGGACACTAATGAGCGCATACTGTGCCGTCATTAGTGGAGTTTAATGAGGAAAAAAGGAAGTCCTACATCGGCAGGCAGAACTTTTACAATATGCAACACCTCCACTCCGTGATCCACAAAACAAAAGGACTCGTCGGTTACAAAGTTTCTTCGGAATTTTAGTGAGCAAACTCTTGCGTGCAACTCCAAATTCCATAAATGGGGGCAAAAATATGTGCAGGACGAATTGCCTATAAAAATAACAGACGTGCATTACATCGCATTCCTTGATTGTAAATTCTAAAACCATGAACAGAGACTGATTAAAGATAGGATTATGTCTGCTTTTTACATGGCTTTGTGGGCTCATTTTAAAATCATTTTTTGTTTTCCATTTCAGAATGAAAAAAGCCCAGCAACAACACAGCTAAACGTGTGCCAGAAGACAAGGAGTCTGAAATCCCACCGTCACAGATATGTACCACATACTCCTCTGGCAAAGCTTGCTGACCCAGCACTTAACCTGCCAAATACGCTCCCAGTTTTGAATCAGCAAAAGACCACCACACCACCTTCGCCACCCATGTAGTCTCTCCTCTGCTAGTGCCAAGTGCAATTATATGTGTGACTGTATTGTTTTTATACGTATATGTATATACTTATGGTATGTTTTTTTTCCTATATCATCTTAAGAACAGTAAAGGAATATTTTTGGAGTTGCGTTTGCTCCTTGTTTGTTGTTCTGTGTTGGGTTACGCAACACCGCATGAGTTGAAAATGAGTTTTGGAGCAAACAATCCAAAAGCCAAAACAGATTTTACTTTAGCCGGACTGAAGCTCTGACAGTTGTTGTTCTAGGGTGAAAACAGAGGCATTGATTTCTTTTTTATTTTATTCTTAATATTAGATTCACATTACTTTTATTAGAGACTGTAGTATCGTACTCTGCATGCTAAAGTTTTGTTATGCAGAAACAAATGAAACTTGTTTTTGATAAGCCAGAGTAACTAGCCCGCGAACCAAGCATTTCCATTTAGCATAAACTCAAACGGTTTTGAATGGCTGCAGAGATTGTAAGTGTGTTTCCTGGAAGGTATTCGCAAGACAACAGAGATAGCATGTGATTTGCCATTTTTTAAAGGCACCGAAACATCTGGTGTTGCGAGTCCTAATTGAGCGTTTAGTATGTGATGAACTTCGGCTTGATAATGTAGCAATACAAAGCTTGACATGAAAAAAAGGAATGAAATAAACAGAAATCAGGGATAATTCTGCTTTTGAACACTGCTAGGTGAATTGATGAGGGGCAAAGGTAGTTTAGAGAATATATGGCTGGAGTTCTGGAAGTACTAATGAGCTAATCCATTCATTCACAGATAAAACCCTACAGGGAGAACGGAGGTATAACTACCTATATAACACTGCACTTTATAACTGCTTACAAACTTTTACACTAAATATAGTCAATAGTAATAGTACCAAATGTTTTTTTTTAATGTGTTTAGTTGTAGTTTTGACTGTATTGGCAAGATTATTAAAAATCTATGTATCCTTACATCTTATTTTTAATCCGAGTGGCTTTATTTTCTGAGTGGCTAAATTGAGAATATGTCAATGTAGTGTTTTAACTTAAAGGTTCTTTTGAGTGCATTTACATACGGCCATATATATGTATATTTTATGTTTTGTATAAAGTATGAAGTAATTAAACTAATAACTGTATTGAGCTAAAAAAAGGAATAAAAAACGATCAGCAAAAGAAACATTTTGAACAGAAAAATACCTCAAATGTAGTGACCAGCACCAGCATTCCACAGAGAATGATTCTGTGTAGCTCGACAAATAAAACCGTTGGATTTTGTCTGTTATACTGCCGTCAATTTCATTCCAGAACGCAATTTAATGTTCAGTTGTTAAAATTGCTAGGCCTCATTTACACACAGCCCTCAGGCCTAGAATCTGTAAGGAGACATGAGGCTTGTGGCACAGCGAGAGGAGAAGGAAAAGAGACCCTCAGTTTAAGAGTGGTCCGGAGTCTCCCAGAACATCTGATAAATATAATCTCTCAAAATGTCAGCAGACGTCTGGGCACAGTATGTTATGCACTTCAAAACATTTTTAAGTAATATACATAGTTTTTTACCAGCATTGTATGGTCCAATGAACTAATGCATTATATAGTATATCTATATACACTGTATATACCGTATTAACAATTGTTAGTGTTCTAGTATGTTTGTTTTTAACTTTTTAACTTTAAACATTTAAGTGCTTTCTGGTTAAATCTAATATTATAATTATGATAGTGGGTTTTTCAAGTTTAACATACAATTCAAAAATACAATAACAATATTTTTAAATACTTTTTGGATAAAAAATATAATTATGATCAATCAAAAGCAATTCATTAAATAAATGAATAAAAGATGATGGCTCTATCCCACTCATTTTTTCCCTCTTAATGTGAATTGTTGTTGTGTCAAGGGCAGCTTATGGAAGCCTTAAGAAAAACACTCATTTGTTACATTTTTGTACCAGTATTGATTCTGTAATAAATCTTTTTAATATAAGTATGTGTGATGTTTTTAATAAAAGAACAGTTAAATAAAAATCATTGGGTGATTTTAAAATAAACTTGGAAAAAAAAGGTAATTAGGTGTATTGTGGACTATTTGAGCATGTGAGCACAAAGACTAAAGCACCAAGGCGAAGCACCACGGTCCATAGGCTGAGTGAGCTAGGTAGAGCCGACCAGATGATGGAGCCTGACAACTTTGCAGAGTGGTATGAAGACTGTGTGTTGGAGGCGAGGATGCAGGGT
The DNA here is from genome assembly GCA_028031935.1 of Paedocypris micromegethes. Classification (NCBI taxonomy): domain Eukaryota; kingdom Metazoa; phylum Chordata; class Actinopteri; order Cypriniformes; genus Paedocypris; species Paedocypris micromegethes. Next base: position 20,771,761 of record CM051500.1, read on the forward strand.
CCACAGGGTCACGAGAAGGAGAACAGTCCAATAACTGGAGTGCAGACATTCCAGAGTTGTTCTGGCTGCCATTCAACACAAGACTTTCAATTAACACAACCAACCCACGATGGTGCCATGATGGAAAGAGAGTGGGAACAACCCAGTTTCTTGTGCGGAAACACGTGCCCAGTGAGGAGAGATACAAAAGCCAAAAATAATTCGGCATGGACAGAGATACTGAGCAACAAATCAAAGTTCATTGGTGCTTCTGTGAGAAAAATAAACACCTGGTTCCACAATTGTTGCGGCGGACTCGTGCAGATGTTTTGTGGTTGTGGCGGCTTCCGGAACTTTTTCGTTGTTTTGAAAATTATATATTATGTATATATATTATTATTTCGAAGAGTTTTCACTAAATGTAATGTTCAGTAAAACATCATGTTTTAGGCATTACTTAGTTTTTACTAAGTTATACAGAAAGCTGTAGACATCAGTATTAGAACCGCTGTAAGTAAAGTGTTAAATCACTTTATATTCGTCTTTTGGAAACTGTTTTTATTTAAGCGTGTTTAAATACCAATTAATACTATTGTATGATAAATACTAAATTAAATACTAAAATCAGAAAAATTCCGTGTTAATGCATTAAAATTTGAAAGTGCATTGATAATGATAATACAGAGGAAAGTTTGTGTTGCCACTTTACGTGACCACACCTGCTGAATCTGAACACATCTCAAGTTGATTAAAGTTTAGTATAAACATGCCGTCGAAATCTCGTACAAACAAAATGTTATCTCTTGTGGAACGAATTGGTGTTTTGACTCCTCCGTCTGGTCCCGAGGACATGCATTTATCCGGATTCCACTGTATAATTACATTTTCAAGCACTTCATTTAAAATTCATGCATTTTCAATGCCTTGAAATCACATGATTGAAATTCAACCTTTTTCACGGATCTCAAGCACCCGTAGGAACCCTGTATTAAGTGTTGCCAGAGTCGTGACTTCATAAAACTTTTACTGAAGAACTAAGAAATAAAATACATGACAAGAATCTGACATAATGCAAGGGAATGCAACAATTGACAGACGTAGAATAAAAACACATGACAAATTATATACATAAACAAATAGGTTCAAAGGTGAAACCAATGAAACATGTGACCGCAATCACAAAGGATGACAGGAAACAAAGAATCATTGGTTTTGCAGTCTTGACATTATGAGGCGAAAAAATCAATTGAAAAAAAGTTTTGACAAGGAAAGTTTTTTATTAATGAAATAGGGAGTTTAAACCAGCACACAAAACACATTCCGTAGTGCTGATGTCAGCAACATTAGAAGTCATGGATTCGAAATCCAGCAAAACCAAAATTACTGTTTCAATGTAAAATAGTAAAGGTCAAAAATATGACACAAAATATGATATTAATATCTGCATTAAATAATGTTACTTAAAAGCATCATTAATACTTACAAATGACCCTTTCAGCTAACTCAGAGAATTTCTGTCAACTTCTGTGTTACATATTGTCTAACCTTTAAAACTGCCCGACAAGCCTCTAATTCCTTTCCTAAGGGAAAAACAGCCAGGGCTACTGCACTTTCTCATCATAATCTCTCTGAAGTTTCCCTGTCGCCTATGGCCGTCCAACTTACATATCTTTATTACAAGCATGTGGTCAAATAAAGGCAATATATGACACGAGCAGTGAGTCCCAATCCAACTGGGAATCCGTGTGCGCTGGAACGCTCTCCAGTATCTGATGACCCTGGTGAAGCCAGCACTTTCACAGCAAAGCCCAATAATGAGTCCAGAATGGCTCTCTTTGAAACATATCCTGATTGTACATAGCTGAAACCCAAGTTAATGTCTTTAATTGTAGCTTGAACTGGAAAGAGCATTCTGAGACATAAATCAATTCTACAAGAAAACCATTCAATAATTTCTCTTGGGAAGTGCAGAATCACTAAACACTGTTCAACAGCTGGACGGACTTGCTTTAAAATATGCCCAACTCTTAAAAACAACTGCCGTGTTTATAGCTGTAATGTGTTAATATGTGGTATTTGGACGCAATGCCACATATGTTAGAGTCTACAGGGATTACACACTCACTGGGTTCAGCAAAAGTGGACCAGAGAATGGCAGGAAGTCGGAGTGATGCACAGACAGATTCTTTAGGAGTGAGTCAGGCCATGATGAAGAGCTGCCCATCCTCCAACCACGGGAAGACTCCTTTCAGATAGCTGGTGCTCTTTTTGATCAAAGATAGTCACAAGACAATACACTCCATTTTCTGTGGTGGAGCAACCAATTGAAACCCGTCCTCGGGGGCCAAAAGAGGGGGTGAGTGGTCCTGTGGGCATTTCCGGAAAACATATGGAATAAACCTCTGGATTTTTCTTAGTTAGAACATGCTAGATATTTCAAGTACATTCCCATGTGGTGTTCATCAAAATGACCAAAGCGATGACTGAGCAACTCGCTCTTCTGAGACTCACAGCATTAGCTCATGTTGTTTTAGCTAATTGGAATCAGTAAGAGCACATGGTCTAGTCCAGCTTCAGGTACGTTTGTCTGTCTGCGTGTGCATTACGATTCAGCCAACCAACTATTATTAAAACTAATGCAAATGTTCATAAAAAAAGCAGACCATCACGGGGCCCAAATGGCCCCAAGCCTTATTGTTCGTATTATTGTTTGCGTTCAGGCATAACATACACTGACATGGAAAGTGCTCTGACACTTAATCAGAAGCAGATTTTCTAATTCAGTTTTGCAGACAACGGCACAGGAAAAACACAAGAAAGCCAGAGGATATTATCTGTCCCAGTCAAACGTAAACTTACACTCTCAATCATTCGCCACATCTGCATCTTCAGATTCCCTGATGTTCTCAGACACACGGCATGCAGCTTCTACTACATGAACAGCACATGATCAATTATAAACTGTCAATAATATAGTGAATGATAATATAATAAATACAGTATCTACTGGTAACAAAAACTATAATAATACTATAGGTGTAAAAAAACATCCTTGAGTAAAAGTATGAATATCACATTATATACAGTACTGAATTACCAGTTTCATGTCACCAATTTCAAGAAGACTTGAGTCAAAAAGTATCCAATTTAAAAGAACTTAAGTAGTAACTAAGTTACTCGTATTGATTTTTGGCTCAAAAAAAACACAGAGAAATGTAAAAAAACAAGAAACTCTTTATTTATTAGGTTTTATTTCCTAATTCCTAATATAGAAATGGAATTGAGCACCTCATTGTTTCAAAATAGCAGAACAAAATATAGTAGAGATAAAAAATAAATAAACAAAAAGTGTCTCAGTCAAACAGAAATTTGAAAATGCTGCTAATTAAACACCTGTTTTTTTTCCAAGCTGCTAAATTATGTTCACGTCATAAATAGTATCCAGTACATTCAGCACCCTGCAGATGGCGATATCGTCTTGTTTGCCCATGAAATTAACCACAGTAGAAAAGAAGTGTTCTTGTCGTGCACAATCACAATGCAGCGGTATGTGTCCATTCAAATGTAGTGGAGTAAAGAGTAGATATACATTTTTCATCAAAAATGTAGCCAAGAAGAGAGTAAAAGTTGCTTATATTTTTGATGTACATTTTAGGTATAGATATTGATATATGAAAATGTTCTTATGCATTTTTAATACTAAGTGCACATTCACAGTATAGTTCAAGTAACAAAGTTAATTTACTCAAGTACATACTTTACCCGACTGAGTAATGCTGTTATATTTAACAAGAATTATGTCTGTAAAAATCATGGATGACTGAACATGAAATATGTAATTGTTTAGATTCTGCTGATGGCTAATCAGGATTTTTCTACACAAAAGAGCGAGTGTTAAGGAGCGTTGATCAAGATGAATATCCCAGGATCAGTACAACTATGGGTGAAGTGAAGCACCTTTAAATCCTAAAAAACCTCTCGGGTGTGTAAAAAAAATTCACAGACACGCATGGGAAATTTCTAAATGGCAAACAGTTAGAGTTTGGGGCCGGTTTTACAGAGGTGATCTGTCTGGTCTGGGAAGAAATGGTAAAGGAGACCTGAATTTAGTATTGCTTTACATGTGCTACAGATTAGAACACAGAAGAGCGTAAAGTGAGAAGTATTAGGCAAAGGGTAGAAAAAGGCCTTGACTATTTTTTCCTGCCTGATTTATAACATTTAGAAACAAATCGTTTTTAGGATATAGCTTTTTAATAGCACTGTAAATGGATTCACTTTGTCCGGAGACAAATGGAGATTCATTCACTCACAGTGAGAACATATGGTTTTCCATTAAAGGCATTATACATCGCCACGCATCAAATCTCTGCCACGTTTTTGCAGTGTCTCCTCGGTTCACACATTTACGTATTTAAAAATGTGTATCATCACATATGTGGGTCCCACATACATCATGCTACAAGTGCATTTTGATTTTTACCTTTGAATGTTTTGTCTTTAAGGTTTTTATTCATAAGTTAATATGAATATTCATAGACTGAACTTTATTCACTGAGAATGCACTTTAATTTTGCTATTGCATACAATCACAATACTATTTAAATACATTTATTAGAAATTCTTGAGAAGTCTTACATGGTAAAGAAAAAAATGTCCTATTATTAGATTCACTGTAGGGATGTGTGACACGAACAAAAAATATTTCAGTCATGTTATTTTAGTTATGACGCATGACATGCATATTTAAATACGTGTTCTGCATTCATAATTTGTGAGTGATCGCTGATATGTTTACATCTAAAACATTGGGGTGGTGTGATTATAATAAATAAACGGCAGATTTAGAAATTGTATAGGCTCATTATGAAATGTGTCCAAGAACCGACCCCTGCGGAACACCACAAGTGACTTTGAGCAGGATAGACTTACATTCTTCCAGTATGACACACTCAGAACTGTCCACGAGACTGGAACCACTGCAGTGCAGTTTGCATCCGTCTGATGTTGTCATGTAGATGCTCTTGGAGATTGTGATCCACTGTGTCAAGGACAGTCTATAGAGTGAGGAGAAAGAGAACGGACTGTGAACTAGAGCTAGATTCAAATGCAGAATTAATGCAAGATCATCTATACTTTATAATATTATAAAAGATTGCTAACGGCAAATGCGTGCGCACACACACACAAGCAAGCTAACAGAGAACGCTCGAGTTTGGCAGAATCGTACAAATGCTGGATTAAGATCGCGAGAGGGGTAGAATCGAGATCTCGATCTTTTAACGATTAATTGTGTAGCTCTACTGTGAACCTGCGTCAGATGTTATGAGCAGGTCATGTGTCACCCTGAGCAGTGCTGTCTCTGTGCTGTGGGCTGACCGATAACCAGACTGGATCTTTTCAAATAGTCTATTAGTCTTGGGATTGTTTTTGAAATGGAAGGCAACTGTCTTCTCAACAGGCTTGGATAGGACGAAGTGGTTTGAAATGGGCCTGTAATGTTCAAGTGTTTCAGGAATCAGTGAGGACTTTTTCATAGACGGGCAGATGACAGCGGTTTGAATCATTCATTCCATGTTGTAGATTCTGCTTTTCACCGCTTACCAAGCACATTCCCTCTGTATTCAGCACAGAAACTGTTACGCAACCAAACAAGAAAAAGAATGAACAAGAATGGAGCATTAAAAAGTGTTACACATCTGCACTAAAGCTTTATGTTGACCCATCAGTCGAGCTGGTGTTTACAACCCAAATGTTGAGGGTTCAATTCCCAAATATAGTGTACACATGTTTCAATGTAAGAAGTGCACATTGCGTTGCATTGAATAAGTGTCTACCAAACACATGAATGTGTTCTTGTGGAGGTCTTTAGTTGTATATTGTTTTCTTCAAGATCAATGTGTCCAAATTTTTCAAGACCAAAATCAAGACCAAATTTTTTTAAATGGTTAATAATTATTTCACCAAAAATGTTAAGTTCAATCAGGTCTCAATCAGGAATTTTCTATTCTTGGAAATCTGTTATATATCATCAGAAATATCATAAATTTATAGATTTTCAGCTTATTTTCTTGTGCTGAAGCCTGTGAGAACATTTTACTATACAAGCTTCCAGACTTGGGCCTATGAAATGAAGATACGTACCTCAAATAAATCATATTGCCAAACCACACAACTAAACTGTTTGTTTGCATTAGAAACAGACTGGAAAAGATTAGCTTTGTTTTAACGTGAAACTTCCAGAAGATAGCCAATGAAAATGAAAAATATAATCAGTTTTCATTGGTCTTTCAAATACATACAATACTAGCTAAGAATTTAGCCCAAAAATTCTTGTGTATTATGTTTAGCGTCAAAAAGAATGACTGTGAAATGATTTGGAAGTGCAGGCATGTGAAGGTCTTGGAAACGAAAGTATGTTTGCACAAAATGTGAGGCACATGAACTTATAAACACATTTCCTTCAACATCTTTGTTCGGATTTTTCTAAAATGGTCTCACAAAGTTTATAAAACTATTAATATTTTCAAACAGTAGCGATTTACCTAACCAATATAAGCAATACAAAAAATATCGTATTTACAGCCATAGAAAAATGTAATCTGTCCTGCATTGACTACTGACAAATTAAAAAAGGATCTTGCTGACTTTGCTCATCAAATTAGCAAAACACAAACACTTAGGTTATCAATAACAGGGACAGTTTTGGCTTAGCAATAATGTAAACTTGCAACTTAAAGGTTGAATCCCAGACAAGCAGGTTCTACAACTGTGTGTGCACGGTCCTGTCACTGTGTATATACACTTCAATAAATGAATGGGTTAAAAGCAGAGATTCCACACTTGACCAAAAATAATAGGATAAAAACAGAAGGTTATGCATCATCCCCAAAAGAGCAAATGCTGTTTAACATTAACCCTTCCAATCTCCTAACTCATTTTTTTTTATTATTTCTGGGTCATCATCTCAAAGTTCGACACACTTTTTCCACACTCCAATGGATTGTTTTCGGACTGTAGTAAGACCACCACAGACCCATAAGAAACCCATGCCATCTCAAACACGTCCTCTCTATGAGGCGACGGCGCTGCCCACTATGCCACTGTGCTGCCTACTGTGGTAATTTAATGTTGATGAATAAACCCCTTAAGAGCAATTTTAAGGAGAATAGGATCTAAGACTACGCAATCTTAACCTCCTTATATGACCAAAAATAAATAAAAGAGAAACCACATAGGAAACACACAATGTGTTTTACATCTGCAATAAAGGAAGAAAACAAAGAGATAGTGTGTTATTAAAGCAAGATGGAAGAACGGAAAGAAATGAACTTGGCAAACACTCTGGAGAATCCATACGGGGGACAAAGGAAGAAAGAAAAGTGCAAAAGAAGACTGACTGTTTCTGAGTGGTGAGATAAGTGAAAAACGATACATTTCAGGCTCAAAAGGAATTGGTATCTGATGTTCTCTTGAAACAAAGCCACAGGATATCTTCTAATTTAGGCCTTCTATATAGTCAGTTTCACACATTAACTTCAACACTGGTCAGACTGTTCAAACGGTCTCTCTATTCAGCCGCCATTTAAAGTTATGAATGGTCTCTCCCTCTGAAAGATCTCCCGTCGAAACACCTGCTGGTGCTTAGCTCCACACTTCAGGAGTCGCCGTGATTCACGGTCTCAGCTTCACCTCAATGCCTTAAAACCATCTTCTTGGGTGAAAACTGACCTTAATGCGGTGAAAATCAGACACATGCTGTAAATGAGAAATACTTTCACTTGTTCTACAGTAACCAGACAGTAAATCTCGTTTCCTCTGAGTACGCTCTCAATGTACAAACATCAGAATAACCCAGACACAGTGAAAAATGAATCCATCAGTTTGTTTAAAGGGCTGAAAGCGCTGTGCTCTCACCTGCCTTTGGCTGGCATTCAAACTTTCTGTAGTACCAAGTGCAAAGGGTGTAATTTCCTGAGAAGTTCACTGTTTGGGTGCTTTATAATTTTCGGAGAAGTTCACATCATAGGTGATTTATTATTCTAAAGGTCTAAAGCATTGTTCCTTAATTTGATCCTGAGAGGACTGGATATTAGTTTTATCTACTGGTTTTCATTGTGATGCAATGCTATGGACAGAGTGCAACCATGGTACATTCTTTGAAAACATTTCGATTTTAAAGAGTAAGACTAAAAATATTAGGATTTGGAAACTTTTCTTAAAAAAACAGAAACATTATTGCATATTTTCTTTGTATTTTTTGGATTCATACATACATATGCATGAACCAATTTTTACCTGGTATAATTTACACACAGAAAGAAATACAGAGTCTTACCTTTACTTGGTTTGGAAAGAATAGTAGCTTGAACCAACAATAATTTGTGTGGCTCTATGGGGCACTGTGTTCTGAACGTCAAAGGTTATGGGTTTGATTTTCAGGGAAAGCACGTCGATAAAATTGAATGAAAATATTAATAAACTTTAGTAGAACAATGAAAGTGTACAAATAATACAGCACTACGTAGGTGTGGTTGATATATTTTCGAAAAAATTCGAGTTTTAGAAAATTGCCGGTGAATGAGAATGGTTTGAAAGAAAGTGTATGTGTGTCCTGCTCTGTGATTGGTCATGCACTAATCTATGCTGTATCTTCAGGCCAAGAGTTGCTGGGATTGGCTCCACATAGTGTAAATATAAAAAAGCAGTTCAGAAGTATCATGCACGAAAAGTAAAAACCGATATTGCATCCTCCCGGCATACTGTATTAATTTTACTATTACATAAATACTAGCATTATATAACTTAGCTTAAAAGCCAATTTTTTGACTCAGTCCCAACTAATCAATCTATTGTAAACAGAAAAAAAACGTTCATACTTTCTGTCGTTATTATCTCTTTTTTTGTACTTCATGAAACTCACACTACAGCTGCAGAAAAAACTAAATGGCCAACTGACCCCGCACTGAACAAGCAGTTGTGAAAATATTTCGAGATGGAGAGAGAGAGATAAACAAGTAGAAGCCCTGCTGAGAAAAGTGAAAGCTGTTTATGTTGTTTGTTACTCTGAGGCTTCGGCTCATTTATGTTCTTGACATTAAAACCAGATAAGAACACTGAGATCAGATATGATAGATGTGTTCAGGAGAACCCAGGCTGAGATCATACATCACTGCTGAAGACCTCTTGCACCAGATCAGAGACCATCACACAGCTACTGACCTTAAACATACAGCGGATGTACTGGATGTGTTCTGAAAGCAAAACACAAGATGTTTACAATGACTCAAGCATTTTTTTAAACTATAGGCAACATAGGGTTAAACACTGAAACAAGAAACTATACATTACTGTTTTGAAGAGACTAACTTACTAGAAAGTTATTTGAAGGTTAATCTTAAGATGCCCCTTGTCATTTCCATAATGGTGACAGTATTTAATAATCACATTTGTTTTTGCTCATTTTGATATTTTTTGTTATAAAACGGTTCTCTTTACATTTTCCTCGATGTAGCCTAAAGTTTGGGTTGTTTTGATTGCTGTGTGTATTTAAAGGAAAGAGGAAGGTTATGATTTCACCCTGAACGGCAAGAGGTCAGGAGAGATGTGTATTTGTCTTACTTTGTTCGCCTGGGGATGTTATAAATCATTGCTGCTTAACTTTAATGGAGTCAATGCTATTCATCACGATCGCCCACTGAAAGTTACCTGTTGAGTGTGATTAATTCCGAGAATGGTCATTGGAAGAGGATGGAAATCACTATGAAAGTGTTCTACAACTTACTACAAGAGAAAAAACATAAAATAGTCACAAATGCTGAAGATTTGCAGCTAAAATTGTTCAAAATCAAAAATTGTTGCTAACCTTGGTTTATTCATGTATTCATTCATTTATTGTGCATCAGCTATATACGTAATACATAAAAAGATGAGGACAAAATAATTAGAACCCTCTACAAAATAGTCATTGTTTTAAATGTATTTTAAAAGATCTTTTAAAAAATAATTCCTAGTTAGTTGTCTAAAAAGCAGTCTAAAAAGCAGCCTTAGCAAATTGTGATAGCCAACACACATCATCTTAGAGGACATCAAAGGGCAGAAACTTCATTCTGTAATATAAAATATTTAATCACAAATCAACTGGCCTCGAGTAAAGAAGGATTGATCTGTGACAGTTACACAGGTACAAAGTATCTTATTCCTTTGCCATTATTTGAAACACCTGTTAGCATGATAGGGCTAGACATAGTGGGTCTCTTTTCAAAATACATGGGCACAGATCTTCCTGAATTATACCTGAATTAAAGAAGCAGCCAACTGCAAAGCAGTGGCCAAAGAACCTTGTTCTACTCTTCAGCTGGATAGGTAAAGTCAAAGAGATACCTGCTTCATGCCAACCGTGATGAAAGAAATCTGTCTGCAGTAAGGTAAAGCAACTGTAGAACAGCAAAGGAAACGTTAAACCACAGCCATCTTTACTTTACTTTACTTTACTTTACAGTCATTTGGCAGACGCTTTTATCCAAAGCGACTTACAAAAAGAGGAGCAAGTGAAGCAATTTGTCTACAATAGGCTACAGTAGATGTCAATACAGGCTATATAAGATATAGCCGGCTATATATGATATAAGCCTCTAAGATAGAAGCCATAACCACATGGCCTCAAGCAAAGGTTTGTGTTTGGCGGAATATTACAGAATGTCCGTTAAAAGAAAAACAGCTTTAGCCCTAGTTGAACTGACACACAAGTATTGCTCAAATCAAATCAAATCAAATAGACAGAGGAAGCCGAGCAGTCTAAAATGATCCCGTTGTCTACAGGTTCTGCAAACCGTTCACCCCTGAGTGTTAGCAGTCGCCAACATTGAGGTAGATCTAGTATAAAATATCAAAAACTAAACCAGGGAGGGCTGAGCTGCAGCCTGTGGAGACTTAAACACTGGAAGAAAGCCTCCTGTGGATTATGAGAAGCTGCCACAATCTAGATTAACCTTGTTTCTTTCTGTGGCTCCAGGAATGAGGAAAAGTTATCCCAACAACGGAGGATGTGATGCTAAAGATGAATAAGATCTGTGTTCTTGTTGTGTGTGTGTGTGTGTGTGTGTGTGTGTGTGTGTGTGTGTGTGTGTGTGTGTGTGTGTGTGTATGTATTTTGTGAATATAAGCTATTTCCCTCCTATTTCCAATTTTACGAGCTTATTACCTTGGGGGTAGCTTTTTGTGCATAATTCAAATATACTGTACACATAAATATAAGCTACCCCTTTTCCACATTTCAAGTCAGGAGCAGGCAAAAATAAACGGAAATCACTTGTCTTAATGTAGCGGTGCGCTTCTGCGTTGTGTACTTTTTTTATTTAATTAATAAATGGTTTCAGAGGAAGGCATGCATACAGAATACGTATGCCTTCATTGGCTAAACAACAGAAAAAATGAAACATTAGCTACAATGCGACACTAAGCAGTGGATAAAAACAAGCTGCTCTACCTCACAGAGCAAACAAACAAGGAGTGCAAAGAACTAGTCGATATAATGGTATGAAAACCAGAATGTGCTCTTATGTGGACATAGCAAGTGGAATCACAGGCCATAAGATATCTCCTACAAAACATATAGTCTACAACTGTCACGATCCTCGGTGGAGACAGGAGCCGGAGATCGTGTTGACATAAACACACTACTTTACTGACAGATAACGGTGAAAATACATAAAACTCGGGATAAATCCAGGAACAAACACCAGAACACAAAGACGAGAGAACAACATTGACCGACATGGACAAAGAGACAGGGGAGACTTAAATACAGAAACTAAACGAGGTATAACACACAACAGGTGAGAGGGGAACCGTGACACACACGACCGGAAACACAGGGAACAAGGGCACATGGGAAACGAAGTCCAACATGGAACGGCGACAAACGGTGACGAGCGGACCCGCTCGTGACAACAACATTTAGAAATAATATTTAACCTGTATGTTTTTAATATTAAAAGTAAAAGAGTCACAAGTTAGATTTGTTGAAAGAAGTAAAAGAATGGTTATGGTTAGAAGTGCCTATTTGAGATTCTAGAAAATAATTTTAGTGAGTCAGTTTTACTGGTACTACTCTAGATCAGGTGAAATTGTCTAAACTGAACTCAAAGTGCATTTACCCAGAGAACAGACTCAATTAACCTCTCTGCCAGACACCTCTCTTTATCCCATTGCAGGAAATTGAAAGGAAGTTCAGACGGCCTACAAGGCCTGCAAAAATATCTAAAGGGTAACCTTATGTTTCAGACCTCCAAGCTCTCCTGACCTTTGGCCCAAGGTTTCTAGAGACATCAATGCTCGAGGATTTCACACGCTCATATAGAGGCCCTCTGACCACAACAACTGTTTGAATTTCTTTAAAAAGCTTGGTGCTAGTCTAAAGGTGTGAAAGATAACAAAGCAGGGCTTACAACTACCATAGATTTGATTCAACTACAAGTAGCAGCACAAATTGGGACCTGCATTACTTTGTGTGAAAAGAAACATTTCACTTAGTCAACAGCAAGAGTGTGATAATCCTCTACCTGTTGAAGAATTATGAGTCGGAAACACAGTTTCTGATTCCATTTTAAAAAATGTATTATAGACAAGTATTTTCAAGATTTTTATCTTCATGTAAATGTAATATTTGTGATATTCCCATTTCTTACTAAAAATGTAATAAATAGTTTAAATGTTTAAATATATAAATAACGTATTTTCCAAATTAAAATGTGAATACAGAAATAATTCTATGAATATCTATAAGATAAAAGGATTTTACTACTAAATGACATCACTTCTTGCAATTTTTTTACTCTTTGCTTATCTTTTTAAGTACTACTTGTGAAGTGAAACTAGCAATTTACTTGTCAGGTAATCACATTGAGACTTGACTTGGAGACTTGGAGTTTTGGCACAACACTGAATTTATAAATACAATACAATGATGCGATACAAGTAAGCAGCATAAGCTATATCTAAAAATGGAATATGAGCGAAGCGGCTGTTACAGTAACATAAATGAGTAATGCACTTTTTTCATTTATATGTACTATATTTATCTCTTGAAATTACAAATAATAAAAATTTGTGGGGAAAAATGCCAGCCGAAAAAATAATGTATTTCACACCATAATGTGCCCCACACATTGTATACATGTACCTTAAGTAAGCAAACCTCAATCGAATCTTGGTAGGGAGGACTGCGTTGCGTCCCTCATATATTTTTCTCTGGCCCCATGAGACCTGTCAAGATTATATTTGTGCAGTCAGTCTTATCTGATGGAGACTTTTGTTTTTGCTGAGTTGTGTGCTTTTTTCTTTGAAAGTGGAAACTATAACAGAAGGTTGGTTGTTCACAAATATTATATACACATCAAGTCGTTCTTCAGTTGTGTAAAAGCTTCGCCTTTCTAGCAGCTGCTGTACTGCAGAATCATTTATTTGTATAAGCCTTCATCAATTTGATTGATTTCATTTATTTTAATAAAGTAGACCATAAGTGGAAAAACACAAATTCAACTTTGATGGAAAAAGTACAGGGACAGAAATGCTATACAAATAAACCAACAGAGCCCAGCATTTCTTGTGACCCCTTAATTTGACCCAGCAATGTTTAGAAGATTTGGTTGCAAATTCAAACAGAGTTGATAATTCAAGGAATTATTAACAGTTTTTTTGGTATATTTCGGTCTAACGTACTTTTGTACAGTGTCTTGTCCTTGTGTCCTTGTGTTATCGAGTTAGTCTTCTCTGATAATGGAGTAGTAGTCTCTCCTTACTACCTCTCTTGTACTCAATGTTGACAACTATCACTAGCACTAGTAGTGCTAGTGCTAGAGACGACATGTTGGGTTTAATCTGTTTGTGTATTTTAAGCAGTTTTGAACTATTGTTAGTCTTACCTTATTCAAGTCCAGGTTTTTGTGTCTTGGTTCTTTGCCCATTAGTTAGAATTTTGTCATTGTCTGCCACTTGAGTTTGAACCTTTCATTGTTATGACAAGGATTTTAGTCTTGAAATTGAGTTCACTTCACTGCGAGTGCAGAAATTGAGTAAGCGGAAGAAAATGGCTATGGATGATCTTAAGACTCCATGAAAACAGAATATCTATACATCAAATACTCAATATAGAGCTGTTAATGCAGCTAATAGACTTTGACAGAAATGAAAACAACATCTTGCACATAAACTATCATGACTACATAAAGTACAGTTATACAGCAATACACCTAAAACAGCAAAAATATAGTTTGCCAGAAGAAAGGTTGAAGGAATCAAAATCCTGCTGCTCAAACTAATTTTACACATCTTGTGTCAGCAGGATTGCAGTTTGATAACAGAGAGCACAGGAAGAGGAAACAACTCAAGTGTTTTTGTCTTCTTCTTTCTCTCCGTGAAGGAACAATGGACTTTTTGCAGAGCAAACTGGCACCTTGACCAGGTGCTGACAGCAGTTTTTTTTGGTCTTGAGCCAGAAAAACAAAAATCCCGTTAACTTGCAACCAAGAACATGATCTGTTCGTCACGCCAAAGTGATCCTTGTCAACATACCTTCCACCCTGACTAGCACAAAAGAACCAAGCGTTTTGTTCCCTGCAGTTATGATTTACCAAACGTATGGTGGTGTTGACAGATTGGCGAAGCGTCTGAAGTTTCTCACGCTGTGTTTGTATTCCTCTAGCAAATACTGCACTTACAACTGCTGAATAAACAGTTATTGTCAGTTTTAATACTCGAAAAGCGTGTATTACATAACAATAATTTAAGAATGAACATACAGACATGAATAATTTTCTTTCAAGTCAAGCCACCATTTGTTCGGTGTAGTGGACCTCTGACCCGTCAAAGCAAAAAAAAGCAGGCAATTTTATGAATCCAGCACATTTTGTTCGCTTCTCCTGTCTCCAAACGACCCCCAATAGAAAAGATTGCATAATAGGTCTTCAAAAAACATTACTGTACATATCTGCCAAAAAGAATTGTGCAACTCTTGTCTTTTCTTCTTTTCCCATCATTGGTGCAAAAGAACAACCATGTTTTGTTGATTTGTGTAAAACATCGAGAAACAGCATTAACTGTTTATTATATACTAAAGATGTGAGACTTGTGAGAAGGAATTTGCAGCTGGTTACAGCTAATTTCATTTTAAGCGTTAATCATGTCTTCCCTCTGGGTCGCACAGGGGGGTTGCACAGCTTCAAAGATGATTCTCTATGACATTACTGACTTGTAGAACATTACTTTACCATGTTGAGACGATGAGGTCCGAACCCTTGAGGCTTTATTTGATGTCTGTTCCCTGTGACCACCTAGCTGATAAGCGTAGATTGACAGTGAACAATCTGAATTGACTCCATACTTTTAAAAGTCCTTACTTTGTTTGTCCGGTTAAAATACTTTATTCATTACAAATAAAGTGATTTTGTCAATTTGACCACGACCAAAATTTTGTTCTTCGTTTAACCATTCAGTGAAGTTACACACTCACAGTGAAGTGAACATTATGTAGAATAACAATTAAAAAAATAATAATGATGACAATAAAGCATTTGATTTAAAGGCGTTTTTAAAGACTCTGCGTGGTACTATAAAATAAAACAGAGGAATAAAGTACAATCTATGGAAAAGAAAAAATCAACAAAAAACCCATGGAACATTGACTTTAAGCACGGTGAAAGTTTAAGGAGAGTATGCCAGTTTAATAGGTGTGAATTGAATTGTGAGGTAGATGTGATATTGCGTAGGTCTTGCTAGTTTAATACGGTAGTTGGGGAGCTGAGTGGCTAAAAGCTCGACCCCCTATAGCTACACGGTGAAAGAGGCGTCAGTGAGGCAGACAGAAGAACGTGACTGGAGCCTACGGGTTGGTTTACTTATATGAAGGCCGGAAATATCTGGAGATGCAATGTTGTAGATTGTTTTAAAAGTGAGCAGTTATGTTTTCTAAATGAATGGGATTGCTTTAATGTGACAGACAGTTGTAGGGATCTTTGAACGAGACCTGCTTACATCATTTTTGTGAGAGGCGAAGTTGCAGTAGACCAGCGGAGAAGTGACTGTGGACCAGTATCGTAGTGGTATGAGGGATGTGATGTTGTTTATGTGGGAAGTAAACGAAAGTGTGGAATCAAGAATGAGACCCAAGCATGAGACGGTGAGATGTAAGAATTGCCAAAGGAACTGTTAAAACTGTCAGATTTGGTTAATGTGAATTTGGTGCAGATGGGTAACGTTTCTGTTTTATTGTTACTATTGTTATGTAGAGGAATCCAATCTCGATCCACTGAAACACAATCAGCCTCAATATTGACTGACGAGGTGTTAATAGTTGCTGAGCTGTTAACTCAGTAATCCAGAGCTGGTGTCTCCTGGTTTCACTCACAACACTACTATTACAACTTCGGTAAATGTTCAATGTTATGCTCCATCTCATAAAAACACACAGGCTTTAATATATTTTAAACTTTAGAAAATATTAGTGGCTCCACCAGCTGACATAGGCAAAAGACAACGTTACGGGTGGACGGTTTTTCCTGACCCTGGGCCATCAACTCTCCTTCGCTTCTCAGAACTTTTCTCCGGAAGCTCAGGTCCAATGACCAACCGTCAAAAAGCTGAGGTCAACACTCGAGGGTCGACAAAAATTAACACACTGGTCTTCTCATAAGCCTTTTAAATTGGAATAACATTGGACTGGTTTGTTTTCCAAAATAACATCATTTATTAAGAAAAGGATATTAGCCCGGCCGCTTCTGTGTTGCAACCTACCACAGTTCTATTTCCTGCAGCCTGCGGATGGTATCTCCACTGGGACGCTTCTTTTTTGCTGATGGGTTCATAACGCTGCTATAAGGGACAATGCCACACACATCTGTTTGTCTTGTTACAGATAATGCCGGGCTGAGGTGATATCAGGCCACTGAACCCCTTCAGTCTTCCATTAAATTGCCTTCTTAAAGATTTGAGCCCATTTTTCTTGCTAAATGTAAACTGTAATAGCACTCGTAAAAGTAGGAGCAAAGTGTGATTACTTGAGCTTGTAATCTAAGTACGGTAATCTAACAGTGGCCTATATTATAGCACACGTTAAGCGACATGTGGTTGTGTTTGCAAATAATAGTTAAATAAATAGATAAATTATTATTTTTTTAATGTTATTGAAGTTGTAGTTTATAATTTCACAAGACAAATTTGATCATATTAAGTATATGCATACAGAAATATTTATTTAAAATTGTTACCCACAGATGTACCCACAGATTAAGAAACTAAAACAAAGCCATCCAGTATTGATGCTTTTGGTACCTCAAAAAGACTGAATCTAAATCAGAATGACATTTACTTGAAAACTGATGGCTTAGCAAATTCTCTCTCATAAAGAAAAAACATTAAAGCAAGTAGGTGGAACACCAGAGAGCAGGAAAACATGTTTCCTACCACAGGAAGAACATTTCAAGCTCACAAACTATACCTGCAACACCATAAAAGTGCCAAGACCATAATTAACGCTTAGATCTTACACAAGAATCCTGTGTGGACCCAAAGTATGCTTTGCTAAAGTCTCGTCTTAGCAGAGGTGTAAAGGGTCATTTTACAACCATACTTGGATAAAAGTACAATTACATTACTGTAAAAAAAATTACTCAATTACAAGTTACAAGTCACCAATTCCAAGATGTTCCAAGAATCGTTAAGTATCCAATAAAAAAAAAAAAAATAAGCCTTTTACTCGTACTGAATTTAGAAAAAAAAAAAAAAAAAAAAACATAGAAACTCTTCATTTATGAGGTTTCAAAATAGAAAAAAAAGAACCAAAAGTCTGTCTCAGTCAAATGTGTCAAAAATTGCAACTGCTAATTCACGCTCACATGACTTAGAATCCAGTACATATTGCCTCGCCATCCCAAGAAATTAACCGCAGTAGAAAAAGATGCGTACTTTTTCTCAGTGTCAATTCAAATGTAGTGGAGTAAAGAGTACATGTACTCAATCACACATGTAGTCAAGTAGAGAGTAAATGTTACCTTCATATTTGATACCCAATACAAGTAGCCTTGTATAGTAAAAATGTATAGTTTACTATACAAGTTTTTACTTGTATAGTAAAAAATATACAAGTAAAGTCCATTTACACTTTCCACCAAGTACTTTACACCACAACGTTACCTTTTTGTCTAATCCAACTTCCATTTACAAACTTGTAAGACTAGAAATTACTCTTTATCACGCTATTCCAGACCATAAAATCCATTTAATAAGCAAATTTTTTTTATTTTTATAGTTTTTTTTTAAGTTTTTTATTTTTAATGTCAAACCAAAAGCAAAAATCTCTGGAACAGTTAAGTGAACAGTGGAGTTTCAAAAAATCTTAATAAAACTGCTAACAAATGTGTTCTGGTGTGAACTGAAGAACCGGAAGAACCCGGACTGAAGAATCGGCTTTCCTGGTGTAAAAACCCTAAATTACAGTTTTAAGATTTTATCCGTTTACTAAGCGAACCCTAACACTGAATAATGAATTTGAGGACTGGTGAGTGTCAACTCGACCTCGGACAGCAAACTGGACGGACATGTTGTGCTTTACTCGTGCTCTTATTCCTGTGGATATTAATCTTATGCCTTTACTCCTCCAAACTAGTAAGTGCAGACCCCCCGACTCCCTCGATACTCTGCCGGCGAATAAGGTCCCCCGTGTCATTGCTGAAAAGAGCCAGCATACATCACCCCCTTCAACACACACAAATGGAATTCCAGGCACACTTTCACCAGTCTAACCAGATGTCTGCTCATCAGGTTAATCATTATTTGGACCACAGCTGCTTTTTCTCATGTTTCCAGAAAAACCGGCTTTTTCCCAAACGTTCCTTCGTGTTACGCGACTGAGGATATTATAAGATTGTGGCTTGTGAAAATACCCCGTGCACACTGCTCCCAGGATCCATTGCAGCGGAGTGACACACACGAAGAGGATGATTAACAACTCTTCTGGCGCTTTCCAGTACGAGTCTGACATCTAACCTCAGCGGGCGAACCACTTTCATGCCACATGGCCGACGTATGGATGGATGCACGAGTTTACTAAATAACCGAATGACTTACAGATGTACGTTCGACTCAGTATCACTTGGCTAATAGAAGATGCTACCAAGTCATCCAAGCTAAATATAAGTCAAACAGCTCAGGTCGTTTATCATCATCAGCATCACGATGGAACCGTTCTCGCAGTCATTCCATAAACAAAATGAAGACTTGTATTGTAATTGTTACCATACGAGTGGTATGAAGAAGACATGTTATGAAGCCCTCGCCGTTGTATTTACGTTAAGACAATGGATGGAAGCGACAGCTGATAATGTGTAAAATCAGAGAGCGTAATGGCGCAATCAGGAACAAGCGTGTCGCTTTGTTCAAACAGACCAGCCAAATCGTTTTTCTTGTAACATACACAGTGCGTTTAATGACATCACTGCAAATGCTGTTCAAACGTCTTAATAATCGATCATTTGTAATTGGAAAGAAAAATCTTCCACTGGAAACCGTCTATTTGATCACAAACACGGGCCAAAGAAAACTAATTTTACGCAAATAAATCACTCTTTCAATGAATCAATAAGCAAAATGATAAAGTCGAGTCATATGAAATACAAGCCTTCATTAAATGTTGAAGTCACGCTGATGTGCTTTTGTGCTATTCTTTCTGACCATACATTGAAAGTGGTTGTGTGTGACCCTAAAAAAAGTGAGGCCCTATGGTCACTTGTGGGGACCTTTGTCTGGACCTCACAACTTTGAAGGCCTTTATTACGGTCAAAATCTTATTTAAGTAGACTTTATCTGACCAACCATTGTAACATTGAGTTTTGGATTAAATTAGTGTAAAGGGGATGGGGAATGTGTTGTTTTGTCCGTATGCACGTTGAGGAGGGACCCCACATTGACATAAACTCAAGTCTATGAGGATTTTGAGTTGTTTTTATCACAGCCTCTCAAAAATGAATTTATCATCTCAGATTATGTGCCTTTTTACAGGCTCTGAATAACCATCCGTGCATCTGCTGTATCACATTAAATATATGAAGTCAGAGCTTGAGATCTGCCCAGAGTGATTTGTCATTTGTATGATGTATATTAAATTGATCCTTAGTGCCCGAATCATATATTTTTAGGGAAAGGAAATGAGACCCAGTAGGAATGTGGATAAACATTTACATTTGAGTTACATTCTTCATGAACTTCAGTTCAGACAGGTGGATTGGAAAGACATCGTGTCGAGTTTTTCTCAAGTCTGGATATTACATTTTTTAACAGAACACATGGTTTAAAGCACTTATAAAAGTGGTATGCTGTAGAATACACACACACACGCACACCTACGCACGCACACACGCACACACGCACACACAGTTTCCTTGGTGATAAATCTTTGCAATTGGATAAAAGAGACTTTTGGTTCACTTCATTTACTTCAAAGAAATCCCAGTCTTCACTCTCTACTACTGTGTGAATTTAGCTAGACTTAATAAAGCCGAATTACAAAGTAAAAGAGTTAGAGAATGGTGAGAGGAGATGTGTGGGTGTATAAATGTATAGATGCATAGATGAACTGATGAAATGATGGTTGAGGCATTGGAGGAGGCAAACGGAGGCATCCGTTTGATCACTTTTCTCTTTTCTCCGGAAACAATTAGCTTTATGTGATCCTTCTAGATGCTTAGAATGAATCAATTTAAATGGATGGATGGATGCACAATTTTTGACTTTGTATATGTCAAGGAAACTACAATACAAAATACAATACAAAAATATCCTGAAGTATCAATGAAGCCAAATGGCAAAGTCATCTGGACTGGAGAATCCTGACGAACTTTAGACCCGAGATTTTCAGAGAGTCTAGTATAGTCGCACAGACAAATATTACCACAGGTTTGTTGAGAATCAAACTGATGATCAGCGTAAATAAACAGATAAAATGCCCTTCTGTTAATAAAGATCAGGTGGACTCAGATCTAACAAAGGCAGCTGTGTAACAGAGCAATAAACGCACATCATCAAACCCACCATTAAGCCCACCCAGAACAGTCAACAACAACCACTCTTGACACGCTCATGTGAATGAATGGGCATGAAAAAATAGATACATGGGTGCTGGGATGGACAGATTTATTGATAAATGTAGAGATGAATGGACAGATAAATGTATTGATGGGTGAACGACTGATGAATGGATTGACAGGCAGGCAGACAGATAGACAGACTGATAGATAGACCGACAGACAGATAAACAATAAAACATTGATAAAAAAAAAAATATATATATATATATATTTATGACTGTACTATACTTTACTTTACAGTCATTTGGCAGATGCTTTTATCCAAAGCAACTTTTAAAAAATACAAAAAGTACTCAATACAAAAAAATAAAAATGACTGTATACTGCTAGAAGGAAAAGAATAAACATTTCACTGAACATGCATTTTTCTTGATACTCTTGAAACAGTTTCATTGAAAGCTGCTCTGAAAGACGGAAGAAAAGATCTCCATTAGCTTCTTCAGATGTTTAGGATGCGTCAGTGTGTCGCTGCATGAGGAGAACGAGTCTGAGCTGCTGGATGAAACAGGGACTTGTATACATTTATGTGTGTGTGTTTGTTTGTACGGATGATAGAAACACCAGTCAGAAAGGATGAAAGCAGGAGGTTCCTCTTTTGCAGATAAGATCTTTACTCGGCTAAATCAAGGACATCCCAATGTGAAGCAAGTTTGCATTCCTCTAAACAGGTCAGCCTTTGATTCCAAACATCGAGCAGGGAACGTCACTTGCTGAGATCATTCCACTCAAGCCTCCATGGTTTATTTGCCTATAAGCTTTCTTCACCTGCCTGTTTCCCCAGGAGAAACGTGCTCTGACTCGCACCGGGAGCAGTTCAAACATCGCTGTCCTTTCCCCTCATTCACATTTCCATGCACTGTAGATGCTGAGCAAATATTTTAATCGCTTCTCCAACTTCAACAGGTTTAAGACGGGAGCAGAAAGACCCACAGCTGCGATGAAAAGGCTTCTTCACGCATACACGCTTTTTACTGTCAGAAGATCCTCGCAATCGCTCTCTGTGGAGCCTGTGCAATGTCAATACAGTTCGTACATTCTGAGTGTTAAACATATGGTCATATGAAAGCAATGTTACGAGGGGGAAAAACGTCATATGGCCACTGATTTACCAAAACGTAAGTTTCTTTATAAAGGTACGTCAAAAAAGAATAAAAATAATTTCGTATAGTCTCACAGTGGAAGAGTCTGTTTTAGGATATCTTCAATTTTACATTACAGCTATACTGTAATTTACAAGTCAGTTGATTAAATATTCTCATTAATATGCTATCTCAAAAAAAACCTAAAATGTTAAATTTGAATAAACTTTACGTGTTTTAAGCTTCACATGGCTAGTGTCCAAAGTCACGTGACAAAACAACAATCTACTGACAAAACACAAACACATACCGCCAGAACAAATTGTGTATATTTGTACAATCTTAGCGTTTTGCTGTAATGTCACGGATGGTATTTAAATGTGGAAGTGATTTAATTAAATCCTCTGTTTATGTGAGCAGCTTTGCATCAGGTTCCGTATGGTCGCATGTTTTACGATACATTTCATAAGGAAAAGTGGGCTAGATTATGAGCTAATAAAACAGAAGAAATCTTTAACGCTATTCTGCTTTGACAGAAAAATGAAGGAAAGTTGAGGTCCGTGGTGATGCAATAAAGAAAACAAGTTCATGTGAGGTTTAGCAAAGCTCGGGTTCTCGCAGTCATTCTCCAATCTATCAATAATCATCTGAAGCTGTTTTTAGAAAACATTACGCAAAATCGGACTTCAGGGGTCTTAACAACAAAGCCGAGGGGGAAAGTGGCAGCAGAATTTATAGCATCATCAGGGACGAGGTCTTTCCAGCTGCAAACTCCAGGTTTTCTCCTGCACACACACTTCAAGATGAGCTACACAAAACTTTCAGGGAGCAAAAATTTCATATAAACCTTGCATACATACAAATATAATGTATGCATATATTATAAATATGTAGCTTTTATACCGTATTTAACAGTACATTTCTTTTTTTCATATGCTTTTTCATTTGTATAAACTCTTATGGATTTGGTTGCGTCAACTTACTTTTCTATATTTGTATTTTTGCACATTTTTTCACATTCGTTGTTTCTTGTTGTTTCATTTGTTGTTTTTTCATTTTTGCACATTTTTTGACTGTTGTTGTTGTTTTTTCTGTTGGTGGTTTCTTTTTTTCTGGTAATTACTGTCTTTGTTGTACTGTTTACTTTTTGTTTGTAGTTGTTAAATATGGAAACGTGGATTAATACAATGTAAATGTATCCATTGTAACTTCTTTCAATTGCATTAAAACTTTCGTAAAGAAGGACTCAGATTAAAAATGAAATAGCAAATCGTGAAAATGAACCCACAGTCGTGGAGTAGTAGTTTACAATGAAACACGGAATAATAGTATGAACTTCACTAATCTCGGTTTAACATGATGCCATAAAAAGTCTTGACTTCCTTTCAGGCCTTTGGAGAGGAAGCACTGCTTTATGGAGCAGAACTCAAACCCAAGGACTAAAAATCAATTATATCATCAGGGGAAGATTTGTCAACAGTCTTCACACCAAGAGCCGGACATTACTCGAGGTTTCTTTTCCGGAACATGTGCTTTAAAGGGCTGCAAACACAGATTATTTAGTTTTGTTCTTTTAAACCGTGCTTCAGGAAACGAAAAACATCTTTTGAATCACACACACATGCTGTTTGGTTATTTATTGTCATTTTCTATACATTTTTAAAGGTTTAATATGATCCCATGGAGAAGTCAATGAGTCAGTGTAGGTATGAAGTTGTTTATTGGTCGTTCAGTTGCAGGAAGTAGGGAGAAATTAGAAGATATCGTTCGCCCTCTACAGTTTAATCTGGTGTATTGCATCTGTCGTAACAATTTACAAAGCACAAAATGTGGTGTTATATTTCTAGGATTTCTCTACCAATGATTCGTACAACTCAGTTATGTATATCTAGGTGTATATCTTGAGGAGTTTAAATCATGATCGCAAGAGTGCGCTGTAAATCTTTATTTAAAAAAATCACCTAAAGAAAAATGTGCTCATTGCCTTTCAATATTTTTTTTTTACTTATTTACTTATTTGTTTGATTTTAAACAAGATTGGTTTAAACTGGCAACTGGTTTATTATTATTATTATTATTATTATTATTATTATTATTTTTTAATATTTGATATATAATGTATCATTTGTACTAGTAACCGCTACCATGAGTAATTTTACATTTTTGAGTAACCTACTTGAAAACACACCTTATTTGCTTGGTATTTTTTATAGCAGCAGTCAGTTCCTTAAAGTTTTGTCAGCGTCGCCATGGAGACGGACCACAAAAGTGCATTCAATTTGAAACCTGTTCAAGGAGCTAAAGTTATTTTTTTTAAAGTGAACAGTTTATTTCAATCTAGTTAAATATCACAACGAGTTTAGAGCTGTAAAGGCTTTGGAAAAGCCCAAGTATACATCCAGCCCCAAGTCATGAGAACACACTCAAAGTGTTCAGCCATCGCAGGTTCGGTTTTAAAATAAAATTATAGTAAAGTATTTTGCAATAATCTTGACAACATCAATGCAACAAACCAACCCCGACTATTAGACAACTATTAGAAAACTAAAATGTATTGTGGTGCGGCTACAACAATTACAAAACGAAAATTTATGTTTTTTAAAAGCCAATTGATTCTATTTTCACAATTAGATTCACATTTATTAGAAACTTCCATATTTTATTTTGTTGAATAAATATCAAAATTACCTAAACAAAATGG
The DNA here is from genome assembly GCA_028031935.1 of Paedocypris micromegethes. NCBI lineage: Eukaryota > Metazoa > Chordata > Actinopteri > Cypriniformes > Paedocypris > Paedocypris micromegethes. The sequence continues at coordinate 20,796,657 of CM051500.1, forward strand.
TCTCGGAGCTTTTATTTTGACACAGCGTCTTATGGAGTGTTTTGCTCTTTGAACTGTCTTGCTTCACGTTTATTATGTAGCGTTGTGTAACATCTACACATGCCGAATGGGTAGTACACGACAAAAAGGCTAAAGATATGTTTAACGCGTTTTCGTTAAATGAATAAATTATTTAAATCATCAGGTCGTTGTGAAGGTTTGTCATTTCTTTTTTTTTTAAACACGTCATATAAACCATTTCTATAGACAATGATGTTGTGCTACCAGTTAGCTTCGGCAAACATTCTTTCAACGTTTAAATAGAATTTTGTTTTATAACACGAGTTATTGATTTGGTCGTGTTACATACCAACACTGTATTTATACTTCTCTTAATGTGTTTCCTCGTTATTTTATTGTTAAGTCGAGCTAATTGTTTTGTTCCAATCAAGCTCATCTATAAGTGTTTTCGTTTATTGATATGTTAATATCTAATGAATGTGTTATTTTTAAACGTATTAATCTATTTTATAAATGTATTTATCTATTTTATATCATTTTATTCATTCATATATACACTACTGCATTTTCTTTCTTTTAAACAGTGTATTTACAGTACGTATGTGACATGTTTACCTCGTAATAACACGATGTTAGACTATAAAAGCTTATTGTTTATTCACAGTTACTCGCCAATGCCTGTAGAAGGAAGTAAGGACCAGGTCCAGTCTCCCCTGTCCAAGCCGGTCAGTATTCTCACCCCGGAAGCTCAAAGTGAAGATGGGCCCTATATCTCAGGAAGTCCCGAGGATGAACCAGCAGCTACATATCCAGAAAACACCGGGGCACAAAACTCTAGAAAATCCCAGCAGTTGCTTCAGATCAACCGCCAGGAGATCCAGTCAGTGGACCACAACTCTCAGGCCGCAGAGTTACAGGGCTTGGGGGTTGATGTGTATGACCAAGATGTTCTGGAGCAAGGTGTGTTGCAGCAGGTGGATCGGGCCTTCCAGGAGGCCAACCAAGCCGCAGCCAAAGCCGAGGCTGAGAAAGATTACCAGTCAGTTTTGGATGATGTCAGGTAACAATGTCATGATTTTAAGACGATTGTTTTCAATCACAGCATGTCACACTGTTCATATTTGGATTAAGTGTGCAATATGTGTTTTTTGTAATAATTATGTGTGTGTTTTATTTCCTCAGGTCGTGCACAAGTGCTTTGAAACACATTAATAAAATTTTGGAGCAGTTGGCGCCGCATGCGTCATCCAACAAAGACATTAGCCGGAAGCTAGAATCTGTGAAACGGCAAAAGGAGAATAAGGTGAACATGTAGAGAACCTCTTTATTTGTCATTCTGGACCTGTACATGTATTGTTCTTTTACAATCAATATAAGCAAGACTTTGTTAAATTTATGGATGATTGGATTCATTCCTTTTCTATTCTTTATTTGTTCATTTTTCGTCTGTCTGTTTCGTCTGTGAAAGGAATACAGGAGTATTTGTATCAGCAGTTTAAACCCATTTTCATTTCTTTAAAGGAGAAACAGTTGAAGAAGATTCGAGCCAAGCAGAAGAGACTCCAGGCCATTCTTGATGGAGAAGATATCCAAAAACTTGAAGCTGAACTACTGATTGAGGAGGATGAAGGTGGGTTCTAAAAGTCTTTCTTTGTCTTTTTTTTTTTTTTGTTACACTCCGATTTATATAGTCAGTTAATATAAGCAGAGTTGTGGTAAACCAGAAGGCGTACTAAAATGGCATTCATAATCAGTTAATTTAAATAGGCTTATTTCAATTAGTCAAAATGTGCTATTGTCTTTTATTTCTCTGTTAGAACCAGGCCCGTCCACCCTGGGTAGCATGCTCATGCCAGCGCAGGAGACCGAATGGGAAGAACTCATCCGAACAGGTCACATGACCCCGTTTGGTTCGCGCATCCCTCAGAAGCCGGAGAAGAAAGAGCATCGGAAGGTTATGCTCAGCGAGAACTCTGGGTTCGACAAGTACCTAGCAGATCAGGCTACGTTGGCAGAAAGCAGAAAGCGACCTGTCCTAAAGAAGAACAAACTCAAGAAGCTCTCAAGTAAAACCGAAGATTCTAAAAACCTGAAAAATGGATCTTTAGCAAACAAGGAAAAGAAACTTCAGAAGCGTATTCTCAAGCTCCAGAGGACTGCGCTGAAGTCTCAGCCCAAAGCCAGAGCCAAAGTGGAAAAAGAGCTTCCTCCGGTCAATACAGACAGTGAAGGCTCTGAGTTTGTTCCCAGCGATGAGCTTATGGATCCCGAAGAACCAGACAGAGATGATGAGTTCTGGGTGGATGAAGATGAGGAATATAATCTTAAACCATACAAAAAGAAGAACAACCACACCAGATCCAGGAAGCCCAAGAAGGAATATGACAGTGACGACTACCTTCCCAGCAGCTCCGAGGAGGAAGAGTCTCCCAAAGACGGCAAAGTGAAGAAATGTAAAGATGATGGTGATATTGAGTTTTACAGGCAACGGTTAAGGTGAGTTCATCCTCAGAATTGATGATACATTTCCTGTGAAAATCAAAATCTATCAATATTCATGTTGAGGTAATAATTGCAAGCATGTATGCTGAGATAACTGGTAAATCCACTGATCTGTTCCATAAGTAAGTCTGATCTCAGTGCCATGTATTTACCCAAATGGTAAATACATTTACTTTGCATCCACTGCAGGCAAATGGAGTTGGCCACTCAACTCGGTTTGTCCAGTTTGGTTGATCTCGATGCCAACAGAGCCGTGCATTCTATAATCTGCTCTGCTGTTGTGGTGAGCAGTGAAGGAGCAGGAAAAACATAATTAACTGAAGCAATGCTTAGTCTTGACTTAATTACAAGTGCCGTATCGGAAGCCCCAGATAAAGGGAACAGTTTCATTGTAGAGTGACAGGGCCAAACTCAAATGAAGATGGATTTTTTTCGCTTTTCCTCCTCTCTCTGTATCGTTCTCAGGGAGCTGAAACTCCTAATTGTCTGTATCAATCTTAATTTGCTTCTGTGACGACAATGCCACTAACGGCTGTAGTTTTCCCTTAAGCCTGAACTGGGTCAATTAAATCTGGCCTGGTGGAGTGAGAAGCAAAAAAAGCGAAAGGTCTCTGGCTTTTTTTTTCCAATCCCGTCTCCTTGTTTTGCCTTTGTCTCTATTAACTCTCACAGTTAATCACACTTCGAAGGCTATTTGTAAAGGTAACTTAAACACAGTTGCTTTACTTAACATTAGGCCCCTGATTTTTTTACCTGATTTACTATGATTTATCTGAAGCTATAAATATGTGTTTGCCTTGTTTTCAGGAAATGGAAAAGACAAAGACTTCGGGAGCAGGAGACAAGGCGTGAAGCTGGAGAGGATGAGTCTGACGAGAGTGACGTAGAGTTTGATGAAGGCTTCAAAATGCCTGGTTTCCTCTGGAAGAAGCTTTTCAAGTAAAGACCAACACTCAATCTTACTGTAACAAACTTCAGTGAAAAATATTGAGAAGTATTTATTGTTAAAAAAACAACATCTTATTGTGAACTCAAACACGGTATAGTAATAGTTTTTTAGTTGGTTGATGGAGAAGGTGAATGGGTCAAATGAAATAGGAAACCGCTGCGGAGCTGAATGGCCGGGCGGGTGCTTAGAAAAGGAAGGCATGGCTTTTGTGTTGTGGATGTGTTTTACAGCACATCAATTGGGCAACATTATGGTCCATTTATCCGGAATCAATAGAGATAATGGCCCTATGATTAATTCATCAGCCGCTGTGTTTGTGTTTATGCTGCGGCTGCGTTTTGTGTGACATGTTTGTGTTGTTCAGGTATCAGCAGACAGGTGTCAGGTGGATGTGGGAACTGCACTGCCAGCAAGCAGGAGGCATTCTGGGAGACGAGATGGGTCTGGGCAAAACCATCCAGTTAATAGCTTTCCTGGCAGGTCTGAGCTACAGCAAACTAAAAACACGTGGCTCCAAATATAGGCAAGGGACTTTTGGATTCTCACCTTCCCTGTGTGTTATAGCAAAACAAATGCTTCACTTTCTGTGCTCTGTCATTGCTTTTTTTTTTTTTTTTACAAGAACACACGTGCACGACGAACACACATGTGAACAGACATCGACCGGCTCCCCACCCTTTACAGACACTGAGTCTCGATCGTGATAAATATTTCAACAGCTGGATTGCTGGTGGAGAGAGGTTTAGAGTGAATTATTAAAGACGTTTCAATTATGATATTCCTCTAATTCTCTTAGTGGCGACATCACAGCAGAAACAAGGACGTGACATGAAAGAACGGCTCTTTGCCGGAATGGGAGGGAGGAAAATGAAGCATGAAACATGTAATTAAACACATTAAAGCTTGCTGTCTTTTCGCTTTTTGCCTCCATGCAAAGGGTGAGTGGGGGGGCAGTCGCTCAATACACTGTCTGGCGTCGTCCATCCACAAATTGATTGTTTGCAAACTCGATTACGGCTCGCTATCAATGGCTTTCACAATCCGGAATATCATATCAAGCTATAATGCTCCCAAAGCCAATTAGTGCTTTTCATCACATCATTACGTGATCACTCACAAAGCAGTTTTGCTGACACAGCTGCTCACCTTAAGGTCACACTTCTCAAATACGACTTTTTTTCTTTTAGAAGGCTAATTTTTAAATATTTTTATTTCTTGAAGGTATGCTGGGCTCGGTCCTACGGTCATTGTGTGTCCAGCCACAGTCATGCATCAGTGGGTGAAAGAGTTCCACACATGGTGGCCTCCCTTCCGTGTGGCCGTTCTCCACGACACAGGCTCATTCACCAGCAAAAAGGTGAGACTCTCCCTGCTGACGCTCAAGACGTCAAGTCAGGATGTAAAGCGCCTTCAGATGACCGCTTTGGGTGTAAACTTTCATACAGAGCGGAAACATAACAACGAGATTAAGATGAACAGTGTCGCTTTGTCTGTAGCGTTTACGCACATTTTTTTTTTTTTGCTTTTTTCCCCCTTGTCAGCAAATATCCTGGTGTGTGGAGTTGAATTGGCTCCAAGGAAATGTTAAATTAATTAAAGCTAAGGTAGCAGGAGCCGCTGTGAAGTGTTTACTTTGAGTGGTCTTCAGCACCCCCACACACAGTATCCTGCCTGACACAGTGATTAATGGGGGCTGCTGTCTGGCAGTCCGCGCTTTGCCCTCTAGGTGGAGAGTTGGTCTCCAGAGCTTGTGTGAGAGAGGCAGAGGAACGTTTATGCAGCGTTGGCACCTAATGATAGCGCCTTCACGCTAACACTGTAGAGCAGATGTACCTGATTAATTGGCTACAAAGTAACAGAAAAGGGGGAGGGGCCAGGGACAGAGGTTAGTCGCTTTGTACGATTGTAATTGGAAAACACTTGAGACCGTTCATGTGAGCCGTCACAGCATATGTACAGACCAGTCCTTCTGATGAAGGCGCTGCCGCCAGGGGCCTGATACCAGCAACCTATCACTGTTCCCTGTTTAATTAACAGCCGGAAAGACTGGGCTTTTAAGGCTGATGTTTAATTCTGTTTTACAGGAAAAGCTCATTCCCGAGATCGTGGACAGTCACGGCATCCTCATCACTTCCTACTCATATATACGCATAATGCAGGATTATATCCAGAAATACGACTGGCATTATGTCATCTTGGATGAGGGCCACAAGATCAGGAACCCCAACGCTGGGGTTACTTTGGCTTGCAAGCAGGTTGGAGTTTCTCTCATGGTTTAATGTCCAGGCTTTTTTTTTTTAGTTTTTGAAATCTTCTCTCAAAGACCAATTCAAACTTAAAGGTTGCCAAACCTGTCCCTGTTAATTATCAGCATAAACCATTTTTTTTCTTTTTTGGATTATAAGATGTGGATTACTAATAAGAGATCAATACAAAACATCTACTGTATTTTTGTAACTATAAGGCACATGTTTTTTTGAATTATGCAAATACAGGAGCACATGGAATGTTTAATTAATTTGTAACTTAGATGTAAGGCCATGTTATGAAATTGGTATTTCACAGTAATATACTGAAGTATATACCAGTATATTCCAAAACTTGTTGTTTTTATAGTCTATATACTGTATAAGCCCCCACTTACTGTAATAAAGCCGTCAATTTAAAACATTCTAAAAGTTAAACGACTTTATAAATTCAATTGGGTAACTTTTCTTGTAAAGCCTGGACCTTTAAGAAAAGGTCTTGATTCTGGTTGCTTCGGTTTATATGAGCTCCAGTGTTATTGACCTGCATATTAAAAAATCAATAGAAAATTTCTCCACACTTTGATTTGGTATTGAATAAAGTGAAGCTAATGGAGCTCTAAAACAAAATCTATGCTAAAGGGTCTGTTAGTCCAATAATATCTTTCTGCTGTAGTTAGGTTCTGCTGCTGAGTTTCTTAAACAGTTTTGGTGTTATGCATCATCCTTGAGGAGACACTGCCTCATGAAACATTAATCAAGTTTGTGTTTTCTTTCTTCTAGTTCCGGACACCCCACCGTTTCATCCTCTCTGGCTCTCCTATGCAGAACAACCTGAAAGAGCTGTGGTCACTCTTCGACTTTGTGTTTCCAGGGAAACTGGGGACTCTTCCCGTCTTCATGGAGCAATTTTCTGTTCCCATCACCATGGGAGGTTATGCTAATGCCTCTCCAGTACAGGTAAATCACTTATTAGCTTGGACGGATTGATCCAAGCCGAGTAATTTATCTCGTTTTTCACATTTAATCGGCTCTGTATCATTTCAACTTACGACTCTAAGCACATGGTTTTTCAACAGCTTTAAAACATTTCAATTGTTATTAGGAAACCTTTTTAATAGTGCGCTTGCTTTATGGATTTCATTTTTCGACTGCTTTAAAAGACTATTGATGTTTCCTCTTCCAATAATAAAAACCTCTACTAATTATTAATGTTATTAAATGGTTGGAGATGGCTAACCCCGGCTCCTAGCGCTCATCACTCCCTGCTGTCTGCTAAGTCATGTTGAGCCGCTTTATGTCTCTATACGTTTTATTTTAGTAGATATTCATTTAAGGAATGAAAGCATATTTTAGAAGATTTCTGAATGATGCACATTGCATGTTTTGTAATGAAAGACAATATTGGATTTAATCTTGGTCTAGAGATGTAAAAATCAAATGTGCCAGATTTACTTGAATAACCTTGTGCGTTGTGCCCTCTTTTCTTTCTTTAAATAATTGTTCCGTAGGCAGACAGGCATATATACTTTTATTTGTTCATTAATATAAATAAAAAAAAAAGCATTTGCCACAATGGAGCACTTGGCAGTGGCTAAATAAAGTGATAGAAACAAAAATAAGATAATTACATTTCTTAATATTGAAACAAGCACAATCAAAATGCTGGGTCTGCTGCACAGGGCAAAACAATACTTTGCAACGATGATTGTCAAGCGTCTGATTAAGACCTTTGCTGAAAATTCTGCTGCAAAGCGCGGTGCTCACTGCAGTGCAAAGGCTCATGGGAGCCTATTTTTTTGAAGTTTTAGGCACAATTCTTTTTGTTTTTTTATATTTTTTGTGAAAAATTAGAGGGCTGCTTATATTTGCGTAAAAACTGTAATTTAAACTTAGCCTTTATAATAATAATAATAATAAAATTAGCGACTGCTTTTTTTCCCTCACTCTGTTGTCTTCTATTATGAGGCCTAATCTGCTGTCATTGTCTGGCCTGCTCTGTGGTCATTCTACTGCAGGCTTCTTTTGATCTTGGAACCCCTTAAATTACAGCTAAGTGGCATTTGGCCGAATGCGGATCAGGAGAACATTATTGATAATAGAGTGCAGCCCCCTCCGGAGTCCAGCAGCACTCTTATGAATCTTTAATGTGTCAATCTGCTGATAGCAGAGGAAGAGAGCCAGCGCTGTCGACCTGCCTCTGGAAACACAACTCACAAAGTTCTTGTGCTCACAAGTAGATGCTTTTTTAATTAGCCAGAGTTCAAACCGAATTAGATTTGAATTGGTCAGCAAAATGATTTTAGCCAGTAGTGAAGTTCAAATGTACGTATTGAGATGTTTTTTTCTTCTAATTCTTAGGTCCAAACGGCGTATAAATGTGCGTGTGTTCTTCGAGACACTATTAACCCCTACCTGCTGAGGAGAATGAAGGCGGATGTGAAAGCAAACCTCTCCTTACCTGACAAAAATGAACAGGTTATTTTTTTAAAAGCCTGTGTTACGCTTTTCTGTCGACAATCATCACCGCTTATTACGTGTGTCCTTGTCCGAGCAGGTCCTGTTCTGCAGACTGACAGAAGATCAGCGGCAAGTTTATCAGAATTTTCTGGACTCAAAAGAGGTTTATCAGATTCTGAACGGAGACATGCAGGTAATAAATTGGGGAAATTGTAATTGATTGTTTTATGGAAATAGCCAATTTTCATGATGTGACGCTTTAAACTTTATCTATTAAGAGCAACAACCTCTTTAAAGTGGTTTTATATTCAAAAGGTTATTTTTATATAATATGAAATGTATAAAACAACAGTTTTATAATAATAATAATAATAATAATAATAATAATAATAATACAAAATAAAGATTTTTATAAAAAACTACTTATTTTAAAAGGCAACATCTGAGTGAATTTGCATTAGTTATAAATGAAGGCTTATGATTATGAAAAAATAAGAATTTTTACATTTTGTAGAAGCAGGTCCATTCTTAAGGGAACAAATTTGATTGAATTTTCTTTCATTCTAAAATTAAAATGTAATTAAATTAAACGTTATGTAGTAATAAAACATAACAATAATAACAATACCAATAACAACGTAATGTAAAAACAAGCACGTAATTCTAAAGATGTTATTGAATTAGCTTTAAATACAATATTGTCCATGATGCTAAATGCTTCTTTTAACCAATAATATATTGTAAAATAAATGAAATTGTTATTTTGAACACCAATACATATTCCATACTGGTAAGTTTACTAGGACTTTACTAGAAACTTTACTCCAACCGGCTCCTAGAACTAAGGTCATAGGAAGGTAAAGCACTTCTTTATGATTTACAACAGTGCTCAAAATGTATTTTGCAGAGACAAAAGCTGTGGGTTGCAGAGCAGTTTACAAACCCCTCTTATGTGGTCACAAACTCCATTAAGCCACATATATAATGCAAAGACTGCTGCATTTACCTCAAGGAACAGACTTTACTTTGCTCTGGTCAATTACCTTCATTAAATTAACCAAGTTTATTAATATTAAGATTTGTGCAGCCTTACATGGTGGAGTGTTTTTTCATCCTCCATTAAATATATTAAGATATCTGTCCAGCGTATTAATCTCAATTCCCCACCCTGTTGTTCTAGGTCTTCTCAGGACTTATAGCTCTGAGGAAGATGTGCAACCACCCGGATCTGTTCACAGGCGGGCCGCGTTTACTCCTGGGCATCCCCCATGACCAGCTCACTGAGGAGGAACAGTTTGGTTACTGGAAACGCTCCGGAAAGATGATTGTGGTGGAGTCTTTGCTGCGTTTGTGGTTCAGGCAGGGACACCGGGTTTTGCTTTTCACCCAGTCCCGGCAGGTCAGTGCAAACCAATGTGATGAAAGAAATGAAAAGGGTTATGCGAATGCTCTTCATTCAAACTACACTATAAGATTACAATTCAAAACGCTCTGTGCTTCTGCCTTGAGAAGTGTGAATGAGGCCATGATATCGATAGACTAAATCACTCTCACTATCTCCAGCAGCACCCACTGAAGCACCAATGAAGTTATTATGTCATTTTGCCCCCTAATAAAATTTATTATGAGGTCTTATTGCATTGTAGGGTGTCTGTCAGGACCCAGCTGTCTTTGTTCAATAGAAATGAGATTTGGCTTCAGAGAGAACCTAAAACCCACACAGTTGGTACTTCTGTACATGTAATATTAATCTCACTTAATCCTATTAGCACTAATCCTGTTCTCAATGCTCTGTCTGAAACCATTTCTCCCACACACACAGATGCTGGAGATCTTGGAGATGTTTGTGAGGGAGAATGGGTTTTCCTATCTCAAAATGGATGGCACCACCACCATTGCATCCAGACAGCCTCTCATTGCTCGGTTCAACCAGGTATGAGATGTTCTGGGGCTTAGAAGAGATAACATTTTCAGTAAGTGTATCTATGACCACGGTTAAACTCATTTTAATTGTAAAACCTCTCTCACAGGACAAGGACATCTTTGTCTTTCTTCTTACAACACGAGTCGGAGGTCTGGGAGTGAACCTGACTGGTGCGAACAGGGTCGTCATCTATGATCCCGACTGGAATCCCAGTACAGACACTCAGGTTGACTTGAGGCTCTTCGCTTCTACCAGTGCATTTATTTTTGTGTTTTGTGATCTCCATTGATCTGTAGTCCTCACCCCTGTAGGCTCGTGAACGTGCCTGGAGGATTGGCCAGAAACAGCAGGTGACGGTTTATAGGCTGCTGACAGCTGGAACCATTGAGGAGAAGATTTACCATAGGTTAGTTTCCGAGATTGAATGGTGGATCTAATGGGGAGGAGAACGAATCCCATCAAGAATGTCTTGAAGCATTCAGCAGAAGCGAAAAACAGTTTGCTTTCTCAAGTTACAGAATTATAAATTTACATTCTGGCTTAATTTTTAATATGGTGAAGAAAACGATTTAGGGGGGTTTCGACCCAGGACGTTTGGCCCCCGGGGCTTTGGACCCGGACGATTGATCCTTAGGACTATTGGACACTAGGATGGTTAGACCCGTGACGATTAGACCCGAGTTTCAAAATTTGACAAGCTCATGAGTACATTTGAAACAGAAAAAATGTGTTAATATATCTCTTGTTGTTTGGACTGTTCTTTAGCATGCTTTGTGTATTTCACCACACGCTTATGGGATAAACAAGTATCGGCAATTTGGAAAGCTGTTTAAGCAAAGCGGCTGAGCGGCCTGCATGAACTGAAGCCGCGGGCGATCAGGACCGATTCCGTGCGATCCCGTCGATGAAAATCGTCGCAAAAACGAACTTCGGTCCGAATGGGTTTTTACTCACGCCTGTCAAATTTCTAGCTCGCACGGGCATGAAGATATGAATTTTAATAAGCTGCGGCGCCGGTCAATCCACCGTTATAAGTGCTTCTTTGCGGGACAAAGGCGCTCGAATCGGGGCAAAGTTATGCTTCTTCGCTGGAGTAAATGCAAAGGAGCCGCCTCCCAAATGTCTAGCTCACACGGCCGAAGATATGATTCTTAATAAGCCGCGTGACGAAACTCGGGTCTAACCATCCGAGTGTCCAATCGTCCTAAGGATCAATCGTCCTAAGGATCAATCGTCCTAAGGATCAATCGTCCGGGTCCAAAGCCCTGGGGGCCAAACGTCCTGGGTCGAAAAGTCTGGTCACCGAAGAAAACATGCTATTTTGTAGCTTTAACAAGAATGTTTTAATTTGTTGAAGACAAGATAAAAATCTTGAAAAATGACAGTAAATTTTCTTGTGCACTTCACAGGCAAATCTTCAAACAGTTTCTCACTAACAGAGTTCTGAAAGATCCCAAACAGAGGCGTTTTTTTAAATCTAATGACATTTATGAACTATTCACACTGAGCAACCCTGATGGCTCCCAAGGAACCGAAACCAGTGCTATATTTGCAGGTAATGTCTAATTGTAGCTTTTTTTTTTTTGATAAAACAATATGAATTAATCTGAAAAAATAAATAATATATAAATAAGTAAAGAATAAAATAAGTAATAAATAGATAGGTAAAATAATCTGAAATTTGTATTGTCTACCATTTTGTGATAGGCACAGGCTCGGATGTTCAGGTACCAAAGAAACACAGGAGCCAGCACTCATCGCAGGGATTGTCCAGACCATCACGGTCTCATTCATCGGCTTTTACTGTTCAAGACCACGACAACTCTACCTCCGTTAATAGCCTGTCGAACAGAAACACTAGACATGACCAATCTGCCCTTCGGTTGCCAAACAATAACTGTGAAACTCAACTTGCAGCAAAAAACGAAAGCAAAAAACTGGGTTTGTTTAAGAGCCCTCAGAAACACAGAGAGAAAAGAAAACACTGTGACCCTCCTGAGAACCACACGGGACCCTCAGACAGACACAAACACAGGAAGAAAAAACGCCAGGATGATGCCCGATTCGAAGGCCATCGTATTTCTCATCTGGTGAAGAAGCGGAAGTACAATAAGGAGGAAAACGAAGAGAAAAACAGCGAGAAGAAAAGCGATGATTATGTCCTGGCCAAACTTTTCAAAAAATCCGGTATCCATAGTGTTATGAAGCACGACACGATCATGGAGGCGTCAAACCCAGACTATGTTCTCGTTGAAGCTGAAGCCAACAGAGTGGCCAAGGATGCTCTGCGAGCTCTGAAGGTCTCACGGCAGAACTGCAGGTTGGCTTTTTCAGCATCAGCAGCTCCACCAGCCAAGTATGTCCTTCATTTCTCTATCTCCTTAATGTTAAATTACTGGGGTTTTTTTAAATAACACATCGGTTTTGCTCTTAGGAAAAGATTTGGGCAGAAGAAGAACTCTCTGCTTTCTCAGTCTTCAGCAACAGTGACTAAATCAGCAGAGAAATGCAAAGTAGGTTTATGCAGATACAATAATATATAATATAAATATATAACATAAAATCTGAGGTTATATTTTGTCACATGTGCAATTAATGATTATCCACGGTTGGATTTCTTTTCACGTAGGATGCAGAAATACTCAAGAAGACGGTTGCTAAGAAGCCAGGATCTGCTGTTCACTTCAGTGGCGATGGAGAGCAGGAGGAATCCACCACACTCTCTTCCTCCTCTCTCCTCGCTAAAATGAGGGCCAGGAATCACCTCAATCTGCCCCAAAGACAAGATCAAGAGGAGGAGGAGGACGAGAGAGGAGCTCCGTCTGCTGTGACCGCTTCAGAGCATGATGAGCTTCTGGTGGACCTGAGGAACTTTGTGGCCTTTCAAGCTCAGGTGGATGGGCAGGCGAGCACCAAGGAGATCCTGGATTACTTCACGCCCAGACTTAATGCCACACAGACTCCTGTTTTCAGAGAACTGCTGAGGAACATCTGTGAGTTCCACAGGCTTCCTGGGAATGAAGGGATGTGGAAACTTAAAGCTGATTTCAGGTGAATATTGTGTAAAAACCCAATAGATGAACATATACCTCAATACTGGGAGCTAAAGGAGGTTTGGTGAAGCAGTTTTGTACTATGTAGAATTTAAAATAAGATGTAAATGTCATTTAAATATTTAAACGTTCCTGTTTGGATCTACTTTGATACATAAGCTTTTGTATCTGCCTTTGTAAAATAACTTTATTTGATATAATTTTCTGATTTTCTTTGTCAATGCTTCCTGGAAAGTACTTGAACTTATTTTTTTTTTTTTACTAAAATGTGAGCATCAGGGAACAAGTAATTGATGCAAACACAATGAATGGTGCATTTAAAACTGTTTTAACATGGTTTTGATCTTTCAGTGGTAAGTCAAATATGTCAGTGTAATGAAAAATATAAGACTGTTGTTAAAATAAAAGACAGTGTATAGTGCCAATCTTAAGTAATATTCTGTTGTGAAGTTCTAGGACTATAGGCTGCATTTTAGTCCCTGTATACTGTTGTGATGTCCTAGGAGTGTCTACCTCACTTCCAACATTCATTAAGCAGGAGTCAGAATTATCATACTGTAATGTAAATGCAAAGGTGGATTTTACAAAAGAAGAGATTAACGAATTTCTTAAAGGTGGCACAATAAATATTACTTTTTGCATCAGCGCCTTGTTTTTATTATTCTATATGATGGTGAAATTATGCATTACTCTTTGTATTAATTGTTTGAGTGCATTTTAAAAATCATGTATCATTTGTGATTATATTACACTATTCCTAATAATTCAGAATGGATTTACCCTGACAGTTTTTCTGTAAAACATTTACGTTTTTGTTGTTGTTTCGATTTGTTTTTATTTTACTTTTTTTTTTTTAATGTATGTTATATTTTTTATAAACTGGCTAAAATGTGCCAATATTCTCTTGTTCTTTTATAAACTTGTGAATGCTAAATATTTTACAATTTTGTAAAAACAAAAAAGCGTGTTTTATTATAAAATCGCCTGTGCTTAAACTTTTACTTCATTATTTTCTTCTAAGACCCAACTGGCTAAAAGAACTTCGAGCAATTTCCACGTGTGCGCGCGCGTTTACGGCCGCTCTTAAAATCTGCACTTTATTGCAATATGTTAAGAAGGAGTCTTTTTTTCCCCTCATCATCACTTAAAATCTCTGTTTTCTGTGAAACAACACATCATACGCCTCACTTGTTCGCCTTTTTTTCAAATGCATTTTGACGAGATCATCACGCCAACTTTATTTTCACTGGTGCATAAATTAATTACACGCATTTAATAACTAAAATATCATTATATTCCCCTCTTAATATCATAAACGTTCTACGCCAGGGAAGCACTTAATAGTGCAGGGGGCCATAACAGGCTATTATCCTTGTGTAATGCTATTAGAGAACCAATTATGCATCATTACGCATCCGTTTTTTGCACTTTATGTGATTTCATCCAATACCGTCCCGTACTTCAAAATTTCAGCTGTTACTCGGAGCCTCATTTTCAGCGGCGGAGTAACGGTGCTGTCTGCGCGCGGGCTCCCGCGTGCGTTCTAAAAGTAATTGAACGGGTCCCGTTGCATATCATTTACGCAAGAGTGGGAAATAAATCCTCGGACCCCTTGCTGTGAACAAAATCAAAATTTGGACCTGAGAGCGCGCAGCCAGTGTATTCTGGTATAAAGTGGACCCCTAACCCATATAACGAGCAATTACTGGTCTGACAGCCAATTTTAAATTCAAAAACAGTCATCTGGATTTTTAATATAAGATGCAAGTGTGGAAAATAGGGGCATCTTGCGTTTGCCCGGGTGTTTATGACTGGGGAATAAGCGCCTGCTGCATCAACGAAGTTACTTTGGAACTATAATGCCTTGGAGGCTTTTGACGTTGAACACCACGTGCGCGCGCTGGTTGGCCAGAGACAACCTATCCAAATGACTGGGAAACGCAAATCCGATTAATTGCAATTACGCGTGAGATTATAAAGGCGAGCGTTGTTATGCTGTAAACAGTCAGCAAGCCGCCGGGTCACTCCCTCCCTCCCTCCCTCCCTCCTCATGTGGATGAGCTGCTGGTGATTGACGGTGGAAGTGGGATTGCTCCGCTGAAATTGAGCAGAAGGACCAGGAAGCGCGATTGCGTAAAGACCGGTGAAGGTACAGCTGCTTTTTTTTCGTCTTATGTGTAATGTTTTAAACGGTTTGAAAGAGCGATGTGATTCTGATGGCGTGGGTCAAAAGTTACTCGCACTCGCAGGATGGGTTGTTGGAGAGTTATAAGCAAAGTGAAGATGTCTCTCTCTCTCTCTCCTCTTGCAGCTCCAGGAGAGATGTTCTACTTCCACTGCCCACCACAGTTAGAGGGAGAATGCTGCAGAACCAACACATGTGAGTCTGATCACAGTCTTTTTCTTCAAGATCAGGATTTATTGTAAATTTAAAAATTAAATTAAAGTTTTCCAATTGTTGTTGATGGAAAATAAAATCAAAATATCTTTCGCACGAGTTGTATGTGATCAATTCTTGCATGTTTGTTTTGGGGAAATGTTTTCCAACGTGATAACGTGATAAGATACGACGGACGTCCAGCTGAGGCTTTGTCGGGAACAGATGTTAGATGTCATGCTTTTCAACCAGCGTCACGGTTTCTTATTGTGAACAATTATTCAGGTCGCTTGCAAATGAAGACCAATTAACT
The DNA here is from genome assembly GCA_028031935.1 of Paedocypris micromegethes. NCBI lineage: Eukaryota > Metazoa > Chordata > Actinopteri > Cypriniformes > Paedocypris > Paedocypris micromegethes. The sequence continues at coordinate 20,812,481 of CM051500.1, forward strand.
TTTTTTCTAAATTGTGTCTAAATTTTGTTTTGCGTATTCTGAATGTTGTTTATAAATGAAGTTCTATTTTTTTACACAGTGAACACAAATGGATTTGGAAATCACGCCTCTGGAGATTTTGATGACGGTTTTCTGCGAAGGAAACAGCGCAGGAACAGGACAACTTTCACTTTACAACAGGTAGGCTTTATCTTTTAGTAAAGATTGATTTAGAACAAAAAAAATGTTTTTAAACGTGTTTTTTTATTTCTCGATCATGGCAACGTCTGTAATAATTAATTAGCCGATTAGCCGTATTTGTTTAAATATTAAATTAACGAAAAACGAGCACCCTTATTCCTTTTCTTTTTGTTTTTACGAACTACCGCTTAAGTGGAATTTCGAAATTCGAAAAGGGTTTTTGACAAATCATTAGTGCAATAGGTAACCATAAATGTAATTGTCAAAAGCCACAATATTTATTCGAATTAGATTTATGAGTTTTCGTTAGTAAAATGATAATCACAGTACTTTGCCAATATCGTACATTATTTTATACGTTTTAAATATCTTTTCTGAGACTGATTTTTTGAATTGTGACTTTTTTTGTCCTCAGCTGGAGGCTTTGGAGGCGGTTTTTGCGCAGACTCATTACCCGGACGTTTTCACAAGAGAAGAGCTGGCGATGAAAATTAACCTGACGGAGGCTCGTGTCCAGGTGAGACATCAACATCAGCATCACCCGCCAGCATCCTTACTCCTACTCCTCCAGCACTTTGAGCCGCGCTCGTCCGAAGAAAATGAAGCCACTCAGTCACTTCCGTGATGCTTTAATAGCGTCAACATAATGCGGAATATTAGATTAGGTTGATTAATCGGTCATTCATAATTAACCAGTGGTAATGTTCTACACTAATTTACCCTCGTCTCTCTAAGGTATAAAAAATGCTTAGATGCCGCTGCCATTTCCGGTTTCCTCCAAACAGAGTGATGATGATGCGTTTCTATAAGACTAATGTCCCGGGGAAGATTTACACCGCGTGGCACCTGAAACCCGAGATTTCATATTCCGCGGCCTTGCAAAAACACCCCGCGAATATAAACACGGCCACATTAAATTGCATTCAACGCGTCTCTGTGTAATTTCCCGCATTCCGGATTTGCTTTTGGGTTTTCTCCTCAGCCCAGATCTAATTGTGCGAAATATAATAGTTTCCCTTTCGCTCCCCTGGGTCATCTTACTATCGCTTAAAACCAATGACTGCGACACAATAATGGAATTCGCTGCTGTAAATTAGGGATTGTAAACAAATTATTCCTCTCTAATCGGATTACCAGATTCCCGTTATTAAATCTGAGCATGAATCGGTGGCAGCATGCGGGGGATATTAAACTTACATTATTATTAGGAAATACATTTTCTTGTCGTTGTAGTGTCGAAGGCGCCCACCGTTTTTAAAGTGTCAATTGGCTTGTGCTGCATTAAGAAGAAACTGCAAATTGAGATTAATGGTGCAATTATGGGGCATTCAGTGCTGAGGGATCATGACTTCTAGCTGGAAGGTGCAAGGGTGAGATAATGTTGCCACAATTACATGGCGAATATTGTTGTCCTGCCAGTAAACTGTCGTGTCATATTCGGAGAGCTGCATGTGTGTGGCTCCTGTTTTCTTGACATCATTGTACTTTCGCACAATGGAGGCCAGGCGGTGGAGATATGGCTGCATTATGCAACCTTTCCCATTCAAACATGATTAATGCGTAAAAGAGCGCAGACTTAATCGAATCTGATGTTGTCAAACAATCACTAAATAGAGAAATAAACGACTTCATCATGGCTTTCTCTCAGAAGCAGGGCGACTGTCAGTAGGAAGTCATTAAAAACTGATAATGAAAAATTGCTCAATTAAATGCTGATATAGGCAATGACCTTCATTCAATTAGAACAAGAACTTTGCTGCATATGTGCAGTTGTGCTCCAGAAGTTAGTAAGAAGTCAGCAGCACATAATTTTTAAGATATGTGGCTTTATGGATCCCAATGTGGGAAAAATGTTTGGAGAACCAACAATGTGAAAAGCAGAACAGACAATACACCTCTATAGAAAAAAGGCACACATATTAAATTGTGCTAAATGTTTGATTCAACAAACTCCCTCAATCAAGGATCAATCAAGTTCTTTGAATCCTAAATAGATCATAAATAAATAAATGCATAAATTAAAAGTTCTTGGTGGCCAAATCAAATGTTAATTAATTTATAAAATCATATATCATATTATAAAATCATAAAATTGTCTCATGTCATGGTACATGTTTACAGCAAGTGCTTCAAATATATATGTGGTCTTTAAATAGATGCAACGATTGACAAAAATGTACCCTTTCATTTTTTGATCCACTATTTTCACAATGGGACTATACTAAACTTTGCATTGCAATAAAGGCTTCAAATGTGTTTCAAGTGTGTCATGCAGACTAGACAGTCGCACTGTGTTGCGTTTAAAAATAGATTAAACTTAGATAAATACAATCTTGGTTAGACGGATTTTAACTGAAATAAAAATCTGAAGTCTGATGTAAAAAATGATGTTGTAAAATTCAGGTTTGGTTTCAAAACCGACGGGCAAAATGGAGAAAAACAGAGAGAGGAACGGACCAGGAGGGAAGCAAAGATCAAAGCAGCGAGGGCACAACTCCAGCTCGGACCCTCAGCCAGTCTCCAGATCACGGAAGAAGTAAAAAAGAGTCCATGGACCTGCAACAGAAGTGCGTTGAAGTCACATGACTATTCAATCACGTTGAGCAACATCCAAAGCAATAATCTTTATATTTCGCACAGCCTGAACAGAGTGGTGGGATCTGGTGGGCCTTTTTTCCCCTCATGCTTGCCAGGGACTCTGCTAAACACAGCGACTTACGCACAAGCACTTTCACAAGTTGCTACTTTAAAAGGTAAGATTGTTTTTCATAATTTAGATGATACAAAGTCACAAGCAAGAAATCCATAATAAGACGTGTCTTTCCAAAGGAAGTCCTCTGTGTTCCTGCTGTGTGCCTGACCCGATGGGTCTCTCCTTCCTGCCACCGTATGGATGCCAGAGTAACCGGACGGCCAGTGTTGCAGCTCTGCGGATGAAAGCCAGGGAGCATTCGGAGGCTGTTCTGCAGTCAGCCAACCTGCTGGGGGCAGCGTCCACTACTGGACCCGGGACTGGACCTGGCTTGGGCCAAAGTATAGTTCCCAGTGGAGGAAGTGATGCCTCTTCAGATACCTCTAAGATCACAGCTCTGAGAAGAACTCCTGACAAACATCTGCACTGTCCAAAAGAGGGTCCGGATAAAAAATGAAATCTGTTTTTTTGCTTTTTGGTCAACTGAGGGATAACCAGAAGGATTTATAGTTGACGCTTTTTTTTGGGCCACACTGACCCAGCCCGGACAGAACTGGCAGCGATTCTGTGTGTATTTTCGGTGTATTTTCCCTTTTTACTCCATATTTTTGACATTGGTTGGTCCTTCTTGCGTAGATGTGGAACTATTGATTCCATCGTGTCTGGGAAAGACTTTCGATGCTCTGAGGTAGAAAACAAATCCCTGTTGCACATGTGAACTATTTATATTCCCAACAACCTACGTGGATGTTTGACTTATACCGTGTATTTTGAAGTCAGGTGATGGTTGAAAGTGCATTGTGTCATATATGCCATGCTCAAATATACATGTAACGTGAAATAATTTATGTGCTGTAAGATACTTTTATGGATAAAATGTATATTAGGTGACGTGTCATGTTTTGTACTGGATAAGTGGATAACGCCGAGACGTGATGAGAACCGACACGCTCTTGTCATGGCATCTGGGATTTCGCAATAGACTCGGTGAGACACACTGCTCTTGTTTTGACATGGTCTGTAAAACAATTAAACTTGTAGGTAATCATGTTCATCTCCTGTTGCCTATTGCTCACACCATCTGCCTTCCATCAATTATTAATGGCTTCATGAGCAGGAGGGCTGCAAAAATGGCACTACGGTTGGTCTTATTATTTATTTACTTTATGATTTTCTCACATATATATTACATGAGTCTCAGGATGACGTTACTGTAATAGGTGCTAATTATTTTTTGGGGGAATCATGCTTTCTTAGTTCTCATTCTGACTCAAGTTTCAATCAACTGTCTTCACAGTTCGAAAATAAACGCTTTACGAGAGAAAAATTATACTGAGCATTTGTCAGTCTTTTAAAGTCACTTAAATATATACTGTACCAGATTTTTTGGACTCTTAGGCACACTTAAAAATAAAGAACATATATATATATATATATATATATATATATATATATATATATATATATATATATGCCTTATAATATGAAACATTGTGCCTTGTTTGAAAACAATAAAACTGATGAAGGAATAATACGCCATTAATAATGCTGCGTCTTATGATCCACAAGCATCGAAGCGTCACTTGCATTTCCAAGACCTGATCTATCGATATCACAAAAGTGCGATTAAGAGTTCTGCGGTGATAACTTGCAGAAAAGAGTGGGTCTGATTAAATTTCTGTCCTTGAGGATTTTCAGGAAATTACTTTTCATCATCAATAACGCAATTGAGTAAACTGCACACATTAGCATTAAATATTCATGTGGAATTATGTATTATCACAAAGTAGTGATTTAATAATTTATGACGCGACACCCTGGTGGCAAAGCAGAGCCAGATAATGTCAAAAGTCCTGCCCGACCAAACAGAGCAGCTTGGCAATCCACTTTTATTGTGACCCATTTGGATAATCGACTTGAAATGTATGTGCACTTTCAGTAAAAACAATGTGTTTATTTAAATCTTTAAAATTTTAGTTTATAGCTACAGTTATAAGGGCAGATAACTAAGAACATAAAATATTTCCTTCTGCCGCTTATCCAGTGCTAGGTCGTGGGGGCCTGGAGTCACAGGCCAACCCATACAAGTCCCCCCAGCGTATCCCCCTCCCGGTGGGATAGGTTCTGAACAGCTCCTGGAAGACATGCTGGAGGCATCTGCTGACTTCTCTCATTGTGAAGGACCAGCAACTCAACTGAGTTCCTCATGGGGGACCAAGCTCCTCACCTAGGGTGGGCTTAGCATCCTGACTCATTGCAGATGCTTCTATCCAACCTTAAGCTCTTGATCATAGGTGAGGGTTAAAACGTCGATCAGTATCAGCAAATTGAGAGAACATTTTTATGTAAACGCACCCTTTAGAAATCCCACAGTCACTTATATTATAAAAATAGATTAGCACCATCAAGATAAACAGAAAAGAAATAAAGCAAACAGAAGAAAAAATCCAAACAAATAAAACATAAAAGACATTAACCAATTAAGAATAACAGTCAAAGATGTAAATTAACCAGTTAAAAAATCTTTCTTGATCAAAATGGACTATATAATAGCTGCAATACTGCTACTGATGCAGCAATATAACTGTCAATCTCTCTTCGTTTGGTCCTCACTCATGAACTACAACCCAACATACATGATCTCCACCTTTTGAGGCAGTATCTCTACTCCAACCTGTAGAAAGCCTTGGACTTTGAAGTTCTTATTCTTATTCCAACCTGTTCAGATGAAGCAGGACCACACCAACAGACCCAACAAGACCACATCATCTGCGAAAAGCTGGGATGAAATCCTCTAGTCACCAAAGCAGATACTCCAGGTCCGAGTCAACAAAACACACGGCGACTTGAACTGTCAATTTCTCACAAACCATCAAAAGCCTTTTTCAGGCTTTAAAGTTGGATGTCTGAAGAACCATGTTCACAGGCCCGGTCCAACTTAGGAAAGAGATCACCTTCGGGCCCGAAAATAGCTTTTTTTGTTTTTGAAAATAGCTCCAAATCCCCATAACCCGGAAATGGAAAAAGCGGTTCAGAGAATGTATTGATTGTAATTACATTTTGTATCATATTAATATTGAGACATATAACGGCAATTTTGTAAAGCATATATTTTGCAAATCATTTGAATTCCCATTTTTGTTTCAATCATTTGAAGCTTTGCTGTAGCAATTAAAACTTTTTTTGGTGCATGTTTTTTTTAAAACGCACCATTTATTTATTTATTTGTATTTATTTATTTTCCTTGCATAATGCATTTTACTACTATTTGGTTTTTACACTGGCATCAGGGTTTGCTGTACTGTCTTCCGTTGCTGCTGAAATTTCCCCCCTTGTGAAATAAACAAAGTTTCATTCATTCATTCATTCATTCATTCATTCATTCATTCAATAGCAATGGACTAGAACCCACAAGCAAATATTTCTTGGGGTAACAAGACGCACCAAGGATTGTTGGTGTGTGGTGTTTTTCCAATACATTATAACTGTAAAGGCAAGTATAAGCTATAAGTCTTTTTTTCCAAAGTTTTGGTTAAGTAAAATGTGACATGCTTCCCCTATTTATAGGATGTTGTGCATATTTATATCTCTCAGTAAATTATTTTTCCTCACTGTCAGTAAAACAGACAACATTGCACCCACTGATAAAAAAAATCTAGCTTGTAAAAAATCAATTTAGACGTGGTTGCAGTTGGTAATCTTTTCTTTTTCCAAACTGAATTGATTTACAGCAAGCTAACACGAGTAATATCTTGTGATGGTTTAAGTAATTTTGACCTATTGTAGAGGATTGTGTGTAACATTATTGATTATTCAACAGAGCAGTTCATTCTATTATGAGATGCATTGTTACGTCAAATTAACTGGAGAGAGGCCAAGCGCGCCTAAAAAACCCTAAACGAAATAATAACACTATTCATTTCTTTCACATTCTGTATGACTGAAGTTAATGAGTTCTTTTGTTACATTAATGATATATTGTTAGTGAAGTCTTATCCAAATGCTGGCGTAAATAAGCGGAGACCAGCACCCGAGGTCACGATAAGGTCAACGTTTGTGTGATTATACCAGCTGTCTGTAGTTTTTAAATAGATCAATAACTTAATAAAATTGTTTCAAATACAAGATAAGACTCGTAGTTGGAGCCCAACTGCTTTTTTAAAGGAGGATATATTTGGATTCTCAAAGCCTCTCAAGGCTGTACTTTCCAACAACGTATAATCTAAATGAAAATTTAATTTTCGTTTTTATTACATCCGTTGAAAAAAGTTTTTATTGTTGATAATTGTTTCCTTTTTCAGAGATCGATTTGAGGGCGTTAAACAACATGTAATGCTATATGTGGCCACTAGAGTGGTCTATTGTGCAAAAATCCTTCCATGAACTCGAAATTGTATGAAGGTGAAAACAAATGCAACATAATTAAAGGAAAAACTAAACTGAACCATATAGTTATTGTTGCATCACTAAATGTCCGGAAACTTTTTAATTTGCTGTGTGTGGGGATATAACACAACAATACTCCAAACTTTGATTTCTCTGATTTCTTTAATAGCACGTGATGTAATGAGCGTCTGAAAGACGGAATAAGTACAAACTTTGCAATAAGTATTTTGAAAATAACGTTATTCTTTCATTTTACAGCATCTGAAATCATGGCAAGGTAAAGATCACCCTCACTTTAAATAATAGTCTTCCAAAGCATAAGAGAAAAGCAATATCAGTGATCTTAAACTGGTATTCTTAAGGCACTTGGAAAACTTTAATAAAAAAGAAACATGCTAAACATTTTGTAACTAAATAAACTGATTTGCCTTATCCATGAGTGATGTTTAGCACCAACATATTAGTAAAAATATGTTCCTCTGATTACTGTGTGCTGAAACTGCATGGTAAGCAAGTGCACAGCAAAAATCGTTTTTAACAATACGTATATAGTTTTTGGAATGCTTCAGATTTCCTATAATGCTTTAAGCCATAAACAATACCACCCTTTCTGAACTCAGTCCTTAAACAGCAAAGCACAACACAGTTCAACAGCAAACCTTAAATACAGAACAACACATGAACTCTTCAAAAGTCACATTTATGCAGATAAATGATAGATAATTCCACTAATAGAGTACAGTATAATCTATACACCAAATCGCTGGAGTCAACTGCTTTCCATGGCAAAGTCCTCTAGTTCACTCATCGTTATTATATCTGTGGTTCTTTCACTGTTGGTATCGTCTTCTTCTGCATATAAATGTGGATCCGATATTTTCTCATAAGATCTGTACACAATGTCAGGGTGTTGTTGGGAATCTCTGCTGTGGTTCGGCCTTTGCGTTTTGCTACTTGTCTCTATTGGTCTCTGTCCATCTGGTACAGAAGAAGGTGCAGACATTACGGGTGATGGACTTAATGGTTGTAATGATGGCACAGCCATGGGCAGGAATCCATGATACAGCATGTATGGGGTGTTCAACATTTCTACTGAGGTTGGATGTGTTTTACTTCTTTGGGATTTATGGCGTACATTAAGCTCAACATATTTCCCTGTCTCTGGATCATAAAATGTCTTTGTCTTGACTGGTAATGGCATGTCTACCATAAAATACTGTCCGGAATTTGGGTCTTGCAAAAGTCTTTTTTGCAACAAAGGTTGAGCTACCAAACTTGGTACTGATTGGCCAACCATACTAGGCACAGTTTGTGCTATGTTACTGTGCATAGGCTGTCTCTCAATGTTGGACACGGGTTGGGCAACCATATTGGGGACAGGTTGGACAACCATATTGGGCACAGGTTGAGTGACTTTACCATAGATTTGTTGTCCATCTATGCCGGGTACAGAATGGGCATCACAATTGTGTCCAGGAGGAACCATTTTACTGTGTAATGGTTGTTTATCCTTAATGGGCACCGGTAGCGCAACCAAATTGGGCAGATGTTGGGAGACTTTACCCTGGATTTGTTGTCCATCTATGCTGAGTGCAAGTTGGGCGTCTAAATTGGGTCCAGGATTAACAATTTTACTGTGTAAAAGTTGTTCACCCATGTTGGGCACAGGTTGAGCAGCCGCGTTGGGCAGAGGTTGCGGGACTGTATTGTGGATTGGCTGTCCATCCATATGGTGCATTGTTTGTGCATCTACATTCTGTTTAGGATGAGCAATTTTACTCTGTGCAGGTTGTCCATCCATATTGTGTAAAGATTGGGCAATCATAATGGGAGCAGGTTGAGCAACTGTACCATGGATAGGTTGCCCGTCCATGTTGTGTAAATGTTGATGTTGGGAATAACTTGGCTGAAGCTCATATTGTGAAAGAGGAGACTGGGCTTGGTCTGCTGGTTGTGTGTCAGAAAATGGCAAGGGTTCAGAAGAGGTATTGTTGGTAGGTTCAGAATCAAACAGTCTTTCCGGCATCTTGAGCTCATTTTTTTTCATACGCCTTGTTGTAAGTCTTTGTGCACGACGTAGAGCTTTTTCAGATTTCGGGGGAACTGCCGGAGGCTTCCCAAATGGTCTCAAATCACTACACGCTGATTCCGGCCTATCGTAGCAGGCTGACTGTGGTCTTTCATAGCAGGCAGATGCAGGCCTAGGGTGGACATTCTTGAAGTTTTCATTTTTGGCCATGAACGTTGCTATGTGTCTTATAGAACTGTTTTCCGTTGCCTCGGAAGTTGTGCTGATCACAGACTGAGTTTCGTCATCCTCAACAACTTGGTTGCTTCTACTATTGGCACTTGATTGTGTCGCACTGCTGTCTGTTAAGGAGAAAGTGGTTTGAAGTGGTTCTACATTTTCAAGAAGGCGAGTGGAATTTCTTGGTTCAAGTAAATCAAAACAAAAGTCTGAATTTTCTGGATTACTTGAGACATCTTTTGGGATGCCTGAACTAGAGTCCTCAAAGAAAGACTTGTGAAATAATGGCTTGACAGTTTTGGTGACAGAAGATCCTCTAATGGTGTTATCCTTCACTTTAAACAAGGTTGGCTTTCCCAAGGCCGGGGAAGAGGAGTTGGACCGAGGTCTTGGCCCATGAACTTTACCATAGTCTGCTAAACTTTGCAAAAACGAATTATCTTCCTTTCTGGGGTCCTCTAAGTCTTTACTGTGAGTAATTTTTTGAAATGCATCAGATGATATGGTTGGATTTATCTCACGATCTAAAGCATTAACAGTATAATATTGGAGTTCGTCTAATTCTTCTACTCCAGATGAAGCTGTATTTAATATCTGTTGTGGTTCTTCTTGTTTGACAGTTGCAGATAAAGACACGTTTCTCTGAGATTCCGGACCATTAAAACAAGTAGCCGTTCTAATTGCATCCATATTAGGAATTTGGCTTTTGTTTGAAAGATTGTTGTCAGCTTTTAATTGTGGAAAATCACTAACTTTCTGTTGTAGTCTTTGTTCCAAGACAGCAGATTTGGCATTTGAAGTCTTCTGAGTTATCAAATTATTTTTTTGAGAGTCACTACTTCCTCCCCCAACAGGGATGCAGTGAAGTGAATTTGTTTTCTGATCAAAATTATTTTGAATAGGATCCTCTTTATCCATTTCTTGGACTTTGATGGTGTTTTCCTCATCTAAATGTTGATAGTTGTCTTGTTTTGTTGGTTTTGCTTCAGGTTCTCTTTCTATATCTGACTTACTTATATGTACATTTCTAGAAACAGACTGGTCTTGTCTTTTGTAAAAGTCATTTTTGAGTAGTGTGTCTTTTGACTCTTCTTCAGCACAGATTACTTTAAGTCTGGCATAGTCTGCTAAAGCTGATAATTCTGGTCTGCTTGCCTTCCTCATTCTTTCTTTGTCCTCTGCTTTCGACTGTATTCCTTCTCTCTTTGTGACCTCCTGGTTGAATCGAGCCGTTTCTTGTTCTTTTTCTGCAGTTTTTTCTATTTTCTCAGGAACAGAATCTCTTGTGTTATTCCTGTCAGTCTGCTTTTCTGTAGCCATAACATTTCTCTCTTTCTTCTCTCTTATACTTTTGCTTTCATCAACATTCAAAAAACCTTCATTCTGTTTACTTAAATTTAGTCTACTTGAATTTTCATTGATTCCTTTATTGCTTTTCACTTTAAGGCTCATGTCTGTGGGTTTCACTTCTACCAGTCTTTTATCAAAATTAGACTGATTATTTTCTCCCACCTGTCTCAGAAATTGTTCTTGCTTAGAATAATAGTTTGGAGATGGTATGATTTCTTTTCCATGCGCTGATGTTGATATCTTTTCACAAAAGTCTGTCAGTTCAATTTTGGGTTCAATTTGAGACATTACTGGTTTCACTGGTGACTTACTTTGCTCGGAAAAGATTTTCTTGTCCTTTTCAGGCTCGGGAGAAGAAGATTTTTGTTTTACAATTTCATTATGTTTCACTTTACTTTGTTGTTTGTGGTCAACTAGGTTTGTCTTTGATGGGTCTTTCTCTTGAAATGCATTTATGAGTTCTGAACAAATTCCTGGGACTTTAGAGTCGTCTTGGTCTCGTTTTATTGCAGAACACACATCCTCATCATGACTTCTAACTTTGCCCATATGATTTTTATTGTCTGTGGCAAACGCATTGCTTGAAACCATCGTCATCCTGTTTGCCATTTGCTTATTTGTGTTAAATCCGTGTAACTTCTCAGGCATGGCACTTTTCTTCTCCACATAACTGTTTTCACTGCTTTGCATTGGTTTGATAGAGACTGGTTCCTTTTTCAAAGCTGCTGTAGAGGAAAGCTCTGAATTTTTATTACACTGTACAGGATTTTGGGTTGACGTATTAAAATCATAGCTTAATGTATTGTCTTCAATTTTCCTCATTTGCGTTTTTTTAATTGTACTGGGCAATTTACTTTCCCTTTTTGTATTTTCAGTGACTTTGTTTACCATTGTGTCCATTAACACTGACTTTTCAGAAATGGTCTTTTTAAAGACCTCATTAGTTTTATCTGTGCTTTTTGATTCATACGTTTGTTCAGCTACAGGGGATACATTTTTAATAACAGTTGGATAGTTTCTAGAATCAATATGGCCTTTTAGTTGAACTTCCTCAATTCCCTTCATCTGTGCACCATCATTCATGCTTTGCTTTGTTGCTTTCACATTCTGAGATTCCTCTACTTTCTGTTTTGTACTAGCAGCATCTTTGGTTGTCAGAAAAGGTTCATTTTTATGAACTTTGTTTTCTACAGCCTTTACATTTTCTACAGTGCTGTCTCTTTCTTTTAAGCTTTGGCCACCAATTAAAGTTGCCTGACAGGGAGTTGGACTTGAGTTGTTGACATGTGTTTGATAGTCTGAATTCTTCTCCTTTAATAGAAGTCTGCTGCTGTCCAGTGGGATATTTCTTTGTAACATGGTAGTTTCAGATCCATTGTTTTCTTTCTTTTTACTGTCATCTTGGTTTAGGGGTGACGTGAGAAGACTTTTAGTCTCATATTTAAACCCATATTTAACCAAGAGATCATCGTAAGATGTACTCAAGGTTCCCACACCACTTTGGTTTGCTGCACTTGTTGGGGTTTTACGCTTTTTAATCTCGTGTTTTTGAGCCTCAGTGTCTTTGCAATCGTTACTTGCCTTTCCTTTGTCCATATTCTCTGATTTTTCACTTTTTACACGAATGCCTTCATCCTTCTTGTATCGCTCGGGCTCATCAGAACTCTGCTCTACTTGCTTTGGTATGTTATCGTTCTCATCTATGCTATATTTGCTTGAGACACAAATTGTATAGATCATTGGCTCATCATCTGATCCTACCTCTGTTTTACTTGAAACACATATGTTGTAAATCATTGGTTCCTCTGCAGGTTCCTCTTTACTCGCTGTAAGATCACTCGTGTTTGTGATGTCCCCTGTGGGCTCTGAAAGTTCTTTTAAACCTGAATCCACCTCATTCATTGTATCTGAGGGTGTCTTTTGTGTGTCTGATGAGTTTTTAAGGTTGGATTTACTAAACATTTGACCTGGATAACTAGAATCTTCAGCCTCATGTGCTTTGTAAATGTGCTTTGTAAACAATGCTCTGTCCATTTTTGGGGGCATGTTGTTACCACCTTCTCTAGCTTCAGTATCCAAACATGTAGAAGTTTCCTGCTTGGTTGGTTGGGAGAAATTGTCAGAGTCTTTGTGATTGTTTTCAGTGGTAATATCAGTTGATAGTTCTGGTATAGCTTCAATGTCACCCAAATTTTCTCTTCCACATTTCTCTTCCGCATCCTCAGAAGTTGTGCAGTTTGGAATCAAATTCACACATTCCGACTTGTCTAACTCTTCTTGTAGTGAGATGTCATTTTTAACCATCAGGTCATTTGATGAGGACGCCAGTTGACTTGCAGTAATCCAATGGCTATTTTTAATCTGTTCATTTTTAGATTGATCCTCAGCAGCTATAGTCCTGTTTTGATTATGTAAATCAGCATATTGATTTCTCTGTATGTGTGCTTCCGATGTTCCAGGTGGTGTGGATATATTTTGGACATCGATGTTCTTCTGAGAATTTGTGTCTAATTTGAAATGAGCTTTTGTGTTCTCGGCAGACAGAAGCTTTGAGTTTGTTTCAGTCGATGGAAATGAATCTACGGTCAGGCTGCTCGGTTTAGTTTTTGCTAAAAGATTTTCATTCTGATCTAGTAGTAGTGTTTGGTTTTCAATGAGACTTGATGGTTTTTGGGAAGTATAGTTTGATGTCTTAGCTGAGAAAGCCGAGTGACTTGAAGTTGGGTTGTTGGGGGACTGTTCTTGAATTTGTGGTGTTGAATCTTCCATGTTCATTAAATCTCCATCAGTTCTGGTTTTGGTGTCTTTGATGACAGTTCTTGTTGTATTTCCCACTGTTTCACTTCCATCTTTTATATTTTCCTTAAATTCAGCTGCAGAGCTTATGTTCTGTGTTTTTGTGGTCAGGGGTTCTGTGGACATTTTATTCAAATTTACTATGTGATTATCAAAATATTCCAGATCCATTGGTGGTTTTTCTTTTGATTGTAGGGATTCATTCCTGGTATAACTCTGAGCTTGATTTTGTTCTTTTTCCTGGGTTACGCTGGAATATGTGATGTCCTGAAACAAGTGATTTAATCTGTCTGCAGTAATTTCCTTTTTGAAAGAGCTTTGTGCTTCTTGCTTTATTATATTTCTAGCAATAAGTCCTTGTTTGGCTAGACCCTTTTCTTTTATTGCTAATATTTCCTTTTGAGCATATGCTTTCAGTTTTGAAGTGAGTATTTCTTGTTTGCTTTGACCTTTTTCTTTGTAAGTAAGTGCACGTGCCATTGTCCTGTCGGTTTCTTTATTAATTGATGGTTCTTTTCTGTCTGAGCGAATGCTTACTTCATTTGTGGTGTCAAAATGTTTTCTTGGAAATCTTGGTAGTAAACTGGAATCGTCCACTTGATCTTTATCTATTGTAGTCGACAGATCACATTTAATGAGGTTTTGTGGATCTTCTGATTTAGCTAAAACACAAACATTCTCCTTTATCTTCTTTGCTTGTTCGCTGTCCCGGACTGAAAGAATGTCGTTGATACTAAACGGATCTCTAGTTTTAATCTGATCTGAGGAGTCAGACTCAGCACTTTGAAAACTCATATCTGCTTGTGTTTCTGACTGTTTTAATATAAGTGCATTATAACCAATGTTTTCTTTTGAACCTGATGTCATCGTCTGATAGTTGGTTTTTGGCTTTTTATACAAATCAAAAGCTTTCAGCTGATTATCATTGTAAGAAGTTTTAACTGATAACAAGCCTTCTCGGACCACAGTCTCTTCTTCTATTGCAAGTCTACCAAGTTTAATGTCTTCATTGACTTTCTGCATGTATGTCTCCTTCATGACAGAAGAACCGTTGTTGGCTGAGGGCAAATATTGCTTGGCCGTGGCCTTTCTCTGCTTGTCCATTTTGATTAGCGCGGCTATTTCTCCTGTAACAGGTCGAGGTTCAAGCTGGCCGAGATTAGGATTCTTTCCGGTTGAGCTTTTGGGACTAGACTGGTCATTTCGGCTATACTGGAAATGTGTTTTTCTTCCAGCGTCCTTTTGATTCAGATCATGTTGACTTAAATTATTTCTTGAAATAGTTCTCTGGGACTCCATTTCTGGTCTACCGGGGCTGAAACTACCATGTAGGTCTTCAGGATTCCAAGACACTCGTTCCGTTGAATAATTGTGAAAAGGTAAATCTTTAGGGATTCTTTCTGTTTTAGCCAGCAAATCTGTCTTGGAGAGCTGACTGTTTAAATCATTTTGGAACAAACTGTGATTAGCAGTTCCATTTTTAATTTGTGGTGAAGTTAATGTCAAATGTGATCCAGAGTCGTCTGTATAATCCTTGTAGGTCATGGTAGCAGCATTCGGCACTGGGATTTGGTTACATGAAGCCCCTGTGTCTGCTCCGATTAAATTCTCCTGAGCAGCTTCCTGAGATACAAGAATATCTGAAAAGCTTGATTCAGGTTCATCCAATTTGGATGTCTGCTTAATTCTATCAGGAGTTTCTGAGCCTTTGAACTTCGTGGGGCTGTATGTGCTTTTGACTCTTTTTCTGTTGTCTTTTAGGTTGAAGAGTAAACTTGAAGCTCTGGATTTGTAGCTGTCGCGCAAATGTTTCACATCAGACAACGATTTTGAGTCGTATTCGCCCTGAGAGGAATACTCAGAGATCGAAGGAGTGTTTGCCATCTGCACTATCTCCGATGTCTCCGTTTCTTGCCTTGTGTTTATAACTGGTGTGAGGAGCTGTGTGATGTTAAATGGAGTCACTCTACTGGACAAGGAGTTGTTAACTACTGTCTCTTGAGTTACTTTGTTCATACTGTGCACGCTTGAATCAAGCCGATAAGATTTGTCATTGTTTGGGGAAACAGTTGAAGGCCGATTGCTGGGAATTTTACTCCTAATAAAGTAGCTTTTTTTCCAAGGTGGGCAGTTCGCCGCCATTTCAGACTCACACCTTTTCTCAACCGCCGAAGCTTTTTGAGTGACTGTTGATCTTGAGCGTTGGTTGGGAACAAAGTCTTGAACTTGTCTTTGACCAAAATGCTTGCTTTCGAACGACCAACTTGAAAGTGTGTGAGTGTCTTTCAGCTCTTTGTACACGGGAGAATCATACCACCTTGGCAATTCATTCGCTGAAAGAAACCCTGGGAACGTTTTCTCCGCAGAACACAGGCTATACTCTTCCCAAAGCTGGAAAGGACTAAATTCACTGTGGAAAAAAGCATTAGTGGAGTTCACACAGTTGAACTTACTTTTTGAGGATTTTAATAAAACCGTCGTGTCCAGGTGAGCTACGGTCGCTGCCATTTCAGATGTGTCAAAACTGTTTTTGTGAGGCTGAAAAGTGCTTATCTTTACATTTTGATGGATTCCCGATGTAAACTCAGAGAAGTCCTTCTGAATCCTAAGCAGGGAAGATTTATCCAACGATTCATTGCAAAACTCTCTATATCGGTCTCTTGCCAGAATGACGTCACAAGTCCCACTGTCCTGGTAACACTCTCCAGAACTGAAGGCCTTGATTAGAGAAGACACTCTCGATGAGCTTCTGTTCTGCTGCCACGTCTCCTCTTTGGGGCTGTTTAAATAAGACAGGCTCCCTTGTTTAGAACCCAGCTCCTGTTGAGCACTATCCAAACACGAGTTTTGGAATGTCGAGCCAGATTCAGTCGGTACGTTTGCCTCAGCATGCTGTTGGACGTTGTTCGAACTTTTCTCCTGGGAGACGGTCTTAGTCTGGGAATTCTCCGCAAAGGCCTTGTGTCGTTCAGTTGGCGAACTGCAGTATTCCGAGTCATTATAAATGGCCTCTTCTCCAATGCACAGGCTTCTGAAGGCTCGATCCGTGAGGTTGCTCACCTCTCTGTCAGTCTCATCCATAAAGCTGCCGTTACTGGAAGCGTCAGTGAAGCAGTTGGGGTGTTTGCGATGGCCCTGCATGCTTCCCGATCGGCTTGAGTGGCGTTTCTCATGAGAGCTCATTTAAAGTTCTCACTCTCATGGACGGGACACAGTTGTCCCTGTCAGTCTTGATGATGGCTGACGCTCAGTGTCTTGCATCTAAGTAGTTCACCTTCTAAAAGGCGATTCAGGTGCCGTGCTTTCCTGCAGGAGAAGAAGAGGAGTTCATTTTTGTCATGATCTTGAATTCTCAATGCAGTTTGAAACAAGTCAAGGTTTTTTGACTGCTTCACTAATGCAGTCAAATATTACTTGATTAAATATGTGCTTTTAAGCAGATCCAGTTGTCCATTCAAGTAATTTGTGCTGAATCATGTATGTTGCATCCTATGGTCAAGCTATATAAAGGAGGAAAGTTCTTCCCATTTTACAAATGACCACAGGATCTCATATCAACCTTGTCTGGCACACACACACATGCTAAAATGGGGTCCAGTGGAATGTCCTGCACGTGGCCTTCGGTTTTTAATGATTCTGTTCTGATAACTGCCTTGTGCATAATAGTTTTTGTTAATAAATAAATAATAAAATTGTTTTGGTGATTCAGTCAAAATTCAAATAAAGGTGTAACTCGGGAAGAAAAAGAAAAAAAGTTTAACGTGAAAATGTTTTATTTATCCTTACAAGTAATGTACACATTTGAATTTTGTATCACTTCATGACAACTTTAAAAATATTTATGAATTTATAGATTAATCCAACCATACACATTGCTATCAATCATCAAAAAATGATTAAGTACATTTTTTATTATCTAGTTATACTTATGATGAATATTAAATTACTATGTCTTTGCAATGTAATATTTTATGATATTTTTGATGTTTAGACATGTTTTTAAATATTATTGTATAAATGAAAAATAAATATGAGGAATTACAGTTTCTTATTGTTACTTATAAAGTTCAGGTTAAAAAATAGGATATAAAATAAAATATAACACTATATCTTGTATATAGCTTTTGTAAAGATTTTACTTGCAATTACAGAATGCTTTAAATTGAAAAAAGTAAAAGCACAAAGGTAACATAAAAGTACAAATGAATGTACAGTTGCACAAATAACAATACTGCGCATTTTTCTTACCTTTTGTTCTTGAATCTCATTTTTCAGTAGAAAACGAACTTCTCACACCTCAGAATGAAGCCATTTTTTATCGGTAGCATAATAAACCTGGGAAACAGCTGCAGAAGTCTTTTTAATGATGTCGTGTTCACTTTGGAAGGCAAAAACTGCTGAATATTCTTCAAGCTTTATATATATATATATATATATATAAAAGAAAAAAAGAGAGTGAAAACACAGCAGGTCCACCAGAGCAATAGCATCAAATGTTTAGTAGCTCACTCTGCTACAGCTGTGGTGAAAACGTTCAAGCTAAAAACATAGCCTGATGTCTTCAGACAGAAAATCTTTCAAGCCTGGTGCCAAATGTCCAGCTGATAAAAATCCTTTTACTCCTTTGTCCAGATGAGGCAAAATGGCCCCTGAGAAGAATTAGAATAGAGAAGAAAACCCCCCCGTAGCGTGAAGATCAAAACACATATCCACTTGTGAAGTTGTTGTGGTGGACAGCATGTATCTACCCAGATGAGCATGTGCCCACCGTGTAAAAATAGCTTGTTGCTTCACTAACAAGTGTCACCCACTTTTTTGGCCGAGCCTAAGACTTATCAACAGATGTCATCTGAAACGCTCAAGACTCTGAAGAGCTTGTCTTTTTGACTTCTCTTTGTCTCGAAGGTACTCTCAGTTCAAACACAGTATTTCACAACCATGGCGCTCACAACCTGCGCTCATGCCGGTTAGCTCCATAAACGTTTTACAGACCGTCTGAGGAAAGAGGTCACAGTGTGAGGAATATTTTTGGTGTCCCCATCCCCCGTATGTCAGTCCATTTACAAACGTCCCCCTGATGTCAACTCTGAACTCTGCAGCAAGGCAATGCTATAATAGGACATGGGTGCCGTGAGCTCTTTCCCAGGAGTCTTGACTGCAGCAGAGTGCTTGTTGTGTAAAAGTGATGGACACTCACAAATGGAAGGGAGGGCTGCCCTCTCTCCTCTTTAGAACTCTCTGTTGCTAAGCTCCAGCTTGTAGTCGGCGGACTGACCTCTTTCTTTCCCTCATTGCCCCCAAACAATTTACATTTTATGGTTGTGTGTGTAGCGTTTGCAGGTTTTTGCATGTGCTTGTTTTTGTGAACACCACTGTACTTTGTGGGCACTGGTTTATAAGGCGCACTGTTAATAACGTCTATTTTCAAATCTGTTTGGTATACATTTATTCGAATTATAAGGCACATGGCAGAGGTGTAAAGAGTACATGAAAACTATACTTGAGTTAAAGTACAGATACCTTACTGTAAAAACTACTCCATTACAAATAACAAGTCACCAATTGCAAGAAGACTTGATTAAAAGCCGTAAAGTATTCCATTTGAAAAAATGTAAGTATTTTATTCATATTGAATTTAGGCTCAAAAAACGTAAGGTGAAAAACAAGAGACATTATTGTATGCATGTCAAAAAGGCAGAACAAAATAGATTAAAAAAGAGAACAAAACGTCTCAGTCAAATTCAAATGAAACTACTAATTCACATTCACGTACTACAGTACATTCAGCACCCTGCAGATGGCGAAATTGCCTCGTCTGCCCAAGAAATTAATTGCGTTGGAAAAAAAATTTGACACAATGTAACAACACAATATAACAACACAAGGCAACGATCACAATGTAACAGCTAACGGTAATTGTCTATTCAAATGTAGTGGAGTAAAATCAAAAATGTATTCAACAAGAGAGTAATTTGTGACTCTTGTATTTTTGATACTCAGTACAAGCAAAAGTAGCCAAATATTACTCAATTTTCTCAAGTACTTTTTACACCACAGGCACACAGTCAATTTTGAAACATTTTGGGATTTCAAGTGTATCTTATAGTCAGGGAATTACGGTATTCTTCTTTCTTTGGGAGTTAGACTGTCAGTTGAAATGGCTGGGATGATTTAATGAGGTGCTAAAATAAACTAAGAGTGCTGTGAGGTACAGTGCTGCACTCCTGTAAAAGCTGTGATTATATTACAGATGTGCTTTCCTGGTCGAAGACGATCCTGCATTCACTGACAAACTCACGGTGAATCATCAACTTTAATCCAGTAATGAAAGTTCTTATTTGACTAATTAGCAAAAATGCCACCGAGAAATAACTCAACATAATTTGAATTCAAGTCAATGATTTTGTGGTTGTGATCATGTTCTAGGACATTGTTATTTTATCAACCACACTCACAAGCTTAAGCTAAATCGCTCCCCCTTGAGTTGTGCTGCCATTAAAATCCAGCAGTCATTGGACCCCGCCCCCCTACTTCTCTTTCTTGCTCTCTTTCCTTTCTCCTCTTTTTCATCGGTTCTGTTACCCTTCCCATCTTTCCTTCTCTCTCCACCTCTCTACCTTACCTTATCTTACTTACTCTGTCTTCTCTTTCTTTCTCTACCTCTCTCTTTCTTTCACTCTCCCTCTCCCTTACTCCCACTCTTTATCTGTTATTTTTCTGTTTATTCTCCTCTTTTTCTATCTCACTCTTTGTGCATCTATCTTTCTTTTTTTCTTTCTTATATTTCTCTTTCTCTATCCCCATGTCTCACAGCACAAAATTATAATAAACTGAGTTGTTGTTGTTGTTGTTGTTATTATTATTATTATTGTTGGTTAATTTCTAAGAAATATGACAAATGAGATGAATATTTTGGAGTGCTTCAACACCTTTCCTTAATTGATTGGGTCATTGATTGGACATGACAAACACGAAGAATTGAAAACTTGTTTATGTATCAATAATACTTGTAATTATACCTATGGTACAGTTACTTTGTAACTGTGTTCATTGCAACTACACAGTATGTAACTATGGGCTCTGGATTGTCTACATTTCATGCAGTTTTCATATCTCATAAACCTAAAACATGGATACTGACATGAAACTTAACTTAATTCTACCAATGTAAGTTGATTAAATACGTGTGCTTTTACTCAAGTGCTGCTGGAACCACTGGATAACATGTAAATAATAAGGTCATTAAACTCTCCCATTTTCAGTGCTGGGTGTTTGTAGAGTGCCACAGTGCTGGTCCTTCGCATCTCCAGTGGTAATTATAAACCCAATTAACTGAGAATAATTTGCCCTAATGGCAGAGCCAATAAAAAAGCAAACAGAGCTGGTGATTTAATGGACGGGTGTCTTTGTGTTGCTTCGTCTCCTCGAGCATGGCTCAAATGAGTTTAACTAGCGCACCCTTGAGATCTTCCAGAGATATGAGAGAGCATTTCCTTTGATTTCCCCTGGTTCTTAATTCCTGAATAAAATGTTTAAGAGGCATCTGTGGATCATGATTGAGCACTTTACTGTAACTGGCACTGACCATCCGTGTGGCGCTCACAGGAAGGCGTTTGGACTCACTCGCTGGTGTTTGCAGGGCAGTTAGTAGGTTGTTGTTGATGTGATACGTTGTGCTGTCTCTCCCGCTGACTTGTGTATTACATTAACAAGCCACTTACTGATTGACTGAAAGCTTCTCTCCATGAGCCCTTTTAATCTACACTGATATGAAATGCATGATTTCACTGCAGGAGATGAGTCTGCGGGCGGGCGATGTCTTAAACTCTAATTAAATAAGAGATAAAATCAGTGTGTCTTACATTAACTACAAGGGCAATGCTGCTGTAGTGTGGGACAAACATTCATCCATTTTTTTGAGCTTTCGTGTCATAAAATCTTGATGATGATGACAAAAATGTTTTTTTCTTTTTTTGCATAGGTAAACAAGCGTCCTGGTCCCTTGCGTAACCTAGGCTCCATGGTGGAAGGGAACAGTTCTGTCGGACAAAAATGTAACCGTAAAGAACACAGAAATAAAAAGAAGGAGTGAAAGAATGCATGATATCTTTGTTGTTTTAAGCAGCCAAGACACCAAGACGTTCCCTTTCTGCCCAGTCAAGGAGACATACTGTTGAACTGACAATTATGGAAAACAGATCCCAAACGCCACATCAAGGATTGCGTCAGGCTCTAACTCGCAACGACACTTGACGAGGAGAAGGAGCGCAAAACATTTATAGCACAAGACAGGTATAGGCCAGAAAGGGAGGTTCACTTAGATCTTAGGGGAATCACCACTTTCCCTAGGTACCCTAGGCATAGTTGGCGGAGACCACCTTTGTTGTAGTGGTGCGTGCCGAGCATTTGGACCCAGTGTCTGTCAAAATGGAGAAAATATTCTGGGTAGAGAGAGAGAGACTCTGATTGGACACAAGTCAACAAGAGCTGGTCTGAGCGTCTAAAGGTCTCGGAACAGGGTAGTGGGCACCTTGAGACTTGTAGTCTCAAGAGGCTCGAATGGAGAGAGCTCACAGTTATCAAGCTCAAATTGCACAATGGTGTTGGGAGTCTCAAGAATTAAAAAACTCTAATTGTGTTGGTGGGCGGCACGGTGGCGCAGTGGTTAGCGCTGTCGCCTCACAGCAAGATGGTTCCGTTTGACACTTGAGGTGTGAGTTCAAGGCCGGCCGGGGCCGTTCTGTGTGGAGTTTGCATGTTCTCCCCGTGCTTGCGTGGGTTTCCTCCCACAGTCCAAAAACATGCGCTTCAGGCTAATTGGAAAATTGACCACATAGGTATGAGTGAGTGTGTGAATGTGTGTGTCCCGCTCTGCGAATGGTTGGCCACCAATCCAGAGTGTGTATCCTGCCTAAGACGCTGAGATAGGCGCCAGCTCCCCGCGACCCTGTAAAGGATGAAGCGGTAGAAGATGACTGACTGACTGAATTGTGTTGGTCAACCGTCTTCCGGCCAGTGAGGTAGTGTAGTGCGAGACCCCATATATACTTTAGCCTGAAACGACAGAATTGATCCAACAAGTCCATTGTCTTGTCTTTTCTATGACTAGAATATATGTATGTTAGCAACATTTTAAAATGTTCCAAATGAATATCAACATTTAAAATCATGGAACCATTATTGGATACATTATTAATGTATAATTGAGGAAAAACTCTAACTTTCTCAAGGCAACAGCGTTGAGACAAAAGAATCTAAAGCAAAAGCAGAACTGGCAGAATGAGTTAAGCAGCAGTCGTAAAGTCTTCTGCTATATATAAGCGCATTGTGTTTTTCAAGTCATCTTGGCAGCAGTTCTCAGTCAGAGAAACCTTCAGCTCAGCACTTTACATGACCCAGTAAACCACACAGTGGGTGGACGTTTACAAAAACTGGATCACGCCACCACAAAGTGATTTTTATTTGTTTTTAAACCATTTATATATACATACTGAATTTTGTGTGGTAACAGTTGATTAGAATGTTGTTGTTATTTTTTTGAGAAAAGTGATTATGATTTAAGTTTTGATTTAAGTCTTAAACCTCAAGATTTTCCTCAATCTTAAACAACATTTTAAAAATCATTTGAATTGAAGAGGTTTAAACAATAATAGCTTCATGAAAACTACTTTTATTATTAATGTAACAGTCTTAACTTTCTACCCATAAGCAGTCATTGATATCACATAGTAACGTTTAAAAATTAAAAATCAACTGCCTGAAAGAAAATATGGTAACTTGTGTTGTCTTAAATAATGTCTTTTTGTGTTACATTGTAATAATATATATTTTTATGTAAAAATATATTGTATTAAAATGTAATATTTAAAAAACATTATATATATATGTATATACATGTATAAATAATTATTTTTTTCATTTTATTAGTCTATTACTGCGACATGGCTCTCTCGGACATGGCATATGCTGTTGGTCCAGCTGGAAATCTGTGGTGCATCCAAACTTCGAGTCAGGAAATGACATTTCCTACGTGCCTTGCACTGACGGGGGGAGTGATTACAGGACAGAGAAAGAAAAAGAGAGAGGGTGAAAAAAGCAAGGGGTGTTTCTAACCGGGAACAGAGCCCTTACTGTTTCACATTACACACACAGAAGAGAAAGCGAAGGAGAGAAAATCCCGGGTCTCCTTTTTCTTTTCCTGAAGTTTAGTTGAGTTTATGGAGCCTACAGGTCTGCACAATGAAGCTCTCCGCTGTGGCGATAGTTCTCCTGACTAGAACTTTCTTTGGAGGTAAGAAGGTTTGTTTGTATCTTGGACTTTAAACATGCCACAAACATTGTGTTTGCATAAGGAGCCATGCTTTTTGGTTCAAATTAAGCTGACATGCAAAGCTGCAATTTGTGGATTTTCAACAAAAAAAAGGGTTCATTTTTCTCCAAATTCAGTTAATTTGCATAACTAGTGAAACTCAAAGCTTTGTGAATAATGTCTCCAAACAATGACATGCAGAAGAAGCAGAGTTGCTGCAGAAATAGGATTTGATCTATGTTTTCGTTTAGTTTTATTTTCAGACACCAGTGTTGTGTTGAAATCCCTGGTGTATTGAACACAGAGCCTTGCTTGACCCTTGAGGGTCTCGTGTAATTGGTTGCAACATAAACTTTTTCAAACAGCTGGATTCAATCTTTCAGACATTTTTCCTTCTCTGCAAACCTCCTGGTTCAAGAAGTCAGATAAATGTTTTCCACCTGTAGTTTTGGTGTTTATCAGGTCATATTGAGCCCAGATGCATCCAGGCTAATGAAACGTCAGCAGAAAAGCCACATGCTTATGGATATACAGTATATACACATACTTACACACACACGCACACCGTATATATATATATATATATATATATATATATATATATATATATATATATATATATATATATATATATATATATATATGTTGTGTGTGTTTTTTTTTATTGTTTAATCTAAATTATTTATATTCATCAAGATATCTATTGTAATGATATGGCAAGACTCCTAATTAATGTATAAAACATGTTACTATTTGTGTTTGAGTGTCTTTTCACGTGTTTATTTATGTTATTGATACTAAACAAAGATGAATTCTTCATCATGACATTCGTGGAAAGACAACTGCTTTAACTTTAATAACTTATGTTTTTGTCAGAACTAAGTGAGGCCTTAAACGTGACGGTCAGCCCCGGGCCGGTCAGCATGTGTCTGGAAGGAGACAACATGACTTTAACCTGCGCTGTGTCTCAGAGGAAGAGAAGTAGCAGTGTGCTGGTGCTGCGATGGCTTTACTTACCCACACCGGAGGACGAGCACCTTGTAGTCAGGTTGGGCATGAAGAAATTCAAGTATTACGGCAACTACAGCAAAAACTTCACTCAGACAAAGTTCCACTTCTGGGAAGAGATGGAGGAGCAGTCGTACCAACTGCTCATCCTCAACGTGTCTGAGGAGGATCAGGGCAACTACACGTGTAAAGTGCAGGAGATAAGGAAACACAGGGACAAGTGGAGGGCTTCGTCCAACGGAACAGGCAGCATGGAGCTACGAGGTAACACGTTCTTCTGCTCTCTTTTTAAAGTTATTTCCAACATTTCACAGTGTTTTAAATTATAATTATATTAATGTTGTTGAGAGACACAAGACTAAACTGATATGTGTATTAATAGATATTCAGGTTTGTGACAGTAAGGACTATTATTCTCCTTGCTTGATTAATTAAGAATAGCTATTAAGAGTAGCAATGGTGTTTATGTCAGCTTCTCCATAACGATTTGTTTAGCAACATTATAAAGTTGTTTATTTTTGTTCATATTGGAGGTCTAAGATAACTACATCGATTATATTACTATTATTAATATATTTAGGCTTATAAAAAAATTACTAAACAGTTAAAAATCCCAAATTTTAAATGTGTATGTTTGGTCCAAATGGTAAACTTAAAAATGGGTCACTTTAAATATGCTTCTTTAAATATGTGTTAGTATATTTTTTATAACAGCTCAGTTTAGCTTAGCTGAGCTAATACGTTTAGTTTAGAGTAGCTACCACTTTAGCTGTTACATTTGTTTAGTTGCTGAACAACATTAAACTCCACTTTAATTATTGCCTTATGTCTGAATTCCAGTCCCAGCAGTAAACACATCTTGTTTTTGAATTTTCCACATACTGTACTCTAATACACTAATGAAAAAAAAAATGAATTGCAATAAATGTTTTCCTATATTTTTTTAAGTTGAGTTAATACACACTCACACGTACTCAACAGGCTTCAAACCGCTCAAAATAATGTATGAAGATAAACCTACAGCTATATTTATTACCATTTTTTCTTTCTAATTTAACTTTAAAAAAGCACGTTTATTTATTATTATTGGGTTGTTTTATTTTTTTGAAAATGTGTATACAATGAAAACATGCAAAAAATGAACTGTTCTTTAAATTGCACTTAAATTCTTAATACTCTTTTAACAAAAGACTTCAAAAATACAACTGTGCCAAAATTAGACTTTTATTTTATGGCCATTGTGTGTGTTCTAAATCAAATTTCAATTTGTATTGTAATTCTACGTTGGTTTAGGCTCCTTCTATATTTTTCCATGTTTTGTCAAGGAAGAAGTTGAGTTTTGTTCATTCACTAATGCCAAAGAACACTGTGGTTCTCGTGATGCGCATGACTGTTCGCTGCAGTTGCCATAATACGTGTCCTGCCACGGTCAGGGCAAACCACACAACAGCTGCTTCCTGTAGTTCACCAGTCCTTCAGTCTCTTCACCTCAGGGTCTGTCACAATTCCACAATTACTGCCAAAGGTCCTTGTTATCCATCTCTAAATCTCCTTAAATTGAGAAGTACCGTACACCACAATCCATTCACTTCAGATTCACCGTTGAAACCTCACATCCAAATTCTGCTTCTCCATAACAACCCCAAACAATCACGAAAACGAAGCATTTGCTTCCCATATTTCAAATTGTTTCCTATTTTCACAGGCTTTGGTGTGTTTGTAAGTCACAGGGTTCAGTCTTCACGTATATACATCATTTCCACTATAAATGTGTTCAGTGCCAACATAAACAGAGCATGAGGCTGTTAACTAGAGCAACCTGGACATGCTGTGGGGATGGCGCAGGGAGACTTGGCCTAGATGGAACTAAAACATTTACTCTGGCTTCATTATGAGTTTTCCTGTGGTGTTCAGACAGAACTGGAGATCCCAAAAGCCTCAGTATCCAATTGATTAATCATCTGCCTGATAAAAAGCAATTGCGTGATGCTTTATACAGCAAAAAAAATGCAGACATTAAGCTGAAAATATCCATCCTCTGAGCAGCTTTTCCATTTCTGGGTCACAGGGAGCTGGAGCCAATCAACTAATCACAGAGCAGGTCACACACAATCACATGACTTCCAGAGGTGTTAAGAGTACCTGAAAGCCACTCTTGTGTAAAAGTGTGGATACCTCACTTTAAAAATGCATTAAAATTCACCAATTTCAAGAAAACTTGAGTAAAAGTCGTAAAGCATCCAATTTTTAAAGAACTTAAGTATTTTACTCATATTGTACTGAATACTCGTACTGAATTTTACTCGCATTGTACTGAACTTTATACTAGTAATGAATTTTGACAAAAAAACACCCAGATATGTATAAAACAAGAAACTCTATATTTATGAGGTTTTATTTCCTAATATAAAATGAAATTTAACACCTTAATGTTTCATAATGGCAGAACAAATTAGATAAAAAAAGAAAAAGTCAGACTCAGCCAAACTTAAAAGTGCTACCGCTAATTCACGTTCACGTAGAATTACGTAGAATCACGTAGAATCACGAAGAATTCACATTCACGTGATTTTGCTCATAAATAACATCCAGCATTCTGCATTCTGGCGATAGCACCACGCCCACATAAGAAAATAACCAGAGTAAAAAAGACCTGTTGCGCACACAAATAAAAAATGTAGTAAAGTAGAGAGTAAAAGTTGCTTTTGTTTTTGAAATTATTCAGCCTATAATTCCCCAGTATGGAGACCCCGGAGGAAATCCACGCAAACACGGGGAGAACATGCAAACTCCAGACAGAAAGGTTTCAACCAAGACTAGAACTTAAGTCCCAAACAGTTCCTCATGTTGTGAGGTGACATTTCTAGACAATACGACACCGCACAGCCCAATAATATTCAGTATACTAATATATATTTCATCAAATAGGCATTTGACAAAATCCATATTTTCGATAATATACAGCTACATTTGAACGCCTTTAAATTCTTTATAATTTTTACATTCGGTTAAATTCTCCTGCTAATTTTGTCAGTTGATCAAATGAAGTATCTGGGATTGGTGTGATGGTGTTTGTGACCACCAAATGTTCTGAGTTCAATTCCCAGAAAGAGCTTAGAGAAGATAATTTTCGATAAAAAGCCAGTCAGAAATGGATATGTCAGGACATGCAGTAAGTAGCAGAATTATACTGTAGAGGTCAGTCAACCTCACACAACCCAACACTCCACAAACCAGGATCAAGTCAACATACACGAGACGTTGAGGAAATGAATATTAAGGCCCAGTCTGACCATGGAATGTGCCAAAATGATGTCGTCTGGCTGAGATTCCCATAACTCGACAGCGAGACGCAACCACTTCAACCGTCTTCACAGCCACAGCGTCAACAAAGCTTTGCCAGAACAATACAGAACATTACTTCCCATCCCGTCTGACACTGTTGCGCAACGTTTCTGCGGGACGTGTTGAAGCCATCGGTTTAGCATTCTGGGATTTTATGGGGCTTTGGCTTTGAAGGAAATGTAGATCAGATGTGTAACTTTATACCTGGAGTGGATGGAGCAAAGCACTTTTGGTCTTTTGAAGCAGCAACGGTGCCTATCCAATAATCAAATATTATATGTCAGGGAACATTATACATCTAAGTTAGCACAGACATTTGATTTTGGTCAAACAGGGAAAGTTGTCCCGAAGCTGAATAATGAATTAGTCGAATGCTTTAA
Source organism: Paedocypris micromegethes (assembly GCA_028031935.1). Taxonomy (NCBI): domain Eukaryota; kingdom Metazoa; phylum Chordata; class Actinopteri; order Cypriniformes; genus Paedocypris; species Paedocypris micromegethes. The sequence continues at coordinate 20,841,175 of CM051500.1, forward strand.
TAGTCGAGTGCCTGAGCTGCTTTATTGAAGCTTGATTCTCAGGTTTTTGAGATTTTCAAAGGCCTTGATTTCCACATCCTTTCCCACTAATTAATCTGTACAATATACAATTTCACCGGATGACGGCTCAGATTTTAGATTTGTCACAAAAACTGTGCAACTGTCACATACATGCTTGATTATCCAAACAGTAAATAACGTGTATCAGTAGATCCAAAATAGACAAATTAAGACAAAATACAAACTGTTTACATATCACTGAGATATTGGGACAGTAGAGAAACTAATCCAAACTGTACCAGTCCGGGATTCAAACCTGCAATACTTCCCTACCTCTTGGCCAAAATTCTATTTTCATTTTTTGGAGATTCAATACTTGAGTTGGTGAAATATTACTCGATTACAACCAAAAACCTGTTTATATATGTGTACAGTGTATACAGTATACGGTAACTGTAAGTCGACATATTAAACCTGCAAGGTTGAAGTGAGACTAATTTTAGTGAGTCTCGTTGATATGACATTAGAGAACACGCAATCCGAAAGAATCTGAAAGAATTTGTTGAGCCGTGACGCAATCTATTAGTAATCTGCCATTTTTATTGAGACTTGATCACATGAATAACTTCAGAGAAAGATTCGAGTGGTCTTCTTCAACGCCAAACACAAAACTAAAATAACGTAAATCCAGAAGACCTTTTTAGGGAACAATGAGGGCACTTATTGTGGGCTATACAGTAGATGTTGTACGTACAGAATCTCTAATAACACAATTGATTTCAAATCATTTTAAAATAAATATTTATTTTATTACAGTAGACTACAAAGAGATGTTATCAAATTTGTTGTCTTGTGCAAAAAAAAAGTGCTGATTTTAATCTGTTTTTTATTTTATTTTTTTATCTGAGTGCTGAATTCTAAACTTGCTGATACAGTGTATTCTGATTCTGGTTTTTATACATTTCAGTACATCGCACAGAAAGCACGCAGAAAGCTGATGTCATGTGGCACATTTTTGAAGGTAAGTACCTCTTTCAACATTCTAATTAAAGCCATGTCACGTATTTATTGCATCCTGATGTTTCACTGCGAGCTGGTTGTTGTCATGAGTGAGAACACATGTGAGCAGACCTGAAGAAGGCAGGTCTTCCAAACCGGAACGTTACTAAACTATTTGAAACCCAAGAGTAAGGTTTGGAATGCTAACATGAATGAAGTGACTATGACGATGAGCTGACCACCTTGGTCCTTAACATGGGTGGTTGAAAAAATTGGTTTGTGATCTTTAAAATATTCAAAGTAGGTGACTGTTACAATGGATTTGTTAGAAAAGATCAGTTAGAGTAGATTCGTCAGAATAGATCTGCTGGACGAGATTGGTTAGAGTATATCTTTTAGAGTAGGTCTGTTAGAATAGTCGTGCTGGAGTAGATATATTATATTGGAATTGACCTGATAGATCAATTAGAATAGATCTGTGAGAATAGACCTGTTGAAATAGATCTGTTAGAATGAAACTGCTAGTATAGATCTATCAGAGAAGATCGTTATAAATAGATATGTCATAATAGATCTGTTAGAGTAGATCTGTTAGAATATACATATCTGCTCGAGTAGAATAGTGTTGGAATAAATCTGTTGCAATATATCTGTTAGAATATATTTGTTAGAGTAGATATGTCGGAATATATCTATTCGAATAGATCTGTTAGACTAGATACCATAAAAACGCCATGGTGTCTTATTTCCAACTCTTACTTCAGGGGATGCTCTATTAGAGAGGGTGTTCTTCTAGAGGTGGCGTTCTATTACAGGTTTTACGGTATGCTGGAATAAATCTGGTAAAGTAGACCTGTTGGAATAGATCTGTTAAAATAGATCCACAAATGGAGCCGCTTTTCTTTTTAATCAGCAATATGAATCCAGCATTTGTTGGATTCCATCAAGAGCACCACATGTTCTTTTCAGCATTTGCTGACCTTTTGATTCAAGACGCAATCTTGATTCATCAAAGCCTTAACTGATATTGTTTGGATATTTTACTCAAAATAAAAACATAGAATAGTTTCTTCGTGACGACCGGTTCCGTGCGACATTGGGATAAAATAACCTGCATTTGATTTACCAAAACCAAAGCCAATGATATTAGAAGATGCCGCCAAATGACTTTTCTTTATTTTCTTAAGCTTTGTGAATCATGGTGTGTGCTTCTAAGAGGCTGACCATATATTTCTCTTGCTTGTCAGATCTGTACTTGTGTGCTGTGCTCATATGCTCCATTGGGCTTTTCTGTTTGCTCATCTTTGCCATGACCATCTCGTACCAGAATCTGCAGCGCAGACAAAGACTACAAGGTGATTTTGGTTCTAGAACCAATCTTTCTTATTAAAGTCACACCCGTTTATTAATTCATAATTTAATCTTTCTCTCCAAATCTAGCCAGCTATAACCTTGTGAAGAGTCCAGAAAACAGGTAAGTGTTGTTATCTATTACTGTAATCTATTCTATCATGATTGTACGGTATTTTCATCTGAGTGTGTGCTTTATAAACCAGCTCTGGTGAAACAGTGACGAGTGTATCCAGCTCTTCTCCAGTGATGCACAGAAAAGAGAAACGACACAAACCGCCGCCGCTGAGAGAACTAGCTGAGCCGCCTTCACCACCACCGTCGCCACCACCACAGATTCCAGTCAAAGGTAACGGACCAAACCATCATGACTGGATGAGGCGTATACTCATCTTCGGTTTGTATTCCAGCTCCTGCACCAAGAAAACCACGAAGAACCAAACTTTTAAAGACACAAACTGCAAAAACCCAGCTGGTAAGACATATGAAGAACACAAAGCAATGTTCCATAATTGCCTAAGCATACAGGCTGCTAATTTACTCGTCTAATTAATTTTATATGCCTTATCCTTTTATTTAGTTTTATCACATTTGAATGTAATAAGCTTTTACTTTTTTTCCAATTGATTTTGTTTAGGTTAAAACGTGCAAGAGGGAAATAATCCGGCTTTCTTGTTGGGCTTTACATACAGCCGCAACGTTATTGCTATACCATTTATGAGCCTTATAATTGTATTTACTATTATTGCTTTTCAAAGCACAATTATTTATTTAACATGCTTGATTCTTATTAGATTACTTTCCAGGGAAATCAGCACAGAAGTGCAGAAAAGAAAGAATAATAGATTTTATTATCTCGCTGTGTTATGAAATCCACATCTTGCAGTATTCTTTGAATTCCTTTTATGAACGGCCTGAAATATGCTTTTTATAATTACAATATGAACATACATGTTTTTAAAATGTAGGCTGAATCTAGAATCATTCTAGAAATATGACTAATTTTATACAACAGTCCTTGCGAATACAAACTTTACAGGCTGTAAACTGCTCTTTTTTTGTCTTTAAGCAGCGACTGGCAGACGACTGTCTGACCTACGCAGAGCTGGAGCTGGTCAAACCAAAGGTCGAGATGAAGACAGACCCGTCAGGAAGTGGTCCGCTTCAGTCCAACACACACTGCACTGGCACGGTTTATGCCCAAGTGCTTTTTGTTGAAAAGCATGTGTAAATCATTCCAGACATTCATTTTCTGAGACGCTTTTCAATTTCATGGAGCCAATCCAGCATCTCTGGGTCTGATGGTGGGATTCACACCCTGGTGGCCAACCAATCACAGAGAGGGACACACACGTTCTCACACTTATGGACAATCCGCATGTTTTTGGACTGTGAGTGGCCAGAGACCCGAAGGAAACCCACGCAAGCATGAAGAGAAAGGCCTCAAACTTGAGTCTTAAACGGTCCTTTAGCTGTGAGGCAACAACAGCGCTGCCCACTACTCCGGTGTAACTACGCCGAGTTGATAATTAAGAGTTTAAAATATTCAGGGCACATTTTTGGATCTTCTGTGTATCTTCTGACACAACAGTGGCATTTCTACACTTTATATATCAGTGCACAAGTATCAGAACGATTAAGCTATAACTTTATATTTAACAAAGAGACAAAGAGAGTTAGAATTGTGTATTTTAACCTCCCAAACCTGCATAAAGAAACTGCAACTTTGTGTGAATTCGATTTCTTTCACTTACGGTAATTATTTTTACTTTAAATATTTCACTTTTTTAAATAGGTTTGGAACTTTAAATAGCATATATGTGACTTACAGAATGAGCAGATCATCAGTGTCTTGCTCAAGGACAATTCAGTTGTGAAAACTATCAGTCCGGGATTCTAACTTGCAACTCTTTACCACTAGGACACCACTGCCTGATAAAATTAGTCATTATAGCATACATTAAACTAGATATTAAATATAGTATTCTGCAAGTATAACTTCACTATTACGATTGGTATTAATGGAATTTACAGTAAAGTTTAATGTGATTTTCTTTATTAGATTATTTAAAAATATATATTTGCTCTCATCTGACTGAATGAATCATTAAAGATTCATAATAATTATTAATGATACTGAGAGATGGTTAGTCTTCTTCTGGGGGCTTAGAAAAGGCGGTTTCTCCCTCATGGCTGAGACGCAGTGACTGTGATGAACTCTTTAATGGTTACATTTATTAAAATCATACTATTCGTAATCATGCTTAATAATTAGCTTTACAGTGCATTATAATTGGGTTAAGCTACAAGATGGTTCTGCCTGGGTGCCATAATTTATTTGATTTAATTACTCAGAGCAGCCTGACATTTTAATATCGTAAAATCACTGACGTATTTAAACTGAGATGGCTATTGTCTTTTGAGAAGGTCATTCGCGTCTCTTCATGAGATATACGGTGATTATTTTCCAGTCTATTAAGCGCCACCACTTAGGACAATTAGCCGCGTGCACAAAGGTTAAAGAGAGAAACTCTCGTCCCTTCATTGTGGTCACGCTGCATATTAATGAGCAGATGCGGCGTGAGAATGGCGAAGGATCCTCCTCAGTGCAATCAAGATGAAGAGGGAGTGAAAAGGGGGAGAGGGTCTCACATCCCCCCAGTTCTTCAACATAAACACAGACATGCTCTTCATCAAAACTCGGCTGTCTCGTCTCATCTAAACTCACCATGACCTTCCCAAAACTGCTGGGATGTTGAACTCTGCAGGACGGAACGCGCTCGACGCCATGGAGAGAGGCCTTTCTGCGCCTTAGTCTGGAGCGAAGGGCAGATGTTGCGAGCGCGAGACGGAGAACAAAGAGGGAACAACAGATGTTCCTCAAGGAAAACAAATCCACACCGAATCGACTGCGGGAGAGTGATTTGCTCAAGCTTCAGGAAAGAGCGGCTCTCCAGTTCTCGGTTCTGTTGTTTCAACACCGCCCTTCACTAAATATGAAGCAGCGGACCAAAAAACTCGATTTTTCCGCACAGAGTTGCACATTTTAAGGAAAAGTCTGTCATTACTTAAGATCTAGTTTCCCCAAACCACATTCAACACACACACACACGTTTATAGCAGCACTGGGAGATTTTTAAGGTCAATTGTTGCTTTTCTCACATAAACAAATGCCATATTTGTTAATTGAAAGAATCTAGACCACAATGTCTGTTTTGGAGACCAGACTTGAGTTTGCTGTGAGATTCGCAGTTGACAATTCATCGGAAAAACAAAATTGGAAATTAAAAGAAGTCTAAATTAAAAGGGACAAAAATAACGAAAAACAATAATTTAAGGACTCACCATCAGAGTCCTAATATATTTAATACCAATTTAAAACCATTTATTTTAAACCAGTCGTGGTGTGTTTGTGAGACAATGCTTTAGCACAGAATTTAAAAAGTCTTTCCTTGTGAACATTTGGAATGTCCTTGGCTGATTTTTCCCAACTGACCTTCAGAGACTTATGACCTATCTCCAAACTGAACGTTACTTTAATATTAGCATACATCAACAACCTCTTTAATAGACACTTAAATAAGAGTGGGTTACATGCGACACCATCACAAAGTAAATGACAAGTGTAGTAAACATGTACGTATTTATTTATTTAATTTTTCTATTTTTTTTTCTCTACAAAGTAACATTGTAAAGATGTAACCTTATCGTGTGATTGATCTCAAAAACTCATCCGATTCTTAATGGTCCAGCTCCCGCCACCGGATCATTCATGCTGTTTAATGATGCCATTAGGAAGAAGACGCTCTCCAAAGGTTGGAGGGAGCAACATTTAGACCTTTTCTCCAGAGAAGCAAGTGGAGCATGGCCTGGTGGGAGCATTCAGTAATCACAGCTCTTTCAAGCCTTGTATGTTTAAATGAGATTATGCATGAGGACTTTCCAAAATCTACTACCTTCTTAGTCTTAGCAGTGCCATCATTAGTAAGTTTTTGTGTGATGGTGGTTTTAGGTACTAGTTTCTACTTTGATCTTCAGGCCTTCTACTGACTGCACCATCCTCAACTCAAGTTTATTCTCCTACATCTACTCCTGGGACCTTCTATAATCAAAGAACAAATAGCGTTAAGTAGCTTCTTCACAAGGAGGATTAAAATTTCTTATGAGAACGATGTTCTTTTAGCTTCTCTCTGGTGGAGCCTCTTTTACATTCCAAGTCCACAATGATCACAAACTGTCATGACATCTATCTAGTACTGTTTCCTTTTATTACAAATTCCTTCTAATGCTCCACATTTTCTATGTCAATATGGATAGAAGCAAGTAAATTATAATAAAGGAAAAGTAACGTATAACAAAGAAACCTTATACAAAGTTAGTTTACTAGAATAGTCATTACAATTCAGTTACGGGAAAGAGTCAAGGGAAAGGTTCAGTTACGGGAAAGAGTGGCTAAAATTGCTAAGATCAACTACTGCAACACCTTTTATTAGTTAAAAATAGTTATACTCACCGCGCTTGCATTTTATTAGGTGTCAACATACTACATTAAATTTCACTATAAAACTGCAACTACTAAAAAAAAACCCTTTTTTTTTCAGTAATTTTATTGAATTATCAGTAAAAATCTTCACAAATCAGAAACCGGAGTTGAGGGCGTCCTGCCATTGAAAATTGGTTGGAAAAGTTTATTTGGACCATTTAAAAGTAGAGCTTTCATTATGTAACATAAACATTGTGTTAATAAAAACCAATAAAATGTTGCATACACACACACACACACACACCTACACACACACACACGTACAAACAATGTACGGTCTTGAAAAATAAAGATTTTGTTACAGTTCCAGCATAAAGCCGTGTCAGTAAGCAGAAACCAGCTGCTTTTATTAGACATTTAGCCACACAAGAAATACTTGTAAAAAAAATCCGTTCAGCGTCAATTAAAAAAAATGTGAAATTGTGCTTGAATAGTGAACAACCTTCACTGTCTTTCTACTACAAACCTACTACAAAAAAAAAATCAGTCAAATGTGCTTCTTGGTGCAGTTTCTTTTAACAACATCATCTGTGGATTCTTAAATAAACAGTGTTGTGTTTGCTGCCTCACCCAGTCCAAGAAAAAACACGTCATGGCTGTAATTGTCCAGAGCAGACGGGGCTCCTGGAGTCAGCAGTCCTGCTGGAAGTGGTGGGAGCAAAGTGCACACGTCTGCAGCACTTTAGCTGAACCTGAGAGCAGCCACACGCCAGCACAGACTCGGTCTCCGGATCGATGGAGGTTGTGATCTCAGCTCTCACAGGTCCAGCCGTACACCCTGCCCCAGGCGTCGCCCACCAGCAGCGTGCCGTGTGTTCTGAAAACATAGCACAGATTAGCTCTTCACTTGACGTTAAGAACCTTGCTAGTCAACTGAAACTTTTACGAATTCTCTAACGGCATTTAATTCAATAGTGTCGTCTGAATACAGTGGCACCTAGGTTTACGAATGCTCATGTTTGTGAACAATTTGGCTTACAAACAGAATACATTCCTAAAATTGAATTGAATGGAAAATACCTTTATTAATTGCACAGCAGGGGAATTGCATCTTACAACAGCAAAAAATATGCTACTCATAATATTAGTATGCCACCCCCCTGCACCCCCCCCAAGTTCCCCTTTCACCTAACCTAAGCTCAGTTCAAAATAGTTTTCAGTGACTGTTTCAGTTTTACAACCAAAGTAAATTCCCCCGTTAAGCTGGTACATAAGCCATGGCACCATAGTGCTTTCCTTATGAGGCGTAATCCATCCCTAAACGTCTGAAAATCACAAGGACCAGGGTGGGAAAGAAGCGATACTTTCATCCATACCTGGATATGCCCAGGGCGGTAATGGCAGGGTTGCTCTTGTTGCGTCGCCGAGGGCCGACCTGGTTCCGGTTTAACTCGCGACAGAGCACCAGGTGTCTTTCCCATCTCCACAATCTGCCGCCTGAAAAAAAAAACCCCAATGAGTGAGATGAGAGAGAGATTATGTATGGTCAGAGTCCTGCTAAACTGAGAGAAATACATCTAATATTGAGCTTTTGCCGTTACGACGAGTTCCCACAATTTAATTTGACGGTGTTGACACTCACGCGCGCTGACGCTGTGCTGTAACCAATGCGCGTAAATTGGATTTGTTTATTATTGCTTTCTAAATTGCATGCCTACATCAGCAATTTTGCTCATCAGAGTCTACTGGTTGTGTGTTTAATAACTTTGGCCTGTAATTCCTTGCAGCTAGCCCTAATGCCTCTCGCACAGTAGATGATTAAGAACTTTTCTCCGGATGGCTCCGAACCAAACCTCCGGCGGAGCACCACAGCCATCACACTTAAGAACACGTGTAACCTGATTTGCTCCCAGCATTTCTGGAGGATTTCTGGCGCCTGGTCTGGCGATTCACACATTACTTGTATATTAGAAAATAACGATTCCCGCAATGTCACAAAGTGACAATATTCCGCAAGAGTTCCTGTTTTGTCTTCCACGCAGGCCATTAAGAACGCTCACGGTTATAACAGCCTCGTGGCCGCAGGCGATGGCGGACCAGGAAGAAAAAGACACATTTATGCTCTAGCTCAATTCTGCACTTCAGTGTATTAGTGTTACCTGCTTCGCCATGAGCTGATGACAAAATATGCCCTTGGGAGGCCGAGCACTCCTCTTGTCCAGGTAATTGTACTCTGGTATATTCACTCTTCCATATCTGCAACAGAAACAAGCGGCTAATGAAAAAAACAGGCCAAAAAATAATATTGAATGCAATTGGAGCTATATTCATAAATCAAATCTGCCGGCCACTGATGTCGCGGCTCCAATTGATGGCTAATTTAGGAGGCGCTGTGATTTAATAACTGCTCTTACCTCATCTGAAGTGAGCACATGTAACTATTAATGCTTCTGTGGGACTTCTGAGCTAAAGCCGTGAGCCCTAGTTTCAATATTCCGCGTACCGTATTTTAATATTTTGCAGCTATATTACCCGCTTATTAGAGAGGAAACACTTTGGGAAAGATTTATTGCTTAAGCACAAAGGTCTTTGGAGAAGACTTCTCATAAAACCCTCTCATTATAAGTTCACTATGCAGACGCCACGGCCCATCATCTGAAGTAGAGACAGAAGTGATTTTATTTCTTTTTTGTTAGGATGTACCTGGACGGTGCCGTTGGAGTGCCCAGTGATGATCACGTTGCGCGAATCCCATTCGTACTTTTGTGTGAAGCAGCAGCATAGGATGGTTCCATCGGATGGACTGGACGTGTTCACGGACGTCAGCAGCTGACCCTTCATGGTCCATAAGTACAGATGCGTCCCGGCACACGACAATATCTCACCCTGAAAAGTACTACAATTAGTAATGTAAAGCAAACAACCCTACTACAGGTACCATTTAGTGCGGTTGTTATTACCGCCATGTCAAAAACAACAAGCAAAACAAACACGTTTTTCGTTTTTTAAATAATACAAGTAATTTTTGTTCCATACACAATTATGTTTTGTGCATTTTGCCATAAAAATGTTTTCAATTATGGAACAAAAATGTATTGTTTTAAACGTCTCAGTCACATATTAATGCAGTAATTAGACTGCGGGAATTGGCTAAATGACGTTGTTTTTTTAAGTAGAAAAAGTCAAAATAAATATTTTTTAAATTGCTAAATAAAACATTCAATCTGTAAAGTGTGAGTCCTCTGTAGCAAATTTACAATAATTTTACAGAAAAATTACAGCCTCTGATGTGAAAGGATATATATTTTTATCCCACAATAGAGAATTTTTTTGCGATCCAAGCAGCATTACAGAAAAAGGATGTAAAAAAATACAGAATGTAAAAAAATATTCATTAACCTTCTGGAAACACTTTACATGACTAGCTAAGTTTACTAACACATGTTCTGTTCAAGCGGTTAAACAGATGGTTTTCATGTTAAAGTGGAACTGAATGATGTGCCCACCCTTCCTTCTCAAACGGCTGGAGGTAAAAGATTCACAAACCAGCCTCAACCACACACTCCCTCCAACCGGTGGTGCGAACGAGGTGGTATAAATGTGTCAATCCAGACAGCCACCTGAGCTGGGCGGAACTAACCAGATTAAACAAGCAGGAGTGTGATGGATGGGTTAAAAATCCTGAAAGCAAACGCCACCTGACCTCAGAGCTTTGGTGTTTGTGTTGGAGGCTACTCACAGTCAGGTCATTAATAGCCAGGGCAGACACACTGGAGGAATGTTCTGGTAGCTGTGTGATGTAACTGAGGTTCTCCAGGTCCCACAGGATGCAGGTCTGGTCCAGGGAGCCGCTAATAATCACGCTCTGAGCTTCTGATGCGACTAGACACGTAATAGAGTCTGTGTGTCCATACAAAGTCTACAAAAACAAAGATATATTAAGTGAGTAAAGATGTTATTAGTCTCTGTAGGGAAACTGCATTTTTACAACAGCGAAGCAAAGAGAAAAGCAGTGATGCTCAAAACTGTACATTCATTGCAATATGTCCATTGACAACAACATAAAAACGGTAAATCACAACACTCTACTATGATAAAAAATTTACGTCAACCGTATATCTATCAGAAATATGAAACTTAAATTTAAAGTTTCTGAAAATGAGCAGAGCAATTAGAACTAAAATCACAGATTTCTGGATTGTAGAAAATTGTTTTCTGCATATTAAACCATAGAAGCCATTCCAAAATAAAGAATGATTTTTTTTTTACAAATGTATTTTGCGCGATGTGAGCTCATGATGTGAGCTCAATTTCTTTATACATGAATATACTTGTTGCCATTGGGATTGAAAAATGCCTTTGTTATGTTAAACTTTAACTAAGATTCAATATGAAACAAAATGTTAAAGTAATAAAGTAAAAATGTCAAAAGTGCACTGGTGCTCAACACTTAATACTGGTAGCAACACCTACAGTCATGGTACAACTCCATAAAACTGTATTTACTAGAATGTATAATAAATTGACTACATTAAATGACAATATGAATATTTACGGACACTTTTTCTTGTGACTTGTGAGACACTACACAGTATAAGTACAGACAGTTTGTGACCGCGATTGATGCTGACCTGTCTGAGCCTCATGTGTTTCAGCTTGTCCTTGTGGATGCAGACGTCCCACACACACACAACAGCGTTCACTCCTGCAGTGATGATGATGCCTTCATTAGGACAGGCAGCGCAGACCGTCTCTCCCCAGTCTGACAGGCTCTCGCAGAAGCCAAAGCTCTAAAACACAGGAAACACGCAGGTTTGCAAACACTTAAAATAGGAGGATCATCAAATAAATCATGTATACATACCTTTTCAGATGTGTAGTTCCCAAAAGAGCAGGTCTGGTCATAAGAACCCCAGCAGAAGTACGAGCTCCAGTGTGGGGGAAGGAGAAGTTTGTTCTTTTCCACAACTAACACATCCTTCTCTCTGCAAACAATCTGTCCGACTGGCCCCAGAGAGAGCTCTACGAAAAGAATTGGTGGAAATCTGGTTATGAAATACAAATATAATCTGTTTTTGGACTGTTATAACAGGGATAAATAGTTTGACTTTAGGCTTGTGTTTAAAGTTCTTTGTGGCCCAGCTTCTGTAGACCGGTGGTGGGTCACTCTTTGGATTTGGAGTGCGAGTGCGAGCTTTTGGAGTGAAACGGAAGAAATGTGGAAACTTCACACAGAAACGGCAAGACAAACTTCTCTGTTCTGTGTGACTTGTTCTTACATACACCTTTGCTGTTATGTCTATTTGGAATAGAAAAATATCATATCCCTTAATAATAATAATAATAATAATAATCATAATCTTGAAAAAATAAAAGCTTTTGAAAAAATGTCTTTTTAGGTGACATTCAGAAACTAAAATAACTTAATCTAATATCTAGTATGATGATTCTTACAACACAAATAACAATTAGTATATAATATACACTACTGTAAATATACACGCACAATTATATACGTAGATAGTCAGATGGATAGATGGACAGACGAATGGAAAGACAGACAGACAGGCAGACAGCCAGAGAGTAGACAGAGACAGAGATACAGAGAAAATAAAGTGAGAAGAACAAAAAACAGCCGAAGAGATTAATCTCCCTTTCCTGAAAGACACTTGGGATGTTTAGATTATTAAACACATCTCAGTGACCGCATCATCTACGGCGGCCGATAACAAACAGCGGACGGCGGACGCTATATGGAGCTGGGATGGAGAAAACACTAGCCAGCATCTTCTACCTCCAGGCAACAATTGCTCCCTGTAGATCTGCCCTCATCTTGTAAAAAGTAATAGAGGTTTGGAATAAAACATCCAGATGACAATAAACGATTAAATGTGGGATCTATGCAGGTTTCTGATTCACCAAAGGATTTTAAGGTACCTTTTATAGCTTGGGCAGAAGACTTGAGCTTGTCCAGTTTATAGAAAAAGGGGGTAATCTGACTGGATCCCGATGATTCTTTTCCCGAACTGCCTTTGGGAGACACACGGCTCGGATGGGGCTTTGAGAAAAGCTAAAAACACACGCATTTCAAAATATGTTCAAAACATTTGACGCCATAAAGGCCTATACACTATGTCAATTCCAGAAGATGTACCTGCTTTGGCATTTGCCCAAAGTTGTTGATGTAGCCAATGACGGTGCTTTTCAAGACCGGATCCTTCATGCTCTCTGTGTCGTGTTTGTCAGTGTAGAAATATGGGTGAAAGGTGTTAAGGGTCTCGACGGCAGACGGACCCTGTTGTCTGCAGCCAAATATCAGATCAATCCAAAGGTGCAGACGTGCACTCACGTAATCGCTCTCGAGGGCCTGCAAAAAACACAAACCCAGCCAGTCAGCAGATCTGAAAGAGGACTAACATCAGCGCTGCCATTTTATTGCTGTGCGATTACAGTAGTGGATGTGCAACATGGGCACAGAAATAACATTATATTTAATAATAGCTATTGCATTTGCAAATTTTATTCAGTGTTATTTATTATTTTTATTATTGGTTTAATTATTTAGAATCATTTATTTTAATTCAGAGATTTTGAATCGTATGATGTCTGCAATTCTGATTAATCTGGAATATGTAAATCCAACTTTTGCAACATTGTTAATTAAGAGTAATAATATATCCATGTCCTGAGAATAATGTGTACAATATTATCTAGATACTACATTGCACAATGTTCATTACACAAGTAGAAAACATTTTAGATTTTACAAAATTCAACTCCACTTTAAACAACCATAGAAATAAAAACAGCTGTAAGTCACAAGCACTACACAGTAAAACCACCATATTAGCTTCATCTGCATATGAAGGTTAGTGAGCCGACGGACTACAGCATTTTACTCCATTCGGAAATGATGCAAATATTTGCTCTGTAGATTGGGAACTGATAAGCTTGGTTCACATGTGCCTACAGGCGGAACAATGAGAAAGAAAGCATTCATCCCAGTAACCAGCAGGATTCCGTAATGGAGTTTAAGAAGAGTGGAGATATTGTACTTGTGCTGAACTGGTCCTGTTATCTTCTCATTACAGAACGATGCTGCTAAATGGACTTTTGCTTGATGAAGTCAACATGTGTTTTTTTTGTTCAGATACCTTTTCTGTTGGGTTTTAGAGCTGCACAGCATTGGACAAACTTAACCACATTTGGTTCTTGTCAAAATGCTAATCATGATTTATACTCACAACTAAAGTTCAAACTTTATTATGAATTATTTTATTTTAGAAGAATAAAATAATTGTACCGTAAAAAATCAACTATTTTGATACGCACATAAAAAGTAACATTGAACAATTTTGTATTTGTTTTAAAACAATTACTTTTAGCATTTGTTTGCTTTATTTACATTTGTTTATTTGTAAATTAACATTAAATTTGCAATATTTAACAGCAGATAAAGCTGTGAATAAACTTTCCCAAAAAAAAACTGTTCCAAAGTTCTCCTCCCCCACATCGTGTAATGAACTAATCCACAGTTTAGACTTTTAGAGCTGACTCCGCCTAATTTTTACAATTTACAGTTACGTATGATTATGTTTATATTTTCAAAATTATTGGTCATTAACCGTAAGCAATAAAAATAAATCTTGTGGAGAACAAAAATTTGTGGATGAGTAAAGACCTGCTGGTGTTGATTTTTGCGGGTGTTCACTTTTAATAACCAACAAACTGACCTCTCTGTTTACCCTGATGAACTCCTGGGGGTCTCCTTTAGCCCACGGCGGCAAAACCACATCTCCCAATAACAGTCCGTCCTGCGTGCAACCTGCAGCATGATATCACAGATGTATACAGATTAAAAATCAAACAAGTGCATTGAGATTAAGCCATTCCAAAAGCCATTTCCCTTTAGACGATCAAAATCTTTATTTGAACTTGCAGTTCAGAATCCTTACCAAAGTCAAAGTTGTTGGAGTTTACAAGAAAGTCTGGCAGGTAGAAGAACTCAGGAATGAGTTCTCTGACGTCACTCATGTTGTCCTTGGATGAAGATTCCCATTCCTTCTGAATACTGTAAAACATCCGCTCTGGAACATCAAATGATCCTCCCTGTAGGAATGATAACATAGGAATTACAATCTTTTGAATTAGCATTAGGAATTATAATATTTTTTATTACCAAAGCATCGCAGTTTCAAATCCTGGTGGGTTCTACTACTGAGTGTCCTTGAGGAAGACACTGACCCCTACGTCCCTTCACTGTGTGTGTGTGTGTGTGTGTTGTGGTGTGGCGTGTGTGTGTGTGTTTGTGTGTGTGTGTGTGTGTGTGTGTGACTTCATTGAATGACTAAATGTAGAGAACAATTTCAATTTGGTCACCAGTGGCCGTAGTGACCTACTCACCTTGCATTAAAAGTTAAGTAAAAGTGAAAAGTGGGTGTCTACGTATATGACCACTATGGACCTTGTAGAAACTGTGATATGCATTTAACCATCTAGTGAAGTGAACACACATAAACCCGGAGCAGTGGGCAGCCTAAGTTGTAGCGCCCACAGGGATATGTAGGAGTCAGTGTCTTCCCAAGGACACTCAGTTGCAGAACCACCAATTAAAAAACATCTCACAATTAAAAATGTCTGTTGGTAAAGGTATTGATGTCTTTCCCTTATATATACTGTATATGTATATTTCTTCCTGCGTCCATTGAATCCAGCGATGAATAGCAGATGCTTCTGTCCATATAGACTTACACTGCATTTAAGGAATTACCATCCATGCTTTCCCTGCCTTAGAGCCCATGACCTCAGTTGTTTCAAACATTGCACCACATTGCTTGAGTCTGTCTTCACAGAAACGCTGGTTTCAATGCAAAATAGAACAATAACTCTATACTTTTAAGCAATTAATTCAGGCTTTTTATTTTTCATGGGAATTTAAATATATTGACTGAATTACAGAACTTTGCTGATTTCCGAGTAAAACCAAATCCCTTTATTGAATGAAAGTAATATACTGTTAGAGGTTAAAATCTGATTAGGAATATTGCTTTACAGAGCAAAGCTTCTGAAACGTAGCAAATATCATTGCAGAGATTATACTAATGTTATACTGGCTATCAAATCTGCACAACATCTTGTTTTAATCAAGTGGTTTCTTGTGTAGAAATAAGACATTCTTTGAAAATAAAAAGCAGCTTTGCAAAAGAATTTATTTGCATACATACTAAAACTATTTCATTATACGGTTTCTCTCTCTCTCTCTCTCTCTCTCTCTCTCTCTCTCTCTCTCTCTCTCTCTGTCTCTCTCTCACACGCAAACACACAAATGTACGCGCACACAAACACACACACACACACACTGCATAATATTATAGTGGCGTCCCACTATAATACATACAAAACAACACACTTCACCTTTACTCCACCCATCAAAAACCCCAAATCTAACTCCTTTTTAATCTGACTTGTTTTAACCTCTGCCCATAAATCCCACCTTGACTTTGAGGCTCTCAAAAGTCTTGGGGACCAGTTAAAAGTCCCTACAAACGCCCAATTTAGTATAAAACCTAGTATTTGTGGCCCCACTTGTATAATGCATGTACACACACACAGACACACACACACACACACACACACACACACACACACACACACACACACACACACACACCAGAAACAATTACCTTCATTTTTGTGGCTCAAGACATGAACAAAACATTTCTTCTAGACATAGTGTACTAATAATGAAAAGGCAAGATATTTTTGTTGAAATAAAAGATGACTGAGCGACTGTGCAGTGAGATTACCTGGAGGAAGAGGAAGGTTTGAGAGAAAGGCTCCATCCTCACCAGGTATGAGGCCACAATGATGGCGGAAGAGTAGTGTGTGCAGTAATGACAGCGCACTGACAAATTTCCTGCAATCACAGCATCAGCAAACAAACCTATTTCTAACTGTCTTCCGCGTCATGCTATTGACGTGATGTCTTACCGTCATTGCTTTCCACTTCAAGGTATCGCTGAATGAATTTCTCCTTCCTCTTCTCAGTCTGTGCTCCCATTGGTTTAGACAGGTCTCGGAAGGATGCAGGGCAGGACAGATCCAACGTCTGTCAAAGAAATGGCAAAAAATATCAGCTTCACGTGTGGCTCGGATATAATTGTCCGTTTTACCTCTGATTCATAATCAGCGATGATCCACGGAAAAACCGGATATTGCATCAAGTCATTGTACGTCCGTCCAGCAAGCGTGTTCAGATGCATGAGGTATTCAAAGTTACTGATTTCTCCCTTCTTCAGAAAGCATTTGAACAAAAAAGAGTCAAGTTACAAATAGACATTTAAATTATCTTAATATAAATTAAACATAATGTGTTCAAAAAGACAAGCTTTACCTGCCATTTGACCAGGGCTGTTTTTTCAAATGCTGCCATTCTTCTGAATAAAAACAACAAAGGTAAAAGCAACGTTAAAAACATGTATACAATTTCCCTTAAAAAATTCCTCGTAATGTTTTTATCATGATTGGCAACATTAGATTGCAACAAGTTCAAAGACAGAAAAACCGCAGCCAATAAATAAAAGAATTATTCACTGATACAGTTTCAGTAAGACTACTCACACCGTAAGGGTTACTGTATGATTGATTATTTCAAAGTAAATAGCGCCACCTATAGGTTAACCCTCATAACCATAAGAACTGATTGTGCACATGATTTATTTAACTTTCTAATCAGTTTAAAAATAATCTGGAATTGTAATGAATGTGATTTTTGAACTGTAACTGTAAAATATGATTTGAGATGATGTTACGCAGAACAGGGAGTTGATGCATTGAAAACAGTGAAACATTATATATTGCATATTGTATATTGCATAGTACTAATATATACACACACTATATAAACATTATGCATTATACTACGGACATTGTGAGCTATAAAAAGTTTCTGGAAATGTACAGAAGAAATGAAAAAACACAGAGACACAACCGTGGTGTGTGAGATCTGAGTCTGGGACTGGACAAAAACTTCAACAGGTTAATGCTTTTTTTGTACTAAAGTCAAAATATTAAAACTGTAATTAACAATATAAATACTGAATGTAAAAACTTTTACCTCTAATAAAAATGGCATAGACGTTGAACAAGGTAAACATTTAAAAAGATAATAGGTTTTATTTTAAAACATTTTAAAATCTGTTTTATAAAAATATAAGACCTTTTATACTGTGTGTTTATAAATTTACATGTTTTAATACCTATTACAATTTAATGCCTATTGTATTTGAGAGTTAAAACTCAAAAACATCGAATTTAGAGACAGGCAAGTCTCTTTTTTCAACAGAAAATATTAATTCCATTGTACACAAATGACACATCATTTCTGGATTTAACCATGCAGTCCCAACATTCATTATATCCCATATGTCACAAACACACACACACACACACACACACACACACACACACACGCACAAACAATTTCCTCCCAGTCGAGAGGCGTATAGAATCAGCAATCCCAAACAACATGAAGATGGATCATTGCGATGGTCAGTGTTGTGTAATTGCACCTCTCAGATGCACGGGATTCAAAAACAGAGGTCTAATAGAAACAGGATGAACCATATTAGTCCATCTACCAATATGATTAATGAGTCGCCAAAGGGCTTACAATGCAGCCACTCCTCTGTTTTAATGGGCCGATATGAAGGAAGCAAGTTTACATTTCTTTCTAGTGTCATTTATCACAACACTGATTTGACTCTCCACACTCGCTCTGACTGCATCCGTGTCTCTGGATCAATCAGAAGGAACGCAAAGACTTTCCATTCGTTTTTCTCCAAATAACTCCTTGTACTCGATGTTATCTGGTTTACCTTTAATTAGGGAATGGCATTATCTTAAAGATCCCTCGAGGGGAAGCTGGGTGAGTGTAAGCATCAAACCTCTATCATTCCCCAGACGGTCCGACAACTTCAAGCCCAGCAATTTTGCCTCCGGGTGTACAAGATATCGCTCTCCTTCTGCGAACCACTGAACCCCATCATTAGGTTGCACATTTAAAGCTACGAGGTCCTCAGATAATAATCACTGAGTTTAGACGTAATCTAATTGATGCTTCCATTACTTTCAAGTATTGTTTAAATGTTCAGTGGCGGACAGATAAATCCACATGAAGCTCAAAGGATTGGAGAGAAGCTACAGATCTTCTGAGAATATATCAGCAAACTGAGAGTAATTAATCTATAACATGTTGTACGTGAGATCTTTCTCAACTTTTTGTTCCGTGAGGTTTTGTCCTTAACCAGGAGTGTCCGAACATTTTGTAACAAGGGACAGACTTGACGAGGTGAAAATGTATAATGTCTGACCATTTAGCTCTACAATTCTTGACCCATAAATATTAAATGCTAATGAATAAATCATACGCTTACTCCCCACACTACTGTAGGGGTTGAGATCACAATTTATTTCATAATAAGTCTTCATTATTTCAACAGTGTCATTTTCTATTGTACAAATAAAGTAACGTGTATAACTGCAATGTGGCAAATAACGTTAAATCAGAAAAAAAAAAATCACAATCAGAAAACCAATCAAGAATCATAACATATTGGTTATGGATCAAATGGACCAATATTATGTGCAATAAACGTGGATGAAATGAAACGAAATGAAAAACAATATGTACAAACAAATTTCCCAGGCTTTCGGATATGCCTGTCCAGAAAACCACTGACAAGCCTTGAAGAACCCAAATTCTTCCAATCACTGTTAAACCCAAACAAGGTGAGAGATCATCAGATTTTGACAGTGGGTAAATAGCCGTAGAAAATAAATCGATATTTGATCCAACCATTTCTGAAAAAGTGCAGGAAGAGCAAAGATTTGGCAAGAAAGACTTGCCCAGTAGGTCACAAAGAAGTGCTTTTCGGTCCGATCTCAATTTGAATAACCCAAAACACCCAAAGGACTCAGAAGAAGAAACCTCACCTCCAACTTCTGATAAAGGACAAGCCAGACCTAAAGGAGATACCAATACAGCACCTTTTATACACAGTGTTACTGTCCTGCTAATCTTTAAAAGTTGTGGAGTGTATCTTTCAAACATATTAAGCCGGGATGACATGCGATAGTGAATTAAGCACAAACAAAGCAAGGAATGGCAACTCTATGAAAGACAAAAGTCAGTCTGAAACCCCAGTAAAGTACTGCTGGCCCTTTAAGAGTCGGCTGTCAGGGAGACATTCACCTCAGATTATATTTGACACTCACCTCAGATTAAGAAGAGAGTCTTGGACCCCCTTTCCCTTTAATGAGGAGACCACCGAGCACAACCTAAAAACACAACCAATAAATCAATACCAGTGTCGCCTCTGTCACAGTGAAGGCATGTTTTACCTCTTATAGGCATTAACATGGTCATTATTGCAGAACACGATGAACACAGAAGCTCCACTTTTCAAAAATATCTCCAGAGCGTTGTCCTGAACCAAACAAACACATTTACAGCCATATTAATGTACATAAAAAGACTCAAACTTTGTCGAAAAATTAGTAAACCTCAAGCAGGAAGCGCATGAAATTGGCATCTCGGATGTCATCATACGACCAGCGTCTGCAGCTTGTAGTCATCATACTCTTCTCTTTAGTCATCATGTTGCAAATATAAGAGTCTCTTACACTATGAAAAAATAAATGTTAGATTTAATTGCATGAAAACTTAGGAGCTGAAATAAAGTATTGAAAAAACGTTATTAGCATTTAAGCATTCAGAACCACATATGGTTATTACTTGGACGGGTGATGGATCCTGCAGCAAACGTCTTCTGCGGAGGTCAGCGTGAAGCCCTCGCATATATAAAGGTCATCCTTACCAAACAACAGCACACCTTCGCTGACCGTGTGGCCACTTACAACCACGATGCAGTGCTTCGCTTTGACCTGTACGCATGAAAAAACACAGACGTGTAAAGAGTACCTGAAAACTACACTTGGTACAGTATAGTAACCTCAGAATCTTCTCCATTACAAGTAAATTCCAAGAAGGCCTGAGTAAAGTCGTAACGTTTTCAATATTAAAAGTATTAAGTATTTTACTCGTACTTAATTTAGCTAAAAAAAACACCAATAAATGTGAGAAACAAGCAAACAATTTAAAGCAATTTAAACATTAAATGTAACACATCAGTGTTTCATAATGGCAGAATAAAATAGATTTAAAAAAGGAGTGCACTCAAAAGTGCAAAAAAAGTGCAACCGCTAATTCACGTTGACGTAATTTAGCTCATAAATAGCATCCAGGTCCTTCAGCATCCTGCAGATGGTGATATCGCCACATCCGCCCAAAAAATGAACCGCAGTAAAAAAGATGCTGACTTGTCGCACACAATCACAGTGTAACGGATACAGGTCCATTGAAATGTAGTGGAGTAAAGTACAGGTACATAGTATACTCACTCAAAAATGCAATCAAGTAGAGAGTAAAAGTTGCTTATATTTTGACACTCAAGCAAGTACTTTACTCCACAGATAAAAATAATGTAAAGCAAGTGATTTAAAAGAAGTTGTCGTTTGCTGAAAAACTCAACAAACAAGTCGATTCGAGGTTAATGCAAGTTTTCAACAGTTTCAAAGTGTCACTGCAGCTTGCCGTTCAAATTGCGCCCTGGAGCGAAGGTGTCAAAGAAGCGCTGGCCCGGTCTTGATTGATCACTGCTACCACTTCATTATGGAAACAACATGGTGGAGAGACAAAAACCAAAGGGAGAAACAGAAAAGCTGCTGAATGGATGGGGAGTTTGTGAAACGGGGCCAATCCTCCGCAGGCTGAGTTTTCTCCAAACCTCTCGATTATGCACGGCTAATTGTATTGTCTCCCTTCATTTCACACCACGCAGCTGCACCTGGCCTCAGCACTGAGTCACCGCGGCTCCGGGGATCCCAGTACACCAAACATATGGGGTCCAGTCAGACCGCCAGCCGCTCCACAATTAATACAAATCAAATCAGAGCTTCTTCTCCATGCCAGCACAGAGAGAAGGCCGCACTGTTTATTACCCAAATTAATCAATGACACAGCAACAATAGCTACATGCTAATTGATAGCATGCTTGTTTAAATATATGGTCCACCTGGTGGGCCACGGGTTAGAGAGGGGGCTTTAAAAAGAGAACCCACCCTGACCCGAGTCAATCCTTATTCTGTCTGCTCACGTAAAGTGGCTCCTAGGAAGTAGGAACAAGGAGAAGTACCTTTGCTTAGTTGTTCCATTTATTGCATTTTATACATTTTTCTTGTTGTCTTTTCTTTTTTGCATTTTTTATTTTAATGCATTTATGCTTGTCTTTTTCATTTCTTCACCGCTTAGTCTATAATATTGTCCTTACAGAAGGATAAATAACAATTATCTTTTTCCTTTTCTTCACTTGTGAAAATCAATCTATAAAATAAAAAGGTGTGTAACGAGCCTATTTTTGTGCAATACCTTGAATCCTTTAATGTTAACTAATGATTAGCTAGTTACACGTTACATTAAGACGTTGACAGTATCAACATTCAACAACATAAATAATAGTCTCAAATTTTGAATCTCAAAAAACTTGAATCCTGTGTGTGTTTGTACAGTTGAGAACAACATTATTAGCCCCCCCCCACCACCACCACATAAAGTAGTTCACAACAGTAGTGTTTTTTTTTTTTTTTAATAATTTTAAAACAGTGACTATTTCGTAGGGGGGAGGGCCTAATCATTTTCTCCTCAAAAGATATTGTGAATGGAAATTCCAATCTTCTCCTAGCGTAGGCCGTGCTAAGCATGTGCACGACTGTATTAATAGGAATGGAGATGGCCATTCAGCTGCCTCACTGAACAGCTGGACACACCACCAACTGTGCGAATATAAGACAGCAGACATCACCCCCTACCGTCTCCGATTAATACTTCTGTCAGGCAGTTAAAGCTGAAGAGCCCTCTCAGGCTCACTATAAGGAAGCATGGGAATCCCTCATCACCCTGCACTTGCACATGGACAAACGAAAAAAATGTGTCCCCCTCACCTCTTCCCTTGGAACCAGCTCCTTCAGAATGACTTGATGATCTGTACAGTGCTCTGAGACTTCCTCTGACAGAAGCGACACATCAGTCAACACAGGGAAGAAAGTCAAGCGCTCACAGTCTACTCCAGGCTCCACTACTTCCAGGCCAGCCTCACAAAGTGTCCTGGAATCTTCAAAGCACACCAAATGAAACTTTATCACTTTATATGTGTATGTATAAAGTGCTGCACATGTCCTGCAAAAATACTTAGCACTGAAACATTTATGACAGAAAATTGTTAAAGGAAAAACATTTATGAGATTTATTATACCAGAATCAGCTGAAACAACCTCCGCAGCTCCTTTGCTTTCATCAGTTAAGTTCCTCTGAATGAGTCCTGAGGTCAGTGTAGGCAACTATATCAAAGAATAATGTAAAAGGTAGCATTAATGCATAATTTCATTCTTGTTAACACTTAATTGTAACTTAAATGTCACATTATCAAGACTTTTGTTTTTTTAGTATACGCTTTTACGATTAGAACAATACCATGTTTTCTCTATGAACTGAACCTGTGACCTTGGTGTTGCTAGCTAGCACCAGCTCTACCGGAGCTCCAGGAAAGCTACTTTTACCTTTTTGGAACGCCGTTGCTGCCTCTTACGAATGCGAGGACGTGTGCGGTTGCGGCCCTCTGTGCAGTTCTGGACCCATTGTTGTTTGAGGAAGACCCCCTGACCCGGGCCGAAGAGCCCCCTCTCGCGGAGCAGATCCTCTTCTACTTTCAGCCATTGAGTCGCCATATGTTCGTTATTGCTGTGAACCATCTTAAAAAAAACACAACCCCCCCCCAAAAACCTCAAGTTCCCATCTTTATTCATAATAGATGTAGAAAGATAAAAGCAAATGTAGCTGCAAGCATAAATATCAGGACATTTAATTAATATTCGGACCTTTGCTTTGAGTTTACATACCACATAAAGACACATTAGTGTGTCTGTGTACACATATACATAATTATACACAGCCAATATTGGTTTAAGTCTTTAACTCACAAAAAGTCTTTAAATGTACATATCTTTTCACACATATTTTTACTTTTTTATTTTTTTTTTATTTTACATTATGATTTTTTATGTTTTAACTGAGAATTGATAAAAAGTCTCTCTCCGGGGTCTGGACCCCTAATAAATGCTTGTATGCTACCAAAAAAAAAAAACAAAAACAAAAAAACAGAAAATGCTCCACCAACCTGTGTGTGACTTCTCAAAAGACCATCAAATATGGTCTCGCAGGTTAGCCAGTGCGTTTCCATGTCAGACACGAACGCCTATAATGGAATCAAATTAAAAAAGCACATTTGAGGGATCATTACTGTACAAAAGTGAGCCAGCGGACGGTTTCACACTGATGCTCTGGTGGCTAATAGGTTTACATAGTCACAATAACATTTTGCGAATAGCA
The DNA here is from genome assembly GCA_028031935.1 of Paedocypris micromegethes. Lineage (NCBI taxonomy): Eukaryota > Metazoa > Chordata > Actinopteri > Cypriniformes > Paedocypris > Paedocypris micromegethes. The sequence goes on from CM051500.1 coordinate 20,865,510, forward strand.
TTCATGTGAGAAAACAAGCTAGTGGCTATTTAGCTGTACAATAAAGCTGTCTCCAATAGTCCTCAGTGTGCTATAATTAACTTAAAGTATAATATAAGCGCAGTGTGAGGTGGCTGCTGGCCCAGCGCCACGGCCCGTGTCCTGCTGATTTATTGGACTTTAGGAAGCCCGAGCGCTTCAAATATTCAGATTTACTTAAAGCCTCATTAAAGCAATCATCACAGGTCCGAGACCAGAGGTGAACCGTAAGTGTACTGAAGTAATGCTTCTCAGACAATAGATATTACTGCAAACGGAGACAAAGCACACTTTCAAAACACACATAATAATTTCATTATTTTAAAACAATAATAGTACAACAACACACCTGTAGGAACATTTTTATAAAAATGTACTAGTTTGAATAATTATATTTCACACATTCCTTTACTCATAAATGACATATTTTGTAGTAAAAATACAGTCAAGTCTTGTCTGGTTCAGATTTTATGGCAGGTGTGGTCAGGCATTGGGGACTTGTTCCCAAGAGGTTGCTGGTTCGAATCCCGCTCCGACTGTGTTCGTACCATACAGACAAGCTTCAAAATGTCTCTGGTGTTTGAATTGAGTAACCATCCCTGCATTTTCCTAACTCTACTAGTAGTTCAATGAGTCGTTTATCCTCTCCAAACAAGGACAATCTCCCCCCAAAAACCGATTGCATCCAGAACATGTTGAAAGAAATGTAATAAACAACCATGTTGAATAAATCTTAAGGGGAAAAGAAAAACAAACTTCTAGTCAAACTTAGTCTATTAATAAAATCTTTATTAATAAAATAAATCTATTTTATTAACTACAGTCTAGATGTTGTATCTAGGGACTGTAATTGTGCTCTGCATTTAACCATCCAGTTAAACATAGTAAAGTGAGCACACACAAACCTTAAGACAAACAGCCTTAAGACATTGTGGCAGGGAAGCAAGTGGGGGTCAGTGTTTTGCTCAAAGAGTGACTTACTCGGTTGCAAAAACCTTCCGGACCGGGATATGAACTCACAACCTGGACCACAACTGCCACAATTCAAAGTAATCAAGGTGGGAAAGACTTTATAATAACTGCTGAAAAAAAAGCTGTAAGTAAATAGAATACCAACTTAAAAAAAATGCAAAGTGTGTCCCTATTGTAGTTTAATTGTTGTGACCCTGTATAAATATGTCAGCAGGAAAAAAACTATCAAATTAAAAAACTGTTTCAAATTAACACACACACACACACACACACACACACACACACACACACACAGACAGACACACCATGTATTTGTTCATGCAAAAACGGATGGAATGGATTAAGACTTTACAGGAGTAATTATGGCCCTGTTTTGGCAGATAAATGCTGAATCGGTGCCTAATCATATTCTTTTATTTAGAGAATCATACGTAATATATAGCATTAATTGCTCTTCTTACAAACAGCTTACTTGCCACCCTTGTTCCACCATCACATTAAACGACATCCCCTCTGCAATTAACTTTACACTGATTTCCATTTTAATTACTTTCTCCAGAAAAAGACCACCTTTAATGATAACTCGGCAATGTCAGCTTCTTTTTCGGCTGTTAGCGAATGTGTAATAAACTTAACTTGATCATTTGCTGAGTTAATTGTCTTTCCATTGAGAAGATATAATTAGTCGCTGGAATATATGTGAAATTAATCCAGAAAAAGTTGTGCCCAGTGCTGTTAAATCAGAATATTAAATGGGTTCAAATCATTTAAAGATTATTATCCGTCAAACCAAAAATGCAAATAATTGACAAAACTAAATTTCCAAAATAGATCTATAGAGCTCTAAAAAGCTCATCATGATTGTATAATGAAACAACCATTTTTTCCCTAATAATGAAACAACCTTTTATATATATATATATATATATATATATATATATATATATATATATATATATATTTACAAGGAAGGATTGAGACATATATCCCCTTGCTCCTCGTGACCCAATGGAGTAAGCAGTAGACAACGGATAGACAGATGGATGGTATATGGAGAAAATATGGATAGACAGTTAGGCAGATAAAGAAAGAAGGAGGTCAAGTTGATGAATGAACCGATGGACAGACAGACTGACATGACTAATTCAGATTATTGAGCATTAAGAAAGTTTAAACGTGTAGAAATGATGTAGGGCTAATTCTCAATATGTGATTGTTGAGGAACTTTCCTCCAATTTTAATTCCAGCAAATGGCATCTCACTCAATTTGATTGGTGTAAGTTAATGTTTTTAAAGAACTGTAAAGTAGTACGCCTAATATAAAGACTATTTTCTGGCTCACAAATTCAACTCATATCACATTTCATGCAGCATGCGGAGGACAATTCATCAAGAGAGCTGATAGGCTGTCAAACGCCCGTATGATGTGGAATCAGACAATATGAATGTTTTCATCAGATCGGCACGGCCTATAATTACCGCCCCTGTTTCCGAGGCAGCGACGGATAAAGCAGCAGTTGCAAAGAAACAGCAATTTCATGCCCTCGTGCCTGAGTAATATCTCTGTGCATCCTTTTCCAGATGGCGATGTCTTCTTCACTGGGAACTAATGATGTGGGCCGCGTTTCAGGGGGGAAAAACAACAATAAAAGCGTCTTTAACCTTCAACAGCAAATGCAATGTTCTAGTGAGTGTTCCCGTGGAAAAAATTAACAAATATCAATTACATTGCCCACTGACGTGTATTCGTCTGTAATAATCTAAATTGATTTAAAGGAATGATTGAGACAGCGGCATTGGATAGGTGCGGGATTACGGTTGTGGTGACATTGGAAAGGTGTGAAGACATCTTGTGAAGGAATTCTCTTCCTCTAAGGCGTCTATTGTCCACCATCAATGCCCTCGTTTGAACATTTTACCCACCTGCCTTCGAAAATAAGGTAGAGGAGCATTCACAACTAATCTATGAAAGCATCTTGACGAAACCCAACAGACTGTCGAACACTGATTTAAAGTTCAAGTTCAAGTTTATTTATATAGCGCTTTTCTTAGTCAGAGACCAACAGTCTTTAAAAAGACCAAAACATAGTCAAAAATGACCATTATTTATATGTTCAAAAATTAGGAAAATTAAGGAAACATTTGGGAAACTGATGTGCCTGGCATCACCAATAAAAGACTCTTCTGAATGGGTTGACGTATGTATTTGCACGCTTGCAATGTTGGGCTCACGCGTTCATAAAGTGCACAAAATATATTTACATGCTTCTCAGCACACTGCATTTTACATGTGACGTTTACATTTCAAACCAGTCTCACTGTCACCATTCTGCAACCTAGATGGCCCAAGTTGTCTTTAAGTTATACTTTTAGTTCTTAACAGTGGTGTAAAGTATTTGAGTAAATGAACTTTGTTATTTTACTTTAATACAACTTTAATTGACACTCGTTTTTCAGCGTGCTCTATAATTGAACCTGACTTGACTTGATTTTAATATGACTAGTAACAAAAAAATAAATACATAATATGTTTAGGAATTGAATAACAAATGCAGTTGATATTTCTTTACCTCCACACTGCTGACGGAATCCTTCCCGAATCGCTTCTGAACAGATTGTAATGCACTGCTGAGAAGTCCGGACTTCTTTTTGTGGCCATTATTCACTTTTTTCTTCTGAGAATCTGAGCGGAACAAATCCAAATATCACACAAAAACTGAAAATGAAAACCTAATGTCTGACACACAGATAGCAATAACCAACCTATAAAGAGCTGCCAAGCTTTCATTGCCGTCTCCTCCCAGAGTGGACACACGTCGCTCATGGAGACCTGGCCTTCTTTACCCGCCGATTTTGCCGACAGGTCAATTTTACACGCTTCCTCTAGCGATTGTCTTCGTTCCTCCACAATCTTGCTCCAAGTGCTTTCGGCGAGCATCATCAGTTCAGACTCCACTGAAAGCATTCCAAAAATACCCACACAGTACTTTTACTTTCTACAGAAGCATAAAACAAAACAAAACTGAAGTTTTCAGTGCAAGAACCTAATTTCTGCACAAACACAAGAACAGAAGAAACTCCATGAGAAACATGTAAAAATTTGATTTTTGTCTATTTTTGTCTCAATGTCTATGTTTTGAGAATGTCTACTCTCTTTTTACTAATATGTTGTTCATTTGAGTTTTAATCCTGTTCAGCTGAATGCAAACAGAGAATCAGCATTCATCATTTTCAGTTTATAGATAGTAGTTGAAGAGTTTTAACAGAAAAAATAATCAGCGATCTCACAAAACAATTGATAATTCAATTGATTTTGACTGAAATTCAGAAACCTAAACCTTAAAAGTAGACACACTCGTGAAACTATGAAATAGTTTCTTGTGTGTAAAGCTTGTTTGAAAAATCCATTCAAAGGTGCAATAACTTTAAATCTGGCGATCAAATAAAAATTCGGACCTTCTGCTGAATCCGCCACATTGGTCTGTGACATCATCCAGCTGTTCTTGCGTGGGAAAAGATGTCGCCAGATTTTCCTTGAGGATTTTCTATGAACTTCACATCCAAAGCCGTCAAGAAAACTAAAATGAGACTTTGATTAATTTCTTTGCTTTAGACCAAAACACAGCTTGGCATCACAGCTTAAAAAAAAAAGAGTAAAACTAGACAAAACACTTTGAATATGTAGATATCAAAAGTGAATGAAGCATAAAACCATACCTGCCAGAACGGATCAGGACAAGGCAGTGCATGAGACAGATGATAAAGTTAAAACTGGCATTGTACGTGGCCATAATTATATCCCAGTGCTTGTGCAACACGTGAATGGTTTGAATAATGAGTCCCTGTTCATCTGCAGTCTGTCTGGGTCGGGACAGGAAGTACAGAAGGGCTCGGTTCAGGCTTTTGTACAGTGCACGAACTGTGGTCTCCTTGTGACCTTGACCTCTTTCCAGAGCCTAAAATCAACACACAAAAGTGACCCAACTGGAAACTAGATCCCCATTGTTTCCACAAGAGTACTTAGAGATCAACTCACCACTTCTATTTGTTCAACTATAAAAACCAGAAGACTTTCAGAATCTATCACAAACAGGCCGGCATAGAGTTTCTCCACTAACTTTTTAATAAAAAATGCCACATTTTCCACCAAAACAGCAACCTTGCCATCTGGTTTGGACCTGGAGGGATCTTGGAATAAAATTGTGGGAGACAAATAAAATAAAATAAAATTATAATATTAAATTAAGTTTTAGTATTAAACTTTTAAAAAAGTCAGATCATTATACAGCCTCAAGATTTTATCAAAAAAAAATTTCCGAATGTCTGATCCATTTACCATGTCTGGCTACGTGTGTAGAATGCCCTTCTTGTCCTGTCATGTGGATGATATCCATTACAAACTCAAGAAGTTCTGTCTGAAAGCTCTGCCTCAGTTCCGGACAAACACCCTCCGGAGAAAACTAAAAATAAGACAATCAGTGTTGTGTTTAAAAAGGTGAATCACACGTCTTGCCCTCTACATGAAATACAGAATGGTGAGGAAAATATCATTCCGAATTCCAGTGAAACCATAAGACATCTCTGTGCAAGATACATCATAAGATGTAAAAAATGTGCAAACAGTGGCACCTTATGGAGGAAAGATATACACAACACTGACCTGTATCTTAATATCACTAATTATTATATGTAGTAAAAACGAATAATTCACAATACGGTAAAAATTAAGTAAAACATTTTAATTTGAAAATTGTATAAACTCGTAAACTATTTATTGCTGTTTGCGAAAGCATTCTAAATCTCATATTGTCACAATAAAGCACTTTATTTACAATTACCCATAGTTCTTGCCGGTTCACATCATCAAAACACATGTGTGATAAAACTTCCTGCAATTGGTGTGTTTATACTACTGTGCAATCCTTAAAACTATTTTGGAGAAATATAAAACGGTGCATATGTTTTAACTGTCTGGAGAAATTGTAACAAAAATAAAAAAATCTCAAACTAATGTAAAACAATCCTAAAGAAAGTATAGATACTAAAAATATGATTCACGTATGGAGTTTTCTGTCTATCAAATATTTTGACTCTGGATGTATGATTCATGAAATGTCAGTATTCTGCGCCTGGTACCTCTAACAGTTGAATCAAAGGATGCAGGCCACTTTTCCCAGAGATGTTTATGAGGCTATCCATCAGAAGGATGCGGATAAAGTCGCACACTTGCTTCCTGCCTGGGTGAGAAGAGCGAAGCTCCCCAACATCAACGCCACTCTGGGCACCTGAGGTATTCTGTGTGTGCGCAAGGACAATTTGTTTGATTAATATTTTAGGTTAAAGTGTAAAAAATGATCTCAAGAAATGTACCTCTGGATTTTCAGTAGGGAAAACGGTGCTGGCCAGTGAACTGAGGAAATCAGGAGAAGTCCAGAGAGGATCTTGTGGAAACATGCTGTTCACTAAACAAAAGAACTGCATCACGCTGCCTGGATATTTGACTGACCAGCTGTCTTCACTTCCTGAAACAGGCTTTTTAGAAATAAGCAGATTAATATGTTAAAAATCAATTGCTGTAAATAGCATGTACATGTTGAACAAAAAAATAGATGTATAAACATTATATAAAATGTACAAATTGACATATACATACAATAATAACAGGCAGTATAACAATAAACTAATTTTTCATTAGCACATCAAGAAAAATGTTGCTAAAATATTGGCCATTAGGTGGCGCAGTTTCTTACTGTTGAATGTTTTGATCACTTGTATTTTGGGTTTTGATAACATAAACCCAAAGTTGTAATCTTAAGTTTCTGTCAACTAAATTACGTGGTTGATGATTCAAGCCCAGGGGCACTGAAAACACCAACTACAGATCCCATAATGCAGTGCTTTAGATGCTTATAGATTATGATTTGTAACATTTACTTAAATTCACATTTTAACTTGTGTAATCATGAAAGGATATATTTTTAATATATTTAAAAATAAAAAAAAATTACACATGTCAGTTCAAGAATAATAATACTTTTTTGTTTTGATCAATATTTGTGTTACAAATATTTAGTACCTGGAAAAAGTCTTTAAATACAGCTCTACTACATTCTTACAAAACACTTACCTTGGTAATTATGACTTTAACTAACTCTAAAAGGACACAAGCTGCATCTGAGCTCAGTTGAACTCCTTCGGTTTTATCATTGCAACTGTCAATCAAACTCTGAAGCATCATGTCCAGATCCACCTGGAATCCAGAAGACAAACACAAACACACATCATACGATCACATTGTAATACACGTGATAAATGAAAGCATGTTTGGCTCTACCTGTCCACTTGTGGAAACTTGTGAATCAGATTTTTGCAAAACCAAATACGAAAAGAGTTGAAAAACTTGAGGAAGGTGAATATGGCTTGCAAGAAGCTTCTGCAGAACCTCAAACCCGGGACAAATGCAGCTCAGACACTCATAGGACCAAGAACGAGACTTCAAATTGTCTGTGGTAGAAGAGTGGAGAAATAAAAACTAACTTCCACAAATTCCATGTGCTAAAGTTCTGCTTTGTACCTGTCAAACTGGTAGGGATCTCCATGGTCTCCACTAATGTTCCTGGGGACACACCATCTTTGAACTTCACCAGGATGTTCTGATACGACAGGAAATGGACAAGCAGCCTGAGAACCAGCAGAACTGTGCTTGTATGGATATGGTCTTGCAAGAAGAGCAGAAACCAGTCTGATCCCAGTGCAAAGAACACTTCTTCCTGGTTGCTGTTGTTCAAGAGGCACAGAAATGTTTAACAAACCCATGTGGCTATTCCTAAGAAATGATTTTAAAAATAAAAATGACTTTAATCATAGCCATGACTCACATGCTAGAAATGTTGGAGAATAGTAAAGATGACAACAGCGAAAGTAACTGGTTTCTGATCCAAATTAACCTTCCAGGAGTCTGTGTCCAGCCTTGCAGGAAAAACAAATTTTACAAAAAACAATTACATATTCAAATACATTACATACATAAAAATATTACATATTCAAACTTCCATAATAGATAAAAACCTTCAGATTGGTCATCAAAGTCTGAATCAGAGAAAGTGCTCTTCTCGTTTAAAGTAGGAGGCAGAAGACTGTGAACTAAAAAGAGTCCAAGTCTAGATAAACAAGAGAATTTACAACAGTAAATATTGTAATATAACAGTAATATAGAGTTAATATTGTAATTTATTTATCACAGAGAAAAGAACTCTCATGCCTCTTGATTTCAGCGCTGTTGAAATGTTCCTCAAGAAGTGATCTGATGATGGTGCAGATGATTGACACGTTCCTGCAAGTCACACTGAGGTCATGCAGCAGGAAAAAGAGTTTGTTCATCATGTCCAGTCTCTGCATGATCATGGCAGTCTGACAGCTCACACTGAAAGACAAAAACTCCATTACAATCTTGCACCTACTCAACAAACTCTGTTTGAAGCAGCAAAGTTTGAACTGAAAAACAGGAACCGTGTTTATTCAAATCAGCACGACTCGAGTTTACCACGAACCTGGAGGGTTTCAGAATCTCAGCAAAATGATTGAGAACACAAATGTCAAGGTTTTCTGGAGCACTCTGCCACAACTGCAAAACAAACAAGTTGTTTATAAGCAAGTGTTTCACTTCACAGCTGGATTTTTAAATACTTTTATTAAACAGGTTCCACAACTTTGCAGTAGCGAAATCCGCCAGAATTCACTCTTGATTCCACAGATTCACATTTCATTATATGTCCAATTATATCAGGCTCCTAAAATCTGAAGCCTACAAAACCAGACTTGTAGAATACAAGAAGCCAAAGAAATATTTTTAATTCCTTTCTATTTAAACAGCCCATAAGCAAATCAAAACATTTTGTGTTTCTTGTTTCACTTCATACTTCTTGGGGGGTGCAGTAAAGTAAAGTAGGTGGTTTGATGTTATACCCTTATTAAAACACGATTAACAAAACGAAGAACTGAAATCCACTTAAACTTACCTCAAAGTCACAGAGGACATCCTGGAAAGCGCTAATGTTGGTGATATGAACACTGTTGCTGCCCAGGTTTAGCGTTCCAACAAGGGCCAGAATAAGGTGGAAAACCCTCACGCTTATCAATTTAGACTTTGTCTTTAGCAGGAAGGACAAGAGCTGAGAACAAATCTGCATCTTAGTAAAACTAATACTCACAGGGCTTTAACATGTCTGACCGTGGTACCTTGTAGCCACTGATTCGCTTCATCTCTTGCTCCAACACAGGGTTTGTTTCCAAAGCTGAGAGCAGAACTTTGAGAGCAGCATACAGAGAGTTGTCATCTGAGGCCATTGCTACCAAACTCAGAAGGGCAGCAGGTCCACCAATATACTGGAAACTTCTAGCAGCACTTTCAGACTTAAAGGTCCTTACTCCTGGAAGTCATAGTAGGAAATCAGAAGCTAAAATCATTAACAGTTAACAACAGACAAGTGGACAATTGTTAATATAGAAGAAGTTTATTTTTACCATAACACCCAACCAGGGCAGCACCGATGGTTCGAGAAGTTCCACTTAGATGCTGACTAAGGTTATGAGCCAGAAAGACAGGAGTTGAATAATCCCGAGATGTAATTCCAATCTGTGATGAGACAAATCAGTTAAATGTCCAACATCAGGAGGAATGGATGGATGGATGGATGAAAGGATGGATATTAACAAACAGAAACAAAGTTTGATGAGTAGATAGACAGATAGACACAGAGGCAGACAGACTGAAACAAAGCTAGAAAAATAGACAGACAGAAAGAAACAAAGTTGGATGGACGGAAAGAAAAAAAAGTTGGATGCACACATGCAAGGAAGACATGCAAACAGACACATTCTTTATTAAACCAAATACATTCTCAAGGTAATTTGTTGGTTAGTAAGTCGGCAAGCAACAATAAAAAGTGCAAAAATTAAACAGTAATAATCACCTCTTTGGCAATAAGACGACAATCCACCTCATTATATTGGTCTCTGATGTCCACCACTGTTGTGTTTGTGAAGACAGCTGGGTTTATAGCAAAAGAGATCCTCTCTGGTGAGGTGATTCGAATCTGAGACATGTCAGCCTCTGCTCCTACTCAGACACACAAACTTGGGTTATACAAAATATCTATATGTACACTTCAAATAAACTTTAGAAAAATGGTCTCACCTTGGGAATTTACTGCAAGATAATTGCCAATATATTTGGTGCCTTGTCTGTACATGATCTCCACTTCTTCAGCATTTAACACTTCCTCACACAAAAACGCAGAACCGACCCGCCAGACCAGGGACGCGTGCTGTTTCCACAGCGATGGTGTGCCAATAACCCCAAACACATCGATGACTGCTGAAGGGTCCATGGAGATGGATTGACCAGGAAAGGGTTGAATATATTTCATCTGTGAAAAGCACAAGTGTGTTCTGATTATTGATAAACTATTTCACTTGGGGAAAAAAGTGATTATTTACTCCTTTAAAAACATAATCTTGGTAAATTTAGCTATGCAATTGCAAATAAGTAAAAATCTTAAAATGAAGGGAAATAGTTTAGGAAATTCAAATTAAAAACGTATAGTAAAATCTTAGTTAAAATAATGGTTAATGATTGTAAAAAAAAAATGTATGAGAATATTTTATAATACATCTAAAATTACTATGTAATTAACGTTTACAAACTGGTGAAATAAATATCATATAGGTATTTTTTTGTGAACATCGTATTGATGCAAATATAAGCATCCCACTGATTGTTCAGGCACAAATGAAACAAACATTTCTAGTTAAATACTTCGATTAAAATAATCAATTTTCGCGTGTTACTTTGATGTCTTCAATTATAGACCTAGAAAAAAAATCAATTCTAGTGATGGGAACTCCACTTCCCAGAAACCTCAGCGGATCCCATGTGCCTTTACACTCCAGTCAAAAAAGAGCAGCTTATACAGTATTCACATATATACAATAAAATCCAAATTAAGCAATGAAAGTTCCAAAACTGACCCTTGCTGTTCCGATTGCTTCTGCGTTTAGATACACCGTGACCACACAGCTCTTCTTTATAGTCTTGGCCATAACAAGAGAAAAATGGAGCCACTGGCCCTGAATCAGTTGCTTAGAGCATTTAAACCGCACTGAAGATGGTAGAGAGCTAGGACTCTGTACATCTGGCTCCATCATGTCTGCAAAATAAGAAAAAAACAAAATTAATACATTCTATACGGAGCATTTGTGTGGCAAGTGAGTAGAAAAAGTGTTCACCCAGAAACTGATAAGCTTCTTCATCAGTGGAGATCACCAAGCAGCTATCATCAGCCGAGATGCTGACGGACAGGCAGATGTACTGCTGCTCCGCACGGGACATGTGACGTACCACCGTGAACAAGCGGACAGGGTGGGTTTCACAGGCAGAGTTGAATCTGCTGATCATGAACCAGCAGGAGAAGGACAGGCCAGCTGAAGGAGGGAAGCCTCGGCAGTCTACGAAGGGAATACAAGAACACGTCTGGTATTGCACTCTCAGTCAGACCTTTAAAATAAAATTAACAATCTATCAAATTAGATTTTCTTATAGTCAGGCGGAATACAGAAAAGTCTCATTTCATGTGATCTCAAGTCAGAGTTAGAATCAACAATTATTTGTATGTTTAGAGAGTCATGGGACTTCAGTTAAAAATCATTGCATCATCAAGTACAGTAAGTACATCATACCTGTTGTACAGTAAGTACTTCATACCTGTTGTACAGTAAGTATATCATACCTGTTCCAAAACCTCCAGTCGAGGTGAAATCCGCGCTCACACCTTTTACTGTGGCAAGGGATGCAAGAAACAGGCACCTTCAAACGAGGGATAAAAACTATATGTTAATAAGTAAGACTTGATTATTATAGTTAATCGTTTGGTTTGTTTTCATAAAAATATAATGCTCACTCAGTGTTAATTACTGAAAAAATAATTTCGTTTACTTTACTTTACTTTACTTTCCATCCAAAGCGCCAAATACAATTAGCCGACCGTCTTTGTCTTGCCCTGGTGGTACAACCTATACTGGTCTGAGATTCAAACTTCTATCCTTATGGCAGTGGTGTAAAGTACTTTAGTAAATAGACTTTGCTACTTTACTTAAGTATTAAGGCTACGTTGCCCTTGCACTGAGCGTCACAAACATAGTCAAAATTTTATTTTATAATAAAGTTTAAAAATATATTAAGTTTTACTCCGTACTTGACCACATTCTTGATTGAGTTTATGTACTCTTTACTCCACTACATTTGAATGGACACTTACCGTTATTTGTTTTATTGTGATTGTGCGTGACATGTCAGCATCGTTTATTATGACGATTAATTTGTTGTCGGACGAGGCGATATCGCCATCTACAAGGTGCTGAAGGTATTGGATGCTATTTATAAGCTAAACAACATGAAGGTTGGAAATTTTGAAACATTGAAACAAAAAACCTCATGAATAAAGAGTTTCTTGTTTGTCCTCGTGTTTTTGGATACTTGGATTGATTGGATACTTTATGACTTTTACTCAAGTCTTCTTGGAGTTGCTGACATTGGTGACAGATTTTTAAGTAAGCTATGCTTTTACTCAAGTCTGGTTTTCAGGTTCTCTTTAAACCTCTGCCTTATGGTCCCAAGTCCAACCCTCTACCACTAGGCCACAACTGCCTATCCAGGAAAAATAAAAACTGAAGATAAAATAATTTGCAATGTGTTGAGCACTTACCCATAACCACTGTCTGTCATGTCAAACTCTACAAAGGATGGGCAAAGAGACACTCTGTGCGGCTGGAAGTTTCGTGGTGACGTAATCGAGACCAGACTTATGATTCTGTGAAGAGGAACTACCGATCCACATCCTGAAGTTTTCAAAAGGCTGAAACGTCTTTGTATGAGATTCTTATCATGTTCCTCAGAGTGTTTTGACTGGTCTGTGTAATAGAAATCACAACATAAAAACGTTAAATATACTGTTAGGAATCTGTTCATTTTATTTGTCTGAATTGATTAAAGAGGGTAAACAAAATTCAGTTCTGGTGGTGACAACATAATTTTCTTATGTATTTAAAACGGGTGGAAATAGGTGTTTTGAGAGAGGTGTGTGTTCTGTAGGGGAAAAAATTGTGGAAAAACTATTTTGGTTAAATCGACTTGTGAGTTTAGTACTTTCTACTACGTACTTGATTGCCACATTTGTTGTGTTTTTTTTTTTATTATAGGAGCTATAGCAATATCTTGTATCTTTATAGAATAGGGAATTAATAGGGTTTAATCAATATGTTTTTGGTTTGTTATTTTACATGGAGAAACAGTACACTCTTTAAGTTGGTGAAAACAGAAGGAAGATAATTAAAATTATTTCTCTCCAAAAATTCCCACTTTGGCGTCATTTTTGTGCGACTACCCTAGAAGTTGTAACAATACACAGATGTTTTTGAAAAAAAAAATCACTTTACATATTCAGACCATTCAGATGTTTTATTCACCAGAAAGCAAAGACGAATAAGCTTATTTTAAAGTGTCATTATAAGTTGGTTTTTTTTTATATAGAACAATACCTGAGTGGCAGTTCTCCTCACATGAGACAGCCTGATGTTCTCCACAACACAATAATGGATCTCCAAGACACATGAACTGCCTATGACAAACCACAATATTGTAATAGAAGAGGCAAACATCTTCCCAAATTATAGTCAACCTGAGTTTGCATAGATTACCAACCTGAGACACTTGTGATCAATGGATTGAGAAGCAAGTTTCTCAAAGATTCGAACTATGGACATGTGTAACGGATGGGCACTGCTGGTGAGGATGTGTTTGCAGTGAGTTAGCAGAGTGGAGAGCAGACCAAACTCACACATGATCTGTCGGTTTCGCTCAGACTTCACTAGAGTCTGTACATGATCGGCCAATGACAACTGCAGCTCCTCAGACAACTAAAGAGAGAAAAAAGTAAGCAAGTTTAAAATATAGAATATACTTACGTGCAGTAAGTTCTGCTAAAATGTGATGCTCGTACATTAGGATTACTGGGACAGAATGCACTGGGCAGGAGAGTCATGAGGATCTTAATAGCTCCAGGATGAAGAATGGTGAGGTCACAATAAACCCTGCACGAGAAATAATATTTAGTAGGTCTGAACTTTTCATTCACATGAGAAATAGACGGCTAATAAACAGTAAACTTCATCAAGATTGTGCTCTACTTTTAACCCATCCAAGTGAAGTGCACATACACACAGTGAAGTGATCACATACAAAAAGTCGTGGCCTAACTCTAAGCCCTACCACTGGACCACAACTCTCTATTTACACATAGTAATTTCTATGCACACATTTGCAAAGAATTTATTATTTTATAATTATAATAAATTAATACAAAATGTTCGAAAAACACGCAAAACAGTAAGTATGTACAAATGAGCTTTTTTTGTGAAATTAAAATGTGGTTTGTAAAATAAATTTGTAAAATAAAATACGCATGAAAAAAATTTATAATAAAAAGCTTTCATTACTTTTTGATGTTGTCAGTTACACGCTGCACACTTTACAAATCTTGACACTGTTTAAGAGATACAATATAATGTACGTGCAATATTTACAATATACAATATTTACAATGTACAATATTTTGAACAAAGTTGAAAACATTTTGTGATAACCGTTTCATGTTTTAAACAAATTTTACAATGCTCTGCTTTTTTAAGGAATCCAACACATAATCTGATGCTTCAAACACCAGCGCTGTACAGACTGAGCTACTGGACATTATCAATCGTATACTGTCCCTGGGAAAACACCACCACTCTACTGATTGAACTACTAGAAAAGTTGGTCTTATGAAATGTGATCTACTTTACAATGTGCAGACAGATGTCCTTGACTATGTCAAAATCTTGTAAACTTGAGACTGAATGTGATCTGAAAAAGCCCTTTGTTTTGAATCTCTCGTTTAAACGTATTCCATCTTGATTCTAAATACAACACATATAAAAGACTTACCTCCCAGGCTCAGTTGATACTAACGACACACTTGGAGCTCTGTTCTTTCTCGAAGCCTCATCTTCAGAGTGTGGTTGACCTGTCCTGTGACCCAAGACAGGAGCGTGACTGGAATCCGTTTCAGTGTTACCCTGCAATCCCACACATGGGTCTGCAGCCAAACTCACACCCGTGGCAAACTGCTCCAAGAAGCCCAGTAGCCTAATGCAGTCTCTTAAAGGAGGTGGCAGGTGAACTTCGGGTCTCTCTGCCTGTTCGACAAATTTCTGGAAGCCCCGGCAGTGTGAGTGGTTGATGTTCGTTTCAACACATGACCGTCTCTGAAAACATCCCAGCTGAAGCAAGGATTCGCCCAACTTCTCATACAATCCAGTGGAGTGAAAAAAATGGGCATTGACAGGATGCACATGTACGGCAATAGCAATGGTGTGTAAGGTGAGAAGAAGCAGATCCATAAGACTCTGGCGGCTGAGTGAAGCCCATGGCCGCCCCGGTGTTTCTAACAAGGAACCTTCCATGTCCACTATAATGGAAAGCATGGCATTAAATCCTCCAGTGGTGCGAAAAGCATTCCAACTGTTGGGGCTTTCCAAAACTTTCATGATGGACTGAGGAGAAAGAAAATACAAAACTTACTTCATTTTTCATCACCATTTCTACCTACAGTATTTACGCAAATATAAGCATTCTTCGAATATAAGAAGCACCCCCTGATTTTTCATGCACAAAACAATGCAAACATTTAAAAAATGAAATAAAAAAACCTTACTTTCTTGATGTTCTGACTATCAAAAAAACATTTCTGGCTAAAAGCTTATATCCACCTCGATCATTAATATAAAAATGTAACAATTCGCAAGCATTTTATGGACAAACTAAATGAATTCCACAAGTTCACTAAATGGCAGCAGGAGGCGCTATAATCCCGGCTCTTGAAAACACGCTTTATGGGATGTGCGGCGTTCCTCATCTATATATTTCACTTCAATGTTGTTTTATTTGAATAACAGATAGCAAATCATCTGTTACGCAATTACGTCGATAGTTGCGCTTCTGTTTGCGGCTTTTCAGTGTTGTTTTGCAATAATTAATTTTTAATGCTTAATTTGCTATTTTGTGCACTATTAGATATATCAAGGAAAGTATTTTCGTTTTTTTTATTATAATTTAAATGTTAGTGTCTGGTAAGTACACCAGACTCTTTAAAACGAGACGCCCCTTTAAGACGAGAGAAGAAAAAGAAAAAGAGTTGAGATTTTTTGTGTAGATTATTAATGTCGTTGTTGTGAATATCCACTATGGGACCCGATCTCCAGAAGCCCCACGCAGGAGAAAATTGAGTGCAAATCTCAAGAAATAAGAGTTACATTTATATATTTTAAATCCAGTTACACGTGAGACACTTGTTATTTAGCCACTGCTATATGAGGTGGCGGCCACGGTTAAGTGTCAGCCAAAAAAAGCATATATGTTTTTTTTTTATATATGCATTTATAAAGAAAAGAGTACACAATGCAAAAGTGCATGTTAGAAATGTTAGAAAACCAAAACGTAGGAAAAGAGGAACCATCTCCAGATTTGAAATTCTCATCACCAAATGAATGAACTGTAATTCAATCTGCCATGCTAATACATCAAGAAGCTAAATGTGTCAGAAAGTAAAACCCAAACCTAATTAAAGCCGAGAGAAGTAATCAGAATGGCCTTGACATATTGCACAGAGTGATCAGGGTGAATCGAATTGCAAGCAGCCATAACCCATTTTACATTTTAATGGTCTGCAGGTTAGCAGTTCTGTGCTTGAGTCTAAAAAATGGACATGTACAGTAACCGAATAACATAGTCATGCATAATTAGATTCCCCTCGCATTCTCTGATCTGATTTTGGTCATAATTTTGGGTCTCGCACCACAAGGCTGTAGACATAATCGAATGACGTTGGAGTTAACAGCTACCTGTATATTAGCAAATCAATCTGAATTAGGAAATAATGGAATCAGGCTGGTACGAGCTGGTATAATAAATTCACTGCCTCATTATGCTTTAAACATGTTAGCATTTGTATGAATGTGAAGCAGAAGCTGTTTTTTTAGACAGACCCTGAATATCTGAGCAGCTTTAAGTTGTATCCTCATTGAGTTTTGCATCCATTGAGTTGATCTGATAATGTCAAAAAATGTCTTTCAGTTTTTTTCACTTCATCCAAGAGAATTGACATTTAACATCAGTCTTGCATGGACTTGTGGGATTTTATTTTTGGCTTAAACTAAATCAAGAGGAAATGTGAAGAACAAGTAGCAATGTAGTGTACCTGTAGAAGATCCTGTTTGAGTTGAAGTTCACTCTCAGTGGATGAGCAGAGTGCACCGATGGCTATGCTCATATATTCTTCTGGATTCACCTCAGAAAGCTGCTCCAGAATGCGCAATGTTGGACTGCGGAACTCCTGAATGTTTAGGAAGATCTTCACGTAGGGGATCATCCCTAGTTCCTTGATATATACTGCAAAACCAGAAGATTATTAGACTATGAAGCTACACAGATGCTCCATTTACAATGTATTTATTTGTAGCTCTTCTTGACGTGCAAAAGTATCAGAAAGTAACAAATGACTTTTCGTGCAAAAAACTAACCGGTGTTTCTGATGGACTGTGAAGCCAAAGCAGAAACCACTTTTAAAATGCAGTTTGTCAATTTCCGGTCACAATTCACCTCCTCGTTTCCTGACAATACAAATACATAATTTCATAAGTAATAAAAAACAAATCATGAGATTATAAAGAATCAATAAACTCACCAGCAACACCAGACTTTCGAATAATCTTAGCTCGTCTCTTCAGCTCAAATAACAGTTGCTCCATCAGTCCTCCATCGCTCAGAACTTCAGACATCATCCCACTATGAGTGATGAGGCAGTAGAAACTCTCCAGTGCCGCAACATTAAATGTTTCAGAAGATTCCTGCTTCAGCACAGCCAAGACTTTTCGAAGGGTTTCGTGAGGGATGTAGGACAGCTGATAGAAAACAGTCTCCAAGAGTTCGAAGAAGATGCAATGAACCGATGGAGACTTCTGCCATACACACTCAGCAAACTGAGCCATAGATTGAACAGTCCACTCTAGAAGGAAGAAGTTTGACTTTTCCCAAGACCAGATAATGTAGATAGTGCGCAGGATTTGGCTGCAGATTACAGTGTTGTCCGAGCGCAGAAAAGACGACTGGATGATTTTGAAAGCGGTGAGATTCTTTACTGTGAGACCTGAAAAAAATCAAGTTGGAAAAGGCACCATAAGACACAAAAACGAAAACTTAAAATAAAGACACAGAAGTTTATACATTGTATATATATTTTTATTGTTAATTTCTTTTAATAATTTTATAAAATTACAGAGAGATAAGCAAAAAATAATATCAGTATTTTTACAAATAAATAATCTTAATGTTAACATTTAAATGTAAGTTAAATAGACTCCAATAGCATATATTTTAATAAAAAAAATGTTTGGCAAAAACTGCAATACAACTTTATGCCAAAAACAAATATAATGAGGGACACTTGCATTGTGGCTGCACGAACAGCACCAGAAGATGACGCAGAACCAACACACAAAAACAACATTTTTATTATTATTATTATTAATTATTTTACAATGATTCAATATCAAAAATACATTATTATTATTAGTAGTAGTAGTAGTAGAAGTAGTAGTCGTTTTTCATCCCGGGGATTAATAAAGTTTTTTGACTCTTAAATAAAAGCAGAAATAATAATAATTGTAATTTTTACATTAAAATAAGGGGTTATAATAACTTTTATAAAAATGTACATTCAATTTAAATATATATTATGGTAAATATTCTACTAATAGTTTGTGAATCCAAGAAATGTAAATAAGGTTCAAATTGAAATACAGTACCTATATACTAAGATATATAATCATAAAAACCATTCAGATGCATTACCAGGATTAAAGACAGATAGGTTTACTGGTCAAAACATGAGCAGAGACACTCGCTCAAAACAGATCTGCAAGAACGAATGCAGCTGAATTTAATCCATAATTTAAACAATATCAAAGGCAAATGAAATCAAGCTTAAAAAGGGTTGTTTATCTCTCTCACAGGAGTGAGCTGCTCTGGTCATGATGAATAGAGCACTGAGCTACAGATGAGGAAAATTGATGCATGGTGACTTAATCAAGTTAGAGACTACAAGAAACACTTCATCATCCTGGACATAATCACCATTTCTGTGGTGTTGCCATGGGGAGGTGAAGCAGAGATGAGGAGTGGCAGTCACTGTCTGTGATGAGGATTTACCTGTAGTGAAAGTAGGGTTGAACCTGAAGCTTGCAGGTTGCGGGTTGTTCACACATACGGCCACCTTGAGTTCAGCTTTGCCGAATGTTGTGAATGATGCAATAAGGCCTAAAAAGTCTTGGATGATCTGGAAGTGTTTCTCTGTCGCTTCATTTTCACATCTGCAAGTGTGAATTTGTAGTAAATTTAAATAAAAAAAATGTAATACATTACACACAAACAATTTAATGCGTAAAGTTACTGAATGAGATCAAAAGTAAGACAATGGTGGTCTCATCCTACATTAGCCCTTGCTGTGAGTAAGCAGCAGGCGACCACGAAAGTAATGCGATAGAACCGAATTCACTGCAGATCTGATTTTGAGCTCTTTAATTATTAAACTCCGCCCTCCAAATAAACATGCTTGAGATGCAGAAAACGGGAAGTTTGAGACCAAATCGGAAAGTACCGATAAACCCTCTGCTTGAGCAACACTTCTCGTTTCTCTCAAAGACATATACTTTATAAGCTTACCGTAATAAGATGGTCTGCAGGATGTCATAACCGTAGTTGCTTTCAAACTCTTCAAAGAGAGCAGGCGAGATTGGATAAGAGTCCTTTATGAAGCTGAAAACGCTCACAGCCACCTCTGCTAGAACGGGCCCAGGAGCCTGACTGCTATTCTTACGCATGTTCTGAATGCAGATCTTCATGCAGTTATTTGCTAAAAGAGAAAAGAAAAAAAAGATTTAAACAACATACAACAAGCATATTGATAATAAATGTATGTGTGACTGTGATATCATTTACACATTCTACATAATATATGCACTGACCAACCACTTAATTAGGTAGGCCTGTCTGACTGCTCAATGCACATTTCTAATAAGCCAATCACATGGCAGCAACACACCCATTCAGGATTGTAGAAAGATTCTAGACAATCGCTTGCAGTTCAAACCGAGCATCACAATGTGGAACTGTGATTTAAGCATTTGAGCCTGATTGTTGCCGCCAGATTGGCTTGTCAGAAAAAGTGAGTATTTCATAAACTGAGTAAATTCTTAAATGCTATTGAGATATTACACACAACCATCATTAGGGTTTACATAGAATGGTCCATATAAATGAAAATTTGCTCCAGGGAGCAGCAGTTTGGTGGACGCAAATGTCTTGTTGGTGTCAGAGGTCAGAGGAGAATGGCCAGACTGGTTCCAGCTAATAGAAAGACAACTCAAATAAACCACTTGCTACAGGCGAGTTATGCAGAAGAGCGTCTCTGGAACCCCAGCACGCCAAACCTTGAGGTGAATGAGCTACAGCAGCAGAAGACCACACCGGATGCAACGTAAACGGTGGCTACTTTGGGCCAATGAAGCATCATGTCAGTATATTTGAGTATTATTGCTGACCCTGTACATCCCTTTAGGACCACTGTGCACCACATACAGCAGTCCAACTCTGTACTAGTAATGTGTGCCCAATCAACTGTCCGCAACAAGGGCTAAGAATAGTGAGTAAGCAATAAGTGAGTAAGGGGACGTTGGCTAGAAAAAACTATTTGTACATACACGTGTATACACGCCATATAAAATAGCTCTGTAATGCCCTATGATGTACCAAAGTAGATTTACTATCCTCGAAACAGCATCCCAATCTTCTTTAACTATAAAATTGAAAATCCCAATTTTCATGGCTTCAACAAACGGTACATGAATTGACATTTGCATACAGTAAGTTGACAATAGCTCTTTGAAGTAGTAATTTCCCAGCATTTTTGAGAGATATATGAGGTCTACTTGTTAGCTCATATGATGTGTGCTGGCTGATCTCATATGATGTGTGCTAGTTGACCTTGCAAGGCAGAGACAGTGTTGGGAGCCTGCACAGCTGACACTGCACGGAGCACGCGGGACGCATGATGTCTCCATGAAGCGCTGCACTGATCCCACAGAAGGGTGAGGGAGATTATCACACTCAAAAACTCCTGTGCCTCCAGCAGAACCTCCACAAAAGATGGAAACTGACATAGCTGCAAAATCACCTGTCGAGAAGAAGAGATTTATACAAGGCACAACAAGGGTGAAGACCTCATAAGGGTTAAAAAAAAACAGTTCAAACCTGAATGTAAGCATTCTGAAAGCAGCATTTGACTTCTTGTATATTTGAAGAATCTGACGTTTCTTTTCTGGACGGCAAAGCTACAAACAAGTAGAGACACTTGACTAGAGCAGCAGGCAGACCTGTCTTGATCATAACGCCAACTTCCTGTATAAAAGTGAAAAATACGTTTCTCAAAAAAACGTCCTTGTTATATTTATAGCATCACAATCTGTGCCGTTAAAGATTACATTTTATTTTGTTTCCACAATCAACTTAATAACAAAATAAAACAGGAAGAAAACACAGATTAGGGATGTAACAATATGTACTTCTCACTTAACAATGTAGAATTAGATATTATCTCTAATGTTTTAGAAATAATAAAAACAAATAATACTTTGAATGGATTTAATTGTCTTCATACATATGTTGCATTATATAACTTACGGAATCTCCTCTGGACAAAAGAGTGGTTGATTTAAGCAGAAGCTGCCCAGTGCTGTTTACTTCAGGCCTCTGAAAAAACTGCTCCAGTTCAAACCGAGCTTCCTCTTTGGAAAATCAGCAACACACATGTAATGGGTTTCATATTTCGCACACAGTCAGTCATATAGTGTGTGTGAGTGTTTTTAAGTATTATTATATAATTATTAGAAATACCTGCAGGCTTCTGCTCCACCTTTTGTTGTATATGACCGACGAGAGTCACTCCAACCTGTAGTGCCAAATCTTGAAGGTCCAGATCATCCAGGACACCGTCGTTCTCTGAGAGCTGAACAACACAAAATTTGTTTTAACCTTGAATCAAAAAGTTCATACTTTATACACTATATATATTTTTTAAACTGACTAACATTAAACATCCAGAAATGTCAAGTGTGTTCATAATAATGTTTCACTTCCTCCAGATTCCATCAAACATATGCTAAGTGAGTGTTGGTCTTTGCTAGCCGCACCATGGAAGGACAAATCCCAGAAAGAATGCAGTGATTCTGTAAGTCAACGTCACACGTGTGTAAAACTTTACAAACACACACTAAGCCTAGAAGTGTGATCACTACTCCAAACCAGATCAATGGTCCACTAGACCACGGCTACAGTGTAAACAATAACAGTGAGGTTTGACTTTAGACTGTTTTACTACCAAGATTCCAGGGGTCATGGCCTTTATTTTGTGCTTTTATATATACATAAGCTGTATTTCATCATCATAAAAATAAAACGTGAAACTGCTCATGTAGACATAATCAATACGTTTAATACAATTATTATAGTAATTAACAATTGTATATTAATACTAGCAATGAAATAATTATTAGCACCCACACACATACATTATGTACCCTGTGTATGTGTGTATTTATAATGTTATTTATTTATTTTTTTAACACATTGTTGGTATAAAAATGTCAATTCTGAGGGGCTAAAGATTCAGTCCATTTTGTTCAAAAAAGCAGAAAGAAGAACACAATTTTTGGAACAGTCAGATTGGATCAGAACAAATTGTAGGATGTAGATTTTCGCATTAATTGGCTGATAAGGTATTCATCACATTACGTTCTTCTGATAACTACTTCTCAGTTACCTGGATGAGCAGAAGAAGAGTTGCGTTGAGTTGTTCTTCTTTTTGCTCCAGAGGCAGCAACGACAAAGAGTTGATCTGAGAAAGCTGATCCCTCAGAACCATCACTGGATCCTCGTCTGCTTTCAGGTCCTCATTCGTCTCACTGTGGCAGCTCTTGACTTCGACACTCTCAGAACTTTCTATGGAGGCACCAAGTTCCCCATTCTCCTTGCTTATTTTCTCCATTTCCCCAGGCTCCTTAAAAGAAGAGATTTTCACTGAAATACTACAATAATTAAATACATCAATGAAAAATTACATTTACTTACAACCTAATATTAAAAAACATATTTAAAATAAACAGTTCCATAACAAATAACATTTTTTTTACCTTAGTTAACTTACAAAAAAAATGTTTAGTTAATACATAGAAATTTGACTTAGACTTGAACCAATAGCTTTTAAATTTGAGCTCAACAAGTTTAGCATCACTGGTCCATCACAAAACATCTTTTTAACAGCTTTGCATACTTTCTAAACGCTAAAATGTGTCATGTATTTTATTCTTATTCATTTATTCTTATTCAATAAAGATTTCAAACCCATTCAATAATCGAACCCAATACAAACTCAATAATTTCTCAATAAGTGCTTGTAATGTATTGCTGGAAGACAGCGGCAAGTCTGAAGCATTTCCTGCATCGTACAATCAGCTGTTCAAACGTTAATGTGATCTTGTGATGTCAAGATGTGAGCTTGTTTTGCTACAGGGAAGACATTCAAGTTCACATTCCTGATGAAATTACGTGTCTGCACAGCTCATTGCCTAAAATACAGGCCTTAGGACAGGACTCCTTTTTTTAAATAATCCTATTATTAGATATACACATTGTTGGCGACATGCTTAGCCTTTCTTGACATTGCTAACACACATCAAGTTCTGGTGTACATTTTGTGTGTGTGTGTGTGTGTGTGTGTGTGTGTGTGTGTGTGTGTGTGTGTGTGTTTATTCAAATGCAAAAATCACTTCTTTACATGGTTTAATCTAGAAATCAACCTCACTTAAAATGCCAAATATGCAATAATCAAGTTTTTTTTTTTTTTTTTTTTTAAATTACAGTTTGTTTTGTTTTCATACAGACATAATGCGCTATATCCTTTCCCAGGGAAAGAATGATGCTGAGGAATTGTAGAAACTAATGCTACGCAAGTAAGTAAGGACAAAAGTATCCGCTAAATGAATAAAGGAAAAGAAAAAGGTGAAGTGGTCTGTCGTATACCACCTACCTGCTGTTTGGTGGGTGGCATCTCTAGTCTTCTGGGGTCTGTGCTTAAAGCCGTATGGCAGGATAGCAAGGTTTTCCACTTGCTTCTTGTGTCACAGCTCCCAGGGAACGGCCAGCAGAGACATGCCTCCTAATCTGTCAGAGACGGCTTTAATCTACCCTGTGTGCCTGAACTTTGCACAATGCGAAACTCTGACATCAGCTGCCGCTGGTCATGTGCCTCACTTCCTAGTGAAAAAAGCAGAAGGAAGATTTTGTGTGTGTGTGTGTGTGTGTGTGTGTGTGTGTGTGTGTGTGTGTGTGTGTGTGTGTAATAAGTGGTAAGACACAGTGAGTGATTTACACAATTGAATAGACTAAGTTAGATCATGTGAAACAGGCTTTCAAATGATAATGGTGATTCATTTTTTGGCAAAGGTGTTAAACCAAATAAAAAAACAATCTAAGTGACATTTGTAACAAAAAGCTAGAACCGTAACTACACTTTAATTAGTTTAAATACATATAAAATAAATGTCTGAAGCTTAAAGACGCGTCAAAACTTGTACAAGGGCGCCATCATGTGGTAATTAAACGTACCTCGCCATAAACGAGTAAAGCCACTCAAATGTATGAACAGAATATAAAATTATTATTGTTGTTGTTGTTGTATACATTTAAGGGAGGCTACAATTTTATATACACACACACACACTAAAGATATCACAGTTGTATTTTTTTCATTGTAGAACATTGCTGCAAGAAAAGATTTAGCTATATACAAACATTGCGTTTTCTCTGTTTCCATGCTAACATAAAGCTAACATGAAGGAACATGCTAAAAACAAAAGAAGAAAGCGAAAAAGAAAATAGTTTGAATAAGTGGATAATGAAGCTGTATCCAGTTACTCAAACGGGTAAACCTAGTTGAGCTTTAAGTTGAAAAATTAATGCTGAAAAAATGACTTAATACTGGTCGACGTTACCTTTTTTATAATTCTCGTTTCTTTAGTATTTTTATTAATAGCCCTTAAAACAATCCAGTTAAACTCCCGTAGGGAAATATATGTCTTTTTTGTGATTTTTGTCTTTATGTACTCACGTATATAAAATGATCCCAGATAAAGACCCTTTGTGGGACAGTTGTGGCCTAGTGGTAGAGACTTGGGCTTACCACTAGGCCTTACCCCTATAACTCTTAAAGCCTCTTAAAGTCCAAACACGTCGTTCTACCAAAGTTTTGGCTCTTGGTTCTTCATCATATTGTAAAAGAAGTAGAAGTAGTTTGATATAGATATATAGAGTCTATTTATCAATGCCAATAAAAAAATCCATATAATATGTACATTAGATTGCACCATGTGCTTGTAGTACAAATGTAATAGAAATTAGATTTTTCTTTACAAATTTTAATTTAAAGTAACCTTAAATTAAACTTCTTACCTCATCCGAGTTTCTAAAAATACAAATCATGACGCTGAATTACATGACTCCGATTCAAAAATGGGAATACTGTAATCTTTTATGATAAATGAGGTCGAGTAAGATTCAGGCATTTTCCAAGTTTTAAGTTACAGTAAATTTGGTCAGGTTAGTAAAAATGTGTATTAACTACATTTATTGTTTATAGTGTCTATACAGTAACCATGGCGATAATATTATGTTCTGTTTAAATGCTGTTTTGACATTTGAAGCATACATACTGTATTTATAATTATTGTCAACTCAATTTAATTATTGGCATATTCATATATCAACACTGAGAAGATTATGGTGTTCGTGTGTGTGTGTGTGTGTGTGTGTGTGTGTGTGTGTGTGTGTGTGTGTGTGCGTGCGTGCGTGCGTGTGTGTGTCTAATCTAACGCTTGTTAACGAATTTAAGGTTTTACATAGCCATACATCACCTCCATGTCTGGTTCCATGAAACACAACAACAAAATGTTTAGAGACGTGAAACGTCAGCTTTTGGCTCACTTACGTAAGTCCATGGAATTAAGAAAATCTTTCCCAACTTTCGCGGGTTGCAGGAGGGGGAGGGTAATATGGGTCACGTGGGACATTTAAGCCTATCAAAGCAGTCAGTTTCATGCAAAAATGACAACATAAAAAGGCAAAATCATTTTTGCAAATTGCACATTTTATAGTGATATAAAACATGCTTAATATTGTAATGAAAACAACAACCATTTGTGGTTACTTTTCTTGGGTTGGTTAAATGGATCATATTATACTTAAATAGAATACATTATTAATAATTACAATTTTTAATAAAAATATAACGATACGACTTAAAAGAGGGGTTTAATAATTTATATTTTACCTAAAAAGATGGCCTGTTTTGTGCTTTGCTCAAAGTGAAAGCACAAAGGCCGCTTCAAACACATCCACCCCTAAAGGCGGAGTTTCTCAGTCCTGCTTGTTGTCAATCCTTCTCCGTTCCATCAAAACGTTCCGGTAAATCCTGGACTGATGATCAAAGTAAACCTAAGCCTCTGGGCAGCATCACTGATTCTAGGCGATGACTAAAGCGTCGTCCCGCTGTGTTCCGTTAGATTTGCGCGAGCGCGGCTACAGTAGATGAAGGAGGCAGAATGCTGCAGGATACAGGAAGTTGTCTTTTTGAATCGATTCAACGTGGTGAGATCGGTCGGGTCTCTTGTTTAGTACAGAACGATCCAGAGGTTTTGAAGCTAAAAGGTGAGCGTTTTACTCATTTGACGTGTGAAAAATGACAGTACAAAAATAAGATTGAGGGGGTGGTCTTCTCTTGCACGTAATGTGATGTGTATTAATGTTCCAGTAAATAAGGAATTTTTACTGAGCCCCGTTTTAATCACCCTAGTACCATCACAATACACAATGACATTATGTGATCCCCGTAGAACAAAAACACGCAAACGTAAATGCACTAATAAACATACGCTATTCACAATTGTTAAAGATAAACAGTTTGTCTTTTGACGGCAAGCTACTACGTGTCTTACGATAAACGTGTACATTAAAACTATAATAGTAACATTAAATGGATTATAAACATATGTCTGAAAAGAGATATGTTCTGTATATAATAATGCAGATAATGTAAATACTGTACATTCTCATTTGTATTCTTACTTATATATTTACTATATATATATATATATTTATATACTTGTATAATTTTCAGCTGCTTTTCATATACCGGTATTTTTAGATGTTGTTCATATAATTAAACCGAAGATGATGTTAAATTAATAAAGTAGTCAAAGAGAAAGTAGTCATGACGTCAGTTTTATCCCAAACTATTGAGTTGTTGTTTTGATATTGGTATCAAATGTGATTTTTACATTATAGTATAATATCGTCATAATATATAAATGATAAAAACAATACAATTATAAGCAACTGTATTTTATAATTTATGACATTTAGATCACTCTATATTTTAATTTAAATAAATAAAATATATATTATTTATTAATATTTTCCAGTTTGTTGTAGAAAACAGGCTATATTGTCTTTTATTTTGAGTAAGTGCAATACATAAATGTCAAACGGATACAAGCTAATCCATGTTTTTTTTTTTATTTATCCAGGCTGGGGTGGATTCACAGCTCTCCATTTTGCCACTTTACATGGAAACCGGCCGGTAACTGAACTTCTTCTCAGCAGCGGCGCTGACCCAAACCTCTCTTGTGATGCGGGACAAACACCTTTTCACTTCGCTTGCAGGTAGTTCAGTTTTGATTTAGATTCAGCCTCCACAAGCATCGCTTCTTCTGAAAGATAATCACCTATTTCCCATCGGAAGTGACCTCAGACTCTCTGTACTGTGATATTTGAACAGAAATGGAAACATCGACATTATCCATAAAATGATGCAGCATGGCGCAGACTTGCACATCGTAGACGAACAAGGGAAAACGTGTCTTCTACATGCAGTTGGTGGTGGGAGTGTGTAAGTAGTGTTGATGTTTTGTGTTTCAGGCCGTTACTATTTTGCTCTCATGGATCTTTCTGTCTTCTTTACCAGCCTCGCCTCACATTACCTATGGGAGACGGGACGGTTCTGCTTCTCAGATTCGGATCACTACCGTGTCACTCCACTTCACTTGGCGGCTTCCACAGGCAATATAGATGTAGTCCGCTATCTTCTTAGAGGAAATGTAAGAACGTCTACTTTACAGCACTGATTTTAGCTCACTAATAAGGTTCATCCAGGGTTAAATACTTGTTTTTGGTTTATTTTTAAAGAAAATGTCATTAAGTGTCACAAGACCAAAGAACTGATTTTTTTCAGTCAATATTTTTTTGTCAATCATTTGGTGGTACTTGTGTTTGCTGGAACTTCACAACTCTTGTGGTATTATTTCAGACGACTTTTAATATTTCGGAGACGGTGAGAATCAAAACGAGACGGGTAATCTGGTGCCATAATCCTCCATAATGAGATTTCTCACAGTGGATCTTTAAAACGTGTTGTTCTTTCACTTGTTTGTTCCTTTAATAGTCATAAAATAAAAATGGAAAAAGTAACGCAACTCTCATTTACAGAATTCATGTATAGATCAGTGATGCTCAATTATAGTAAATAGCGATATAACAATATGTTTTTCTGATCTAAATGTAGTCAACAGTGTAGTGAACTAGAGCAGAAAGAGATTATCTAACAGTGATTTTCTATAATTAGCTTTGTTAAGACTCCGTCTTAAGGTTTTTGGAATCCTTTTTTAATACCACTGTTTACTTGCTTTTGATTATGTAAAATAAAAACGGTTTTTGACATATTCTCTTTAAAACAGCGATGTGCACCGGACGCGGTCGACCACCAGGGGGCGACAGCGCTTCACACAGCTGCTGAGAAAGGCATGCTTGAGGTCTGCTGGCTCCTGTTAAAAAGCGCTGGACTCCGGATTTTACACATGAAAACCCACACTGGACTCACACCTCTAGATCTCTGTAACCAGCAGAATACAATCAGGTCTGTTGAGATATTTTTCAACAAGTTTAAGTGTAATGTAATGGTTTAATAATAAACCATTCAGGATGTTGGAAATTCATTATTTAAATGATAAAATTCAGTTTTCTCCAGAGGTGTAAAGGTACAGATACTTTGTTGTAAAAATTAATCCATTACAAGTAACAAGTCACTAATTTCAAGAATACTTGAGTTAAAGTCGTGAAGTATCCAATTTGGAAAGGACTTAAGTATTTTACTCATACTGAATGTAGGAATGTTGAACTAATACTACTCATACTGAACTAATGGAAAAACAAGACCCTCTTTGTTTATTTTTGGTTATGTTTCATTTTATAATTTAGAAATAAAATTTGATAACTCAAAGTTTCAAAATGTCAGAACAAATTACTGTAGATTAAAAAAATAGTATTAAGATGAAATTCAGAGCTGACTTTAATGTGATTCACCTCTCAGTCTCAGAGGGAGCAATATTTTTATTCAGCACCACGTTTACCTGATTAGCTCATAAATACATACCTTGCTCAACTGATTTAGACAAATATGAATTCTAACTGAGATTTTCTTGCAGTTTCTGTTTAACATAAAGATGAATACACACACAGACTAAATGAATAAAAAGCCCTTTGTCCTCTTATAGACATCAGCAGCTCTCCAGGATTCTGAAAGACCTCGGTCAGCAATCGCAAGATGTGATGCCTCGGGATTCATACGGTAGTTTTTGGGTATCCAGAGTAAAATTCCGCCTGGGTTTGCAGTATGATATGTCATTCTCTGTCTGGTTCTGCAGTGATGTACTACTGGATGCTGCTGCTGCCGTCTCTGAGCGGAGCTGTGGTCCTGATAATAGCTGTAGCTCTGGGAGAATACGGGGCAATCTTCTCCGCAGTCGTTTTCCCTTGTGTAGCCAAGATTATTTTATCTCAGTACCACAGGCTGAATAGTTTTCAGAGGTGAGAGGCTTATTCTTACTACGGTGCCGCATTCACATGAATATGTAACTTTTTCTTTTACCTGTGGTGCAGGTTACCAAATCCAGTTTACCTTGGAACTCTGACGGCAGGCATAATCCACTCCACAATCTGCTTCATCTACAAAATTATCCCTAATATCCTTCGCTCAAAGATTATATTTCTTTTTACACATTTTCAAAAGCGTTCATGGTTTGTTCCCTAACTGCTCACGCTTCTGGCCAGCTTACGGTGTGCTGCACATGACATTGTTCCATGTGTGTGTGCTATTTGGACTGTTCTGGAACGTTCTGAAGAAAAACCCCGGACAGCTCAAAGAAGACAATGTTTCTCACTACTCCAGCATTGGAGATTTACTTGAAGACAACCAGAGCCCGGAGAAATTTTGCATTTACTGTGAAGTAGGTCTTTTTTATTTAAAGTTATTTTTCTAATTTATTTTTACCCTAATTTACTCCTTCCTTTACAAAGTTGCAACATTGTCTAAGCAGTATCTATCTGTCTGTCTGTCTTTTGATCCATCCATCTATCTAGCTATCTATCCATCCATCCATCCATCCATCCAGCTGTCTGTCTATCTAACACTCTATCCATTCATCTGTCTGCCTGTCTATCTCTACTTAGTGTGTGTGTGCGTATGTATACACTGTTAATATATACAGTATGTGTGTGTGTGTGTGTGTGTGTGTGTGTGTGTGTGTGTGTGTGTGTGTGGATGAGGTATGTTAGCCAAAGTTACTACATAACAATAATTTTATTAATAACCATGCTGTAATTATTTTGTATTTACAAACATTTTAGCCTTATTACGTAAAATGCATCATTGATGTTAAAAGTGCAACATTGTAAAACTGTTGAAAGCAATATGAATTGTCATTACTGTCATCAAAATATTACTAACATTTCCTACTTTGAAACGAACATAATACACAAGGATTTTTGTTTTCAGCTCATCCAAGTGGAAAACTGTAAACACTGCCGCTTGTGCAACATGTGCATCCAAGAATACGACCACCACTGCCTTTTCCTGAACAAGTGTGTAGGGCGAGACAACCACCGGGTGTTTGTCCTCTTCATCATGGCCATGATTGTGGCTCATCTCATCTTCATCCTCAGTGCCTTGTTCCACCTCTACCTGAAGCTGTCCGGCCTGCAGCCGTCGGATTGGACCACAGTGGCAGGAAGTGAGTCGTGGGTCCTCCTGCTGACTCTGCTCAACTTCCTCTCTCTCTTCTGGGTGGGCTGGTTGCTAGGGGAGCAGCTTAATGCCGTTTCCTTGGGAAATACCACCTACTTCAGACGACGGGATAAAAAGGGGCTTTCTAAAAGACAACGCTTGGCAGTAGTTGTTTCTTTTTTGCTTGAAGGAAAGCGTGTGGACAAAAATGCTGAGTCTTTTTTAATCTAGATATCAGAATTAAAGTGCAGACTTAAAATCTCCTGAATGCATGATTTGGACCATGGGAGGAGACTGAAGACCCATAGGAAACCCACACAATGTATCGTATATTGAAATATTAGCCCATAATGAGATTTTACTCATGAACGTGTTTAAGGGAAAGACTTGTTTTGAGATCCATGTAAAAAGCCTCTACACCTATTTTAATAAATGGGGGAGTAAATGCTGACAGAGATGCTAATGGCTGATGTCTACTCTGTTTACAAAAGTGATTTTTTTATAAGATCCCTACAGTGGCTTTGCAAAAATAAATCTTCTGCTGAGTCTGTTTTTGTCAGAAATGTCTCAAAAAAGACACTTTACTCACAAAATAAAACAAGTTGTAGGCTAATTCCATGTATTCCTAACTCCATGACTAACTACTAACTACCGTAACTGGTCATGTCAATGTCCATCTCAAACACACACCACTAGTGTCGTGTTTTTGGACTATGGATGGGTCTTTTTACGGTACAAAAGTTTACGGTAAAATGTGGCAAAATGTTTGACTTTTACGGAAGTCAACTAAATTTTGTATCTTGACTAATAATAGCAAACAGTACTGCAAATAAAACAATGGTTGTAGTGTAAACACTAAATGTAAAAAATGCAAATGTTTTAATTGTAAAAGATAATATGAATTCTTTAGTTATTGTTGTCAGACTTTTTTTAATCTTGTGTTTGATATAAAAGGTATCTGCTCGGAAATCCTGTAAATTGTTCTCAAAAATGTCATGCAAATTTTTACAGTACTATTGAGATGTAAAAATACAATATGAAAGTGTTAAACAAGACAAATAGCTTGGCTTGTTGCAACAACACACTACTGTTTCGTATTATTACTTTAGTTCACTCTCTGTGCGTGCGTTTGTGCACTTGTGTTTGAGTGTGTGTGTGTGTGTGTGTGTGTGTACTTGCGTATCAAGCAATAATTCCTTTTGGCTTGATTATTTTAGTGGTTGAGGAAGCACCAAGTCTCCTGAAGCTCCTCCTCCAGTCCCAATGCACTTTTAAAAATGGATGTCCGTCATTAATCATCTGCTAAACCTGTTTAGTCTGAGGCTAATTTGCAATTGATTTAGCTGCAGTAATATCATTCGTTTGGGGAATCCGTAAGCCTTTATCTTGGGTTCCAGTGACAACAACCAGTGTGTCCGACAATCCCGCTTCTACAAAAACATTTTACTCATGTAAATTACGATTGTACATGTGGCATAACACACATGCCATTTTTTCATTTTTATTCCAAGCTGTAAAATGCTTTTATTGGCATTTAAGTATACTGTTTTTGAATCTATAAATATACATAAATGTGTGTGTGCGTGTGTGTGTGTGTGTGTGTGTGTGTGTGTGTGTGTGTGTGTGTGTATACCGCATGTTTATACAGTAAATATATACAGTATACCGGTATATAATATTTATATGTATTCATCTTGCAGACATCCTGCAGTGTAATGAATTGGAAATACTGCTTTCGCTTCTGCATTATATCAGTCCTTGTTTCCTGTAGACATCCCCAACAAAACCATGTTTCGTAGCATTTTACTCTTCTCAGCATTTTTGCACTTCCTCTTATTGAGGCAGAACATTCTGGAATATTTTTGACTTGAAAATTCTAAGTTGTAGGTACAAACTGGTTATTTTTTTGAGGGACTTTATTGTCCGACTTGACTTTTTTTTTATTCTAACATCTGATTTGAGCCTCAGTCCATCAGTTTCTGGTGGGATTGAGTTTTGGTGAGATGTCTTGTTGCGGATTGTTTCACTTGTGGATCTAGTTTGTTTAGAAGGCCTCATGAACAACTCGGAGAATGTGCTACCGAAGACGCGATGGAATTTTTTTGGTAATTATACAGTAAATATATTTTTTTATAGCTATTCAAAATGAAGTTTTCATGTTTGTTTTTCTCCACTGAAACTTTCTGTTTAACTCCACTGAGTGTTACTAAAACATTGACTAGATTTTGAGTGTTTTTAAACAAACATCGAATGGAAATTAACTGTGAGTAACTAAAATTAGCATTGAGTAATTAATGATTGGTGGTTAATTCCACCAAGTGTCGATAAAAGTGACATTGAGTAGAAAATAACTCCATAACCCGGTTGCTAAATTTCACATTGAGTAGAATATTTTTTTCTTTAGTGAGTGTTTTTATTATTACCATCAAATAACTTCTACTGTACTTCTACTGCTACTAAAATGAACATTGAGCAGAGGTATTCACAATTTAGTGTTAGTAAAATAAATAATAAGTAAAGATATACACCACTAAGTGTCACTAAAATTACCATCAAATGGCTTTTGCTTAGTGCTACTAAAACTAACACTGAGTAGAGGTATAGACCATTTACTGTCACTAAACAATAGAATATATAAAAATACAGAACAACATAATGTTCCTATTCTCACACAAAAAGGTGTAGCTCTCCTGTTAAACTGTACTTGTGCATTGACAAAATACATTTATTTCAATGTTCTTTGCAACGGTTAAGAGAGGGAAATTGTACACTACTACCAGAATGTGAACAGCCAGAGATAAGAGGAGAAAAACAGCTGTGGGTAGTGGCAAATCCATTCAGCAGACTGAACAGCCAATTAGGAAGGGGGATGCTGGGGTCTCTGTCAGAAGCCCTTCTGTTTCTGCTTCACTGAATTATTGAGCATAATCATCCAGGCCTTTAATGGCTGGTCCAGAGTGGAATTAATTTGTGTGGTATAGGATAAATAATGCATCATGGGTAAGGGTGGATCTGAGTGTGTGCAAGAGGTCTTTCTCTTTCAGTTTCCTTTGCATGAAAAGGATGGGAGGGGCTCGGGAAGCATGCTGCTCGGTGCGGTGGACCGGTGGGATATGAAAATGAGTGAGAGAGCGAGAGAGAGAGAGAGAGAGAGAGAGAGAGGGAGGGAGGGAGGGAGTTGTGAGAGATGCTGTACAGAGCAGGCGGAAGAGGTGCAACAGGGCGAGGCTGTGGAGGAGAGCAGAGGGAGGATCCCAACATGTGGATGGAGAACAGTGGTACTCAGCCATGAACACCATGCTAAGTCCCAAGATTAGGCAGACAAGGAGAGGTAAGACTAAACTGATAACCTCTGCTTATCTTCCGCCTGCATTCTGCATGACTGTCATCCACTCTACCAGCTGCTTGAATCCTCTCTTGCCTAAAACAGACACTCATCAGCACACTGAAAGACTGTTGGGACAGATCTTAAAGGGGCCATGGCAGTTATACAGCCATCTGTTCCATTAGTTAGCATCTTTCAGCCTGATTAGAGTAGTTAATGAGCGGAAAGCGTTTACCAGGAAGTCCTGGTGCGATGCGGGTCTGATAGATCATCTGATGCTTGATCACACAGACACATCTTGGTTGGAATTTTTTAAGCGTGCTGTTAATTTGTGATAAGGAACAATATTGTGCATAATCCGTCCATAAACTCTGCTTTTGCTCTCGGTTCAATAAGATTTGTACTTTTGTACTTTTAAAATTTGTCAAGAGGTGCTTGTCATCCTAACTGCGGAAATATAAATACTATAACTGTCGGAATAACTAGTGTATGACTTAGCTGCATAGATATGTATACAGTAGTAATTCTATTGGATTAGCTGTATGTTGGAACAGGCTGGTTGCTTCAGCAGTTGTAAAAGGCCGTTCGTGGATTGATTTCTGTCCTGCTGTGCAATAAAGCGATCACAGGATCTCAAGCATCCGTACTGTCTGCTGCCTGAGCATTTGTCATTCTGCATTCAAATGAGTTTAAACGCACACGTTTGCCCGGCTGTGACATTTTAGTCTGATTGTTATGCCAATAAATTGACATTTTCCTTCCTGTTTGCAAATAATAATTAAAGTAGTAAGTGTATTGGGATTTTGTTACATTTTTTTACCTTTCACAATTTTCTCCTTTGATTATTTGAATTTTTTACTGTACATTTAGATATTTTTAAGATTTGGATATGTAATATAGTTTAATGCTCAAAGTCAAATAATAAAATATACAATTTATTTTTATATTTGTTGACATTTATACTCTTCTTTTAGATAATTTTAAGTCATATTATTTAAAATGTAAAGTAAAAAAAGACATTACTTTTTTATTTGTTGACATTGTAATGTACTTTACAACATTATAGGACTTATATAATTAATACATATAGTTTGAAGTATAAAGTTAATAAAAACATTTTTTTACAATTGATTGACATTTTTCCTGCATTTTTAAATGTTATAAAGTAGTGCTTGATCGGATCTTCCACATTACTGAGAAACATAATGTTTTATGAAGATTTATGGTTCATTTTACAATTAAATTAAAAATGTATTTTCAATTATTTTTACAATTTTCAATATATACAATTTATAAACGAAATGCGAATATTTTGCTTTCCAGTGATATTCCAGTGATTTGTGGTTAGAAAAGCTATTAGAGTCATTACGATTCTCCCACTCAAGGTGTCCTCATAAAACACGTCCCTTCACTATCGAGCTATTTTCGGAAATCTGATCATTTCTGAAGTAGATTAATAGTTTACAAGAATAGATTAATAGTTGATAATGACTTCATATTTAACATCCTATCCCCAGGAAGGAAGAAATAAAAAAATAGGTCTGTTAATCATTCTATAATAATGAGTGTAAGTAAAATATGCATGGGCTTGGTTTGACTCCCAGTATTTTTAGATACAAACCAGTCACTGGAAAGGATAACGATGCTGCACTCCAAATCCCAGTTAGTTAGCTGGTGTGTAAATGGATACTCACATCATTCTCATCCCCAGAGACCACTGTTCAAATAACTGGATCATTTTGGGCTTCTGTCTCCCACCCGCTTCCTTCAATTTGTGCTGGTTTTACTGTCCGTATGTGCGGTACACAATAACACAGATGAGGCTTCCATCATTGATTGAATCTGACTTTATAAGATCATTCTAATTCACAGGATGTATGTAAGATTGGCCATTCCAGCGATGGAGGACATTTTTATATATGTAAATGGAAATAAATTGTAATAAACCAGTTTTGATGTTTTCAGTAGTATGGACATTAAAATATTGAATTGAAAATTTCTTGCTTGATATCAAATTGTTCTCTCACAATTCTAAAGCATGCGTTCAAGAGAATTGGAGTCCCCTGACAGTCCGGAAAATTGTCCATATGTTTGCCTGAGAGAGAGAGAGAGTGTGTGCGTGTGTGCGTGTGTGTGCGTGTGTGTGTGAGTGTGTGGGATTGATTTGACCTTTGATCCTGGATGTGTGTGTTCGGCCTTCACAGCCAGAGTTGTATGGATTGGCTCCTCATGACCCAGAAATAGACAGAGGTGTAAAGAGTAGCTGAAAACTATGCTTGAGTAAAAGTAAGGTCTTACTGTAAAAAGGACTCGATTACAAGTTACATGTCACCAATTCCAAGACTTGGAAAAAAAAAACATGTAATGCCAATGTAACGACGAGTAACGGTAAGTTTCCATTTACATGTAGTGGAGTAAGAGTATCGATACACAATCAAAAATGTAGTCAAGTAGAGAGTAAAAGTTGTTTATTTGTTTGACACTCAGTTCAAAGTAGCAAAGTTTACCAAACTTTTCCAATTCCAAAGTTTTCCAATTCCAATTGGAATTGGAAAATTGACCACATAGGTATGAGTGAGTGTGTGAATGTGTTTGTCTGTGTGTCCCGCTCTGCGAATGGTTGGCCACCAATCCAGAGTGTGTACCCCGCCTCCGGCCCCAAGACGCTGAGATAGGCGCCAGCTCCCCGCGACCCTGTAAAGGATGAAGCGGTAGAAGATGACTGATGACTGATGACATTTACTCAAGTACTTTTCAGCACAACTGGAAAAGTGGTTCAGAAAATGGATGGAGATATCAGTGTGTATAAAGTAAATTTATCAGACTTACATTACATAACTATCAGTAAAAACCTGTTTTTTGGAATATTTTTTTGGTAAAATTTTTTAAAATCCATATCATTTCCACTTATAAAAAGCATTCGTTCAGGTAATGCACGATGCCTTGATCGCACTTGGTCAATGTGAATTGAGTTTTTAAGCATTGAAACTGTACAGAGGGTGACTCAAAGTGACTTTATGACATGCATTAGGGTCATAACTGAGCAGTATAAAGGAAGGATGGAGAGCACTTGGAGGTCTAGAGCTCTCCTGCTGCCCTCAGCACACAGGAAAGAAAGGATTGATTTTTCCCTGCAAGTATAATGCAGCTACTTGTGACACTGGGTTAGCCTTTTAAACAGCTGCCCTGTCTCTTCTCCTCTGTTGTGGTTCCAGGCTGTTTCTGGCAACCATAAGTAGAATTTGAATTCGAGTAAAAGCCGTGTGTCATTACTAAGGAGCCTGCATGGGACATGACACATCTTGCTCTTAGCTGTGGTGGGTAAATTGCTAGCATGCTTGTATCACGTCGGAGCTTTTAATGTGGATTCTGTGCGTCTGCTTGTTCAAACTGGTGCAGGCTAATTGATGTGTCATGGTGAATCAGAAAAGGACATCTAAAGCGATCTTTGTGTTTTGTGTGTGTGTGTGTGTGTGTGTGTGTGTGTGTGTGTGTGGTGTGTGGTGGTGTGTGTGTGTGTGATTCCAGCTAGGTCAAAGAGCATGGTTATGGGGGAACTGTCCCGTGGCTCCAGCAGGCCGTCATCTCCAGGCCTTCAAGAAAGAGCCCTGAAAGCCGGGTGGCTTAAAAAACAGCGCAGCATTATGAAAAACTGGCAGCTGCGCTGGTTTGTGCTTCGAACTGACCAGCTCTACTTTTACAAGGATAAGGAGGAAACTAAGCCACTGGTATGTTACACACATCGATGAATTATCCAAACTTCCCATCTCGAATTCACACTTTAATGGGAATCAAGGCTACACTTAGATTAATTACACAAATTAAGCATATATTTTTTAAATATTGAACATTATCTGTTTCAACAATTCAAGTATTTTTTTTTATCAAGTCAAGAAATATGAGCAATTTATGTTGCTAACACTAGCTTGACAGAGACGGGCTATACAGTAGCTGAAGCTAATTTAGATTTTTATTCCTCCGCTAGTGTATGGTCAATTTGATTAAAATTGAGTCTTGGGAATATTTAACATGTTTAAATGTTTAAATTAATTTTGAGCACAAGCTTTCATTCAAAGCAAAGTAAAATAAAGTGAGTGATTTATGTTCAACTATAATGTTACTAACAGTAGATTTACGATTGAGAGCTAGAAGACTAGACGACGCTAAAGCGAATTTTCTTCCAGTGCTTGTGTATGTTCAATATTAATATTTGTCATCTTTATTTGTTATGCTATCTCATGCAATTTTTATATGTTTAAATGTGATTGCTGCTGTGACTGTGTAAATTTTTCATACTGTATGTGCCCAAAAAGGCTTTATCTTACGCACAAGCTAACCGTTTTAGCATTAGCTCTTTTGTAGCTCATGCTACAAATGACCTGAAATCAATTTGTTACGCCATAAACAATCTCTCCTTGTGTCTAAGCACATACTCTATAAAACACACGCACGTTTTAAAAAATCAACCTTGTCGTATGGGTTGCAGGGAAAAAAAATCAATATTTCTCTTGGGCTTATATAGGTATTGATCAGGAGAGTGGAATCAACAATGTCACTTCTTAAATGTATATTTTGGGGGTTTTGGAGGATAACTAGACGGAGAGTTATTTACCGTTAAGCGTCAAAGGAAAAACCTTCAGTGTTTGTGCTTGTCTTGTTCTCTTTGTGTGTCAGGCTGGAGGACATGCATGTATCTCACATTACCTCCATTACATCAGCATGCTGTTAGCCTGTCAAAGTAATCTGGTAACAGCCTGCTCTTCTGCTCGGCTGTGATGTAAGTCAAAGCATTTAGTGGATACGGGGGGGCTGACCTGTGACCCCTGTGCGGCAGCGTGTCTCGTCCATCCCTCAATTCATATTATCCTGCTCTGGAAGCCGTAATGTCTTGTCTAGATAGCTGCCGTTCTCCACGCCGCGCCCCGTCTCCATCCCCACTAAATTCAATCATCACTGCAGAAATGTGCTCGGCTTGCATTTGCGTGTGTAACCCTATAAGCTCTGGCTCTTATCAATGCATACGCTCTAAAATTTCATTTTACCGCAACTGAATAGCGAGGAATTTCACCCGGCTGATGAGCCTCGGCAATTTGTGAAGTGAAGGATGAGGTAAAAGAGGCTGGTGCATAATTTATGATTTGACTGTGGTTTAGTCTAATTGTGCATGACTCAGCAATGCTGATCACAGCATAAAATCGGGCCTTGCAAACACGAAAAAAGGATAATCCCACACCATCTTGTCTGTCGTAACGGTGAGTTCCCAAAGGCGCTTATTACTACCACAAATAAATTACGGAATCACAAAAGCCGTGAGGAACTGTGAGCTGGAGAAACTTTCCATACTTAGATAAATCATCTCAAAACGTAAGCACCAAGAGCGCTTGAAAAATGCCCTTCAGACCTTTCTTTGCTCTCTAAAGTCATCTTTTCTCTTCCCATCACCCCAGGGATGTATCCCATTGCAGGGTAGTCAAGTCAATGAGCTGACAGCCAATCCTGATGAACCTTGCCGGCATCTTTTTGAGATAATTCCAGGTAAGAGATATTTATCAGCGAGTCTTTTGTGGTCATACACAATGAAAAAACAGTCCAGTGGTCATGATATGATAAGTTGTGTGTCTGTAAAACACGATTGTAGTCAGGGCGCTGTGTTTGGGAGCTCAAAGCATGAGCTGACGCATTGTCTGCTGAAATCAAATACAGCCTCTTTATTACCAGAGGTTCTCACTAGAGGGCATGTGGTGTCCTCTGGAGACACAAGGACTTTGTAAAGGAAGAAGAACACTATTCATTGTTATTTATTGCTCCAATGCAGTTGAGCTAAAAGCACACTTTGTAAATCCTCTGCAATTGTACTTTTTTATAGCATTAGAGTAATTCAATCGATGCAAGAAACGTTACGGATACGTTACGCTGAAAGTTAGTATTTTGTATATAAACATTACTTTTAAACAATAATTTAAAAATCATTAAAAAATGTAAAAAAATTCTAATCAATGTGATTTTTTAAAATACCATGTTTCTTTTCATTTATATTATGATAGATGTGTATATAATATAATGGGTTGAAATTAATGTAAATATAAGTGAAATGTTTAATTTACCTAACTGTGTAAATGTAAAATGAAGTAATTGTTTTTAATACAATTTTCAACCTTTGGTGTTCCTAAGGATTTCAAGAAAAAAAGTTTCAATTTACTGAAAAGAACCCAACTTTGAATGTTGAAAAACATCTACAACACTGATAAACTACTAGCAACATCGCTGAGAGCGCACAGTCTGTATTAGTCTGTTTTTTAAAAATATTTAAGAATTTGTTATATGAATACTGTATTCTCATATTTTATACAATACAGGAGATTTATATACCAATACAGGTTTCTATACCAATATAGGAGAACAAGGTGGTTTTAGTAAGCGTTTCTTGTATCATCAAAATAAACCAGATGGTTTCCCACAGCCCTAAACATTTTGGTTGGAATTCAGGAAGTGACAATAAACAAGGTCGTTTGTCATTAGAGATGTTAAACGTTTGATTCTTCTGTCAGTCACTGTTGCTTTTCTAAAGAAAATGTGGTATTATTGGACTGGTCATAATCTGTATTTCTTATGGTTCAAAATGTGTATAAATAAATGAAAAATAGGTGCATGACATTAATAAATAAATTAATCTATCACTTTTTGTTTATTTAAAATCTGCCTGTTCTGCACAAAATAAAATTTACATCAAGTAAAGGCCGAACACCCACATCGGTACTTGCATTATTAGTTTTTTGATTTGTTGTCCCAGTAAATCATCGCGTAAGCAAATGTTTTTCTAATTGTTATAGTTGTACTGATGTGTACTTGACTTTCAAGAATGGTTTGGGAAAAAGCATCTGCTTTAAGTGGTTTTTGCAGTATACTGCACTATTTTTCTTCTTTTAATATGGCTAATCTATTTTTTTGTCATACATAATTTAGTTTAATGCCCAGTGGTGCTGTTAAAAGGAAATTAAATTTCTTGGTTATTAAATTTGTTGGCATTTTATTTAGTTAGTTTATTTACTCGAGGAGTTTTGCACAACAGATACAAGTTGACTGTGTACAGCAGTGTATGAAAACAGTCTCGGGCGGGTCACATGTCTAAGTGTCCATATGCAGCAGTGTGTTCCCGTGGGACAGATTCTGCTGAGGCGTCTGTTGTTTACGTGCACCCTGGGAACCTCATATCACATCATTCACGTCCTGACCCAGCATCTCATAAGCAAAGCAAATGACCTTGGCTTATTTGGTTTAGCCTCTTGAAAACACAGAACGGATGTTGATTGGCTAACAGTATTTTGAGTCCATCCCACCTATATGGAACATACCAAAATCTAAAATAACTTATAAATTTGACTAGGCCAATTATGTGTGTGGTCCACAGCAAACTACACACGAAAAAAAGTTTATTAAAAGTGCACTTTTTTATTTTAGTGTTTAGTGTTTAAATCTATATATTTTATATTTTATTATATTTTGTATCAATTTTAGAGCCGTGCTGTAAACTTTTATAGAAGCTTGAATTGACCACAGTCATTATGCTACATAACATAAGCCCTTCTACTAGATGTAATATAAAATCAATTAAAAAGGCACATTTTGTTATTTTAGGATTTTTCTACTTCTGTAGCTATTTTGGTGAAAGTAACTTAACAGTAATCTAGGAGTATATGTAACATATTGCAATTCAGAGACAGTAATAGTGTAAAGTAAGGGATTACTTTTTCATTGACAGTAACAAGTAATGTGTAATGTATTACATTTTAGAATTAACTGACTGTAATAGCCGAGTAATGAGACGAGCTGTAATCAGTCTATTTTTTTCTCCTTTCTCTCTCACTTGATGGAATTTTTAATGGAAGTTCCAGGCAACGCATTGACTCTCCTCCTTTGTCGTAAAATTACTGATGAGGAAATTCTTTCGCTCGCTGCAAGTAAATATCACAAGCTGCTGCTGCGGCAATCAAACCTGAGTGTACAAGTTCAACCTCCACACATGCGCTTCACTTGGCATCAAGGTTGATGTATTCTCTCTTCATTCCCGGAGCACTTTGTCATAATTGAGTTTAATACTTTAATTTCATGTTAGCGCTACAAAGAAATCAAAGTTTGAATGAGCACATAATAGAATAAAAGAAGTTTAAAAATCTATACTGTGAAGAGATGAAAATAATAAATGCCCGTGTTTGAAAGCATGTAATTATCAGAGGAATGAAACTCTGGCTTCTAGATTAAAAACGGACTTCTTGAGAAAGTGTTGAGAAAGAACGATTTAATTCAGCTGATGTGTTTTACACACACACACACACACACACACACACACACACACACACACACACACGCACGTATACAAACATAAATGAAATGACACTCAACAAAAAAATATTTTGTTGTTCATTAAATCAATATTTAATATACTACAATAATTAATCTGCTAATTTTTTATAAGAACTGATACAGAAAGTGGTGTGCAGAACACTGGAAAAGTCTGTTTATTAATAAAGTATGTTATAAACCGAAGCTGCACCGAAGCCATTCACTACTCTAGATATTATTTTCAGTGCAGTCGTATATTTTTGAGTTTCAGTCTTATATTTATGAGCATTTTAAAGTGCATTATCATATCACAGTATGTACTTATTTCCAGAAGCACATAAAGCTATTTAATGAGTTTTCTGTATTTAATTTTATCCATCCATCCATCCATCCATCCATCTATCTATCTATCTATATGGCTATCTATATATATATATATATATATATATATATATATATATATATATATATATATATATATAGAGAGAGAGAGAGAGAGAGAGAGAGAGAGGGAGAGAGAGAGAGAGAGAGTGAGAGAGAGAGAGAGGTTGGAGGTTGTTATATATATACACAGTATATTTTCACCGACAAAAAAACGCTTGGTATTCAGAAAAAGGTGAAATAATTGCATATTTTATTCTAAATCAGAGCTTAACAATTTTACATTGAGATCTTAATAATGTGTTCACACTTATAATACTTTACAAGCGCTACAGTGTGTAATACACGTCGCTTCTGTACAGAACAGCTTTCCAAGCCCTTTTTCCCCGAGTCCTGGTCATTTTCTATTACTCAATCAAACAAAGGCTCTATTTACGGCTGCTCTTGACACAAAAGCGTGACTACAGAGCGGAGCGGGGCTGTGCAGCCGAGGTCTGATTCCAGCATGTCCTTACAGCTGACAGCACGCTGAAGAAGCATCACGCTTTGTCCAGGAAGCCTGCAGTTTACTGCATTTAAAGCTCCCATCTGCCCTTCCGGCCATCGGCGGTGAAGAAAAGCCACTGGAAAATGCCTCCAAATAGTGAAGTTTGCATTAATAGATTCAATAAGGCAAAGGATCCACTCAACGTGCACAGATTTGTGCATCAGAAGTCTTGTGCACCCCAGCACTGAAGTTCAATCCACCCCCCACAGCACACACACACACACACACACAGATTGATTAGCCCGGTCTGTTTGTGTTTGGGGGATGTTTGCAGTGTTTGGCAAAGATGAGCAGTGTGGTGGCTCCACTCATGAGGGTGAGCGAGGGTGAGCCTGACAGACCCGGGGGGCGGGGAAGAAAAAAAGTTTGGGAAAAAAATAGAACACAACAACTTCTTTTTTTTTTTCCTCAATGAAT
Source organism: Paedocypris micromegethes (assembly GCA_028031935.1). Classification (NCBI taxonomy): domain Eukaryota; kingdom Metazoa; phylum Chordata; class Actinopteri; order Cypriniformes; genus Paedocypris; species Paedocypris micromegethes. Next base: position 20,909,884 of record CM051500.1, read on the forward strand.
GAATGAAGCAGACGGAGGACTTGTTTTTCGGGTTTCTGGCTGCGATGGTACTGTGGGGTTCTTTGAGCTCTCTCTCTCCCTCTCACACACACTTCCTCTCTTTGTCTTGACGTCTCTTCCCTCTCTTTCACATGCACACTTTTTTTCCACTCTTCTCTTTGTTCTCTCCGTTCGCTGGTCTGACATTGGAAGCCCGTGGCACATACCTGTGTGGCGTGCTCACCTTGACGGAGGGGCAGGGATGTGACTAGCATGGCATGGCTGTAACACTGCCCTCTCTGGCGCCCGTGTGCCAACATGGGGCTTAGTTGTCGTAAGCTGCAGGAGCACCGGTCTGTTCTGGCTAAGGGTAAGGACGCACCACACTGCTGTCTGATTTACAGTGGCGGGAGAGCGCTGAGTGTATTTAGGAGCAGGAAGCAGGGGCATTTGGTCTTCTTTAATCTTTGCTGGATCCAGCTGCTGATGGTTGGAACTGAAACATCTGGAGTGTCACATGTGCGAGAAAGCAGAAGGGAAATGTGGCTTTGTGAATTGAAGTGAGAGGAGTGTAAAATGGGTCTCTCTCGTTTAGTGTCTGTCATCTGTCTGTTCTTCTGTTTGTCTGATTTGACTCTTTTGTATTCTTTCTGCATGTCTATCAAGCTACCGTGTATACAGCTAGGATACATATGGCAGACAGATGGACAGACAAATGGATGAATGGAAGGATGGATAGATGATGGATGGATGGATGGATGGATGGATGGATGGATGGATGGATGGATGGATGGAAAGATAGGTAGGTAGGCAGGCAGATGGATAATTATACAGACAGACAGACAGACAGACAGACAGACAGACAGACAGACAGACAGACAGACAGATAGATAGATAGATAGATAAACAGACTGACTGACATGTATACAGGGCAGACAGCCATATTGACAAACAGATAGATACACAGACAGACAGACAGACAGACAGACAGACAGACAGACAGACAGATAGATAGGCAGTCAGTCAGTCGGACAGACAGACAGACAGATATATTAGATCGATTTTTGATTCTGTGCCACACAGGAAAGTGGCTTCCAGCTGTCAGACAATTTAGAATTTATTGGGGGTCTGCTGAATTTATGATGGTGGGATTCACAGGGACCTTCAGGAGGACATGGGCAGTCTGACTGACTGACTGACTGACTGACTGACTTCCTTCTGCTAATCACAACCAGATTTAGCAGACCTTCAAAAACATACTCAAAACGTTTCAGCACAATCTCTGTTTTTTTAATAGAGCAGAAAGACAAGGAACATGATCTTCCACAACGGGGATTTATTTGGTTGCCACTGTGAAATGGCACATGACTTCAGAATTTGATAGAAACCGTATGCTGGCACAGATCTTCTGATAACGTGTCACAACTAGAAAAGGGAAGTTTGAAGGCTTGTGTGAAATATTTAGATTATAGTCTTGTGTAGTTTAAAGGAAATTCTGGTGGAGATTCTGACTAGTTTCAGGTTATTTTATAGGCTGTTAGTTTTACGAGCAATGTAGGATCATTTCTGGAAAATATCTGCATAATATTCTGGCAGGGAAGAGTCTAAGGGCATGATTGTGTTTTAGGGGTTTCTCTGACTCTATCATAAAGCTTCATCTTATCTTTTAGCACTAACCATTATGAGCGTTCGCCTGATGTCAGGTTTGGAATGTCTGCAAAGTGCTGGATTAAGAATACAGATGGTTCGGAACCCTCTGGAAAAATGCAAGGCACATACAGCAATAATTGCTAAAGTTTTGCAAGACCAGCATACTTGGCTAAAGTAGATATTATTTAGTATATAGCTGTCAAAGTGAAAATAAAATTTCATTGACAAAAAACTAAACATTATTATAACTTATAATCGTAAATTAAATGCTTTCTTATAATCTTTTTTTAGAAAGCTTTATAATGACTTAATAAAATCATTGTATCAATTTGCACTTACCTTTTAAATATTTTTTTTTACCTTGCACTGTTTTTTTGTGTCAAACGGAACACATATTAAATTGAAAAGTGGGAAAAGTCTAAATGTACATCGTATTTTAAAATATTTATATATTAATGTGTGTGTGTGTGTGTGTGTGTGTGTGTGTGTGTGTGTGTTCAAAACTCCCAAGTACGTTGGGAATAACTCCTTGATGGGATGTAAGTTATGACATTGTTTGGTTCGGACCAACGGTGGAATGATAAACACGTGAATCAATGTTCAGTCCTTCTTTTAATAAATAGTCCATATCCATGACCTTCGCTGGAAATGTGCTGAATGTCATGGTCAAATCATCACACATACAGGGGAGTGTGCAAGTTGCAGGAGATTTTTAAAAAGTAGATAAGGGAGGAAACTTGTCAAAAAAAAATCCCAGGAATCCAAAAGTATCAGACTTTAAAGCAATGTGGAGTCATTATTTCCGACCTTGACTATGAGAGCAGGAGGAAAATTGGCACCATAGTTAAACCACAGAGATAGACAAGATGGCAGAATCAAACCTGTTTCAGACATAAACAGCTTCCTCCTTGTTCTTGCCTTTTCTTCACATTAGATTACAATGGTACTGTATATGAATCCCATGGAATTCAGTAAGAGATAACTCAGATTCAAATGAAAACAGAAAACTTGCAATAGAAACACAGCAACAATGTATTTTATTTACTACCGTAATGTTATTAAATAATATTAATTGACATACTGCAAATTACACACATATTGTAAAATGAACCTACACTTGTACCAAATAAATGACGACAAAACCTATTGGAATTTTATGTCTTATCATATGTCAGAATTGTTTCACATTAAAATGATTTGAAATGTTATAATTATCATTATTGAATATCTTTCAACTCTTTCCTTCCATTTCTCTTCGTTGCTCAGTTTGTTTTTCTTTTATACTACTCTTACATTTCATTTTGTAATTTTACTGATATTATTTTGCAAAATTGATGGCATTTTAGAATGAATTAGAGTGATACTTGATACATTTTAGAGTGATACTTGAACGAGTTAATTTTTTACAGGTATATTTCAAATGTAAAATCACTAATTTTCCACAACCCAAAGTGGAGTTTGCTAAATAAAAAGCAATGTCCCTTTTTTAAACAGGTCACATGTTTTTTTTTCTTATGTTCTTATTTACTGCGGTCGTGGAATATTTCTATTAATAATGACAGACATGTAGTTGAACTGAATCTGTCAGAGACGAAGCATGTCAAGAAACTCAAGCACTCAGACTTTCTCCCAGTCACCAGACAGTCTGACACAGCTCTTCTTAACGCCTCAGGTTGAACAGTGTTTAAGACATTTTGGTGCTGACAGAGAGGAAGGGAGGGTGGGTTGCTTAAGGAAAGGATTTAAAAGTCATGCCATGGATTGGAAGTCTTCAAAAATAGAAGCAAAGACAAACTCTAAAAAGTTGAATACTTTTTTATATTGTGGGGTTACCACAATGACAAAGCAAATGATTTAATTCTCCTAAATTCGACTCGTACCTTCATAATTACTGGCATCAATAGTGTTTCCAATACGATAATTTAATTTAGATTGTCCTTTGCGGCCATGGTGTTCACCTTTCTTATCGAATTCTTTCTTTTTACTTTACTGCCATCTAGTGGTTATCGAGAATTATAATGGAGAGACACTATGTTGCATTGCATTGCATTTCTCTTACGCGAGGTGGCAGATTTTTGTTTTATTCAAATAATCAATTTACCGTGATTGTTGTGCAGTCATGCAGATCGATGGGGATGTTTAATTATTCATATTTTGCTTTCCAGATTTTGTGAACCTGAGCACTGAGTTCACTCACTTATTCTAAGAAATATACACCAGTAAAAGCATTGATGATGCTATTTAATGCACTGTAATCAATTCAGAACAAACTAAATACATTAAATACATCAAAAGCAAAAAAAAATGTTCAACGATTTTGAACAATTATAAATCAATTATAAATATGCTCCATGCTTAATTTTAATATTGTAGAAAAGATTGAGAATCAAACTGTTGGTTCGGTATTTTTCAGTAATACCTGTCAATTCTTTCTTCGTCTCTCTCCCAGGCAGCACAGGAGAGAAGGACCGGTCGGCTCTTAGCCATGAGGGTTTCCTGCTCATGGCAAACTCCCAAAACGACATGGAAGACTGGGTCAAAGCCATCAGACGTGTCATCTGGGCTCCTTTTGGTGGAGGTAACCTATTTACCTCAACTTCACAGGATCAATGTTCAAGCTTCATCTGATCAGCGAGCTCTCCAATGAGGCAATTGTATCACCATTTTCATTTCATCAATGCATTTAGGAATTTTTGGCCAGCACTTGGAAGACACAGTACAGTTTGAAAGAAAGTTTGGACCACGACTGGCACCTTTGTTGGTAGAGCAATGTGTGGATTTCATAAGACAACAGGGTTTGAATGAGGAAGGTCTCTTCAGGATGCCAGGGCAAGCCAACCTTGTCAAGGAACTGCAGGATGCTTTTGACTGCGGCGAAAAACCTTTATTTGACAGGTACGAGTGAAGTGGTAGAACAGCCATGACTCAACTCGTTCCTATGCTCGATGAAACCAAGCTCACTCATTTGTGTTTTCTTGCAGTAACACGGACGTTCACACGGTCGCTTCCCTCTTAAAGCTGTATCTCAGAGAGCTTCCAGAGCCCGTCATCCCCTTCCAGAAATATGAGGATTTCCTAACCTGTGCTCAACTTCTGCTGAAAGATGAAGATGTGGTGAGATCTTGCTTACGATCAGACCGGCATTAATTTCCTACTTGAGTGTAATGGGGTTTGTTATGTGTAATGTTGGTCTCCTGAAGGGACTCGGTGAGCTTGCGAATCAGGTGAAGAGTCTTCCTCAGGCCAACTATAATCTGCTCAAGTACATCTGCAAGTAAGTGACTAACCTCAGTGAACATCTCAACAGAATCACTAACTGTCTGTTTGTAATCCTGACAGATTCTTAGACGAGGTGCAGTCACACTCCAATGAGAACAAGATGAGTGTTCAGAACCTCGCCACCGTTTTTGCACCGAATATCCTTCGACCTAAAGTCGAAGACCCTGTTTCAATGATGGAAGGTATTTATAATGACATAATACAATCTATACAGTATTTTGATAACCTATAAAATTTTTACCCAGACATTATAACAATAAAGGTGATACTCAGATAAGCAGAAAGATAACAGGACAAAGTAAAAAAATATAATAAACTGATCATTAAATTAAAACTGGTGGAGGGGGTCAAATAAAATTCAATAACAAAACGAGCTCTTTGAGGATTAGTGATTGTGATGAATACAAAATAAATGTATCACAATTGATGAAAATAAATAAAATACTATAATCCATACAAACTAATTAAAATAGGTGAATTTGTTCTGTCATTACATTAAACTGTACAGCGAGTGTTCAAAGCATTTTTGCAATTAATGAAAAAAAAAACAACATGGACACTTTTGTGTTTCTAGATCCACATTCACAAAACAAATAAATCTATTTCTGTATCTCTGCAATTCAGTGGAAAACTTTTAAAAAAAAGTGCATCATCATGTATCAATAAAACACATGCACACTCAAGAAACATAAGAAGAAACAATTATTTGAAAGCATAATAGGAAGATAACAGTTTTCTTCCTGCTTGTCAAAACAAATAATTAAAAACCATGTCATTACTTCTGGCATCTATAATTTAAAAAAAAAAAAAAAAAAAAGTCAATTTAGTTTGGCTTTTTCTCGTCAACACGATACTGACATAAGTGGCCTAAATTGAACATACCACTCCGATTACTATAGATACAGTATAAAAAGATCCAACAATCTCTTTCCAGGAACATCTCAGGTCCAGCAGCTGATGACGGTGCTGATCAGCGAACACGAGCGACTGTACGCGTGGCCTGAAGGAGACTACTCCTCCGAGCTCACAGGAAGTTACACCGTGGGCCAGCGCAACACGGTGGAGTGGATTTCTGAGGAGGAGCGGCTGAAATGCTCCTTGTCGAGCCAAACATCCAGAGCCACCGACAGTGTGAGCGGCAGCGCGACATCTCTAGATGTTCCAGCCTCACCAATCACAGCCAAGCTGATTCCTCAGGGCAAAGCTGGGGTGACAATCAGCCACAAGCAGGCTAAATCTCTCGCCTCCTGGAAATGCTCCTTCAAACCCGGGGCACGAGCCCAACCGAAAATCGGAGGGTCATCGGTGGACGTGTCGAGCCTTCCCAGCACGGGAAACTGGATCATGAATGGACTGTCTTCTCTGAGGAGCCACCGCCGTACATCTTCAGGCGAGCGCATGGGGAAGGATTCGGCCCTGACGCACCGCCTGTCTACCTACGACAACGTCACCTCGTCTAGTCTTAGCGTTCCCAGCGTGGCCAGCACACCATGGTCCACGTCCTCCTGTGAGATCTTAGTGGCTGACTCGGTGGGCAGCGACCCCTCCGGACTCCACTCTGTGAAGGTGGAATGGTCCGTCGGAGGCGTGGATGGAAGTTCAGAGATCACGGATAGGAGTGACACTCCAGACGTGTGTGTGAGCAGCACGGGCTGTAGTGAGAATGGAAATATGGAGGATGGTTTAAACATGGTGGGATCTACTGACACTAGCATGACGGCACTTAACGGCTTAGTTACGGAACTGAAGGACCAGTTGAAGAAACAGAAGAGCAGCTATGAATCACGGATACAAAGGTAAGTCTGTTTTGGTCCATTGTACTTTAAGCATAACTTTTTAATGGTTTTCTCTCAAGGTTGGAGGAATCCAGCGAAGCACTTCGGCACCATATGGAGAGATTAGAGGAAGAGTTTGATCAGGAGAAGAAAAAGCATCACATGGTTGAAATTAAACTCCGCAACTCTGAGCGTGCTCGCGAGGATGCTGAGACGAGGAACCGCTTGCTGCAGACTGAGATGGAGGAGTTCTTCTCCACTCTGGGAGATCTTACCTTAGGGACAAGCAAAATGTGATGGACCTACTGGATCCTTCCTTGCTCGGGACTGACCGAGTTGGGTTTACTGTAGCTCTGAGATTAGATTTTTGAAATCTCAAGCTCATGCATCATGAGTGTTCCGAGATTCCACAGTGTTTTGTAATGGCATCTCAGAAGCGTCCTGTTGTGTTTAGCTGTTTCACTTGTCCTCTTTTCTTTAGGATCGATCTTTTTCAGAGATTGTAAAAGTAATTATATGAGCATTTATTTATAGAATTTTATTGCAGTCAGTTTTTAATCAATCAAATGTTTTCCGCCCAATGTTACACAAAAACAAACAGCAGAGGAAAACTGGAAACATTATTCACCTTTGAATGAAAAAAAAAAAAAACAAACCAAGAAATGAAAAAGACGATAGAAGAATCTACTATTTCTTCTTCAGGTGGTTCTGGAAAAGTCCAACTCTCCGCCAGGTCTTATATTTGTTCTATGCTCTAATATGGAAATTATAATGGCCCTTTTCTGCAATCACTTTTTCTTCAATGCTAATCCAGTAGTTCCGCCACCTTCTGAAGGGATTTCTGTGTCTGGTGAATGTTTCACTTCTCCAAGTACAGAAAATTCTATGAAGAATGTTGGCCACTCTTTAGCTGAAAGCTATTTTAGCTTTATTTAAATTGTGACTTTTACTAAAGCATCATTAGAGGGAACAGCCAATAAACAGTTTGATAAAAAAATCTTCATTGCAGATCCCCATTAATTCAATAACATAAAATGTTGGAAAGCATTGGGAGGGGGGTACTGCAGTTTGAGTAATCCGGCTAGCTATCATGGTAAAAACTCTTTTTTTATTATACAGGCCAAATGTAATTGCAAACTTTATTGCAAACACTTGCTTGTAAGGTTTTCATTTTTAACTAAATTGGGTTTAATTTTAATTTGATGTACAGTCCAAGAAAAAATGTTGGGGGTTGTAGTTTGGAGACCCCTGTGTTTACAAGTGTGGCAGTTTAGTGATATTGCAAACACAAACGTTGTGATTTTTGCTGCTTAGTGTGCAAAAAAAAAAAAAATGTCGTTACAAATACAGAACCACAAACTTGGTCCACTAGGTTTGACGTGTTTTTTTTTTGGAACTCCTGGTCAAAAGCATGACTTTCCTAACTGGACTGTTTGCAGTTATCCAACCCATACAATTTTTTTCTCTAAAGTTGTGAGAAAAATTGATGCATGAATGTTTTAGAATTTTAAAGCAAATTCTGGTTTGACACCACTGGCATTTTTTCACATGGTGCCTGATCAATGAGAAGCAACAAGGCAAGACATCTAACTTTATAGCAGTGGAAACATCTTTTAAGGAACAAAGGCTTTTTCTACTTAACCTAAACCATAGAATATTTTTTCCCGGATAGCATGACTTCATGATTAAAAGTATTTTATTTAATCTAAAATACTATCAAATTCTTTGAGCTTATTACAATGAATATAATTTTCCAGTTTGTCTTTTGCCAAGTAAAATATTTATTAAATCTTAATAGAATCGTAAATCTGTTACTCAGGTGGTTTTAAAAAGAGGATGATGGAACCAAGGCTGACATAAACTTGAATGTTAAAACCGTTTTTATGTGTTCACATGTTCTTGTGATATTCTCTTCATGTTTATTCAATACCATATGCAAAAAGTGCCAAAGTTGAATTCTTCACAAAAAATATTGTCAGAATTGTATTTCATATGAAGCTTGTCTAGCATAATAAAATGCACTGTCAACAAAATTGTTGAGTGTTTGACTTTTGTTGTTAGTAACTTAATTTATTTTTTTAAATTAGCAGAAGGCCTTTTCCACACAAAAAACATCACCATAAAAAGTACACGCATAATGAGACGACATTCCACAGTGACATGATATAGACAAATTTCAAAGATGTTGCTTTTATTAAAACGAAAGAAAACAAACAGAATCCAAAAGCGTCGCTTGGCTCGCAGACACATAATACCTGTAAGCAAAATTAATTTGTCATTTGAACGTTTTATTTATATGAATCTAAAGTCATGTTCAATGAATGCAGCTTCCAATTTCTGCGTTCTAATATAATGGCCATTAGCTGTATTTTGTAAGCCATGCTGAGCTCCATGACACCTTTCATAGAGAAGACCCAGTTATCGTGAAAAACACATTAAAAAATTTGTAGCACAGTGATCTTATAGTGCTATAATCAAACGTTGTAATGAACAGGGGCCATTAAAGACATCCTGATATGTTTTGTTACCATTAAATAATGTGATCTAAATTTCGATTCAAACTTTGGAACAACAACAAAAGAAAGGATAACAAACTTTGTGGTTTTGTTTTCCCAAGTTTATTTCCATTTTCCACATTTGAGGTTAACAAAGTTGAAGTTCAGTATACTCTAATAGGTATTTTGCTAAGCCTAATACAAAACAACTGCAACGGTTGGTTATGATGAATAAACTCAGCACCATGGTCGTTATAGTTGTTTTACAGTAGTATTTGTTCTTGAAATGTAAAATAGGCCATGCAAAACATCATTTACTGTTGAGCATGAGTATAGACAAGACTACCTACAACCTCTGCAAATATTCTCACATTGATTTCGAGTCTGAAATTAAATGTTTTTTTTCCCTTCCGTTAAGCCTTATGAGCAGTTACATACAAAAAAGCAGCCTACAGAAAACATAAACATATGTAACTATCATATGACATCAGATAAACCGATATATTCATACTGTACACAAACAACAGATGTATCAAACAATATTTTGATTTACATGTTATGAAGAAATTAATAAATAAGTCAATGAGTTGGAGTAACATGGTAATACTAAAATATGAACCGACAGACACGAGGTAGTTCAGACTCGACCTTCACACGGCTTTTGCGATTTATTTCCAAAATACAGTATGTCATGTTGTCTTATATGACATACCATAAGTATGTAATGTGCATTAACAGTATTGTCTCAGGTTTACGCGTGTAGGGTTTAATGTCGATGCCGTTTTAAGAGCACTTCAACCCAACAGACATGAAGCATTAGCAAAATAGTACAGATTTTTTTCCTCACCTTGAAAAAAAACATCAACGAGCCAGACTCAGTATTAAAACAGCATTCAGATTCTAACATTTGTTCTTACCACATCCTTTCCCACCTTTACATTCCACATTTCAAATGAAAATAAAAACCCTACCCTGGATCCATGGAGTGCCAGAGTGAATCAATGCACTTGTACAAAACACATCAGTTCCCAACATTTTAAATCAGGTTTATGGCACATCACCTATTAAAAATAGTCCAACCTGATCAGGGACATTGATAATACGAATATTAATAATAATCCAAAAATAACAATAATCAAAACATCAACAACAATAATAAAAACAACAATAACAGTGATAATCTTCATTATCCTCTCAAATTTGTTTTAAACTATATTTTTCAAAGCAAATCAGGTAAAGAAATGCTACAATCAACTAAATGTAGTTGCTATTTAATTAAAATATGAAAACCTATTTTACAATTCTGATATTTAAATTAAAAGCTGTAATATTACTGTAGACGTACATTACAGCTGTCTTGATCATGTTTCTATGAAGACTTTAAAATAACATCCTAAAAAGGTGCCATAATCCTAGAAAACTAGGACAAAACCTAAAGACAATAGAACAAACACAGCAACATAAAGCATTTCACAGTCGAACAGGAAAATAAAAAGCAGCAACATTATTCCAGAAAAAAAGCAGCCCGTAAAAAAATCTCAAGTCAACGTAATCAAGGATAATATAAAAATAATTTGTGAGTGTAGATCTACTAGAAAGTTTAAATATGGAAATGTCACAAAAAATACCTTAAGTTTAACCCCTTTTTTTTGGCAAAATAAGGACTTTTATCGCAAACATACTTCCAAAACTCAAAATGTTCCACATCAGAACAGACCAAACATGACAAGAAAAAAATTGTAATAAATACATCTGATAAAATATATTCATCTTTACAGTTTACTCCCCAGATCACTTGATATCAACCTGACAAAATGCTTAATCTGTAGCTTATAAAAGATGAGACTTGTTAGGAACTTTTATTGATGACTGCAGCCAAAAGGATGAAATTGTCTTTTATAGCATCCATAGCGATGCTATTATTATACATTCCTGATGTAAAACAAACATCACAAACATAACACACCTGATGTTAAATCTGATACCACGCCACACATACCGAGACTCCAGGGGAAGGCGATAGTCATCTGCAGCAGCTCAGTGGCCCAGCTGAAGCTTCTAGACTGCTGTCTGTGTCCGAGGCCACGGTGGGCTCCGTGGACATGGAGGACACGTCGTTGATGGAGGAGGACGATGAGGGCTGAGGTGAACCGTTTATCACTGCTGCACCTGTGCTACGTGAAAGACAACAGCCAATGAGAAGAGCTGAAGGTTGTTTTACATTTCTCATTTAAGTTTATAGTCTAATCCATTTCTTTTCATACAGTGGCTTGCAACGTATTCATATATTTTTTTTTTTGCCATTATAACCACAAACATAAATATATTTTATTGGGCTTTTATGTTAGATATAAGCAGAACAAAAATAATATAAAATGTATAGAACATTATTAAAAAAAAAAATTTAAATAATGGGACTCATTATTCTTTCTGCTTCACACTTTGTCCTGGTCGTCCAAATAAAATTCCAATCAAATATAGTTGTATGTTTTGTTTTGTTTTTTATTAATAATAGGGCAAGTTTTTTTTTTTTTGTTTGTGGTTAAAATTAAGTTTTTTTGTTTATAGCCAGATACAGTTATTTATTCTTTGCAAATTCAGTTGAAATATAATACATCTCTACAAAGCCCACAAATTGTCTCGTCGTTTTAATCGGAGTAAACACACACATCACTCAGTCCTGATTCTAATTTTTAATCATTGACTGAATTTCCCTTTAGTCAGTTTAATACTGACCTGGTTAATAGTTTGTCACATTGCCTTTTATAATTTGAAATCACCATTCAGGTTACATTTTTTTAAATGCAATAATTAACTCCAGTTAGGGGTGGGGGATATGAGTCAAAATTCATATCACGGTATTTTCTAGTGTACAGACGGTAACGGTATTATATCACGGTATTGTGGGGGGGGTATTCTTATTTTATATAAAGTACGAAATTAAAACGCAAGGGGAAACCTGGAGAAGCAGCTGTCATTTTTAATACTGTATATCTATTAAAAGTAGTCCAGGCCTTCATTTGAAAAAACATTTAAATTAAGAGAGAGAGAGAGAGAGAGAGTATGTGAGTTTGACAGACAGACAGACAGAGACAGACAGTGAGAGATGAGCAGCGAGTGTGAGAGAGAGAGATAGACAGTGAGAGAGACAAAAATGGAGAGCAGCGTGCGCGGCTGAATCTAAAGTTGTGTGAAACCAAGGTTAACAATCGAAAACTGACTTCGACCAAAATAAAACGAGCAGAATTTTTTCGTGCTCGCGTTTTACGGGTCTCGCGCTCGCTAAATTAGCCGCTCTAAAAAACCGGCACGTTACAGACATGGAGCGGCACAGCGCATGCGCGATGCATGCGCCTCGCGGGTAATCAATTTAGTTTCTTACCACGCTTTCTGTATTTGATTAGCAATGTATCCGTGTCGTAATTAAAAGTTGTAACGAAACAAATGTATTTTACTGTATTAAAGTGTTTATATACGTGTATGAAAGGTAAATTCATGAAAGTGCCACGGTATCCACGATATTGCAAAATCCATATCGTGGCACAACTCAATACCGGTATTCACGTTCAAACCGGTATACCGCCCACCCCTAACTCCAGTGTGTTCTTACAGTAAATTTAACATTGACCAATCACAAGGCTGCAGACAGTGTCCCGTTCCTGTCCCTTATCATGACACCAACACGGTTGTGTTTTTCCCAGTCTGACATCATTAATGATAACTGTATTTTCTCTGGACCCCTAGTTCAAACCCCACATTATGTATGTACTGTAGTCAAACTCTCCTTTACAAAGAGAAGCTGATAACTAACCTAGAGGAGATGGCTGTCCTCGAATAACACCATTCTTCATCCGCTCCTCCCAATCCACCACCTCCTTATAAATCAGCTCTAAAAACACAATAATGACTTTAGAAACAATTTATTTTACTTCATTCAGAAAAATTGTGGTGCAGTCATTATATTAATGTAAAAAACTAGCATTGATCAGATGGACTTTTTGAGAACTATTTTAAGCTAATTTTGGGAGTGTGGGAATGTCCACACGTCCAAATTTGATCAACTTCTTTTTGCCAATTTTGGCAACTTTCATCTTTCATAAATGTATTTCACAGAGAAACATAATACAAATCTATAATGTTTCGTGAAACATTTGGATTTTGAACAGCGTGACCAGATCTCCCACGTCATTTAGAAATTGCATCATCTAGTTTCTGATCAAACAGAGATCAGTTACAATTTTTAACATCAGACCACACAAAAACACTGAATTACTAGATAAAACAACTATCAAATGAAATTGATTTTAGAATGAATTAGAATGAACAATTTAAGAATCGATAAACAATTTGCAAAATGCATGCCATGCGATTGATCAGACAGACTTCTCCATATGTTTAGAGAAGAAATATCGGCCTTGCTATTTTAGGAAACTGGCATCAGGCATTTAAGCTAAAGACACCATTCCATCATGTGACTGCGGGCAGACAACATTTCAGTCTCATGTTAGGATGGAGAGGTGTTCATTTGCTTGGCACTAACCTTTGCATCGGATTTCACATGGCCAACTCGAAAAGGTTAAACAAATAAGTGAATACCTTTCCACTCCTCCACTGTGTGTTCCCTCTCGTCCAGCTGTTTGTCTATGATCAGAGGCGGCGGCTACACGGGCATTAAACATAAAACATGATTTAAATGTAAATAATAAAATCACGATAAATAATATTGATTAAAAGGTTGCAATAAAATGTTCTCTGTGCGATATATCTGTTTGATAGAATCTTTTGCTGGTTGTTAGCCTTTGAAATGCACATTGCTTGGTTTTCTTCAAAGATTTTTTTCTAATAAAAAGTCTATTTTGCACAACAATCCTGGAATCTCACCGCTTCCACTTCAGCCGGGTCGTACCACACGTTGATGTAGGGGTGATGCAGAGCTTCATCCACAGATATACGCTTGGAGGCATCTATCACCAGCATTTTAGACAGAAGGTCTCGGGCCTGGCTCGCTGTGGAACAAATCACATCTGGAATTAAAGCCACTTGGGTTTATTTAAGAGGCACTTTGCTCGCATTTTTCAGTCTTGTCAAGTAGCATTTAATATTTCTTCATAACAATTTTCTGGTATCAGCTGGTACCTTTTAGTTTGTTATGCTCAGAATCTGCAGGAAACAGAACATCAGGGAAAAGCTTCTCAAAGCTGTATCCGGTGTAGCGCGGCCTGTTCTCCACATAGGTCCTGACAGACTGGTTGAGCTTCATCAAGAACTCCTGGGTCGGGGTTCCCAGCTGCTCTATAACTTTGTTCCACTGGTCAATATCTTTGAATTATACAGTGTTAAGAAACATACTAAAATGCTACAATATCAGCAATGACTGTGGGTTTTCCTCATAGCCAGTTAAAAGAATACAGTTTAAATGTCAAATGAAGACGTGAACATGAAAATAATTGAAAGGATGACAATGGAATGAATGAAAAACAAAAAAGGTAAGGATACGATCCGTACCAGGAAACAAGACACTACCTCTGACCATTTCAGCCATGATGCAGCCAACAGACCACACATCCACTGAAAAATGAAATGAAAGTGAATTTAGCATGCAAGATGGAGGCAAGAGATAAGACAAAACACCGCAGTGCAAAAAGAAACAAAATAAAAGAGTGAAAGTTGAAATCAGATGACACGAAAAGTGATGCTCATCATTCAGGGCACGTCAGAGATGGACTTTGTGGGAAATGCTTGATGAAACTAGTCACTGAGGATAGAGCACAAATTTGACATGGTGATGATCGCACAACTATGATCTATAACTATAAATACCAGCTAAATAAAGCCATGCAAACTGGTTACGACTTGTTCTGTGACGCACAATGATGACTCATCGTATTTGAGAAAAGAAAAACCAAAGCCATAAAGTTTCTTACTTAGAGCACAGAGAAAATTACATTTGGATTAATCTTTTTTTTTATGCTTTTTTGTACCTCAAAATCTAACTCACAACTGGTTGATCAACAAACAATAATAATAATAATAAACTAACTAGATTATGAAGCAACAATTTGCTAAATTAATTTTGGTGAAATATAGATACAGACAGACTGTAAAATTCTACATATCTGTAGAAATTCTTGGGTGTCTAAATAATCACAACAGCAAATTTCAGCATGTGAAATTTCTAAATCACACTCTTTTCACCAATCTTTATCTTGGTAAAAATAAACTATAAAGCAAAACAGGCAAACTCATTTGTTCTGCACAAAAAAACAAATGCAATATTCATTCACCATAAAAAACTAATTAATTTAAATAATTCTTAATGATTTTGTCCATTCATCTAGCTTTATTTCACTTAACTTGAGTTAACAGCCCTAACTTGAGCTTAGTGAAACAATTCAAACTGCACACTATTTAAACTGATTCATGCTGAAAAAAAAACAAAAAAAAAAATAGCAAACACAGTGATAAGCAACGTAAGACCCATAAAAGTAGTCATGTTCGTAGTAGTCACAACTCAAGGATACAATCCCTCCCAGGAAAAAGAATTTTGTGACGGACCATTTCTGCCAAAATGCAGCCCACAGACCAAATGTCCACTAGCACATGCAGAAACGAGAGACAGAGAGAAAGAAACCGTTAGGAAAGAAGGGAGATAGAACGAGGGAGGTAGTGATTTGGTTCTCTTGTATAAGTGCTTATTGTATTCATTAGAATAAGAAATCAATGAGTAGACTCAGTCTCATCAATCTCAACATGAGAGATTTTAACAAATGCTGGAGCCACTAATCCATTAGGATGAGGAAAGCATCAGAGAGGCGTGAAATGAACCCTGCACAATGAGGATAATGTATGCCGATAAGCATTCGCTGGACGTGTCAGCTAGACATTCTGCAGCTGGTCAGCAGCACTGACCATTGGCTTGATATCCCATTCCCAGGATGACTTCAGGGGCTCTGTAGTAGCGGGTCACCACATAGGGTGTCATCAGCAAACCCGTCGCTGCCGTCCTGGCCAGACCAAAATCCAGGATCTTCAGAGTGCAGTCAGACTTCACCACAATGTTACTCGGCTTCAGATCCTAAGACACAACATCAGAGACATCAGACACAAAATTAGCAACTGAAGGATGGTTATGCTGCTAAAAATTTGCTACTAAAAGAATACAATTCAAATATATAAAGTATTTAATGTAATTTAAAATATGCTACTAAAACGTATTGTTCCATCAATAGGTAAACCATTAAAGGAACAGAATTCTTAGTGCACTTTATATTTATTATAGTATAAAATACAAAGATACTATCACATTTTTTACAAAAATACTGCCATTAAAGCCTACAAATAATTACAATATAGAACACTATTCATAACAATAATATGAATAATATTATAACTTACTATACTATAACAAAACTAACTTACAAAATCATATACAAATGGGTTTAAAATAAATTGTATATTTTAAAGTAAAATAGTAAAAAATGAGTAAAATTGTATTTCATTAGATGTGAAATTTAACTGAAAGTCCTTATAAAAAGCAGTAGTGATTAGAACAACATTTCACTTTGTAACTTTAAAACAGTGTGAGGACAATATTTCTCGTAACACAATGTAAAAATCAACATCAACTGAATAGTGAAAATATTACATTTTGTTAATTAATACTGCTCACAAAATATATAGTATTTTCAAACTATATTCACGAAATTTTAAACAAGAAATTATTCTTAAAAATATTGACATCCATTCTTGAACACTACAAAACAACCATAATGTTTAATTAAAAAATGAGCCATAATTAAGTTTCGTATAATCACAATGTGATTTATGAACAAGCAGGTTTTCCATCATCTTTAACCTTGAGATGAAAAAGCACTTCCTCTGAAATCTCATATTGAAAGATCTGTCAACGAGACCCGTTTGAAAATTCCCAATCACTACGAAACAAACGCATTTATTTTCCTTTAATGACAAACGACCTTGTGAATTTACAGACGGGATTTGTCATTTCAGAGCAGCAGATCTACAAATCCCCGAAGTGGAAGAAACGATATTATTGCCGTTAAAGGGCGAGCGAAAGAAGTGAAGTCAAGGTGACAGGACGGTGCTGTTTACTGAGGATCACTTGATCACTTCCCTCCTGTCGCCACTCAACACGTCCCTGACTCAAAGGCGCAATGCAGTCCACAGCAGCAGCTGCAGTCAGGCAGGCGGGCAGGCGGAGGTCTGGCTTTTTGTAACCAGCCCAGGGGATGAAACCCCTCCCCCTCCCTCACCTTAACTGATTATTAAGCTTTTCGCCATCGCTGCATCCTTGGCTGCGTATGGCTGTATTTTTGTTTAGGCGGAGAGGTTTTAGGCTAAAGAGCACAGACCCTGTGGATGATCCCAGCAGAGTGGAGGTGTTTTATTCCGCACAGCATCTGGTACAGAAGATAGGACAGCCGCTCATGGTCCAGCTCCATCTGAATCACTTGGCAGAGGTTTGCATCCATCAGCTCCATTACTAGGTAACTGTCGATGGGGTGGAAAGGGGAGGGGCATGAAGAGGGTGTGAATGAGGGGGGTTTGGAGAGCAGAGAGGGGAGGGGTGTGTGAAGATGGGAGGATGAGAGGAGAGAGCATGGGGTATCAGCTGGGGTCCGGTCTTGTAAACATGCGCTTTACACTGAGTAGTTGCGCGTACTCACACATCTTGGAATTCTTCTAACGATTTTTGTGTTGTAAAGACATTTAGGAGGCCTATTATCTGTGAATAAGAAAAAAAACGAAGCATGCATTAGAATGTTTGTGCCGTCTCGGCTGCACGATTTATGGGTTTTTGTGTGTTTGAAATGCGTTTTTGGAGGGATGACTTACATTTTTGTGGTTGACGCACTTCATGAGCACCAGCTCTCGGTATGCACGCTTGGCGTGAGTCTGATTCTGAAATGGCCGACTAAGTTTCTTAATAGCCACATTTCGCTCAAGGTTGTGATCATACGATGAGCTAAAAAAAAAAAAGAAATGTAGGGAATGAAAAAAGGAATTAAGTAGGAGTGTTGGAATTTTAGCTCTTTAACCTACCAGACTATTCCCTGAGCACCAGAGCCAATAGGTCTAAGATTCTGATACCGCTTCAAAACTGTAAATGTTGAATCTCCAACATCTACGCTGTAGAATTCTTTTTCTCGCTTATTTTTGTTCATGTCGATGACAATTCCCAAGCATCCGAAAAACAGAGACTTTCTTACAAACCTAAAACAAAAGACAAAAGTAGCCAATCAAATGGAAGGATTTAGTGTCTTGAGATCAGATCTTCTATCTGATATTAAAAAATAATATCTACAGCGTACAGCGGTTACACATCAAAAAGAGACAAGCATGCAAAACTAGGACATTGAGTTACTGTAAGACACCAGTTCTGCCAGTTTGACCAAATTGCACAAAAAACATGGAAAAGCTGAAAAAGCTTCCACAGATGGCATCATACCAGCCATTAATATTTTTACATTCCTGCAACGGTAAACTCTTACTTTTCTTGTAATCTATTTCGCAATAATATTTTGTGTCCATGGCTACAAGAATACTGAAAATGAGGAAATCAGAAAGAATCACTGTAACTCATAGACAAGCTGAGGTCAAATATTTGATGTGATGGATCAATTAGAACAGTATTATAGTTTACTGTAAAAGGAACCTTATAAATGTAAACTTAGGAAACTTAAAAAAATAACATTATTCCGGTGATATGTGTGCTGTGTAAATCTTTCTCTATTCATGGGAATAAAATAGCAAGAACTAGTGAAATCCATTACAGTGATGTGTTATTGCTTGTCATACACATTATCTATGGTTTATGATCATTTTGTCGTCTCCTTATTTAACTGGTAATTTATCTTAAACTACTCAGCAGATTACAAATCAGCATTTCATTTAAACCAATCCAAAAGTTTTGCTTTTTTCTGCCCTAAAGTGTATATTTGTAATAACAATTATAAAAATGCAAAACAGAAAACATAAATTACTTCAATAAATGAAACAATGTGATAATTAACCACTTATAATTATAGTAATAGTAAGAACCCCCAAAACTAGATCTACTGTACATCCCAAGTTATCGGTAAGAATTCAAGTGTTTTAACTCAGTGTAAATATTGACAGCTTTGACTGTTCACATCACTTGATTCCATACGCATCAGAAACGCGATCTTCAAAAGAAGCATGTACATCTTCACATTATTTAATAGCGAAACTCGTTTTAATAAATATTAACAGCACGTTGTGTTTCACCACAAACCGCAGCTTGGATTAGAGTTTTGAGTCACGGTGAGCAGGGATCTGCAAATGCGATCAGCTGGATCTAATTCAACCAAGATCCGTGTGTAACAGCCGAAAGCTTTAGGTATAAAATCTGTCCAGATCACACACAGAAAGTCCAGAGTGGGTGGAGGAAAGTAACGGGAGCAGCTTGACAAACAGCATTGTAAGCGATCTCGCGCAAACCGCGGAGCTGCGTCCGTTCCCTTGCTCCAAATAACGGTCTAATCAATCAAAGCAAGCGAGATTCTTCTATTATTGTTTGTCTGAGCTGTGATTTATGCAGACACCCTCCCCCACGGCCAAACAATACCACGCTTTAAATACCACTTTAAAACGCTGGCTTACCTGCTCCGATGACAATATCAATACTCCGGCTGTCCTAAACGCCGCGTAATATAGCCGGACTCTTCCGCGCTGTTTCGAAGAACCCCGTATCGTTTATTAATAGCGCTTATTCCGCTGCTTGTTTGATAACATGACCTCACCGTATTGAAAGCGCCTTTTCTTCCACTGGCAGCAGGCCCCGCGTGCACTGCGGACGACACGCGCTCTACGTCATCAAACCCCCACGCGCTTCCGTGCCATCACACCGGGCTATACATAGTGGGATCCGTTTCGCTGGTTTGGCTAAGTGTTTTGTGCGTGTTTAAAATTGGTGTTGAAATATTCAAAATAGCAGATTTATGTTTAAAGATGTGTTGTATGAACGATTTTTCCGAACAAATGTTCATGCGAAAAGTCATTAGAAAAACAAAGATAAACGGGCCTGGGGTGAAGCGACATGCAGTGTCGTTCTGCGGGTAAATTACAACCAATGTTTGGATTCATCTCTATTTTAAGAAATTGTGGGTAAACATCTTTATATTTTATTCGTTAGAAATCTTGTTTAGCTTGCTTCGATTTTGCTCGGATTTTAGTCCAAGAAAAGTATGTTTGTGATGTCACGTGACGCCAGTGCTGGAATATTCGCCACAAAACATTCAATTTATTATTAGTGCAGACAAAATTTTAGAACAAAACAGACAACGTTTCATCTACTCTGTCAAGAAATTCCTATAATTTTACAAGAAAGACAGTTTAAAGCTAATTTTATTTTTGCAGTACTGTACATTGGTTTGTGTTAATAATCAGTGTTATGTTTTCTAAATTGTTAAAAACAATAAAAATCATAATTCTACTGTTTGCTGTTGGAAACCGCAGCTGCCGGTAGGGTGTCGATGAAAAATGATTACACAGTTTGAACTTGGAGATCTTTTTTCATCTATTCCACATTTTTGGAAAACATTCCAGACGTTGATCACACTTGCACATATTTGAAATAGATGTACGTGAGAAGACCACAAAGAAAGACTTCTTTATCTTCTTCTGTCAGCTAGTCTAATCCTATTGAGCTCTTAGCTGTAGCCTAAGAATAGTTTTTCAATTTGCAGAAAGTTTGGATGACCCGCTGGCATCGGTTGCTTCTTGAGGATTGCTTGAAGAATTCTTTATTTGTCATGGAGTTGGAAACTAGTTATTGTGTGGTGCACATTTGAATATGTGTTCTACGGCATGCTGGACTACAGATTGGGCATGTTTGGGTCACATGAGGCGGTTGGTAACAGAAGGTTGAAGAAACGTAGTGATCCTCAGGATTAAAGTGAGTGCAGCGGGACTGAGCATCAGAGGGAGATCAGGACCTCGGAGACACCGACTGCTTTCTGGTAAAGTCTAACAATATTTCTGTCCTCGCAGAGCCATATTACATGACACACTATGACTCAGGATTGTGTATTTAGTAGGTTGTGTTTTTTTTTTTTTTTTAGAAAGAAAATGAACCGGGTGTTGGCGAAGAAACAATGTAGTATTTGATTACCGCTGCTTCTATGACTTCAGCTAGTTAATGCTATTAAAAAGGTACAGTGCTGTTGTGATTGGTGTTGGTCAGATAGGGGGCTTGACAAAATGTACTATGATGTCAGATTTAATTTGAAATATGATAATTTGTATATTTTAATTTTTAGAAGAATATTTAGACAAAAAAATCAACAAAAGACTCCACCTTTGGTTTACAGTAAGATTATTTGGGATTGTTAGAAGGCTGTGTTTTTTTTTTTTAGTTTTTATTTCTTGGAGTTTATAGGTTTATAAAATTACATTTTTCAGCATATTGTTGTTGCTGCTGCTGTTGTTGTTGTTGTTGTTGTTGTGAGATTGTTCTTAGTAGTTTTCATACCATCCAGGATATTTATCAGTTAATAATTTACGACCTAGTCTGCAGATTTATTTATTTCAACGACTGCACAAAAACGATCTGTTGTGATATTTTTTTATATTGGCCTGAATTTTAAGCTATTTATTAAAATACTGTACAGCTGCTGCAAAACAGCTTTTTTTTTTGAATGGTTTTCTTGACTGAGAATGTAAATGTAAATATTACATTTCACTGAAAATAAAAAAAACTATGCGCTGATGATAACTATAATACTAATAGTAACAATTATGTAAATTAATATTAATTTAATAAAATAGTAATTAAAAAAATAAATAGCAATTTTATTAATTAATTCCTCATGAAAAGGAATATTTTTTTCCACAAACTGTTTTAAGGAACCTTTACTGCTTTATGTGTGACTAAAAGCTCTTTTAAACTACATAATTTACATAAAAAGGATTGTGCAAATCTTATGAGGATTTTATTAAGTACATTTATGAGTTGTTTTTACAGTATAAGCATAGCACTCCACAGTTGCTGTAGTTTCTACAGTTAAACATGCTTGTATACATTTTTCAAACAAACATATTTCTTAACCCTTCTGTTTTGTTAGTTTCAGATGAACATAAAAAATATTTGCGGGTCAATTTGAAAAAAGTGTCAGAAACCAAAAAGTTTCCCAAAACCGTGTGTGTGTGTTTGATAGAGAGTGTGTGAGTCTGAGACAGTGGTGTATTATGTCTCATTGTTGCAAAAAAACAAATAGTATTTGAACTTTCTGACTCTTTTTAGCCTCCATTTTGACTGAAGTGATCAGAACAGTATCTTTGTAAACATGTACTGTAGCTGGCAATACAAATATGTGAACTGAACAATTTTTTTTTTGTTTAAATGTAGATTACACTAACTAAGACAAGCAGGAGAAGTTTCAAAGTGAAAAAATTTGACCCGAACAATAACATAAACATGTATTGTAACATGGTGTTATTTTTTTATGATAATTATTCCAAATAAGAGAGGCAGGAGAAGTTTTAAAGTGAAAAAATGCTTTTAAGTATTTTAGGAATATTTGTATACTTTGAAAACGGGTCAATTTGACCCGAACATAGGAGGGTTAAAATAAAGTGAAATATTTGGTTGGTCTTTTACAGCTTGTTTATAAAGGCACAATGGACCTTGTTCCTCATTTCTCTACACAAATAAGCAATGTTACTCTTCTGGCATCTAAAAGTATGCTCTTGCGTTCTGTTTACCTTATGTGTGCTTTGCGTGACTAAAATAAAGTGTGCTATTTCTGCCAGGATACAAAAAGGCTTTCTGACATGTTCAGACCTATGTATTCACAACTGCAGGTACCTGCTTAACCTTCTTTGGAGTCCAAGCTCATTATTAAAGTGGCACGTTTGGTTGTCCGGCTCAGACATACGTTTTGACTGATCTGATGGATTGAGTGCAACTTCAAGCTCTCCACGCTCTCATGATTACTTTGATGTATTAGTTAATGTAAGGGCTGTTTAGGTCGTTGCATGTGCTGTGTTTGCTGAAATTACTACTATTGCTTGTGAATGGTTAAACAAGTAACCAACTGTAATTACCTAGAGTGAGTAATCTCCTTGAGCTGACACACAGACCTGATTTGTTACCATATAGAAAGCCTCAAAAGCACCAAACAACAGACTACATAAGACATTTATTTTCACCATTCTTTTTTACGTGCACATAATGTATGTACAAATATGAAAAATACGGCATACGTCAAACAGTGTTGCTTATGTTAACACACACACACACACACACACACACACACACACACACACACACACACACACACACAGACAGTATACATTACTCTATTCTGTCTCATTTGCCAGATATAATTTCTGAAAAAATTAAACAGCTCCCTCTGGTGTCACAGATCAGTATTTACATTTAGAGATTAAAAAAAATTCAACCTCGAATTTAAACTTATGCAATTATCAAACGTTTTTAAGCAGGCATTGCATAACAGTTTATAAATAGTTTCATATAAAACTATGCTTTGTCTGAGTATCAAATTTTGTTCACTTTACACATTCTGAAAATTGATATACAGTATTCAATTTCATAAAGCTATAAATGTAGGAAATCAATCTAATGAATAGTTCATATTAATTAAATTTGCTCTTTGAGTATAATTTATTTAAATATAATTTATATAAAGTTACTATTAGAAAAAAATGCTGCATTAAATAAACTAATTAATTAAATAAATCAAGTAAACTATTTGTGTTTAAACTATTTGGAATTAATGTTTTGCATGAATGTAATTTTTCATAAAGCTCATGTTAGAAATACAGTTGCTGGTTCCATGTTTATTTTCGATCAAATGCTTTGCTGTGTGATTTTGCTTCTAAAAAGATAAACTAAAAAGATTTTATGGTTAAATAAATCTGATGTAAAATATTAGATGTTTACTGATGTCTTCTACCAATATTATACATAGATAAGCAATGGTGAAAATTACACATTCTAAATACAGTCATTAATTATGAGGCTATAATTGTTCTTGCTGATGTAGATCTTATTTAGAGCTGATTTTTTAAGATACGTGTGTAAATTTGAGCCCAGTTTATTGTCTCTTCGTAGGTTCTTGTCTCCTGAATCTACAAGATGAGCACCTTTGTGACCCTTGCCGAGGTTCTGGAAGCCCGAGGAGGACCACTGGAAGAAGACGAGGTGTGGTCGCTGCTGTTCGGCTCTGCTGAGTCTCTCATAGATCTTTCCTACAAAGGTTAATCAACCATCAGTTTCTTCCTCTTGGTTGGTTTCTCCTGCCCTACATGTGGAATCATGTTTTGCGTTTTTGTTCAGGTCACAATATCTGTAATATTATAACCCCAGCATCACTGCTCCTGTCAGCGTCTGGAACGCTGGCATTTAAAAACTGTGCCATGTCAGATGAGGTGTCCGCCTTCACGGCTCCAGAAATGCTGCAAGGCCGTGCCATCTCCACCAAGATAGCCATGGAGAAGGTCTGTTTCGTTTAGTGGTGTGCGAAAAACTCTCTTGTTTTTCTTATGAAACTTGTTCAGAGTACGAGTGCATGTGTACGAGGTTTGACCTGTAAAATAATTTGTAAAATCATCTTGCAGAAATGAATGGAGGTTAGGCACTATTTGTGATCATGTTTCCTATTCACATTGTCCAGTCTTTTAATAAACACACTTTCAACATTTTCTCACATTGTAACAAAAAAGACTATTGTAAAATTTGAACACAATTCATATATGTAACCAATTTGAAATTAATTTAAAAGTAGTAATATTTAAAATGTATTATCTTGCAGATTATTGTGTATTCTCTCGGTATGACACTCTATTGGTCAGTTGATTATCAACTTCCACAAAATCAGGTCAGTTTCAGGAATCCTTCCAAAGCAGAATATCAGCATCATCCTGATGATAAACAGTTATTGTGCAAGGCATACTGACATCTTGTTTCTGTTTTTCCTGCTTTCAGCCCATTCAGCTTAGTGATCCTCTGAATTGCCTTCTCCTGAGCATGTGTGAGGAAATGGCCCATCGTCGCTCCAATCTAAACTCTATTCTAGAGGTGTGTGAATCGCATCACAAGGCCTCAATCCTGCCTCCTCCTAATAAAGTCATCAAACAGCTAGTGGAAGATGTCTTCCAAGACTCCGTAAGTCCAATTCAGACAATTTCTTTTCAAATTATTCAGACCATGATGGCCAAAGAAACACACAAAATCTTCATTTCTAGGTCGACCGAACCTCTTTAACCGAGAATGTTGTTCAGCTAAGTGGGAAAAGTCAGATGATCAGAGAAAGACTTCATGGTGAGATCGATCAATGACTATATATGAATCTCTTTCCATCTCGTCAAGATAAGTGTGATGAGGCAAAAGTCAAAGCAATGTGGGCGGATTATTATAATCACTTGTCCTCTATAATGTGAAAAAGAAATCTCTGCTTTATATGTGAGAAAAGATAGAGCCTCATAATTTGATGCACTTTTGCAACACTATTCACTAAAACAAAAAATCGTCTGACCAATATGTTCGTGGGAAAGCGTCTTTGCACAAACACAGTGTGGCATCCACAAAAGTTAGAGATTTATTCCTCCTTTGTACATTAAAGGATGATTACATATAAACGTTTAATAAATGAAGTTATGTATTTCCTGTTTGTCCTGCTTCCTCAGTGTTAATTAAGTTTAATCATTTTGCTGAGAGCAATAAATGATCATCATGTGATCAAATTTACTTTTTTTAATTTATTTTTATATATCCTCTAGTTTTTTATATTTTTTTAATTCTTCTTTTCACTCAAGTGTACATTTTTTGTGAGTTATTTTCATTATCATGTTTCATGTTTCATATAATGTATGACTGTGTGTGACAAATAAAATTAGAAATGTGATCTTCTCGCTTGCAGGTAAACGTGGGCCACTTTCAGGTTACACAGAAGCGAACCGAGCTTCTGGAGAGAATCGCAGACTTTCGCTGGACTCTGAGCCAAAGCAAGGTTTTGATTTTGTGTCGAATGTTTACATTTGTGAGTTTATTAATTCGACTTAGCGAACATTTTGACAGGTCTTTTAATTTGTAATTTTCAGGAAGTCCCCAACAGCAGAAAACCTGGTCTCTCAAAAGTAGACCCAGTCAAACCACAAATTATCAGGGCTTGAACAGGTTCCTTTCGTTTTGCTTTTGTAATCACACCTACATTTACTATCCACTCTCTGAATATGTCTTAGGGATGAGAATCTATTGTTTTTGTCTTCCAGAATTCCTCTAAGCCTTCACCACAGACGAAGCACAAGTTGTTGGATGTCACAGAGCACATGTCTCAACGTCCCCAGTAAAGGTGAAGCTCGAACATCCAGTCCCTGTATAACCGTGAGTGAGTCTGCAGTCAGTCTCTCCCAAAAGAAAGCCAAGGTAATGTGTTTCTTGCCTGCTGTGCCATTCCTAAGAATATATTCTGTAAAAGTAACCACTTTTACAAATTAGAATTATAGTGCTTAAATGAATGCTTTTCAATTCCAGAGTTTAGGGCCGGAATTTACCAGGATGACTGGCGAACCTCAGGTTATTTTAGAGCTTCCGGGATCTATTGTGGTAAGTAGCAGTGTATTTTCTGCTAACTAAGTTTTAGTTGTAGGTGTATGCTAGAGTTATTTAATAGTGTTTATCCTTTTCTTTCTCTCTGGAATTTGACAGTCAAAGAAAGGGAAGTCAAGTGCATCTCAAAGGGAAGTTAACGTGATTATGCCCAACGAACAGTGTGTGGCAGTGAAATGCGACATCAAGTCTCGAGGGAGAGATGTCTTCGACATGGTCGTGGCTCACGCTAACCTTGTGGAGCACTTTTACTTTGGCCTTGCTTTTATTGATGGTAAGCAATTATTTCCTTATTAAAATTTGTTCAGATTGAAACTGGATTGATCTATATTTACAATAATAATAATGATGATGCATTTTATTTGTAAAGCACCTTTCGAGGCCCTCAAGGTTGTCTTTTATCATAAACTAGGAAATTATAGTAAATTATTATTATTATATATTTAAATAAGGATGTAAATATAGTTTTTGTTATCAAAATGAATTAAAATTATAATAATAATAACAAATGTACAGTATATATTAACAATATATACACATAATTTTGGATATATTTTTTACACAAGTACAGTATATACGTATGCAGCTCCTTACGTATGGCTCATCAACAATTTGGTGTTAGCAACATGGAACATGGTGGTTCAATTCCCAGAAAAATCATACAGTAGTTGTTGCATTTGTATGCGCATTTATGGAGTTCGATCATACTGTATTACAGTTTCTGCAATCCAACTCCAAGCTTTCACTGAAATTCCAACCCTGTGGCCTTTGTTGTTGCTAACACCAGCGCTACTAAACTACAGGAAATCTAGTTTAAAATGTTGCATTTTATGTCTGTTTAGAAGATTATAATCTCTTCTAAAACAGAAATGTGAATACATGTACAAAAATGATTTTATTTTATTCAGATGGTGAGTTTTTCTTTTTGGACCATGAGACAAAAGTTTCTAAAGTCGCTCCAGATTCATGGAAGAAAGTGGTTTCTGCGACCTTCACACTTTTTCTCCGTGTCAAGTTCTTCCCAGATGACATCTCCTATATTCTGTATGTTTAGCATTATTTCAATTTCCAAAAGATAATTATTTTTTCTGTGATTGTTATTAACTAGATTTTTTTTCCATCACTTTTAAAAGGCACAAGCTTACACGTCACCAGTACTATCTCCAGTTGAGGAGAGACGTCCTGGAAGACCGACTGTACTGCAATGAGGAGACTGCATTGTTTCTGGCTTCTTTAGCACTGCAAGCTGAGTTTGGAGATTACATGCCTGAAGTAAGACTTTTTGAAGACAACACAAGACAGATAGTATTTAAGAAAACATCTCGTTTTTAGGTGTATGGGAAGAACTATTTCCAGATGGAGCAGTACATCTCTAAAAAAGTAATAGAGAAAGTGGCCTTGCCCTGTTTAAGAGAGGATTTGCCAAGGTTGCATGCCAATAATGCCCAGATGCTTCCGGAAGAGGCTGAGATGGAGTTTTTAAAAGTAAGTTCCTTTTGAATCACAAATCACTGTACAACTTGAACTGTAAAACGCACCATTAATTTAGCTGCCTTGAAAATCACTGGGTAAGTTAATATTATTTAGCTAAGTAGAAGCTAAGTTTTTTTATTATTTATTTTCAAATTTAAAACACAAATTTAAATTAGTTTTTTTTATTTTTAAGAAAGAAAAACGTTAAATATTTATTTTTAATTTGCTTTACTACATGACTATAGTTCAAAAAACATGTCTTTAGACAATGCAGGAATTTCAGTTACTGGTTCAATGACTGTTGAAGGGAAAATCCAGTAGACAAATATAAGTTTAATCTGAATTGTTGGTGTCTTCTTGAACTAGATTACACAGCAGCTTTCAGAGTACGGAGTGCTGTTTCACAGAGTTGCCCGTGAAAAAAAGCCTGTCATCGGAGAGCTGATTTTGGGAATTTGTGCCAAAGGAATCATGGTATATGAGGTTAAAAATAATTCTCGGATATTAAACCGCAGATTTACCTGGTCAGAGACGGACAGTCTTTCAACAAGTGTGAGTATACGATTTTTTGTGTTTTATCCTGAGCTAGATTTGCTTAGATGCTTGTCGTTTATTATTGTCCCACAGAGAAAGAAATTCACCATTGAGTGCAGTCCCAGTGGGAAGAAGCATTCGTTTGTGACAGAGAGTTCAAAGATTGCACAATATCTGCTGAACCTCTGCTCAGCGCAGCACAAGTTCCACAGTGAGATGAGCTCGCGTCAGCTCACATACTGTTTAGCTGCTGGTGAGTGTGGGAACTTCAGTTTATTTGATTCAACGTAAATGAGATATTCCTACATTTTCCTTTCCATTTTCCTTTCCACCAGTGAAGTTACACACACATAGTGAAGTGGGAAACACACACAACCTCTGAGCAATGGGCATTTTAAGCCTTGGCACCCGTGATTGGTTGGCCAGAAGTTCAGAGTGTGTGTTGTGCCTTCAGAATTACAGTTGCTGGAATTGGCT
Source organism: Paedocypris micromegethes (assembly GCA_028031935.1). Lineage (NCBI taxonomy): Eukaryota > Metazoa > Chordata > Actinopteri > Cypriniformes > Paedocypris > Paedocypris micromegethes. The sequence goes on from CM051500.1 coordinate 20,939,160, forward strand.
CGAGGTCCACGTGACCCAGAAATAAAAATAGGCATTAATAACCCTTTCGGTTCATGAACAGTGAACTTGGTTGATGAACATGAGCTACGCTATCTCTGGTGTGAGCAGCATTTACACAGACGTTAATTGCCAAATTTGCATTTTACTTTATGTCGCTCCCAGACTTTTCACTATAAGCAGAAAAGTTTGTTAATAAAAGGGGATAAATGACATATGTGATGTTGTACTTTTTAATTCAAAGGAATCATGAAAAAAGTTAATTAACATAATTTCTTTATAGGCGCTGTTGTAATTGGTCACATTAAAATCAATTTCAAAAATCTTTTTTTTTATTCATGAAGAATCCTTTTTTTGTTGATTTTTTGATCTTGTTTCAGATAGAGATAGTCTTTTGTTTCTAATACATATTAGCCATCAGATGTATTTTTAATGATAGTTATAATAGCATCAAAAGAGCCTTCATCTACCTTTTTTTTTGTAGATGACAACATTGCAAAATATGCCGCAATATTCCGTGCTCGACAGAACCAGATGAAGCGGCTGTCTTGCTCGGAGACTGTCCTCAATAACGTTGGATTGACTGCGCTCAGAAATGACTCCATCAGCAGGTCTTGTGATGATTTGTCAGCTAAGATTGCCGCCCGCATTCGTCAACGGAATGAATCGCATTACAGTTCTGAACCAAGAGTTCTGAGCGAGGTGAAAGACCAGAGTCAGAGCAGTAGGTGAGTCACATAACGTGGATCTGATCTTCTCAAACGTCCTGACCAAATTCTAAGAGTCTGTTTGTCCTCTGTGTAGTCCTGCTGACACAACAGAGCCTTTCAGTCCTCCAATCTATCGCATTATGTCCAATGTTTCATTGCAAAAGCAGGATTCAGAAATTTATTCCACCACCTCATCAATAAGAGGTACAAAACAAGCTTAGTCTCGAATTTTGAATAACTGTTTTGGTTCTGTTTAAATATGTTTTAAAACCATTTGAGTACTTGTGTTTTTTTGACTTGCAGTCGACACGCCCACAAGACCAACTCCAGAGAGAGAAATTATCTGTGCTACTTTGAAGAAAGACCCCAAACTTGGCTTTGGTAAGTTATTTTTTTCAAAAGTTATTTTTTTTCAAAAGGTTGATTGATTTATTGATTGATTGATTTATTGTCTGAAGCATTTTTTACAAAATAAATAATATCAGGCCCAAAAGGCCAAAACAAAAAAATTACAGTCCAAAATAAAAAGAAAATTACAGGACAAAAGAAAAATTTACTTGCTAACACAAATTAATGACAGGCTAAAACAAGAAATTACGATGCAAAATAAAATGTAAATAATTATTTAAAACTAAAAATTAAAAATAAATTAACTATAATGCTAAAATTCCAAGAAATTAATTCAATACAAAACAATACAATACAATTCAATATACCGTAATGCATTTTGACTTGTTGCACTAAAGGTTTATCAGTAAACTGTCCTCACTCATCCTCTATTTTGGCAAAGGTTTTGTGATAGTTGGTGAAGACAACACAGGAAAACTCGATCTTGGGATTTATATTGCATCCATAGTTCCTGACGGGCCTGCTGATAAAGACGGCAGAATCAGAACAGGCAAGTGTCCTGTGTCTTCAATGATTCCACATGAAGATAAACCAATATTTACCTGGTATCCTTTACATTCAGGTGGTCGGTTGATCTCTCTGAACAAGATCAGTTTGGAGGGAGTGACGTTTAATACAGCTGCAGCTATACTGCAGAACAGCCCGGAGGAAGTGGAGCTCATAGTGTCCCAACCAAAACGTGAGCTCTTATAACCTTTTCATACTAATTAGCGTGGAAGCCTGTTTCTCCCACTAATAAAAGGTTTTGTCTGTTTTTGTTCTTAAAATTCCTTTCCCACTTTATATCTCATAATTGCAACTTATAAGACTTTAAAACTTTTTTTCCGGACTTGCGCGTCTATTGTCAGACTTTTGAGTTATATAGTGAGAATTTAATGTGAAACTTTTTTTTCTCAGAATTAGCACTTATGAAATCAGATTTGCTATTGAACGTCTTAGAATTGCCACTTTATACCTCTGAATTGCGAGATATAAAATCAGAAATTTGAAAAGTCAGAATTGCTAGTTATAACGTCAGAATTCAGACTTTAGAGCCAAAAACTTGCTTCCATATGCTTTTGAGTACGAACTGATGATGTTTTTTTTTTCCCAAATAGAGGATTTCCGGGATAGTAAGACCTCGCTGACTGCAGGGAATCTTGGGATGATGTTAGAGAAAGGCTTCGGCTCTCAAAACACCTTAAGTGCAGAATACAAACCTGTTATGGAGGAATTGGAGGAGACTCTCTCCAACATCATGGCTCCTAAAGTAGGGAAAAGGTTTCATATTCCAGTGGTGCGCATTCTAGATATTCAGGTATGATTTGTTGTGGTGCAAATTTTTTAGTTTTTTTAGAAAGTGACCATAAAAAAATATACATTTTTGTTTTTTCATGTAGGATGGCTTGTCCAATACCTATGCCAGATCAAGCTTGAGGACAGGAGAAGTGATATACATGGAGCTAAGAAAAATCAATGGCAGTTTGGGAATCAGTGTAGCTGTGAGTTTTATTTCTTTAATGTTGTAAACAATTAAAAGGGATATTTCAACTTATTTGTTTTTATTTTTAGGGTGGAACAAATACTAATGTACGGCACGGTGGAATATACATCAAAAATGTTCTACCAGGTGGAGCGGCAGATCAAGATGGAAGAATACACATAGGTATCATTCACCAAAGTTATGACAAATAACAAAACACATAATAGTGAAATATAGCTGCAGGTAGCAATAGCTGGGTTTGAAAATAGACATAGATCCACTTTTTAGTTAGTTATTCATTACATTTGGAATTCTGTGGTATATAGATGCTCAATGTATTCAGATAAATATATTTTCAATGAATGTGTATATAATATTATAAAGCTTTAAAAAATAGCTGAATGTCGTGTTATAGCTCCATTAATACATTGGCTTTGTTTGAATCTTACTAGTAATTCACTTTAAATCGTTTATGTTTGATGTTTTGTGTATTTTGAATTTGAATATTCTGATACAAAATCATTGCAAACACTTACTGTATAAAGAGTATAGTACAACTTTTACTGAGTGTTTTGTTCGTATTGTGCCTCGGAAGGGAACAATCTTAACCTTCTTAATCTGTTTAGTTGCCAGGGTAAATGCACATTTTTCTTGGTAATAATTAAAAGGATTTCAATAGAATTTCAATATCTAGTCCTGAGCTCAAACCCCTAAACATCACTGTACATTTCTTCTGACTGCCATGGTTCACAGAACTATTCATTGACGATCTATATATTACACGTTATATAGACACATGCTGTTTGTTTGAAAGACTGTTATATTACTGTATACATTTATTTTTTTTCAAATATGTTCCTGTGAACTGTGTGTTTCTATGAACTGTTAATTTGTTACGCATGTGTCGGCATAACCAGCCCGTTTTCAGTTTGATCTGTGATTCATGGAATTTGAATATGACTCAGCAATCACAGACTTGTGGTATGAATATGCAGCAGACTGACTGCAGTGACGCATGATTGAGGCTGACAGTTTCCTGCGCTCTTGTGTGTTTGACAGGTGACAGGCTGATCGAGGTGGACGGTTATAACCTTCGTGCCGTCTCCCACGGGCAGGCCGTGGAATGCCTGAAGAGGACGGGGGAGGTATTTAAAAATATTTACCTCAAAATCTCACTATCACTGTTACTTGAGAAACTTTTTAAATAGCTGCATCTTCCCTTCTTAACTGATGGTTAGTGTCGTCGTGTGTATATATCGTGACATGAATATATTGACAAAGTGACATGGTAAGAATTGTAAAAGTGGCCCAATTGTAAAAGTTGTACTTGCAACTAAAAGGTTGTGTTTACTCAAAAATGCTTAAATTTAAAGTTTAACTGGTTAAAAAAGCAGAGGAATTTTTTTTTCTAGTATTCCAGGCCACTAATTTGAAAGCTTTTATGTTTGACCATGTCAATTGCTTCCCCTGTTTGCCGGTGTCTAATTGGAATGACAGGGAAGAAGAGCAAACTGAAGTGACACGTGGTTGAGAAAGCATGTGTTAGTCATTACTTTTGTCTGGGTTAATAGGATTTTCTGGAGTTTGATGCTCACTTATGTGCTCAAGCTGACAAACTGTCACACATTGGAAATTCAATCATGTACAATACGTGTAGTTACAATCATATAGGACACACATAGATTAATCTATTTCTCACTGTATGTCTAAAATTAAAATATCATGTCCACAAATAATACTGAATTAATAATATTGTTGTTTATTACTTTATATACCATATGTAATTAGTCATGAATTGGGCTTTTAGGGGCACAAAATTCTGAGAAATGCAGTTAATTGCAAAATTAGACTTTTTGGAAGCATCAATATGTTTGTACTTCTTGCTATTTTGTATTGTATTGTGTTGTTTCAGGCAGTGAGTCTGGTTCTGGAAAGGGAACCTCCGGTGGTGCTGGACACTTCCAGCGGCTCTTCCTCGCTAGAGAGACAGAGATCTTCCTCGCCCCTCAGTGTGCAGAGCGCGCCCACCTCCCTGAGGAGAGATGTCACCATGGAAACGCCCTTGTCTGTCCGAGCCAAGGACTTCAGCTTTGTGTCAGATGGTGAGATGGGGATAAGAGCGGGAAAAGAATGCCTCAAAACATCTCAGCTGAATCTGACAGCGACACTGTGTTAGCTGTCACGTCTAGTACATTTCAACTTTAGGGAATCTTCAGGGCAAACACTGTGGAATTGTTTTGTCACTTATATTTTCCAATACTGTAATCTGCAGTTGATGTGGCTGGAAGTTTTACAAAACACCAGTAAAATAAATATATTTTTTTATTTAGTAAAATAAATAAAACTATTTATTTACAACAAACAGAAAGTTAAGAACTATTATCTAATAATAAACCCATTTATTTATTAATCAGAATAACTGATCAATTCAGTGAATGCTTGAAGTCCAGTGCATTGATTCAGTGACCAAACTATCATATTTAATAAATCACAATTTGTACATACGTACGTTTTTCATTATCTGTCAACTCAATTTTGTGCAGGTTTCTGTAGGTCTTTACACTCTCGTCATAAGCCAAACATGTGTTTTGTATGTTTAAGACAACATTCTGGAGGTGCCTTTGCAAAAGAGTCTCAGTAGACTGGGGTTCAGCTTCCTGGTTTCTGAGCTGGGTCCTGAGGAGGGAAGCGTGGTGCATGTTAAGAGCCTTTCTTCAGATCAAACTCCCGGGGATTCAGGGGTCCTGCAGGAGGGGGATGTGATCCTAGCTGTCAATGGAGAATCTGTACGAGGGCTCTCCTATGAGGTAACCACACTCCTCAAGTAACTTTGTGTTTGTTGTATGCAACTGATAATAATTGTGTTTTTTGTTTTTTTTTTACACATTTTAATGAATTTAGCACACCTTGAATCACAAAGTGTTTATTATTAGTATTTAGTGTGTGTGAATGTGCTTATTTGAAAAATGTATAAATAATACATACATGTAATTTATACAGTGTTATAAACAGTACTGTAAATATGTTCAATATATAAACGTATATTATTATACATATTTTATAAACATATTATATTATACTATTCCAAATATATTTAATATACAGACGTATTATAATATTTTATATTAATGTAATATGATTTTATGAAAATATATTTCTACCAATGTACACAAGACTAACTCACTCATGCAATCAGAACTAGAAATCTATAATCAGTTACTAATTGACTTATTCTCCATACTTAAAAAAATGTACATTAAAATGCTTCATACTTGTGTGCCTACTCCGAAATGACCACATTAAACGTAAAATAAATATATAAATGCTTTTGACAATTTGATAATGAATTTTGGTTGACAACCTCTTTGTTAACCAATCTTCTTCTTGCCCAAGGATGTTCTGCTGCTCCTCCAGAAATTTCCATCAGACACCAGGCTATCTATCTGCAGACCTCCAAAGACTGAGAATCCAGATAAAGACAAACTTTTGGTAACTTTTTTTAAAAGAAATACTAAAATGTTTTTCATCAAACATTCCATACTCTAATCACCCAGCAATATTGTCATATTTACAATTTATAATTTACATACGCTCTTTGATAGGGTCCTTCCCGCTCACTGAGATCCAGGTCTCTAGATCTGCGGGGACGGATTGTCACCCAAGACTTTAGTGATCTCTTAGAGAAAAGAGCGATAGAAATGGGACTGAAGACAGTTTCACCTGAAGAAACACAAACATCACACATCCTCAATGAGAGCCAAGAGAGTGAATGCATGCGAAACACTAAACCACCGAGTCCACCATTAACTCCACTTGCACCCACTGGTGAAACTGTGGAGACCAAATCACATACCATAATGGACCCTGGACCAGAGAAGAGATTTGCACCACCTACTCCTCCCCCAACTCCCTCCACGTGCAAAGCGACATCTGCCAACAAACCGCTAAGCTCATTAGCATTTGAGGAAACCTTTACAACGTGTCAGCAAGAGTCACAGAAAGATGTCTCAAGAAGCAACCATGTTTCATCTTACGCCAGGTAACACTCTAAATCAAGCTGATTTTCAGAAAACCCGACTGAAAACACACTGATTTGTCCACAGTCTCGCTACTCATGCTGCTGAGCAGAACATAAGTGGTTTCACTGCAAATGGTCTGACAGTCCTTGCTGATGAAGACTATCTGACCATCACCACATCAGCTCCGTTTCCTCTGAGCTGCAGCTCGGCTGTTTCCAACGATCTGCCTCCTTTATCAATGCTGGGCACACCTCCATCTTACCAGCAAGCCACCCAACCAGCAGCCACACCCGAGCCGCCGCCTCCCGCCCAGTCATCTGCTCCCTCAAATGTCAACAACCATGGCTGGGATGATGAAGAGGACGAGGAGGATGATGAAGATCCAAGACGAGTTCCGTGTCTTCTGTATTCTACTTGTGCGAGATATATGGCACATTTGCTGAATCACATCTTTGTTTTTCCAGGATGTCTTAAAGGAGTTTGAACTGACGGTGACTCTGACTAAATCATGGTCTGGCAGCTTTGGTTTTACTATTACCAGGAGTAAACTAGACAACTGCTATTATATCCAGGATGTGCTGGATAATCCTGCAAAAGCAGATGGCCGACTGAGAGCAGGAGACCGACTTGTAATGGTACTGTTCTTTTGAATTGGCTTTCCTGTAGAATTGGCTTGAATTGGCTTTCCTGTAGCTTAATCTTAGCTTTCCTAAAGGTTGTGGGTTTTGTCCTCAGGTAAATCCCTGTTCAAAGTTTGATATTTTGCATAAAACCTCTGCTATATGGATAAATAAAGCGAGTACTGTATTTTTCGGACTATAATGCACATTTAAAGTCCTGTAAAAATGTGTAAAGGTGTGAATTTATTTAACAACCAGCTTTGTTTGTGGCCACAGAGTCACTTTGACATTTACTTCTTCAAACCTGGAAGCCGTACTTGGAAAAAGTCAGTTTTAAAGACATTCTATATCACGTGAAATAAATATTTTCTAGATTGAAACATTAGAATGTAGAAATTGTATTTTAAACATTACTTTGTTTTAATTGTATTTTTTGTTAATTGATAAAATTTGCAGAAAAATTTTGATTGGGCTTGAATTTCAGCTATCACGGAATCACAAAACCTGCTGGGAATGATAAACGTTTTTTAGTGGTGCACCATATAGTCCGTAAAAAACAGTAAATGTTATGACAAACTTTGCCAATTTAACTATTTTTACCTTTTCTTTTAGGTGAACGGACACAATGTGACAAATGTGACAGACGATGTAGCGATTAGCATTCTCAGATGTTCCTCTAAAAGACTGCACATGGTGCTGGGCAGAGCTGTTCAAAATTTACTGCCACCACCACCTCCAGACACCCTTCAGGATGTTGTTATATCCAAGACTCTGTCTGGGCAGCTCGGTAAGGAAAAACTGCAGGGTTGGGACAAATGCTAAATCCTTATTGTGCATTCACACACACAGACTAGAGTATACACATTTGCAGGCTCCCTTCTCCAACACTAGAATGAGTTTTAGAGTCATAGAATGCTTGATCTTTGGAGTATTTGGTCCTCTGTTTATTTGTTTGCAACTCTTTGTGTAAATCCACAGTTACTTGTAAACATTCTTGATACGAAGATGCCCAGCCTTTCATAATATACGTAGAGTTAAACTTGACTTTGATGTGAATTTTGCCGACAGTAACGTATACAGAAAACTAATTTTATATTTAAAATTAGAACAGTTGCTGAATCAATTAAGGGAAAATCAACTATTAGGGACTCATCATCTGATGCTTGTTTTTTTTAGTGTGACAGAAACCATTTTGGGAATTCGGAAATTTGGTTTTGAAATGTCCCAAATTGATTCTCAGAACAGAATGAAGATTGTCTATAATTTAACCTATGTTTTGCTCTTCATCACAGAGAAAGTTTGTTCAGAAACGTATTTGCTCAATGGTTAGTTCAGAAGTTTGTTCAGAAAGTTCACTCACTTTCACCCTGAAAATTTGCATTCCTTACTTTGGCAAATTTGGAAAGTTCAACGGTGACTGTTTTAGTTTTGTCTCTAATCCTGACCTTCACAGATATCAGAAGGTCGTCTCTGATTGAAAGTTATTCTAAAATGACAGTCATAATCCTTCCTTCAAAATTAACTGAATAAATATGTAAATATAACACTGGGCCAGAAATGGCTGTAAGTTGGGCATAACTGTTTAATCACTGTACTTTTTAAATGACTCTGTTTTTCCTAATTCTGAACACAGATGAACAATGGACATTTTTCTTTTTTCCTAATTCCACATCGCTGCCTTGCGTTGGTCTTGGACTGAGAAAACAACTAAATAAACAAACTTGAACTAGAACTTGAACTGTACTATGATGTTAATTACCAGTTTATTTCTTTAATAATTGCCTTCAATCCTTGATAGGTAAAGAAAAGATAAGTAATTGTACATATTAATTCTAATTTGTGGTTTTGCATGTGCAGGCATCAAGTTAACTGGCGGTATTGGCAGCAAGTGGCAGGGAATTTATGTCCTAGAGGTGGTGCCAAACTCACCAGCAAGCGACGAGGGCAGCCTTCAACCCAACGATAAGATTGTGTATATCTGTGGAAGGTGCACTCTGGGAATGACCCTGGAGGACGCAGTAAAAGTGTGTGAGAGCGCACCACGCAAAGTCAGATTCAAAGCCATGAGGTGTGATCAATCATTTCAAAATGTAAATTATTTCTTGACATTATGTTTTGCTTTCATTAAAACCATTTCCCATTTCAGGGATGACCAGCCATTGACATCACAAGGTAAATGGAATGGTATGTGCTGGTTTCATTCTTTATTCCTGTTCCTTCATTTATTTTGGTCTCTGTGACGTCTTTGTTAAAACATGAAAAGATGAGAAATAATCTTGAGAATTGTAATTTTATGTGGAGTTATAAACTTCATCCTTCCCATGGGCAAGGTAAATGCTCTGGTTGACAGTGGCATGTGTTCTGTTGCTCTAGGCGTGTAAAGGCTTAGACAGGGCTGCGGAAGGAAATGCGATCGACGTGTTTCAGTCTTCAGTCAGTGTGAAGTGACAGAAATTAGGTGAAGAGCTGCTCCATTGGTGGTCCAGTGCAGCCCGGGCCTTCACCGCATGCTTCACTGGCCACACTGACATTTTAAGTGGATTGTCAGGTCTTATTAGAGAGTGTTTTGTCCGTTCTATGTAATTATGTTTCTGTTAATACGATTTTGATTTATTATTGTCTTTTTTGAGGGATGCTAAAGGCAGGTAGCAGAAACAGCACAGTTTTTAAATGAAGTCAAAGAACTTAATTACAGGAAATGTTTTTAGATATTTGTCTTTTCTGTCCTTCAGACAAAGGGCAAACAAATGTTTACAACTCAATAAAATAAGCAACTTCTTAATATTTATTAGTTATAAAATGTTTCTATAATTTTATTTTTATACGAATTATTGTATTTATAGTAATACTTTAGTGCTGATATTAACATTTAAATTTTGATATTAAAGGATAATATTAATTAAATAAATAAATCTAATATCAATATAATAATGTTTTGAAAATATAAATGTATTAATGTTTTTAGATGTATTACATAAATAAAAAAATTATATAAATATAAAATATTAAATAAAATATAAAAATATAAATATAACTTTAATGTACTGTGTGCATATGTTGAATATTTGTGTTATAAAATTGTATAAATTAATATTTTCTTGAATTTCTTTTTATATTTTATAATTTTTCCTCTATGATTTTTTTTTTACATTTTAGGTTTGTTTGACTGGAAGAAAGAGAGAAAACAGCTTCCCCGTCTTGAAGAGGCCAGCTCCCCTGACGTGGAGGCTTCTCCCACAGATGGTAAAGACGGGTTTCCTGTGTCTCTGTTGTCTGGGAGTTGTGGCATTAGATCTGTAGTGACAGACATGGCCTGTCCTGGTTTGAGGGCAGCGGGTGCAGGATTAATTATTAGCAAGGGACATGGCCTCCTCTGGCCGATCAGAGTCTGAAAAATAAAGGCCAGCTGGTATAGTAGGCATCCGGGTTGCTATGAGACCCCGATCCAGGAGGTCTGAAAGCTCTGACTGGCAGACATAGTTTTTCTACTGTAGGAGCAGGTCATCAGATCTTCCCTCCTGAAATGGAGTCAGAGTATGGAGATAGTAAGTTATGATGTTGTTTTGGGACGGTGTGGACATTTTTGGAAAATATTTTTTTTTAGATTAAAAGTAAATTCAACTTTTTAAAAGTTATTGTATTATTTGTCATTTACAGTTCAACCTGTTGCTGACAATGCCCCACGATTTCGGAAAAGATTGTCTGTTACATCAGAGCAGGAGGTAAGTTCTGAGATGTTGCATACTGTAAGACTTTTAATATTTTTAAATGAAACTTTTTTTGTATTTTATTTACTTATTTGTTTTTGGGAAAACTTTTCATCAACCAAATTGTAAATCATTTTGTTTATATACGTATATACAAGTATTTTTATGAAATGTGCATTGATTTACATATTAAAAATAGAATTAATATAATTAAGAATTAAATATATTAAAATAAAATACATTTATAATATAGTTAAAAAATAAAAAAAGAATTAAAATAAATAAATATATACATACATAGATCTCTTTTTTCGCCTTTTCTCCAGAGTTGTATTGTCCAGGTAGAGTTCACCAAGCCAGAAAGAGGTGGGCTGGGCTTTGCACTGGTGGGCGGAGTCAATGGCAGCACCCTAAGAGTGAAAGATATTTGCTGTGGGGGTGTGGCAGAGCAGGATGGTCGTCTACGAGTGGGAGATATACTTTTGGAGGTATATGCACATGACTTCTCACTCATTTCTTTTTATTTTATCAGCGTGATTTAGCAACTCTATTGAATGTTTTGTAGGTGAATGGCATCATCGTGTCTGGACTGAGTCACACTAAAGTTGTGGATATTTTGCGAAAGGCAGAGGGAACGGTCCAGCTGACCGTATGTAGGGACATCTTGCCCCTGTCCACCTACTCTGGTTCCAGCCGCTCTGCCGAAGTTTTCACCCATCAAAACACATCGCATTCTGCAGGTCAGATCCGGAGTCTCATCTCCAAAGTCTCATCTCTCAATTATTTTATATATAAATGCATTAAAATATAATATGACCACTAAGTAATAATTTGGGAAAGTTTTAAATGTATCACAGTTATCTATACACATTGCATTGAAATAAAAATGCAGTCTGTTTTTAAATAAACCATTATGCACAAACATTTTTCCTAATTTCTTTTTTGGATAGTTGCACCTATTCAACTATGTTATCATTCATTTATGCAAGTTCAATTGAAAATAATAGATATTACTTATTACAATGAGAAAATAGTTATTAACAGAAAAGAGAGAACATTATAAAAACCAACAACCAATGCAAGCTAATCAGGGGATTCTACTAAGTGCTGGGCAATTTACCACTGCTTAAAAAAAGTTATTTCGTTCATGTCAACCACATGTAAAACAAATCCGACCTCCGCTTTAAAGCTTTTGAGAGTTAACAGTCTCTTGCTTCATTTACAGCTCAAACAGACATGCATGCAGATCATGTGTCCTTCCAGACATCAGATTCTCAAGGTCCTAGAGGTGAATACGAGCAGGTATGACATTTTCTTGAGGTTTTGATTAAGCTGCAAGTGGGTGGAAAAACAATAGTGAGATGAATTATTTCTAAAGTGGACTCAAAGCCTTTTCTGGAAGAGAAGACAAGGGCGAAAAGCTAATCATATGACTGAATGAGACTGACTAATTTAACACCTAAAGGGTCACCACAGAATTAATTAGCGCCGCCTCCTGTTTCTCAGTGAGGAAAGCTCGGAAACTCAAATGACAGAAAGGGCGTCTTGGTTTGAGTTAACTCATCACCTTCTCATCTCCTCTTTCTTCCTCTTTCTCCTTTTTCTTTCTGCCGCTGCTTTGCAGGAAAGTCGAAACTGTACACCTACCTGTCAGAAGTGCTGCCCGTCTCTGGGAGTTACAGACATGCTACAGGAAAGGTGAGTGTGGAGGGATTCTGGAATATTCTTGTACATTTTTCCTGCTGCTTCTGCTGTGGAGTTTTATAGTAGCAGGCCTCGTGCGTCCAGTTAAAGCAAAGCGCAGAGTTTCGCCCGGGTCACTATTGTTTTATTCAGTATAACTGGATATAACGTCTCAAAGACTGCATTTCATTGAGGTGTTTGTTTTCTTTCTATTTGTTTTTTTTTTTTTTGTTTTGTTTTTTTTATGTAGCTGTCAAAAGGAATCACCACAGGGAGGCGCTAAAGAATCATTAATGATGTACAGGCCCAACTGACAATAATCACAGCTTTGGCTTCTAGTTAGGTTCACCTACAATACAAACCGCACTTGTTGTAGTCCATAGCACTTGCAATTAGCAGCTTTTTTACATTTTAGGTGGAAAAATCGCAGGAAAATCAGCCTTGCATGATAACAGGCCCCGGAGCGTAGCAATGTGGTCAAGGTCTCTGCTCATTCCTGCCCCGTACCCCCTTCAGGACAGACCCCCAGAAGCAGCATCTAGACACTTCTGCCAAGAAATCAGAGACAAGCCAGTCAGACGGCTGGAGCAGTGATGAGGAAGAAGATGGTGATGATGAAGACCATGCTTCCCTGTCATCGCACACAGAGACAGATTCTCACACAGGTCATTAGAACCTTTCAATTGGTTATTTGTTTCAATTGGCTTTTGATTACAATGTTTTGTGGAGATTTCGACTTGGATCTGAAACATGATGTAATGTTTTTTGCATATGCTTTTGTTACATTTAAGGTCGCCCCATTGTGTCGGAAGAGGAGCTCTCCAGTCTTGCAGTAATTTCTCCTCCGAAGAATGGACAGTACTCTGGGTCGAAGGTCAAAGTTCTCATCCAGGCCCTGGAAAAGTTAGACAAGCAGGATCTAATTAAAGAGTTCATGGTAAGTTGAAAAAAAAAATGAAACACTTCAGTTTGACTTATGACTTTGTTTGGTGTTTTGTATTCGGCTTGATATTTGCTGGGAAGTTTTCATCTCTTTTGGTTCTAATTATAACTCTCACTTAAAATCCGGATGTTTTTAAAATGCCTCTACACTTTATAATACAGAACAATCGACTGATATGTGGGGAAAAATAAATATTGAAAATCAAAGGTTTTATAATTGTTTGCCTTACTGTTCAGAAAATACAATAACCCGTATATTTTATTTTAACAAAGCACAAATGTATTGGAAACTGTAACTGCAAACTTTTCTCAATTGTTTACTAGACTTTAGAGCACTTGAAACCTTCAGATAACTGCCTGGTCGGAAAAGCACCTGAAAATCGTGAGAAAAACAGATACAGGGACATCCTTCCATGTAAGTCTTGTTCCATTGTTTGACTATAAAAAATCTATCTATCTATCTATCTATCTATCTATCTATCTATCTATCTATCTATCTATCTATCTATCTATCTATCTATCTATCCATCTATCCATCTATCCATCTATCTATCTATCTGTGTGTATACATGTATATATTTATATGTTTATCTATATAGTCACACACTATTTCTATGTTATTTCTATGATCGCCCACTAATGTGAGAAGGGATATGGCTTCAGTCTATAGGGTTACCATTTAAAGCGTGGAAGACATGACACAGCAGTTAAATGAAATGTAACCAATCCCCGGCTGTTTATTCCCCAGAGTCCGGCAGGGCAGGGTGTGCTTTACATTGCTGTGTAGACATCTACTCCTCACTGTATTTTACACCTCATCCGCCAGCACTGTTGGCCTTCCGGACCTTCTCGCGCGTCGGGTGCCGTTTTCACACCAGGTCCACTGATATCCTGCTTTAAACCTGGTGTGAAACATAAGGGCACGTTCTTTCGGAGGTGTTGTTGGTCTTCTCCGTTTAAAACAACAGAATTTTGCTGAAGAAAGTCAAACAAGAGATCCATAGATCTGCTTTCAGTGTTAATTGGAAACATCCATTCACGTGAAGGCCCGGAGAGAGTAGTATGTGGTTTTTTTCGGTGGCTGGTGGTGTGTATGTGAAGAGTGGCCTGTGTTTTGTATTGAAAAAATGGGGTCTCTTTTCAGAATAGACACAATACTGCGCTTCATGTGCTGGCGGGAGGCAGACCGGCCCTTGCCTGGCCTGGAGTGTTTGTTTATTATCACGATAACTCACTGGGCTTCTGTTCCCTGAATAAAGCGCCCAGGATTCAAAAGTGTGAGGCCCCTGGGACTTAACTACTGTTATTTCTGGAAGCAGTTCAAGGGCCGCAACCTCCTCCAGGAAGCCTGATGCCACCCATTGTGTAGGTCGCTCAGCACGAATTTACCTACTCCTAGTGACATACGCTTACCCCTCACACATGCCCCACTGTTTCTCACTCACTCGCTCAGTTTCATTTTTCAGACCCTTTGGGCTGGAG
Organism: Paedocypris micromegethes; assembly: GCA_028031935.1. Classification (NCBI taxonomy): domain Eukaryota; kingdom Metazoa; phylum Chordata; class Actinopteri; order Cypriniformes; genus Paedocypris; species Paedocypris micromegethes. The sequence goes on from CM051500.1 coordinate 20,954,190, forward strand.
AACATTTCGGGCTGTTTTTGCAAGCAGCCCCCTTGTAGAGAGCTACAGGCAAATCTGGGGCACATGGCACGCAAAGACAAGATGTCTCCTTAGACAAGCCGTATACTGTATACAGCGTTTTTATTTTTGAATTTTTTTTTACTTTTTATCATTTTAATTAAATTTATTTAGTCATTTTTATTTATGTATTTTTTTGCTTCCTTTAATTGTCATTTAATTGTACATTTGTATTTAATGTAACGTTTTAATAATTTATATTGTGGGTTGCCAACTATTATATAACACGTTAAGACATTTAGTATATGTGGTGTTATTTTTGCTAAAGTCATCACATTGAAAGAAAGAGCGGAGTTTGAGGCCGGGTCAGATTCTTTTTTTGGTGTTCTTGAGGTTTTCTCTGGTTTCCTTCAACAGTCCATTAGAGTCCGTGCATCAGTGACGCTGAGATTAACTCCAACTCTACTGCCACGCGAATTGAAAAATCATAGTTAAGATGATGAATAAAGTAGTCGTTTTCTTACAACTGGTTCTTAACACATACACATGTGGGTCACAGAATGGGCACTGGGCCTTTTGGTTTAATCAGTGCCTCAACCAATGAATGTTTAGGGGCGGGACCTACTTTCCAAATTGAATTTGTTACTTTTAATGACGTTAATGACGATATATTGTAGTATATTGTAGATATCTGGAATCTGCATGTGATGAAAGAGTTTACATTTTATGGAGAATATGTTAGATTTATGTTGTATTCGATTTTTTAAGAATAGACCTTTCCTTATTGCACACGGGAATTTTTTTGTTCCAAAGAGGCATTTAAACAAACAAGTATTTTGTTGATAATATTTCATATTGCGCAAATTGCACATTGTTTCTGTTAAAAGTCTGCTGCTGTTTTTATTGTGAAGCACCTTGGGCAAGTAAGTTGAAGTTAAAGGTGCTATACACTGTATTTCAATAAAACATGGAAGTTGAGAAGTTGACGTTAGTTACACAAGTTATTAAATCCAGCAAACTAAAGAAATATAGACGAAAACAACTACAGTTTTTCTATAATGATGAGTAAAGTCTTTTCATCATGGAGAGGAAAGAGCAATGACAGTGCTATTCTGTTCCTCCGCAGAGGGGGGCAGTGGGTGGTGGGTGTCTTTCATGATAAATGGCAGGTTATTAATGGCATACAGTATAATGACTAGTTTATTTCTAATAACTACAGAGGCCACAGCAGTGTTGTATAAAGTCCCTAAGAGTTTCTTAAGCACAAAAATAAAGACATCAGTAGATAGTGGCAATTTATTTTATACACTTTGCACAGAACAGAAAAAGAACAGATGGAATAAATAAACCAGTGTTTGTAGAGTCTGTGTACGATTTCATACACTAAAAACAGATGCTCAGAACCACAGTTGAGATTATTTCATCTTCTGACTTTTATCAGCGGAGTTTGGAGATGTTTAATAGTATTCTTCAGATAAACTGTTGAAATTTACTAGGTCTTATTTTGAGATAGGCCCTGGTACAGTGTATTCTTAAATACTTGCTAGGGTTTTTTTTAAGGCAAACACATTCTATCTTTTAATTATACAATGCAATGTTTTGACTAGATACATCAGATGAGAATATTGAAGGCTATTCTCACCCCAGTCCCCCATTTTTCTTCCTCTAGGATGTCCAGCCGCACAAACCTGAGAGTTTGTTCTGTTTATTTTGAGTTATTTGTTATACCATGGGACAATTTGTTCCGTCTCCTCCATGGCAAAACTAACAGAATTGCATTCTTGGTTTGCAGATTAATAACACTGTTGGCGACCAAAGCCAACAACAGCAATCTCTTTTTTACTGGAATGCCGAGGCCCCACATAAATCTCCTACCTGAAACTCAAATGAAAATTAGTTTGTGGCTTGGAAAACACACGTTTGATAAACGCAGAAGAGTTATGTTTGTTTGCTCATGCTTGGGGTTTGATTGACTCTGAAAAAAGTGATGTTGTGCTGATTGAGGTTTACAATTGTTTTTTTTTTTTGTATTTTAGCTGGATTAGATTCATTTTAGCTGAACAAAGATAGATGAATAGATATATAGACAGATGGACAGACAGACAGATAAACGGATAGATAGATAGATGGATGGATGGATGGATGGATGGATGGAGGGAGAGATAGATAGATAGATAGATAGATAGATAGATAGATAGATAGATAGATAGATAGATAGATAGATAGATAGATAGATAGATAGATAGATAGATAGATAGATAGAAGAGAGAAATGTACTTTCTTACAGCTACAGTAACTAAAAGAGAATATGTACACAATTGTAATCAATGTATACATATATAATATATATATACACAATATAAATAAAAAATATATAGATATATAGAAATATATAGAAATATATATATTTTATTTATATATATATATATATATATATATATATATAAATTAAACCTGTTTTTAAACAGCTTTTAAACCTTTTTTTTTTCTACTTTTGTTTCCTTGTCTTAAATCAAGGCCATGCAGTTTTGCCCATGAAAGTCCACATTTGTGAAAAATAGAGTCATCAATGGTGCCTAATAGTACGAGAGTTACAGTAAAAATGTGTGAGTTCATGTAACACCATATCACTTATATACTACCTCCTAATCTACTATTTGAAATGCCAGATGACAAGACTCGTGTTCCAGTCGGAGATAACGCAGGCTACATCAATGCCAGCTTCATACGGATGAAGGTGGGCACAGAGGAGTTCTTTTACATCTCTTCGCAAGGACCTTTGCCTGGCACTCAAGATCACTTCTGGCAGATGGTGTGGGAGAACAAATCCGACGTCATCGCCATGATGACTCGAGAAGTGGAACGTGGCCGTGTCAAATGTCACAAATACTGGCCCGAGAAGCTCAACACTCCCAAAGAAACAAGCCGATACCAGCTCATCCTGGACAATTATCAGATGCTTGGCTATTTCCACATTAAGATCATCAAGATGGTGGAAAAAGAGGTTAGGAGATTGAAGAGCTGGGGAGCTTGGGGTCATTCTTGACTGATGTTTATTCTCGTAGAGTGGAGACATTCACTTTGTGAAACATCTGAAGTTCACCACGTGGCCTGACCATGGCACGCCACACTCGTCCGAGCAGCTGGTGAGGTTCATTCGCTACATGAGGGCGGTCCACTCTAAAGGACCAATCACGGTGCACTGCAGTGCCGGAATCGGCCGAGCTGGGGTCCTCATCTGCACCGACGTCATCCTCAGTCTCACCGAGAATGACCTTAGCGTGAGTAGCACCTTTAGTATTTGATAAATATAAAAGATAAATAAAGTCCTTTAATGCATTGTCCCTATTTTTACAGCTATTTAAAGTTACATCAATTTCTCTAATAACATTACAATCATAATTGGTGAAGTGACATCTATAGACAATTTCAAGGATCATTTATTGTTTTTTTTATAGGGACATGTATTGATTTATTCATTATTTAATTTGGGTTCAGAACTGAAATAGTCTGAAATTGGTATTATTTTTCCAGTAGACTTCAGTGTTAGGACGACATGCGTTGCTCATCTCAATGAGAATATTGGGCTATTCACAAACACACGCACAAACAGACGCACTCAGAAACCTGTGTTTAAAGGTCCTGGTCCCGATTAAAACCTGCAACCTAGCCCTACATAAATCTAGTTAATTTTACATTGCAATTTTACATTGCAATCATTCTGTCACATTCTAACTTTAATAACACATTGATAATAAATGTTCTTTCATGTGTAATTATTGTTTGGAATATATTCCTGTTATTCTGGAGATGCAGCTCTTATTGTTTGACCCAACTTGATAATACCGGGTTTACAGTAATTCATAGGCAAAACACACACACACACACACATTGTTTCCTAACAGCACATGAACTTTAAGTCTGAACTAATTTTCAATTTAAATCGGGCTGTTTTTGATCAGAATGTCTTCTGTTTACAAACAAGTCAGTATTATTTTATTAATGATATGATGGTTGTGTTCTTTAGATTAACGTCAGCAACCTAGTAAAGGAGATGAGACTCCAGCGGCATGGCATGATTCAAACCAAGGTTGGTATTTAGTTTTATTTCACTAAAGACTTTTATTTTGGAAAAACTTTGAAGAGCCAGTTGGAGTCCACCTGATGTTTTCTTTTAAAAAGCTTATGAAATATTCATGAGTTCACAAAATATAAATGTGTCATGAAATTGTTTAACGTTTAATTTGTATGTGAATGGAACGTTGGAAAACACTTCTACACTTGTTATGTCATCCGTCAGAGGATATTTAGCCGTTCTTCTTTGATGGTTTCAGGAACAATACCTCTTCTGTTACAAGGTCTGGCTGGAAGTGTTACAAAGCATCTCAGTACTTCACGGTAACCACTGGCAAACCCAAGCCTCCTCGTGAAGAAATACAACGTCTCAAAACTGTTTCCTTCGGAAAGTGGCAGAACGATTTTCTCATCAGATCGATTTTAGGAAAACCCTAGAATGTTAAAAAGGCACCTTTTTTTGTTAATTTTGCTATGTTTTTGTGTGATCTGATATATATTTTTGCACCATTTTGGGCTTTATAATACTTCATAGCCTTTCTGGACTCTTAGTCACTTTGCCTTTATTGTTTGTAATTCTTGCGTTTCATTATTTTTGTTTGTCTATTTTTTTAAGACAATGCACCTCATTCAAACTACCTAAAAACCAGAAGTGATCACTGGTTCCCGACATGTCTCTTAAGGATGTTGCGTCTCACATTGGTGTGGCATTTCATGGTTTTCTTAAAGACATCGAGTAGCTCGACTTTTCTGTTTCGACTTTGTCAGTTTTAGCAAAGTGCCTTTTGATTTCTCAGCGAGTGCAGCTCATCGCTCATCTTTCGTTATCTGACTGAACGAAGCTGTTCCACCTCTTAGCTCCAAACTGGAGGAATTAACCCAAAGAAGTAGGAGTGATGCTAAGAGATTACGAGCCCCTGCCTTCTAATCTGTATGTATAGCCACTGAAGTTCTGCCAGCATGACCTTGGGAATCAGTGTTTGACTCGTGTCGGACAGCAGAGCAAGTGTCTGCTTACACATCTAATGGATGGAGAAAGCTTGCCGCAAGAGCGCTGTCTGAAGAAGACATCGGACGGTAATTGGGCAGAAAATGTGCAGACAGATTGAAAAAGGCACCGGACCAATAATCTGTGATGTTAAAGCACATCTCAGTGCATTACCGCTGATCTACGCTTGACGCAAACCAACAGCACAGTTCTCCGCAGCACAAAAATGTCTTAAGCTTTATGTATTAATCCGCACAACCGAGAGGAAAAAATGCCACGTTTGACTTTTCCACAAGCAGATATGATTCAACTATATATTAAGCCTATGTATCACTGTATAATTTATTAACCCTGTACTTTGACGGACTGCATCACTATAAGACGTCTATGATGACGATCAGCCATGTATTCCTCTGACTGTACCCATTTTTACCAATAATAAAAAAAGCACATTAACCCCAAAGTGTTTCTGAAATTATTATGTCCACTAAGGCCCTGAAGTGGTTCCCCGAGCAGACACGTCTCCCCGCGCTTGATCTGTAAACATCCTGAGGTTTCTGCTTGTCACTGCGGATAATAAATTTCACTCGGAGAAATAAAAACCCAAAGTTTACAGCCAAAGCCGTGTTGTGTTGTGTTGTGTGGGCTCCACTCGACTTTACTGCCGAGTAAACACCGGCTCTCACCTCTCCTTTAAGACGGCACGTAAAGGCATTTGACCTTGGAGTCAAGGTGGACGTCCTGCAAAGTCACATTTTGGGGTCTTCTAAGTTCTTTCCAACACACTTTTGTAGCTCAGCTTTTGTGCTAGACTGCTAAAAGCAAGTTATACTTTTACCTAGAGGAGGAGGTGTTGGAGTTTCAGTACTTCAACAATAAGTCTTTGTTGGAAAAAAGACCAGAGTGTGCTGAAAATTAAAACATTTTCCCCGGCTGATGTAAATGAAGGCATGTTTTGCAACCAAACAGACCCATCTGGATTTCATTATGGCCTCTGTTTTCTCCAACATGTTCTCCAAATGTTTCCAATTACTAAGACCAACAATGCCACTGTTGCCCGGCTGTAAACATAATGTGTTGGTTGAACGACATTCCTGACGTCTATTGTGTTGTTTTGTAGATGTTGGCAAAGCTGCCGTCGTCTTTACATAATTATTGTTGTGGTTTTCTGCAACCATTGCTGCTTTTTTCATTCCATGAAGTGCGAAGGACTCCACAAAAGATCTGTTCATTCGCACAAAGCCGTTTTCAGGAGGATGTGTTTAGTCACTGACTTGCTTTAGCCATTGATCATGTGATTGAAAATGTGTATTGGGTTACAGAAATGTGAAAACGTTATCTGAGTAAAGCCCTCGGCCATCGTGGGAGAGTTCATGAAGACAGAGGCGTTTATTTCTCTGTCATGGTAAAGTCATCTGGACCTTTGTGTTTGGAGAGAGCCGTGAATTTATAAGGTTTCGAAAGTGTGGAGATGATCTAACAGCCATGTACAACCACCAGCTCGTGGCTTTACAGCAGAATTTAAAAAAAATTGACTTTTTGATTCGTTTTCTGCAACAAAAACAAAATTAGATTGGAATTTTAGTGGAATAGATTGAGCATGGTATCTCAAAATAAGAATAAATCTCATGTCTTTTCGTGCAATATTAAAATTACCTCAAAATGACACGCACCAGACTAATGATGACTTTACTTGCCAGTTATGCTATTTTTAACATCACTAACTATGGAGAACGAAGAATACCGTCATTATTAGGAATGAATGAATCTGAACTTGAATAAATACAGCTGGTGCTTCGCTTAGAACGAACCCGGGAGCGAAAGGCAAGAGGTGATGAGAAAAGCAGAGGATTATGTTCACGTCTCCATTAGTAAAGCAGTGCAGGTGTTGACGAGGATGCTGGTCCAGAAGTGTTTCTCCAGCGGCGAGAACCATCTCTCAGGCTTTGTGAGCAGCACACTATCAGCTCAGAAACTCAAAATGTGATTTCCTGATCGGGAAGCAACAGAGAATCTGCATTTCTGGGTCAGCGCAGTCCATCGAATGCTTGTTTTCTTTCAAATCATCCTTTGTTTGGAGACGGTCCCCTGGCATCTCTTTGTCGACTAAGTGACACACACAACAACTACTCATTATGGCATGAAAAAGCCTTTTTCTAAAAAAAAAAATGTCAAAAATAGAGAAAGAGTAGAAATGAAAGGGCATGAACTTTGAGATTAATTTGTCCGATTTGACAGTGGGACCCTGATTTGGCTCAGTGTTTAGTGTAATTGTAACTGTAGTGCTAATGTATGCATCTGATAAACATATTTATGATTAAAAAAATAAAACTTATTAAAAAATTATCCATTCCCAGGAATTCTCCATCTTCGGATGTTTTTCATTCTTTTCTTGTTTATCGTGGCTTTTTGGTCACATGTCATATGATTGTATTTACTGTTATCTCCAGCTATCATTGTTATCTTTGAGTCTTTTTCATGTTATCATTTGGTTTTGATTATTATTTTTTGTCTTATAGATTTTCCCTCCCAATTCTCTCTTCTGAGAAACACTGCCACTTGAGTACCGGTACTTGTTTAAAATTGTCACTTTAAAATGTACAAAAGAAGATTATAATTGCTATTATTTTAATAATATCGTTCATTTTTATTTTTATTCCTTATTTCATATTTTATACCTCCTGAGAGTGTTTTGGCCCATCTGGACACGCTAAAACAGTTTCCAAAGTGAAACTTTAGTATCACAGAATTACCAGTAAAGCCTTTTATAAACTTAAAATATGGCCTATAATAACACAATATCACAGTCAAGTCAACGTCAGTTTATTGTCAATTCTTCTTAACACACTCGACCTTAAAAAGAATTGGAATTGTATTTTATACTCATCCATAGCCAGCAAGATACATTTATTAAAAAATAACACGAGTATTGAGGCCATCACACTGAGCCAGAAGTCTAAATTCAAGGAATCATGCTAACAAAAACGTATCCACATCACTTTGAAAAGTTCATTAAAGAAAATTGGCATCTAAAGTCCGAGGCCATGGTCCTGAACTGGGTGATTTACTCTTTAAGGGGAGATCCTGCCCAAGTCAAGTGGAGAAGTATAAGTATCTCAGAGTCTTGCTCACGACTGAGGCTACAAAGGAACATGAGACATACAGATGGATCGGCGCAACGGCAGCAGTATTGAGGTCAGTGTACTGGTCCGTTATGGTAAAGAATGAGATGAGCAAAAAAGCAGTTTCCAATTTACCAGTCAATCTACGTTCCAACTCCCACTTTTGGATCACAGCTGAAAGTCACAGATACAAGCGGCTGAAATGAGTTTCCTTCACAGGGTGAGGAGCTCTGATTCTTTGAGAGGAGTCAGCCGAGGTGGCTTGAGCATCTTCTTCAGATGCACTCAGAGCGTCTTCTAGAGCACTAGAAGAAGACCCAGGACATGCTGGAGAGACTATATGTCTCAAAGCTGGCCAGGAAATGCCTCGTTGTCCTTCTGGAGGAGCTGAAGGATGTCGAGGAGGTGGCAAGGAGAGGGAAGTCTGGGCGTCTGTGAAGGTGCTGCCCTCTCGACCCGACCCCGGATAAGTGCATTGTAACAAATGTTTGTATTTTTTAACATATTTACATATTTACAGTGTACTTACAGAACTACAGCATTGCACTGTATTTACAGATTTGCAGTATTGCTGTATTTTTCTATGAATTGTAGAAGCATGCTAACTAATTGCTGTTTTTTACACTACATTCAGTGCATGCTTTTAAATGTAGACTACAAATACATTTTCAACTATGGAAGACAGATTTGCCATCGGTTGGCAATGGGACGTGCGCACCAAAAGCCTGCTGGCTCTTGTCTCACCATCGCTGTGTGTGATGGGCATCGGGGTGACATTGGCTGCGTTTCTGGGTGCAATTCAACCCCTAGCCTGGGTAGCACTTTTGGGTGGTTGCTATCTGGGTGATAGTGGGACTAATAAACGGGAGTCTCTCAGCGATGAAAGTCTCTAACATTTGTAATCAATGTATCAGTTATGACAAATTATTCAAAGCAAGCTGACTCTGACATTATTATATAATTATAAATTAAAATGATCATATTAAAATGATCAGATATAGCAACATAGCTCAATTGTCATGTCATCAATTCCTCATCAGAAGCTGCCATTTTGGAATTTAACAACTAGCACTTTGTTTGCAACCTTAAACATTGCTACTGTAATTTTAGAAAGATGGCTGTAAGCATGTAAAGTTATTTTACAGCAAATCTCTGCAGCAGTCTGTAATTTTACAACAAACTTGGTCATTGTAATTTGCAGTGCTAAATTACAAGCAACCAAAGTGGCCAGTACGTTACCATAAATTTCACAGTAAATGTTTCATTGCGTGGAAAAAGATGGATGGATTAATGGGTTAACATTAAACTTCTCTTGGGAATGGAATCCCACAGGCTTAGTGTTGTGAAACCCACAGAATCAGATGTGAATTTCATTTGCATATATAAATAGTGCAGCTGTGACTTGTGGTGGGGAGTTGTGCGTGCTACCAGACGTTGCAAGTTCGAATCCCACAGCGAGCTTCCACAATTAAAGCGTTCTTGATCAAGATACTGACCAGCACATGCCCCCCGGCTGCCCGGCTTAAGGCTGCCCACTACTCCGGTGTGTGTTCACTGAAACAAACAAAAAAATGGTTAGTTTAACTTGCCGAAACCATGTGTTTTGAGCGATTATTTTGAGCTATCTTTAAAAACTCGAAATTTCCATGACACTGCAACGATTTGTTCTTCCAACGAGTTCCTGTCATTAACACCACTGTGTGCTGGCGAGGTAGAATGAACACCTTTATTCAAAGCCCAGTTAAATCCTGTGCCCTGCTCCATTAACCATTCTGTAATTATGGCTTAATGACGTTCCATTGCCGTCCGAGCCGCAGAACTTCAAGTTCTTAGTTAGAGATGACAGCACTAACATGGCTCTCCTAAGGTTCGGGAACATTAGATTGCGTGTGTTGGCATCATAAATCACAGACAAACGCGTGTGACAAAGGCACGTATAAACAATTCACATGACTGTATGTTTCTTATCCCGACCGCTATTGTGTATATTGGCTTAGTTTGTAGTTTTTATTGTGGACAAAGAATGAGAAATATTGTTTCAGAGGTGATAAATCTGAAAGTTGTTTAACAGAATTCCACACACCCAGGGGTCTGGTTTGCGGGGATAACCGAAAACAGCTTGGAGTGGGAAACCTGAGTCTCGGTTGGGGGACTGGGACACTGAAGATGACTTGGCAGAGTAAGATTCCAATTACCCATGACACCAGATGGAAAGGGCACGATTGACACTCCGAAGCATCATTGGCATGATTCTTCCACAGAGCAAATGACACAGCTCTCAATATCAATTGAGGTTTTTACCGGTTAATTACACTGTTTTTTTATCATTACTATACTTCACAGCATTTTACAGTTGAATCCAAAAGCATTTATACTGTACAGGCCTTGAACTAACGAGGTTTTATTCTACCTTTGGATTGTTTTTAAATAATTTCAAATCAAAGTTGTTTTCACTGTTTTTTTTTTAATTATTATTTACTTCTTTTTACTGATTAAACCAATAGCATTTGGACAGTACTAGCCTTGCATAATAATAATTTTACCTGTTAATAACATGGTGATTTTTCTTTTTACAGTTTCAGTAACTATTACTACTTTACATAATTTCACATTTTAAACAAAGAACATATTTACAGTACAGGCTTGTATCACGATTTTTATTTGTACCTACTAATTACGTTGGGATTATTTTTTAAATTAATTTTAATTAGGTATTTTACCACCAACTTATCACAGCATTTTACCTACTTAAACCAAAAGTATGTTTAGAGTAAAGGTCTTGTATTCACTTAATTGTTTTGACGTGTTAAGTAAATTACATTTAAATTTGTATTGTCACTATTGCATTTTATTGTTACTCTTAAGGGTTTATTTTCCATTTGTTTGTACAAAGATGTTAAGTAGAAGTTTGGCTTATTTATACTTCGGTAATTGTTTTCTAACCTACTTTTTACTTATACAGTCAACTCCGCGTAAGTGCACATCGCTTTACTGCTAAATTTGTTTCTCTACACGTCTTCAGTCCCGTTTTGAATCCCATTCAAAAGATAGGGAAACAGCTCCGGTTAAGAGCAGCATTGCACAGCCGCATAACTGCATCTCCGCATCATTTCTGTGCATGCGTTAAAAAATTTCTAGAACCCCCACCCCCCACCGAAAAATTCAGTCCAGGTCTTCTGTGAATCCATTCCAGTTTGAAATATTCGGTTTTTAATAATTGAGTTTTTTGTCAGATGATAGTAAACACGTTTTTAATATAACCATTAAAAAACCCCATCTTTAATAACCCAGAACTAAAACGAGTGGCCAATTTCTACAGTTGTGTGACAAGGGAATTTTTTAAAGGTTACACTTAAAGCATTATTTTTATAAACTGACTAAATGCCTTGAACAGACTTCTCAAAAAAATGGAATGAGATGCCTAAATAAAACAAAGTCAAATAACAAAGTTATACTTTACTTACCTTTTAAAAACTATCCATGTTACTCCAATTTCATTATTTTTGTTTTTGTATTTCCGTGTTGTCATCAATCTTAAAAAGTCATCCGGATAAAGAACATTCATGTCATGCTTCTTAACTTTTTTCAGCATTATACTAGTGACAATACTAGTCATCACATTTTACACTTGGAAACAAACAGTAATGTTTAGTAGTCCGCATTTATGGTTCTTTATTGGGAAAGCATTGTAACAAAATGTATTCATTTCAATGTAATATGTATATACAACATTTGAATATAACAATATAGTCCTATAGAGGCATTTTTCATTGCACTACTTTTACTTTTTTACTTTAAGTAGTTTTACCAGTACCAGTAAAAGTAAAGTACCAGAGTAAAAACTTTTATTTTCACAGAAGTATTTTTTAACTCTAGTATTTATACTTTTACTCAAGTAACAAATGTGACTACTTTTGACAGCACCAGAAAACTTTCCAACTTTAGGCTATTGTTTCGAAGCTGTATGGAACCGAGCAACACAACGTTTGTGAGTGTCCCTGTCTGGTGAAAAAGGTAATTAGCACCTGCTTTCAATTGAATTACGCTGATGTCAAGCCAGAGATATAGATAAATCATGTCTCACATCATCCAAGATGCGCTTGAATTAAAAAACGATTCCAATGAGGTAGCAAACACTCCCGACTTCCAGGGAAGATCGTTTGTCTTCATCAAAGATGGCTATCCTTGAGTAGCTCAACTGAGGCCAAGTAATGGAAAAATGCAAGGAGATGTGATTGTTGGGAGCAATAATAATTTATTACATCGTGCTGATGGAGCTCAGGGAGCCATTTGTTTTCATTAATGTGAATCTGAATTACCTTCCTGATTAAAACGTGACTTTGACAGGCAGAGGAGTTGGGATCTGGGAGACAGGGCTGATGAGACCCCCAATTTGGGTCATTTGTTCTCCGCACAAAGAGTGGGTGTGCAGTGCTTTTCCATGCGGCCTTCATTTGGCGTTTGATTGGATCTGAGGCATTGAAAGTGACGGACACAAAGTGGAGAAGGGTTGTCCCAGATTATTAAAGAGACTGTCTCATCCACAACCGTATCTGTTAATTATTTTTCTGAAAGACAACGGTGAAATCAATGCTGTTACACCAAATACGCACCAAGACTCTCTTTTTATTGGTAATAAAACTAGTATAGGTACATTTAAAAAGATCCGAATTACAAATAGGTCAGTGACATAGCGCTTGGCAGACTTTCTCTAAACATCACTGTCTGTCAGGAGTAAAGCTGAAAATATAATACAGATGTGTCAGAGAGCACACAGCTGGAAATGAGTGTTAACTCAAGAAACCTGCCTGACTTTCTTCAGATGTGGTTGGCCGCTGCTTATCTGATCATTGGAGGATTCAGAACTACTAAATGGATTTATATTCTCACTTAGAGGTGGAAAATAAAAACAAATATGTATATATAAATATAGATTTAAAGTTTAAAAAAAAATAAAAATAAATTGACCAGAAAATTATAGAAATCTAATTTTTAATTGAACAGTTTGCTTTAAAAAATGTATCTGTTGAAGTCAAAGTCTCATTTCAGAAAATTGTAACATCAATGTATCATTATATTTTATTTAATAGTGAACATTTAATATATACATATAATATAATGTAAAATGTAAATGTAATTTTAATGAGTAAATGTAGTAGTGTGTTAATTGTGACGAATACTTTATGTCTGCTTGTTTAAAACTGAAAAAAATACCACAGCGTCATGTGAAACATTTGAAGTTGTGGTGGATTAAAGTGAGTCTACCTGTAGATGGCATAAGAGGACTCAGATGCGTCCTTCAGAGCGTTTCCTAATGATAAACTAAGGGAAGTGAAGAAGTAACAGGTAAAAAAGTTTTCCGTGGATGATGTGTTAGTGTTGAAAAGGTTTGTAATTAGGTGTGGACAGGAAATCATTCAAAATAATTTTCCTTTTTTTATATATAATAAGGTATAATGGCTTTCATTAAATACAAACTACTTTTAGTTTAGGAAAAAATGTATTCACATAGTGTATATTTCGAATTCCATATCTCCTCTCTCTCTCGTTCTCTCACTCTCTCTCTCTCTCTCTCTCTCTCTCTCTCTGTTAATGTCAGACACTCTTCTTGTCTTCATTACCTTACTTTGTCACATTACTTGTCTGTCTTTCTACCTCTCACTCTCTACTCTCTCTCTCTCTCTCTCTCTCTCTCTCTCTCTCTCTCTCTCTCTCTCTCTCCCTCTGTCTTTCTCTCTCTTGCTATTAGAGGCTTTTTGTCTTTTTATTCCTCTCCCTGTGTCTGTCTTTCTCTCTCTCTCTCTCTCTCTCTCTCTATCTATGTGTGTGTTAATTATGTGTGTGAATGAAGAGGAAGTGCTTGAGGTATCTGGAGGATAAAATTCAGGAAAAGGGATGTGGAACGTGGTGACTTTTTCACAGGCCTTTCATTATAGTCACATCATTAATAATAAACGACAGCAATGGTGTGTCACTGGCCGACGTGGAAGCGGCTCAAAAGCCTCAGTTTTTTGTAACATTAACCCGCTGTTGGATGAAAGTCTCAAGCAGAAACAATGGGAAATGGGAGCTTGTCTGTCGCTATAAAACACACACACAGTTCCTTCTCATCATTGGCAGATTCGGCTCCGGTTACTGCACTTCCTCGTAATTCATCACTTGTCCAATCAAAAGGAAGAACTGTCGCCCCTAGTCCACAGCTCTGGTTTCCTCCAAATATTAGTCAATAATCAGGCGTATCTGAGGCGGTTTGGACGGAGACCTGAGGAAAGACACATGAAACACTACAGAGTTTTTGTATTTGTATGTTTTGCCAGCAATTTACTTTGGTAACAGCCTAATTGATTCATAACAACCTGGATCAATTTCCCGCTCTTTTTCTTTGTCCAAAAACAGCACGAATTAGAAAGTAAAGCACAGGAGAGGAAAAGGATGACAAGGGAAGCCCAGGTGACGTGTTTTCACATATGGAATCCCCTGCGTCTGTGGCCAGCCAGTTACATTTTCCAACCTTCTTAAACCAACAGCCATTTCATGAGAAGCAGAAGACATTCAAAGCCGGCCACTGTTCTTTCTTCCCCTCAAAAATCCACTGAAATGTTCAGATGATTCTCTCAAAAGCCCTGCACCAAAAGAGAATGTTCTACATCACGTCTATAAAGGAACAATGCAGTCTTGTTATATACAAATATTCTCAATTCATAAAACAATGGAGAATCAGCATAATCTAGATTTAATCTAGATCTATGATGGATGGGATGAATGAAATTACTGTCACATAAAAAAAAAAAAATGCTGAAGAACACATGGATACCGGGAACACAAAATCATTTTTGTGAATATGGGTAAAACAACTAATTAGCAAAATTAGACATCTACAGTCAAATTTTCCTGAAGTAAGTTATATTTATAAGTGAATTTAAGTAATCTGGTGTTACAAAAAACCTTTATTTAACCAGGTAAAAAAAAGTCATTAAGATCAACATTTTTTACAAAAGGTCAGCAGCATATGTTAAAAATGTATGCAGTTATTTATTAAACATATTTTTAAATAATGTTGTTTTTAACTCATAATCTGTCCTTTAATTTTCTTTAAAAAAAAAAGTGAAATACTGTATCTCAAAAATTAGACGTCTAGGATCCCAGAGATCACAAAATGGTATGAACGGACCCCCGTTATTTTTTTATGACTGCCTGTTACTGACGCAAACCCTAAGATTCATTGCTATGATTAATGCCGCCAGACAAAGAGTGTTCAGATGCTTTTGTTGGGAAGTGTGAAGCGCACAAATTGTTAGTGAAATATTAGGTTTCCCTCCTCCAACCATCACGTTTTAGAAGGGCCATCTGCTTGCTATTGTTTTTGGAAAACAATATTCTCATTTTCCATGTGTTTTTCCAAATTTTAAACTAATATTTTTACTGCTCAGGACAAAAATAAAATAAATTGTCTTTGGACACAAAACCATGTGTGGGTTTATATCCTTCTAAATTAAGCACTTAGAATTTACATGCATTTATCCCAAACAGCAACTCGCATGCATTTAAGAGTCCAGTGGGATTTTAAAACAATACATAAAACACAGAATAAAAAACAACATTAATTATGTGTCCACATAGAGGTTATCCAACCATTTAGGTCGTAACAATTTCTACAAACTGAACAGAGAGCAAGGCCGGCCAGCAAATGCTTAAATGTGTCAATTATGGTTTTGTCATTGTTAAAAAACAGAAAACCACAACTTCTATTATTTACTGTGTTTCGTTAGTAACATTATTATTTAATGAAATGATTCTTATATGAGTATATAGTTATTCTTAGTGAGTATACACATTTTTTTTTTTTGCAGAAGAGACCTAATTAATTTCTTCCATAAAGTGACTTGTACTGTTTGCATTTGATGTTTTATTGGCCTTTGGGCTCCATTTCGCTGCCTTTTCTCTACCTGAAGCTCTACCACAGAAGCTTCATTGTAATAAAGCATTCTGACATACATTGTTTGCCGTTGAGAATTGAGCTGGGGGTTCTTTGGCCTGGTCTACAGTGTGAGCGCTAGCTGCAGCTCTCAGTGGGTGAGTGTGACTAATAACCCAAAGAATGGTATTTATACTGGGCCATTAGTGATTTAACTCATGGCTGGCACAGCGGGCAG
The DNA here is from genome assembly GCA_028031935.1 of Paedocypris micromegethes. Taxonomy (NCBI): domain Eukaryota; kingdom Metazoa; phylum Chordata; class Actinopteri; order Cypriniformes; genus Paedocypris; species Paedocypris micromegethes. The sequence continues at coordinate 20,970,524 of CM051500.1, forward strand.
AGGTGACAGCCATTGTGACCAATAACAGCGTCTCGCTCTGTATAATATTTGGGAAATTGTAAACAAACACACTATATAATAACAGACATAAAAGCTTTTGTATATTTTTTTAATAATTGGAATAATTGGAACTTTAAAAAAAAATTCTGACTTTGCTATGTTTCCGTTCAGATCATAGAAATCGCTACTACTTAAATGGCTAAATAACTTGATACAAATATTGTTTTTCGCTTTCCCAGTGGCTCAGTCGCTGGTGTTTGAAACGTCAGATCACGAGTTCTATTACAAGGGAAAGCAGGGAGTTGTGGATTTGTGAAAACGATGCTGACGTTTAAGCAGTGTTGTACTGGACTTTTTTACTTTTCTTACGTAATTTTGGCTGCTTTGTATTTTTACAGAGTATCAAAAATATAAGCAACTTTTACTCTGTAAATCTCGCTAAATCTGTGTAAAAACATGGATAATTAAAATTAAATAGTTGAAGTATTGATTTAGATTTGTAAACAAGCATTATACTTCTTTTTTATTTCTGAATGTAAATTGTTCTCTAAAAGACAAACTGACCTCCATCAATGAAGAAAGCAAGAAGTCAGTGAAGGCGTCCTGATGACACTAAGGTTAACCGTAGGGATTTAATGAAAAGTGTTAAAATACCACACTGCTCCAAAACAAACTCCTTCTCTTGACGCCTGACGTTCACCCCGGCCAAAGCCGGAAGATTTCACACGTACCTGGATAAAAGCCCCATTGAGGAAAGCTTGGTCCCTGTTTAAAGTGTGGTTGACTTACTACGCTCGGGTTAATTCCTCTTTCCATGCTCTTGACTTGCATGTTGTGTTTTTGGAGATATCGTTATTTTTGCAGGTACATGTGACAACTTTTTAAGTGCCTTGAGTAAGTAAATCACACAAAATTTGGAAAATCTGTTCCATGTGGAAATGTTCATCTAGACTTTTAACAGCCATTAGAAAGAACTGTAAGGCGTATTTGAATGGGCTTTTTAAATTAAAACAGACTAATGCGCATTAGCTAAGTGGCAAGAAAGCCATCACAAATGTCAATGAATTGGGTGTTAAACAGTAACATATTTCATCCCACGTCTTTGCTTTTTGACCCTCTCTGCATGAAACATCACCCATTGTTTTGCAGTGTTGCTGTGTGAATAGAACGCTCACGGTTCAGGATTTACATTTAAGTCCAGTGTTGTTTTAGGAGCCGAGCTTATGGCGTTTAAAACCCAACAGAGTCGTTACAATGACCACATCCAGCGCATGGACGGCTTGTGATGTTTGATGACTTTATCTCCAGTTTCAAGTTTATGTATTTATTTTTAATGCTTTTACAGAACTCGACTCCTTTTTGCGTTGATGGGTTTTCCAGTAACTCAATGAAATGTTGGTTGTCTGGATCAGAACCAAACTCGGTCGCAATTATAAAAGTTATTTTTACTAGATATTGATTGTTATTGTTAAAATGTCCTCCAATTTCTATCTGCCCTCTTGTTCTAGAGGTTTATTTATTTTTTATTTATCTGTTTATTTAACTTCTGTGGAGTTTTTTTTTTTTTTTTCAATTTATCTGTCGTTCTTTCTGTCTGTCTAGATGTAATTATCGATACTGTATTTGTCTGCATTTTAATAGAATACAAAACTCTTTCTCAAAACTCTTGAATGCACAACTTCGTGTCACTGTCTTTTTTCCTGTCTGTCTGTCAGCCTGTCAATTTTCCTGTTTGTGTGTCGGTCTGTCTATTTTCTATTCTGTCTGTTTGTCTGTAAATCTGTGTCTTCATCTCTATGCATTCTGTCTGTCCTTATCCATTTGTCTTTTTGTTCTATATATATTTTTCTGAATGTTTTGTATGAATTTTCTTCAAATGCAAATCATTTTAATTCTTCGAAAAGTAACCCAATTGTTAAATATATACAGTAATATACATTTAATATGTCACTTTAATATAATGTATGTTGTATCATATAATGTTACAACATATAGATAAATATAATGTTTATTAAAATTATTAAAAAAAAATTCTTAAGTTTATTAAAATGTTTGTAGAGTAGACAGGAACTGTGACCGGGACTCTTTTAAGTGACTGTGTGATGACACTGATAACGGGATATCCCATGTCAGTGTGAAGATGCTGTCTCACTGGTGGGATCAGGATGAGGTCATGAGTTACGAGTGAGTTAAGAGCTCAGACGGCTTTCATCTCGCACACTTGGACCTGCAGGCAACCGCACATCACACCTGCCGTAAAGCATGACTCTTCTCCTTCCCACATCTGATAGCAATTATTCTCCAGTTAACAGCACCGCGCTATTACCTTGACATACAAATCTCACCGAAGATGACAAGGCTCATCCATCTTCGCCTGTCAGTCTTTTCAAAAACACCGCTGTGCTGTTAAGTGTTACTTTTACATCTCAGAAAGCTCAGCGCTAACAGGAAGATCGCTTGCCAGTCACAGAGTTATGCAGTATTTCAATCTGTCTGATCTATCTATCTATCTATCTATCTATCTATCTATCTATCTATCTATCTATCTATCTATCTATCTATCTATCTATCTATCTATCTATCTATCTATCTATCTATCTATCTTATTCTATCTGTCTAATTGTCTATCTTTGCCTGTCAGTATACGTGTCTATCTGTGTGTGTGTGTGTGTGTGTGTGTGTTTATCTTCCTTCACACACGTCACATTCACTGTTCTTTAAATGGACAGGAGACAGTCTTCATTCCTGAATACGACAACACTGAGGGCAAAAGGATAGCGCATTACTACAGCGGTGGGAGCTAAAACTCCATCAGAATATGAAGATTGTCGTGATTGTACTGGCAGGGAGCTCGGTGTGTTCTGTTTTTAAAGAGGCCTTCGCTCTCTCAGGTCCTCGTGTTGTGGATGTGTTTTCACCATGCCCAGCAGGTTCTTGACAGACCACAAAGGCCTCTTCATTCACAGGCGCAGAATGCCAGCTGGTGTGAGCACTAACCAAATAATGACTCTATCTGCTCCGGCCCGCTGACCTGCAGCGACAACACACATGACACCCGGTGGGCATGGAGCAATGTTTTGTGGGAAAAATGTTGGATCATGAGGAGAACTAAAACAGTAATATGACACAGAGGGTAGCAAGAGAGAAGAACTGAAGCGCAGCATTCAAAAACATTCAAGAATGGCAACCACCATTGGTTTTAGATCCTTACCCTAACCACAATTTTAGATGGGAGCTTATATTACATTTACGTGAATTTAAGCACCCCCTTAATTTTTCAGGCACAAAATTAAAAAAGACAAAATTTTAAATACTTAAATACGTCTTTGTCTTTTTTTATTTACACAAACTTTGTTTGTGACTTCAATCACTTGATGTTGTTTTACTTAATATTAAGTAATACATTTAAAAAATATCTATTATAACTCCACCTCCCAGAAACCTCAGCGGGTCACCTCACAGGAGCCTTTGCACTTTGTCAGTGCATCGCAGCAGCCGTCATTTTAAGCCAACGCTTTATTAGAACCTTTACGTTGCAAAGTATTGTTTTGCCTTGTGTAACAGAGCGTTTTGATTGTGTTTGATCCGTGGCTTTGACTTTTTGCCTGTGTTCTTTGGTTTCAACTCTTCCGAGCCTTTCGCCTGCTTTTCAAAGTCCATAGCTTTTTTTTATGCATGCCTGCTTCCAGAACAAGGAGAATACTCCTGATTGGAAAAGAGGACACTTATATTTCTGCGCATATTTGAAATGTGCGTATATAAGCACCCCCCAAATGCACAAAAGTTTTTTAGCAGATAAAAGTGGGGAAAAAAATACCCTAATATACCCATAAATATAGCATTTTATATATTTTTAAAACAAAATGATACTGGCTTTTTTGCACTTCTAGCTGGTGAAACTTCTAGTGGTGGAGCAACATTAAGATCTTAACCACTTTCAATTAAATATGTTGTGTCACTTTATAATCCCAGCTTCTTATTTCATATGATTTAAGCATGACAATGTGACATTGGAGCCCGTTTACACTCTCAGTAATGTAGTAAACTAGGTTAAAAGGCTTTAGGAGAGCGGGTAATTCTGTCAGGGTAAATGTGCATGTAGAGCATGACGGCGTCATTTAACTTACAGCGTGAGAACTAAATTACGTCTACCTTTCACCCTGGTTACTCTTCATTTTATTGCCAATATCAGACAAGTAACATTTAAAGAGGACTGCTTATAAGATACATTTTTCAGCTTGTGCTAAGCCTTGGCGCAAATTCAATAATTTAATATGAATTGTTTTTTACTTAAATTGTGTGCTTGGTGGTGTATCAGAGGACAACCAGGTGGTGGTGACAAGAGGATATTTTGGTGCACTTGAGAAGCAGATGGAAGAGCATTCACTAGTTTAATCTTGTCACTGAGGCAGATAGCAGGAGAGATTCTGTGAAAGAAGACAGTCTCACAGACGTTTTAGCAGGCAATCAGGCAGATGAGCAGGATTGCAAAGTAGATCAAACGTAATAAGACATAATAATAATAATAATAAGTAACCCTTAAATATAAGAGTGCCAATAGGGTTCAGGTGCAGCGTTAGGAGATGATTGTCCAGGTGTTCATAACGACACTAGATGGAACCAAAAGGCAGGACTGTTACAGAGCCCCCCACTTAAAGGCGTGCACTGAACGCGGCAGAGACCAGAGAACTGTGCAAGAAGATCGGATGGGCCACTGGAGATCTGTGGAGGGCGACCGGATGGGCCACTCGCTAGCTGCTGATGGGCCCGGAGCTGGGCGGTCACTAGCGGCAACAGACAGGTCGTTTTGACCTGTCCATTTAGGGATCCAATAGAGAATCCAAAACGTTCTCACTTAACTGACTTAACGGAAATACTACTCACACAAGTGCTGCCATTCCAGGAATAGTGAACAAAGAATTATTCAGACAGCTTTTTTCAAAATAACGATATTTTCGGCGACATCAAAACTGTTCCCAAAAAAACGGACTCCCTTTAAACTCCTGCACCTTTGCAAACATGGAACACTGCGAAAATTGTTTCAAATGTGAAGTCATCATTTGATGTGGTGACAAATGTCTTGATGTGCTTGAATTATTAGAAGCGCTTTGATTTTGCCGTTATTCCAGTTGTAGGACATTTCGAACCGTTATTTCTAAATTTATTTGTAAACAGCGAGGAATGAATATTCTGACATCATCGACTGGCGACACCTTTTAAACAGCTGGACCTGCGTAAGCGTGAAATGAGGAGGTGAGAAATTTGCTATATATATATATATATATATATATAAATATTCATTCATTTATTTATTTATCAGACACACTATGAACCATATCTATTAAGTTCTTTTGTTCTATATTAAACTATTTTTATATCAACATATACTGCATTGTTGGCGTTTCTCGGTTTAATGTCTATCCCTTTTTGTATTCTTTTCCTGAACTCCACTATGTTGTTTTAGATAAGAACTGATAGCGTCTTGGTCGCGCAAAGCCTATTCCAGTTGATCCAGGCAGCTGCTTGTAAGCTGGGATCGGATATGCCACTGTGCTGTGGCTGAAGACTGTATGGTGTGGGGCTGACTTTCTGACCTGTTCACATGGCTAATAAAACATTCATAGAGGGAGAGGAATTCCAGAGTATAGTTTTGCCCTGTCTGTGATGTTTGGAATCCCGTGGTGACCCCATAGAGCGCGCCATTCTGTCTGCAGACAAAGGCCTGCTGTTTCTCTCCGTATCATAATGAACTAGACCAACAACACTGACGGCTCGCTGCAAAGCTAATCAAATATTTTCCTTCCACCACAGAATTAGTCTCAATAAATACTCTTTGCATCATTTTTCACTCCTTTCCCTCTCCTCGACAAATTCATCATGTACGGCATTGTGCTCCGCTTCAGGCAGGTGGTCAAAGAATTTTCTCTCGGTGTGTGAGGAAAAATAGCCTTCCGTGTTAAACCGTAAGAAAAGACAGTGGAGATTAAGTTGAATCGCTCCAACAGAGACCTGATTTGGCAAAGTTGTGTTAGCAAATAAAATGCCCCAGCAGATTTTTGGATATATTGTGTTTTCCAGCAGGTCACTGCGCTGTACTGCTTCACTTTAATTCTGCATCGCTTTATTAGCAATACAAACGTCAACATTTTTCCTGCAGAATTCATATCTCGTCTATTTACTAGGCTTTGCTACCCATCATACAATTTTATGTTCTTATTTTATGTTTTTATGTTCTTCTCATTGTTTACCTTGCACGAGACAAAAGAGCTTTCATTTTTCACCGTAATTTACCAGAAAAATCTTCCCGAAAATGAAAATAGAAAAATGCATTTTCAATTAATCTGCTGTCATCAAATATTTATTTAGCGTAAACATGGCAATATTTGACAATATATACAATAATCCGGGTTAAATTCATTAAAGTCTAAGTGGTGTGCCGTCATTTCCTGAACAAGTCCCAGAAGCCTGTGACCTTCACCTTAACAACAAAGTCTTAAACCCCCATGGCTGGCTGCAAAGAGCACGTTCTACTCAAAAGAATGTTGGACGTTTGGATTATGCAATGGAATGACATGGTTAATAAAGTATAATAAATGTTTCAACATAGTGAGACCAAAAAATTCAACGAAAAATGAAAGAGCTTATTTCTTTGGTAATTTAGTTTTAAATATGTTGACTTTAAAAAGGTCAATATATATTAAACTGACCTTTTCGAGACTTTGGGTTTGAGGTCCGGTCTGTGTTTATATGTTATCCTCATGCCTGCGTGGGTTTCCTCTGGGTGTCTGGTTTCCTCCCACAGGGTGTGTGCTGAAGAATTTGAGCTTGCAAAATGCCCCATAGGTGAGTGAGTGTGAATGTATGTCTCGTTTGTTGATTTGTTGACCACCAATTCACGGTGTGTATCTTGCCTTCAGGTCCAGAGTCACAGAGATTGGCCTCAGCTCCTCATGACCCAGAAATGGAAAAAGTGGTTAAAAAAAAGGGTGTGTTTATAATCCATTCAAATTACGGTGGTTAATTTCCTGATTTTATGTCTAAACTGCATTGACAAAAAGCACTTATTTCAACAATAATTGTAGAAAAAATTCTTAATTATAACAATAAATAAAAGATGTAATAAAAATGTGAATTAGGTTTAGCTTCAAATGGATGATATTTCTCCAAAACGCTGTGATTATGAAGTCTCAATCAACACAGTCAATTTAGATCAGAAACCTTTTTGTGGAACAAATTCATTCCAAAACGTTCTAAAAAGTTTTGGCTTCAGATTAGATTTTTTTTCTACTCCATCAAATGCTAGCTGAGTGATAACCTGGCTCCGCTACTTTTTTGTATGCTTAAAAATACATTCAAAATCCAAACTGTGGGATTTTAACATAGTAATTAAAATGTCCACAATTACATCTTTCAGTTTCACCTAATAACCCGCGCTTAAGTGTGTTCTGCAGGATTGCTGGGATTATTTGATCGGTGTGAGCGAATCGTGGCCTCTGGCTCACCTCCACATTTAATTCGTTTCTAAATCAAGGCGGCGCTGCACAGCTGGGCATTTATTTTACACTAAAAGCCTCCATTAAGATTCGTCAACTAAACAAAACCAACCCGGGCTTCATTATTCTCCATGTGTAGAGTCTTATTGATGTAATCCACGTCGTATTAGGACTCTGACATATGAGGCGGCTTGTGGCTGTATCAGCCACATCATCTTTGCTCTCTGCTAGAGCCATCAACCTCATGATGTTTGAACCAGAAAATATGGCCTCTCTTGCGGTGCCGTACCTGGGACCCGCAGTGCAGAATCACAAAAATGTAATAAAAAACGTAAAATAAACTGGCGCTGATATTCCTGCAGACATCTATAAGAAACAGCAGGACTGGTAAAAGGATCATGCAGTTGTTCCCCAGATATTATTAATTAGATTTATCTGCTGCTTGGGTTTTCTTACCATACAGGCAATATTTTGCAAACTTGATGAATGCAAATACCCAAAGGTAACATTTCTCTTTCATCCACGGCTTTGCAACCCTTGAATCGATGTGTTTTCATTGGCCAGTGATTCAAAAGTCACCACAGAAATGCAGGCAGCAGGTAAAGAAATGTGCGTCCGAGCTCGGGCTGCAAAATGATTTGACCTTGTGTCAAGGTCACGTCTGCATACAGAAACGTGCGATCACTGATCTGCTGAGATGACCGGCCACGGCAGTTCCGCATGTTTATTGTCGGAGGAGAATATTTTATGATGCTATCATGTTCCCTGAGGCCATCATTATTGTGGGCTCTGAAGCCTTGTTTATTATGCTAAACTGGACTTTGGGCTGAAAGAAAGGGAAGAAAAAGAAACGAGGGATTTGCGTAACGTATCAGTGAAACATATTTAAGCTTTGGGAGATAAAACGCTCATGATCTGGCAGCCGAGGATACGTTTAGAAAAACTTTTCATGAGCACGTGCATTCTCTCCCGGCTCCATTTCTGTTTGAGAGCATTATGTGCACATTTAAGATTCAAAAACAGGCATATGTGTCAGTTATGATTTATTGTGTATTTTCATACTCTGATTGGGTTGTAAAATAAGCCACTAGTTGCACTTATAGATTTCTCAGTTTGAGCTACAAGAGACGGATGTTTCTGTAAAAGACTGGATCAAGTGTCGTTCTGATTGTGGTTCTCAGCGATCTTTGGCGTTCTCCCATGGACTTAGGATTTTAGGTCCTAGCAGTTTTGGACTTTTCAGATAGAATGGCTCAGGATGACGGCAATGTTTGGATGCTCTTGGAAACAGTCACAGACAAATCAGTCTTTCCGGTGAGCGGGATCGTGAATGAGAGGAAAACCTCTTTTATAAAAAGAGTTAGTGAAGATCAATCAGTTTTCAATATATTATTTTCGAAGAAAATGATGATCCCCTTCTTGTTTTTCAGGCACATAATTATTCTAAATACTTAAAATACTTATTTGAACAAACCTTACTTGTGACCCTCACCACTTTGATGTCATTTTTCTTGAATTTTGAACATATTTCTGTTTAAATCCCCAAGTTTTTGAACGTCTAAAATTGGAAAACGAGGGTGTTTATTTTTGCGTAAACACGATTGATATTTTATTAATTTTCCAGTTTTTAAACCTTGATTGTATGATGATGTGGATTTCAGTAAAGATTCAGTAACATCTATGTTCTTTAGAACAGTTGAATATCTTTCTTGGTTTTAAAAGCTTATTTCAAGCAGACCAGGACCGAGCCAAGGTCACAAGCAACGATCACACCAGGCAGACAAACATGGCGAACAAGATCCAAAGGGTAAACGCAAAAGTGTAATCCACAAGACAGGTAAGACGTCAAACACCTGTAGAAGCAAACTAAAACCAAAAGACCCCGAACCAATAACACGCAATGAACCAGTTCAAACAAAACATGGCCGCCACACAGGAAATGACTTCTAAGACAACTTCACTTCATATACAAAAAGGAAATATCAAACTTTTCAATTTGGTTTTAGTGCAATTATGTAAAATATAATTTCTAGTCACTATTTTAAATTAAAATGAGTGTTTGGTGCACGTGTATGGCAAGCTGCTGAACATTTTTGATAAACTTTGTCTGTAGTTGAACAACTTAACAAAACTCTATTAACTAGCGTCACAGAGGCATGAAGGTATTTTTGTTATTATTCTTGTATGTTTAGTAGCATTGTAAACACAATGTCTTGATGTTTTTTTGTCAGTAAGTAGATCCCACAATAAATTACAAAAAATAACTGTTTACTTTACTGTGGCATTGAAACTGTAACTGTTTTCAGACTTTGACTTTTATTTCAGACTTCACAGATTTGTACATACATGTGTGTGTTTGCTGGTTTGAGATTTGTATTTATACTATTTACATACACACATTACTGTACTGTATATTTATATATAATTTTATATTACTCTAAATAGGTTGTTAATATTTCAGCCAAAAGAATCATTACCTTCTAAACAAAATCAACATGCCTAGGACTTTGCAAATTTTGGATGGCACTGAAATTGTAGATCTGCTTAGGAATACGCTTTCAATTCCCAGCTGAAACGTCGCTCATGGCAGCAGAAAGACAGTGGGCTTAGAGGTGACATGTGGCACTCGTGTGAAGCAACCCAGACTCAGCATGTGGCCGTTTTCATTAAGACGTTTGATAGAGACAAAGCCGTGCTTGTTCTTAGACAGGGCTCTGCATGGAGAGAGGAGGAGTCGGTATTGAAGGATAACTAATTTTGATTGACAGAGAGTTAAAGATCAAAGCTGAACTGGTCCAGGAAACCTACTGATCACAGCAGTCAGGGGTGAAATCATGTTAGGCCTGAAGAGACTGCAGTGGGCTTTTGCAAACAGGACAGCGTGAGGGAGTTTTTATGACTTCTGGACAAGAACAATGGATATATTGCATCGTTTCCCAAAGCCAAATGATCTCATGCCTTGGTGTTTAGGGCCATCGTCCAGAACCGGACCACGTAAGATTAGTTTAGGATTCATATCAAGGTCATAAACAGATTCAGATCAATTTAATTTGAAATTAATTTTCCACTACAAATACATTTTCATGGATTATAAACATAGCAATATACAGTGGAAATAAAAACAAACAAACTGCAATATTGATTCATGGGAAGGGAAATCTTGAATAGTGGTCTAATATTTAAAGAGTGGTAAAATGTGCTGTTCTCTCCTTCATTCATGTACATTTGTGTAATGGCTCATGTTTACATTGTATACACATTTTAATCAAAATCTCTTAAATCTTCAAAAATCTAAAATGATTAGCAAGAAGGGACAGTTTTAGTTATCGTTTTTGAAGAATTTCTGTGAATCATTCCTTGTTCCAACAAAAAATGTTGTGCTCCTTTATTAAGCAAGAATGTTGAGAGAGACTGACGCCAGAGAAGAATGCACTTTGACTTTCAGACTGGCATGGGGATGTTGCTGGATTAAACATCAGAATTTTAAAAGTGGTTGACCAGCACGTCACTGCTGCAGGTACAGTACAGTACATCTTTTTTTTTACTTTGACTTGAGCTGTGAGACCACCATAATGAAAATGTAGAAAGTTAGGAAAAGAGATAGGGATAGGGGTCATCAGGAGGGGGGTAGAGAGAGAGATCAAGAGGGAGATGAGAGAGAGAGAGAGAGAGAGAGAGAGAGAGAGAGAGAGAGAGAGAGAGAGAGAGAGAGAGAGAAAACGAATAAAAGTTAATCTTTTCAGAACTTCAGAATATCAAAATTGAACATTTGTTTACGCATTTATTCCAGTGTCTTAAAAGAATTGATTCTTTCACTTAAAAAGACTGCATTATAAGCACTATTGAGTACTGTAATTGGCAACTTAGGCAATTAACTAAAATGAACAATAAATTACTTTAATTATGTCTTTATCAACCGCAAATAATCTAGGCACATCAGTCTTTTATCACAAAAATATAACAATATTTTGAATAATTTTATTGTAGTTGACCGTTTTCTGTGCAGAAACAGCCTGAGGAGATTGAAGACCCATCTGCCATTTATGAAGCAAATCACATAATGTAATTATGCTTTAATAGTTTTAGCGTAACCATTTTTAAATTTGTATCAAGAAACAAATAATTAAGTTAATAACTGGGCTCCACAATATTAATTTATTTTTATAAGCTACAGCTAAACATATCCCTCAAATGAGAGCAGAAGAACTGAGAAAAAAATAGAATAGTAGATCTTTTGGGGAGAAAATTGTTGTATAAATGTCAGAACATTGTGATGGAAGATTTAAAGTAATTCTAACTTATTACAAAACACACGTGCATATTGAACCGGACAGGAAAACTGGCAAAATTGGGTTGAAAAAACAAGATTTTGTCAAAACTTCCAGTGTCTTATTTTAAAACGTGTCTGTTCTTTATAACCAATGAAAGTGGACCATTGAAAAGCTCCATGTGAGGCTCATGAATGGGATGGAAAGGGAGGTGGCAAGTAAAACAACAGTGCGTTTTACAAGACCACATGACTTGAAAATAAGGAAAACACACACTCAAGGAATGTGTCCCAAGGAGAAGAACCTTTAAAAAAAGAACCTGTGTTTATTAGCATCATCTAAGCTCCATTTGTTAACGAAACTATCTCAGAAACAGCAGGATTCAAGACAGAATAGCTTCATCAGGTGCTTCAGGAGCCAGATGATCCAATCACATTCAAGAATCAAAGGTCTTCTGTGAACCATGGTTAATTTGAATTCTTTCCCTCTTGTTCTGTTTTTTTTTTTTTCTTATTCGTTTTTAAAGCAGAGTAGGGTTCTGAGGTTTAATAGCTTCTCCTTCCCACAGTCTGACAATAAAAAGCGGGGTGGAAACAATGTCGGTTTCTCTCCTCCTACCCAATTTATCCTCCAATTCACTCTGAAACAGTGTCCTAGTGGGCAGGAATGGCAGATTTTAATACAGATTTAGGACACATTGAAGTGTGAAGTAAAAAGGGGGTCTCCAGTAGGGTCCCTAGAGGCCATAGGAGGTGTTTAATGGCACGCAATGACCCAAACGCCCAGGCTTGTTATGGTCTCTCCACTGGAGCCTCGGGTTTTCACAGAAACAGCATTGTTGGCTTAGCGCAGGAGACACTGAGCACAAAAAAACAGAGGTGACAGGGGTGTTCCCCTAGTGAGCTTCATCTACTGACTGAAATCAGGGGAGAAAAACATTCCGGAATATTCCGCAACTGCCACAGATTGGCATTTAATATTGATGATTCCATGACCTATTGCTATAAGACCCTAAATACTCTAAACCGACAGCATGGTGTTTTAGACGGAAGCTTAGTTTGATTTAAAGAATAAAATCCAGCACCGCATTTTTAAGAAAGCACCTCATTTCATTCCACTCTTTGGTTTTCTGTTTTGTCCATTTCCCTCCATGAGGGATCTGCTGTAAACTTTTTCATTGTACTGGATGAGAAACTTGAGCTATACGGCTTAGCTACTTTTCTCTAGCTTGTCAGGTCTCGCTGTCATCACAGTTACATAAATGGCTGTTGGTCACATATTTATGGTCGCAGACTACTGAACGTATGAGGTTTTATGGATATATAACTTTTCATTTTGGGAGAACTATTGGATTACAGGGAAACCGGTCACGTTTTGGCAAGAGTACGCTTAACAGCATCCTAAACTGCAGAGTTTGAGTTATCAATTGAGAAGGGAACCACTGGCGTATCGGTATGTGTTGATATTGTAGCTTGCTGTGGTTTGCTTAAAGCTTGAAGGTATTTGAGTAGATGGACTTTTTACTTCACTTAAGTATTTTTGGCTATTTTGTACTTGAACTGAAACATAAGCAACGTTTACTCTCTACTTGAGAAATATATTTCATTTTTGATTGAGTATTAGTACTCTTTACTCCACTACATTGCAATAGAAACATGTTACATTGGGTTTGATGATATTTGTGAGCTAAATCACGTGAATGTGAATTACAAAAATGCACTTTTTTTGCAAATTTTCACTGTTTACACAATTTACACAATTAGACTGAGACGGACTTTTTGATGTTTTTTTTTTTTTTTAATCTATTTTGTTCTGCCATTTTGAAACATTGAGGTGTAAAATTTCATTTCTACATAGGTAATAAAACTTCATAAATAGTTTCTTGTTTTTCACGTTTCTTGGTAAGCCCTAATTCAGTATGAGTACAAATACTTAACTCTTAATTTTATTAAAATGGGATACTTTTACTCGGGTCTTCTTTGCAAGTTGTAATGGGGTAATTTTTGCAGCAAGGCATCCATACCTTTACGTTTAAGTATGATTCATAGGTACTCTTTACACATCTAGTATCTTTCCACCATTTATCGTAAAATCATACCGTGAAGACGCGGGGATTGTCCTCTTGTTGGCCTCTTGCAGGATGCGGTGTAATGTAACAGCAGCTCCCGTTGGCTGATAGGTGATTACGTCATGACGTCACTCCACTTATGCTGCTCCCGTGGTTAGTGGCGGTCAGTAGGAATCATTGCTGTATTCCAGGTTTAGCACGAACTTGAGGTTTGAGGAACATAGAAGGACTTTTCTCCCTGCGTCAGGTTACAAGAAGGAAAACAGCTGCGCTTCTCTCGCACATCTCTGGAAAGCGCCAAAATCATCAGCATGTTTTAATATTTAAAATCAACGATTCTCCACATTGAACTGCTTGGAAACTTACTTTTCAGCATGATATTTAAATGCGCTTTTTTGACGCACCTGTTGTTGCTTTGGGTTGGTACCGGCACTGGCACGTCTGACGCCATTTGGAGAACCGCGCGTGACAGCGAGACAGACGCGCGCGTGCCAGCCGACACACTAACGGTACACATGTTTAAACTGTATGAGAAGTACAACGACGGAATAAATCTGCCGGAAAAATGGAATACGGTACGAAGTTTTAAAGCAAACCCCGGTAAGTGCTTTAAACTAACTCTTTATTACGATTTTTTTAAATTATTTTTTATTTTTGCATCATGTTTTGTTATTGGTTTAACAATATACGTGTGTATACGTGTTTGTAGCAATTGTTTATTTCATAATAAGTAAAGCTCAGAAAGGTTTCCATTATATTTTGATCACAGACTTCGGATGAAATAGGTATGCAATATTTCCATTTTTAAATCTAATTTGTTTTATATTTGTGCTGGTGATACTATTTCTATTAGGGTCTAACGTGTGCATAAATTGGACTTACTTTTTATTCACTTTCAAATGAGATTATGTATTAAATGCTAATGCGTTTGTTTAAACCTTTGTTGAACTTTGATTGTGTGTGTGTGTGTGTGTGTTGTGTGTGTGTGTGTGTGTGTATGTGTGTAAAATATATATTCCGTATTTAGAATGTTGTTCTGCTTGCTAAAGTAATTAATCAGTTCAGATTAAAAGACTGTATTGTTGGAGTTTGTACTTAGGGACCCTAAATAAACATTTCCATATGTCTGGTTGAGGAGTAATGTGTCTCCTCACTTCCTAGTGCCTTCTTTCAAAGAACAAAAAGCCTGTTGTCTGAGCCCATATTGATAATTATTTTGTAACTCAGCAGTTTCTGTTCTATCTCTGCAGAGAATGTGGAGTCGAGGGTCCTTTACTGGCTGAATCTTACAACCCTTCAGGCGTCCGAGGAAGTTCTTACGTCCACTTTTCACTTTTTTTTTGACAAACGTACACGCCATAGGTCCTGGTCTTGCAAGCGCTTCAAGAATCCCTCTTGTCGCATCCCGACCTTTCATCAGCTACCTTCTTTTAGTCTTCTTTTTCGCGCTCATTCTTTACGGTTTGCACCAGGATTGCTGCTCAGAAACATCACTGTAGTCCCTCATCGACGTGGTACCTGGCAGACAGAGGATGTGTCTGTCATTGTAAAAGAGGCTGGAGATAAGAATCCCCTTTTCATCTCAGTGGAGTTTTCCTATGGAGAGCAATATCAAAGGTATCAAGAGCAGATCCCATTTTCCAAACTTCCCTATTTGCTTTTATACGCAAACGACCAGGCCATATCAGAGCCAAACAGCGTGGCCATGAGCCTACAGAGGTATGACCCTTTCCTGACAGACCAGCCGCCGACTCCATCTCCACATTCTACGCCCGACAAGCGTGTGAAGCGAGAACTGGACTTGGACTTCTCAGATCCAATCGAGAACAATGAGCTACCAGAGGTGGATTACAACAGCTTCAAACAGCACGATATGTGGGAAAGCGCTTATTTCGCTTTCAAGCCAAAGCCTTTCAAAAAAGACCGGCGGAGAAAAGGCCAAGAGAACGCGGATGGATTCAGCAACTCGCAGCTTCTTAAATTTGATGAGAAAACCATGAAGAAGGCTCGGAAGAGACAGTGGAAAGAGCCTCGTAGCTGTTCCAGAAGATACTTGAAAGTGGACTTTGCGGATATAGGATGGAGTGAATGGATCCTGTCACCCAAGTCGTTTGATGCCTTTTATTGTGCGGGGACGTGCGAATTCCCTATACCAAAGGTCAGAGCAGCTCACAGTGATTCAGCTTGTGAATTAAAATGGACATGTTGAAATATTTTACAATGACTAGTTGAGAGTTAAAATGCTAGTAATGCTCAAATAGGTAGTTTTATGCCTAATGTAAGCTTAAGCACATTTCACTCTTGTGAAAAATAATAGGATGCCATAGGACAAAACTCCAATACCGATGCAATGAATAACCAAATGAATGAAAATGATCAACCATAACCATTACACAATCTTCCTGTTTCTGCACTTTTAGGTGGTACGTCCCTCCAATCACGCAACCATCCAGAGCATAGTCAAGGCCGTTGGGATTATTCCCGGGATCCCGGAGCCCTGCTGCGTCCCGGAGAAGATGAAACCTCTCAGTGTGCTGTTCCTGGATGAGGGCAAAAACATCGTGCTGAAGACCTATCCAAACATGTCTGTGGAAACCTGCGCGTGTAGATAGACCGCTCAGGCGGAGAAGAGGAGGAAATAACAGACTTCTGGCACACACACGTGCCGCTGACCCCCTGAATTTACTTGTACTTTGACATCAGGAAGACAGGATATTGTCTTTAGTTTGCACTTCTTGGAAAGTGCTTAAACCTTGGTCATATTTCCAAGGGTGGGATTTCGATCATTTCATTTTCGTTTGTGTACATTCCACTTTTGTATTGTTTTCATTTCCCCTGTTTGTCCAAAAGGGAACGGTTGTGAACTGTCGGTTGTGTTAGATGAGTAACTCGAGCACTTACGCTTACACTTGTGTCTTTAGCAGATGTAAGCTTAGCTTTCCAGTTTCAATGGCTAGTGAATTAGGACAATGAATTTTAACTGTTCTAATGAATGTTTAATGTAATGGATCAGGGTGATCCAGGTACAAAATGTTGGTTTGTATTAATAGTTAAAGTGCAGCGCAGGCTCATTTAAATTATGCCGTACATGAAAATGTGAACTATTTAATCTGTATTATCAAGCATTTATGAAAAAAAATATATATATATTAGCATGATTGCAAAGCGGTCTGTTTTAGACTAATACAAACTTTTTCTTTTAACTAATGTTGGTTATTAAAATATTATTTGAAATGATTCCATAAGTGTTATGAAAAAAAGCGGAAAGTGTTTTCACTTGTACCCAGACATTACCCATTATTCAGTTCATCTCGCGTTCTGAATAAATGTTTTTAAGCGTCTGAGGCATTTTCATTTAGTGATTTTTGGATTGTTGCCTTCCGTGAATAATATGTGGACCACGTTTGTCACTGACTGTGTATAAACATCTGGTGTTTCGGATTCAATATCATAAGTTTGAAAGAATGTATTTTTATAAATGTATTTTAAGTTTAAAAAAAAAAAAGCTTGCCTTGTTAGAATAAAATTAATGACAAACACAAATGTTTGTGCCTTAAG
Source organism: Paedocypris micromegethes (assembly GCA_028031935.1). NCBI lineage: Eukaryota > Metazoa > Chordata > Actinopteri > Cypriniformes > Paedocypris > Paedocypris micromegethes. The sequence goes on from CM051500.1 coordinate 20,987,911, forward strand.
TCCACTGAATGCAATCGGAAAGACACGTGACGTATTACAAACCCGCCTGGTGTCTTATTTCTTCACATGGAGATCAAAGACAAACTCCAGGTCCCAGTTTTCACCTTCAAGCCACTTAAAAAGCATCAAGTCTCAAAGCGCAGGAAGTGGCTGTTTGGTTTAACGGATGATGTCACCCGACTCAAAATAATTTGTGAACTCTTAAACCCTTGAGCTCATGAATGAGAATCCGAGGAACAAACACAGTTACTCGACTGCTTTTCAGAAGAATTGTTCCTTTGAAAGTGTTAGGAATCTAAGATGTTGGTTTAGGGGTTGTGAGCTCCAGACATCGAATGTTGACCAGCCGTTTGTTTTTCGTCCTTCGGTTACTGTTTTCGTATCTCAGTGAATGGCAATTGCATTGTTTCCAGACGAATATCTTTAAGTCAGCCAACATTCGGAATCTGTTCAGACCAGAATCATATCTTTCTATTTTGTCAAGATAATTTTCAGAAAATTTAAACCACAACTGATGAAATAAACCCAGTGTGTTACATGTTGGAATCTCTCCGCACATGTGCATTTATAAAAATGAAATGGAAGTTACAGGGCAGCTGCTCTTCACTAATAAAACAACAAGAACATCAGTCTAGTTGTAATTTCCACAGAAACGCTGAAGCATGAAGTCGATCCCTTCAGGCAATCCTTGGTTTCATGACTGCGGAAATCACTTTAATATTTAAATGAGCTGTGCAGGCCACCATTCATTTCACCAAAACGTAACTAGCCTACAGTTACTAAAACTAAAGTCAATATTTAGATTCTCAAATGAGGCCTGATCAATTAATGACAGTGATGAAAGATGTTTTACGAGAATGAACAGAGAACTTTCTGTGCATGGAATGACTTTCCTCGAGTCATTACCATCCACAAAGACTCTTGGCCCTCTACATAGGCTAAAATTAGGCAAACTTCTACATGTATTTCCTTTTTTTATAGTTACGTCTAATTTCAAAATGTATAACAGAGCTGCTTTCTCAGAGCTGTGTCTCTTCTTTCTATAGTCTGTACAGTACAGGAACTTTAAACAACACTAATAACTCTAATAAAGGTTCAATTATTATTATTATTATTATTATTAATTTTAACAGTGTTATTGTCAGTTGCCTAGAAACTCCATCTTACTTAAAACATTTCATAAAAAAATGTAAATGGTCATATTGCGCCATCTGCTGGTATTATTTTGCAATTCGAAACTTCTAAATAAATTACCACTTTGTTTATGATTATTAGCACAGCATCCTTCGAAATTTGGAAATATTAATCAGACAATTAGAAAGTGTTTTTAAATGCTTTAATGAAAAGCAACAATTGCACTTGCTTATGATATAAATAATAAACTCAAAATCAGAGCTGAGGTTAGGGGTGAGGAAGGTAGAAAAGAAAGATAACGAAGAAAAACAAAAGTACAGTACACATCCAAAAAAGAAAACAAAGATTCCACGTTACGAGTACGTAAGCAGGAAAACGATTTTTTTTATAAAACATACATTAGTAAATAGCTTTATAAACCATAAGACTGTTGTTAGTAAATACACAGTACTCATTTATTTTATCATCATATATGAAACCTGATGTTTGTAAGGCACTGATAAAGTAAACAGAGACGATAAGAAACTACGATAAATGTAAAATGTAATATTTTGCATCTCTACAGCCTCCTCGTGGCGAACGAATAAATTAATAAATACAACGATACAAAACCCATTTTAGTTATACAGTATTCTAATACATGTTTTACAGTGAAGTGGGTGTATCTTATTAGCTGTGTGACGTCATGTGACGAGAAAGGTGATGACGCTCCCGGAAGTACTCGTGACATATGGGACAGGTGAGCTTCTCCTCTCTCCTCCGCCGCACCTGCGCTTCTGCTGCGAACTCCTTCTTATGATGCGACCTCATGTGAAACACCAAGTCTGAGGTCATTCGAAACGAAAGGTTGCATTTCGCACACCAGTTCTGGACGGAAACGCCAAGTGGGGTGAACGTTGGCGGGAGGAGAGTGAGGGAAGAGGACTGCAGCGGTGCACCTGTGGCTCTGGTCCACTGCTCCGGCGCGTGAAAGAAAGATGATGGATGAGGAGGTGACATTACTCCGGCTGACAGCTCCCCAGGAAACAGGTTTGAAGCCAATACGTTTCTGTATTCTGGAGAAGAGTTTGGTTTGAAAGCGCCTGAGATGTTATCCGGGTCGGTAAACGCGTGCTTGATGGGTTCGCAGAACGCGCTTTTCGGGTCCGCGTGCACGCGCTTGGGTAGCACAAACGTGAACGCGCTGCAGTCGGACTGTAGACTGACGTCAGACGGCGTAACATCCCGTGGTGAGGATTCGTTGGGCTTTTTTACTTCGGTAAACGCGCTGTGTTTAAACAATTTTGAATTTTTTGCCTGTTCGGTCACAGTCTGGTGAAGTGAATCATCTGTGTTTTCGTGATTGGAGATGTTGGTTTTCTCCAGTAAAACCGTTTTCTTGTGCCGAGGACTCGGAGAAGTCTCGTGTCTTCTTTTGCGTGGAAACTCCGCGTCTTCTGGTGAAGTGTTTATTTTATGTTCCAGATCTCTGGCAATGTTGTGGAAATCGATTACTTTGCGCGGCCGCTTGACTTCCGCTTGTTTTTGGTCGCTGTTTGTGGAATCGACTTTATCCTGATGGCACAAAAAGCGGGAATGGGCTAGAAAAGGGAATTCGTGTTTGAAGATCTGGCCACATTTTAAACATTTGAATCCTGGGGAGACAACAAAAACAATTAATTAATCAGCTTATAAAAATACAATTTTACTGAACATTAGTGACATTTCTTACTACTGTGTATGTAAAATTGAGTTTAAATCACTTGTTTTGTTTATGTAATAAATTAATATTTTATATTCCTATAGCTAAATATATGCAAATAAATTAAATTAATCATTAATGTAACATCTGACTACAATTTTAAAATTATATTATTATCATTATTGGTAGTTGTTGTTGTTGTTGTTGTTGTTGTTGTTGTTGTTGTTGTTGTTGTTGTTGTTGTTGAAACATGACATTTCCCCACTGTGGGACTAATACAGGCTTTTTCAATTCAATTAAATTCAAAAACTGTCACTTGTCCTAATTACATATTAATTCAAATTCACTGAATGTGCAATTTTACCAGTTCAAAGATGCCACTTGACCTCAAAAAGCTGCTTTAGTCCACATATTGTGTTAATGTAAAAGTGTTATTCACCAATGTTTTTTGTACAAACAATATAATTTTCTTTTTTTTAGGGACAGGTATTCATTCACTCACCATCTGTGAAGGCCTTTGTCTTAATGTCTCCAAATCCCAAGAGATTAGACAACTCCTCATCATACCAAACAAGCAGCTCTTCGCCTTGTTTTATGTCACGTATAGTTTGGAAATGCAGCTGACCACTCTTTAAGAAGGCCTCAGTATTTTGGTCTTCCGTACTCATCGCTGCTTGCACTAATCGGAGCCATGGAACTACTAACGGAGAGCCTTTCATGGCTTCAGGATCTGCCTGTCAATCAGATGCACTCCATTAAAAAACACATTTTTGCCAGCAAAAAGCCACCATCTGACGTTATTTCTATCAGGACGTGAAATAAATCAGAATTTTATGTATAGCACATTAAACATGGGCATGTGCATTACAACTTCACAATTAAATTGTCAAGTTAAGCAGGTTGCAGAACTACTCACCCGAAACACATAAGATTTATTCCGCTTGTCGAATGACTTCAGTGCAATGAAGGCTATAGTGTCATAAAATGTGTTATGGAGAACACAAGGTCCAAATGCTGTTCCTTTTGGTATGTCTTGTGTAACTTCTACACTGGTGAAAAAATCCATTATATGATGGTGAGGAAATTTATTTTCACTGGTCCACAAGGATCGGTGTAAAAATCCCTGCTCCATGGGTTTTGCTTTGTTTCCTGAGAAAGAAAATCAGATTGTAAATTAAATATAATATAATATAAATATAAATTCAATATAAATTAAAATATTTTTGTCTTTGCGTGTGTTAAGAATGTGACATTTATGATGAATCAAACGCAAGTAAACACTGTAATAGTAGTATTCAATTTGTTATGAGAAATTTACACAAAATAAACCCATTGATTTCTGATTTTGAATTTACCGATATAGTAATAGTTATTTGTTTACTTTTAAAATGGAAAAATAAGGATATAGACAAATGGCATTAAGCACGTTGAACTCACCTAAAGCAGGTGCGGGTTCCAGACCGGTGAGATTTGTCTTTCTTGCTACTGGTCGATCCACCGAGAGCTCGCGATCGCGACTGTGATGCGCCTCACAGTCACACACTTATCCAAGCCAAGGACCACGCGCGTGTCAGCCCCGCCCTCCCCGCACGTGACGATCTGATTGGCGCTTTACCCTCATTACTAATGACCAACGAAAGTGATCAATAACGCTGCTCAGAGACCGACAGGATTGACACAATGGCGCGCCTTCACATTACTCACACTTAAGCGAAATAATTTGATCTGTGTTGTACTGGAAGCATTTACGTTGCATCATGTTTATTATTTTATATATTATTGTTGTTATATATACTTGCTTCTTCGTGGACAATGCATAAATCAAAATTATTTTTAGGCAATACTAATTTTTAGATTTTCTATTTTCATTTTTAAAAGTACGTATTTTTCGCAATCATTAGTTCTTGGATGTCATTTGACTAATTGTTTTTCATGATAAAAGTATTTTGAATTCGGCGTTCTCCATCGTCCGGAAAGCGGAAGCTGTTGGCTGCGTGTTCGGCGTTCGTTGTGTGGTCGCTCCCTGAAACGTTTCTCCGTAAGGAGGAGCTGTCGGCGCTGTGAGATGCTGGAGACGCGAACACCCTGTGCGTTTAAAAACAGTTTGGCTTATGGAAAAGAATTAAAGAAAAGAATATTTGCATCCTGGATAATGTTTGTAATTTTGTAGAGTAAACCGATGAAATGTCACGTTCTCTGTGTCTTGCTGCGGCTGTGCTGGTTCTCTGGATATCCAGTTTTCATACTGGAAAAGCCGAGATTTATTCGAAAGAGGAGAAGATGTCCTGTCATGGTGCTTTTGACTTGTATTTTGTCGTCGACAAGTAAGTGGCCTTCATATTTGTTTATGAGTGGCTCGCGACAAACCAGAAGCGCGTGAACTTCCATAATGGTAGTCATGAGGAATAGCGACTGAATGACAGGATTGTATAGGATGAAATTCTGTTTGGTTTTGTTTTTGTTATGCTCGTTTTTAATTCGTAAAAAAAAAGCAATTTCCCCGAATGTGTAATGTGAGCAAAAATCGAAACCATTAAACATTAATAAACATTCACCTCCTGACCAGGGTGCGTGAATTCACGTGCAACTTTTCTAATGATGAATTCCTAACGTATATGCTTTTGCTCGGTGCTTTTGAGTCTAACGACAGCACTGTGCCTCCGGACATGTTTTAACAAGCGTGATTATCTTTCACCTGGTGCTTTTCACATGCACATTTATGCATCATCATCATCATCATCATCATCATCATCATCATCATCATCAGGGACAATAAGAAGGTCACATTAGGATGCAAGATTCAACTAATTCATGACTACACTTTAATGCTGTATAAAAAAAATAAACGCAAAAGCAATGCACATTTATACCTAGTCTTTTACATTTTGTATTCTACCAAACAAAACAAAACTCTTTCTGTATCAGGATTTATGTTTTTGCATTTTGTAAGTTTTTTTATATTTTGTGTGCGTGGAAGAAAAGTACAGTAGACTTCTACTGATTATTTTGGGGACCTGAATAACCAAAACAAGCTTGAACATGCCAACGTTCTGAAGGAAAGTTCAACAAATACTTTCACTGACATCAGTTTTTGTCAGATGTGTTTTTTTCTTTTCGTGTGCGTGTTTGTGCGTGTGTGTGTGTGTGTGTGTGTGTGTGCGTGTGTGTTTGCTAGGAATTATGCAGATTTGTCAGTAAGATGACATGTATTTTGTGGCATAGAGCCAATTAAGATGATTCACAGTAACAGTTTATATCACATTAACAGTTAATAGGATTATTAAGATAATGTTTTCAACAAAAACTATTAACGATTTTTCTCATAACTCTTGGTTTGTGTTTTGATTGGAGTGGAAGTACATACTTAACTATGGGGAGTCTGAATGCATGAGGTCTCAGGAATTGTATGCACCATCAAGCTTTTGCTAAACCTCCATTTTTTTGTATGTTTTTTTCTGAATTTGTCAGTCGTAAATGCCACTCGGTGACCCTTTGCTAATTGTAAATACCAGGCAGTCAGTTCAGAGATAGAAACATAGCTGCAATGTTTTGGAGAGAAGTATAGTACTTAAAGCTAGATTATGATTGGTGGGTCATTTTTCACTCAAGGGCATAATTTCTAGGTAAAGAAAATCTGCATAATCTTGTAATTCCAGATTATTTCTGGAATAGATTACGTATTCCATTAACTAATCCAAACATTTTTCTTGTGATTAGTGTATTTTTTTATAATCCATTTCCATATATCACAAACCAAAATAATAGGATTAAATTGAATTGATTGGCAAATGTGTAGAGATGTTAAGATAAATACGCCATCACTTTGGCTTTTTCTCCCTCCTTACCCCCGTCAGGCGTCTGTAAGCCGTGAGTCTTTTTGAATGCTGATGTAGTTGCCATCTCTGTTTCGCGTCCCAACCTGTTACACCCAATGCCATCTGTTCCCATTCAAATGGCTGTCTTAGGGAGGAAGGGGTGTTGCTTTCTGCTTGCAGGAGGCAGATTCATCTGGCACAAAGGCAATTAACCCTTGTTGGGATTGCTGTGGGGCCTGTAATTAATTAGTGGTGTGTGCGCATTTTATGGAGTCCTCGGTCCACACACAGTGTAAGGAAAGACGATAGTTTACATCATTAGAGGTGTAATGACACACTTGGCTCAGGATACGATGCAAATCACATATAGTGAAACAGCTTTCACTATATACATAAAGGTTTCCAGTCTCGAAAGCTTTGGAGTTTACATTTTCTCACCAAAGGTTTTTCCTTTAAGCTTTTAATAAGTAGAAAATAGTCCTTCTATCTGAGTTTGGGTCTTTGTGTCTCACCCGCCCTGTGATTGGTTGTCCACCAATCCAGTGTCCAGGATGGATGGGATACTGCCTTCATGAAATGTAATGCAAATAGGGAAATGCAAATGTATAGCAAATATAAGCATTTTTAAAGAAAGAAAAGAGGACACAGCACAGAAGCGTTTACGCACGTATTTGAAATATGCAGATATAAGCATTTTAGAAGCTCAAACCTAGTTTTAAGCTTCTAAAATTGGGTAAAAGGTGCTTATATTCGCAAAAATATGATCATTTCTAGTCTGTTACATTTGTGACTTCTAATCTGTTACATGTGACTTACTAAATGTCTTTCTCCCCCAGGTCTGGAAGTGTCCAAAACCATTGGGTTGAAATTTTCACATTTGTGGAGCACCTTGCAGAAAAGTTCATAAGGTATTTTCTTTTTTTCATAATGTTGTTGATATGGACAAATTAAAAAAGCTTTTATTTTTTTTACAGTCCAATGTTACGAATGTCCTTTATTGTCTTCTCTACTCATGGAACCACAATTATGAGCCTCACAGAAAATAGGTAAATTAATTATACAGCAAAATCTGAGTGAGGTTTTTGTGCAGACGTGTCATTAAATTCATCTTTTTTTTATTCTTTCATTCAGAGCTGATATTACCAAAGGTCTAAACATTTTGAGGAGTGTAATTCCCGGTGGTGATACATATATGAATCTAGGATTGCTGAAGGTTTTTTCTCATTTCAGTTGATTTACAGTACAGTTTTGTTTCACGACTATATGTTTTGTTTCACTGACATAAACTTCCAATTTGCAGGCAAATGAGCAAATCTATCACGGGAATTACGGTAAGTGTCACAGTAATTCCCCGTCTTACAGAAAGCGAAGGCTGATTGCGATGATGTTTGCTTCACAGGCACAGCCAGTGTGATCATAGCGCTGACAGACGGCGAGTTAAACGACAATCAGTTTGTCACAGCACAGCAAGAGGCAAGAGCACAAGCCAGTGATGTCGCACTGAATATGCCACATTTTCCTGCCGTTGTAATCGACAGTGGCATTTGCTCACTCTAGAACTCATTGTCTAATGGCCGACTGTGTGCAGGCACAACGCGCGCGGTCTATGGGAGCCATCGTCTACTGTGTAGGTGTAAAAGACTTTAACCAGGCACAGGTAATAAACACTGAACTGTGTCCTGCTTCTGTGCCGTGATGACCAGATGTGATTGACCTGTACTGTTTTTTAAGCTGGCCACAATCGCAGACACCATGGAGCATGTGTTCCCTGTGGTCGGAGGATTCCAGGCTCTTGAAGGAATGATCGATTCAGTAAGACTTTTCTAAGCAAACTCACACTGGTTACCAATTATACGTGGTTAGTTGTATAAAACTTAACGTGGATGTATGTAATGTGAACATCTGTTTATTACACAGTAAACTGGAGTAAATCATCTTTTACAAAAATTGGAAACAGGCTACTAAGTAGAGAATATCTAGTAGAAATGTGATACTCTGTATGAGCAGAGCTGGTTCCACAGAAATAAATTATAAATACACAAACATTATTCTGAATTTTACAGCCTAATGCTTGAGAATATGTGGTTAAATCTAACCATGACTACTGAGGAAAATCATTTTATATTCCTTAAGTATTTTGAAAAACATACCATAAGTTTATTCAATAATAGAAGTGTTTTCTTGCCCATTGGTGAGAGTGGGAGTGTGTCTGTGTGTCCCGCTCTGTGATTGTTTGGCCATCAATCAAAGGTGTGTCCTACCTTCACTCCCAGAGATGATTGGCTTCAGCTCCCTGTGACCCAGAAATGAAAGAGCTGTTAAGAAATGAATGGATTGATGAATGTTAAAAACATTTAATGTCTTTTATCAATAGGCAATAAATATATATGTGCCTATAACAAGCAAATAATTATTTTGCTTATATATAAATAATAATTATTATATTATACTGTTGTTTTTCATCCATCCAGATCATCAAAAGATCCTGCATTGAGATTTTAGCTGCTGAACCGTCCAGTGTATGCGCCGGAGGTAAGATTAATTTCAATATTTTTAATGCACATGATAATTAAATCTCTATAATGATCTATAAATATGTTTAGATAGGTCTTCAATGTTTTTATATATTAAATATCTATACATATACAATACATACAAGTCTAGAACTGCACAGATTTTTCTTGCATGGTATAGTGCGCAGACATCAGTGAAGAGAGATCAGACGCTCTGTCCAGAAGTGTGTGAGTATTAGAAATATGAGAGAAAAACCAGACGTGTACGAGAGAGAGAGCTCACATGCTCACAGCCTCATAGTGTTTAGCATCGAACGATTTAATTGTAGTAAACTTTTTCAGGATTTTTGTGGAATGGACATGCTCATAGTTTACACTGTACTGATTCCAGATCAGACAGATCAGTTCCTGCAAAGGGCTACACTTTGGTCCAATAAGCATGATTTTGTCATTAAACAAATTTAGGCTTTTGTAATAGGATTCTTAATAGGACTTTTGGCTTAAAAAAGTGGCTGTTCAGATTACCAAAATTGACTGCGTATCATTTTTTTAATCACACAAAACCAATGTAATTTAAAAACACGTTAATTATTCTAGAAAAGGACTTTCGAAAAATTGCATTGCATTAGAACACAATTGCTGACTACATTAATAATACAACAAGAACAAAATATTGTATTACTAATGGAAGACCTTAAAATACTGCATCTATATATTTTTAAATTGTCTATACTTGTCAGATCAACTAATCAAGTTAACTTTTCTAACTGAATTAGAATGTGAGTAAGACCCAGTGCTGCTAAGGCCTCCAGTTACTAAGAGACCATCAAAAATAATAATGCGATATTTACATTTAAACGTGTATGTACAGTATGCAAATATACTGTTATCCCCTGTGACGGTCACTCGGCACTGACTTGATAGTTTCCCTCTCTGGCACTCACCATAAAATGAGAATTGATCATGTCTGGACAAGATAATCCAGTGTGTGCATCACCAAGGAGACGGCGCTCTAAGTGCTCTTTGCGCAGTAAGTGCCTACTAATAAGGTCATGTCAAGCTTCATCCATCCTCTCCGGCCTACACACCAGTGCTCAATGTGGCAGGCCTGTCTGCTGAGCAGCAGCCAATTAAACAAATGGGCATTTCACTGGTAAGGTCGGAGTAGAGCCACACCACGGCTCTTCAGCAGCGCTGCATCTAGACAACAGATCAAATGTGGCAAACTAGGCCAGGGAGAACCAGCCAGGCAAGTAACACAGCTTTCTAATTTGACTTGAGCATTCTGTACAATAAGTTCTCTGTCACGTTGTGCGGCATCAAACCCTGAAGCACTGCACTGCACTGCACTTCTGCATGTGGACTATTGGCGAAGGACTTCTAATATAACACTTATTCACTCTGAAGGTTATTTGAGTACCGTATTTACCAGATTGTAAGGCAAATGTGCTTATAAGGCACACATTTTTGTTTCTTCGAATTATAAGAAAAAAACCTTTTTAAACAATTGTTAGGACTATAAGTGCACCTAATAATTCGAAAAATACGGTAATAATACCATATTTTTCAAGCGGTGAGATTCACCTAAAATCCAAGTCCAGTGAGCCTTTTATGTGAAAAATTATTATGAAATATACATGTATTAATGATGCACCTTACATTCAAATGAGCAATACAGTCTGAGAAATATGGTAGTTATTATTATTACAGCTGCCATCGTTATTATAGTAACTAGTACAGTATACTAGTATACGAACTAGCCAATGACTGTTAATTATTCCCCAGCTCCAAACAAATCTAGACATCATGTTAATGATCTAAAATCAGTCAGATTAAGCGGATTAATAATCCTGAATCAGGTAATGACAATGAATGTTCTAATTAATGAAACCTTGCCTTGCAATTAAATGAATCATTGATGTGAGTCAGTTTGTGTGTCACCGCTGCTGACTGCATGTCGGCATCTTAGTTCTTTGCTTTATTTGGTTGAGTTTAGCGGATTGGTGTAGTGTGGCGGAAGAGCGTTCCTGTAGCTGACAGTCTGAGTGATCAGACTGATGAGAAGTGACCAGCCCATGGAGCCCACAAACAGGCCATCACTCTCTGTTCACAGATCAGGCCCGACCATCAAACCTGACAGCAGTGGTTGCTTTGATTAACCCTTGTGATTCGGCCCCCCATCCCCCACCACATGCATGATTGAAATGTCCATACTCGGACATGGCACCTCTGCTCTAAACAGCCTGGCCCATCAAACACTCAGGTGTGGATGGGAAGCGTCAGCTCTCCGCGCAGCACAGCGAGCACGAGCCGACAGCGTACCAGCCCCTGCCCACCATCTCGCTGCCAGCGCTGCCCGCTGCCAAGCCAGGGTTGACCTTTTTACCCCTGCACTGTCCTGTCAGAACCCGACACACCATGTCTGACAGTAACACGGGAAGAAAAGGACATGGTTGTTGATGCCCGGCCTCTGAAATTAAATGGAATTAGCCATTTCAGCTCCACGGACGTCACATTAAGCAGGCATGAGCAAGAGAGCTGGGCGATTGCGAGCACAGAGGTGGGGTGGAGGGGGCTTTGCGCTGCAGACAGCATTAATGTAATTAGAGGGGAAATGACAGGTTAATTGGATCAGATGAGGAAGGGATTTGCTTGGGTAAATCATGCTGAGGGGCCGTTTTTACGTTTTTCTTTTTAAATTGATATTTCCCAAATCATAAAAATCAGCAGAGTTGGGAGAAAAAGTGAGTCTAATAAAAAGATTAAAATTTGCCCAACACTGTTTTAAATATGAAGTTTTTAAGGTTAGGGCTAGATTGGTTTATAATAAATTCGCAAGAATTAAAATGGGTTAAAGTTACATTACCTTTTGGTACCGATACAGGAAGAACCTCCAATAATTTGCCTATTATTATTATTATCATTATTAATTTACAGCATTCTTTATTAAATGTATTATATTTATATTTTTTATATAATATTTTTTATTAACAAGAACAATGTTTTTTTTCCCACATTGTGACATTCTCTTGACCTTTTCTACACAATCTCTGAACTTTAAGCCAAATGTTAAAGGTTTTAAAATGTTTTGTTTTTTATTTAGTTTTTTTGCGCAGGGCGTTTTTCTTTATTCCAAATTATTCGTCATACTAAACATGAAATTCAGAATTGCTCGAACCTCCTTCAAACAAACACGCACAGCATCAGTGCCACTAGTAAGGTCACGTTCACTCCGTGTCCTCTGATGCCTGCTGAGACAGGTTCTAAGTGAGCGTGTTTTTCTCCCTAACATATGCTGCTTAGCAGCAGTCAGAGGGTCTACAGCATCGCCTGGGGGGTCTCAAAGGTCAGTCAGCCAGCTTTGTCAACCACCAACCCAGCACCCCCAGCTCCACGACTCCACGAGATTTGTGAACCTCCTCAGTTTTATTATTAGCACCACTGGAGCATATGCATTTTTGCTCAGTTGAGTTGAGTGTTCGTGAAAGGTTACGGAAAGAGAAAAAAAAGACTTGCCCTCCAGCCAGGCAGACTTTATACTTTCACAGTGTGTCATTTAAAAAAAAGGGAAAAGGCCTACATGAGACAAAGATCTAGAAAGCTGACATGAACTAGTTAACGCATTTTTCATTTGCTGTAAAAAGAAATATTTAGAGCAGACATTTTATACATCTAAAATATTTGGATTACACTTTTTATATTTTCAAAAGAATTTAATTGCACAGCAAATAGTTCTAATAAATATTTATTCTCTTATATTGGGTGTGTGTGTGTGTTTGTGTGTGTGTTTGTGTGTGTGTGTGTGTGTGTGTGTGTGTGTGTGTGTGTGTGTGTGTGTGTGTTTTTAAAGATTCATTCCAAGTGGTAGTGAGAGGAAATGGATTTCAGCACGCCAGGAACATCAGTCAGGTTCTTTGCAGCTTCAGAGTCAATGACACAGCTACGTTCAGTAAGTAATATGTTACAGAAATATTTTAACATTTTACACATTTTAAATATTTCATGCTTAAAAAATGTAAAAACTTTAAAAGGGTTTCAATATTTTTAAAGACGTCCAGCGGACATATTTACTCATATGCTCTTTTATTGAATTATGATTTATGTTAAATAAAATAATTAATATACATAAGATTAATTAACACTAAATAATAACAAACATTATTTATGTTCATAGATGTTATAATGATAATGTTTGTCATGACAAACAATGTGACCGGGGTTGTTGTTTTGTTTTTTATTTATGATTTCCAAAACAATATGGACTTGTTTTATCTGTCTCTTTAAGAATTTTATTTATTCTTGAACTATTTTTATTTAATTATCTCTTAATAGAGTGCCTATAAGGACTTTTAATTTACTTTTGCCTAAATACAAATATAATAAATATACAAATAATATAGTGTTTTTTAAACAAACTATATTACTATTATCATTATTAAATGACTTAAATAGTTGAATTGCAATAACAAAATAGTCCAATTGTATTTATTTCCTTTTTTTTACTATTTTTCCCAATTTAAGATGAGCGGCCGGTGAGCGTTGAAGACACTCTCCTCCTTTGCCCTGCACCAATCATCAAAGAGCCAGGAAAGTAGGTGCTCTCTCCTCATCACACCGCATGTTGGTACCCTTGAAAAATTAGGGTCAGTGTCATTTGCAATTATTCCTGGCGTTCAATTTAGACTCCACATTAACACATTAAGACAACAGGCGTGTGGTGTAAAAAATCTAAGATGAGAATATAATTAGCCTCTCTGAGCGAACACTCATCACAGGCTTGACCAGCGTGATGCATCCAGGGGTTGTGTGTGTGTTGCCCAAAAACCCTTGTGGTGTTTTGAGCCGAAAGAGAAAAGAACAGACACAGAGAAGTGGGATACACACATCAGATATCCCCATCCGCTGGAGCAGAGCCCCAAAGAGTGACTACCGGTTACTTTCTAGAGCTTTCCACAACAAATGAGCTGCTGCTAGCAGCTTGTTTCCCCGCAAGCCTCCTGAATAATTATGTGTTCCTCTGGCTCCAGACACCTTGAGGATTTCATCTGTCTTGTTCTTGTCAGGAAGATTCCAAGAGATGCCAGTGAAGGAGCGACTCATGCCACCTTAAGCAAATTGGCTCAACGTGCGTGTTTGCTTTTGTGCTTTGTGGGTTACGTTTGCTAGTGTGGCACTTAACGGCAAATTATTGCCGTTATTGCCGTTAAATTCCGATGTTTGAAGATTCAGCACTTAAAACTGACTTGGAAAGTTGGTTATTGTCTAACCATGGCGCATTTAGCAACTCTGATTTGGTAGGAGACAAATTCCACGTCTTCCACGTCTCATGAGAAGGAAGCTGTCAATGCTGTCACCTAAACGCGGGATGACTGAGAGGCCTCATTCCCAAAAAGAGCCAACCTCTTCCTGATTGATGGAAAAGTAGATGGATATGTCACTGCCCCCACCCCCGTTTTTATGCATGTGCCCCCTTTCAAACCATCCCCCCGTCAGAGCGCCACTGCATGGTCTGTCCTGGACCAAAGAGGATGGGGTTTTACCCCCTTATAAACTTGTTTTATGCACTGTTTTGTTCTATGTTCACCACAGAGATGTTATCTCACGCAAGAAGACGTTGATTGCTGAATAATAAGAGGAAACTGCCTAGGTTTTCCCTATCTGTGAGAGACTGTTGTTCCTAGACATTGTCGCCTAATGACTTGCTCCCTCATCATAGTCGTGTCATTTTACTTATTATAAACTTTTTTCTTATTATTGTATTGTCTTTTGTAATTAGGTAATTTATTTATGTTTTTGAGTTCTTTACAGCTTTTAGATTGACGTTTAAGCAACCAATACATGAATAGTCAATTTCTTGGAATATCTGTTCAGTCAGAAAATTATTTCAATAATATAAAAAACAATTACACTCTTTGGCACCATAACATAATTAGAAATATTAACCAACACATTAATAATTAGGTATAAGAAGCAAAAAAAAAAACATTTTTTTTTGTTTAAACCTAATATAAACATTGAAACTATAACAAATGATCTGGAATTTTGTTTCTTGTCAGGACACGTTTAATGTGGTTTAGCTAACGTGAGATGAGAGTTCTTGTTCCTTTATGGTTTAATGTATTTTATTTATGGTTTAACTGATTTACATTTGAATTGAGTGTTATGGAAGTTACCATGGAAAAATTACCCACAAACCTTTTTTTTGTTATTTTTCAAATTCCTGTTCCATAGAAGAAAGTGATATATGTTTAAAAATTATTATTGCATTATTGAATTATTGCATATTTTTTGTATATTTCTATTGTTCATTGCATCCCTGTGCTTTGTTCCAGAGTGATTTATCTGCAGGTGAGCATGAATCAGGGCTTGTCCTTCATCACAAGCTCGGTTCACATCAGCACCACTGAGTGTGTAAGTGCAGCATTTGTCATAATGAATTTCTTCTGTCTGTATACACAAGACTTTCTCTGTGAATTATTTTCTTTTTAAATGTCTTAGGACTGCTCCTCCTTATTTGCTGCCATTTGTTTTTCCCCTCATTTTCTTTTCTCCTCTGAGGTCTTCTCTGCTTTCTTTCATCAGAGGAGTCTGAGTTTGTCACGTAAGTTCAAAAAAAGCAATAGAAAGACAGACAACACCCTTCTTATAGCTGTCTTCCCAATATCGTGAAAGCCCTCGTATGCCGCATTACAACAACGGTCATACTTTTACTCATTGTTGTTTTCTCTTTGTAAATGCAGTTTGATGGAACAATCCTTCTCGTCTCACTACTGGCTGTTTCCATGCTGTTTGCGCTGGTGCTGATGTGGTGGTTTTGGCCTCTGTGTTGCACAGTGGTACGTATGTTCCAGTTAAAGAGGCAGTTATATGCTTATTAATGGGTTTTAATTTGCACAAAGAATATTCTGTTTTTCTTTAATCAATTGAAACTTCACATTAAGAACTGGTCAAGTTTGAGGTCCAGTGGTACCATGGTAAAATATGTTTATGAGAATTGAAAACCCTCAATTTAGCTCAGTGCAACCCTTTTGTCTCAAAGATAAATCTTTTGCTTTATTTATTTGTTTTTTTTTTTTTTTTTTTTTTGCAATATTTAGGTAATTAAAGAAGAATCTCCACCTCCTCTTCCTGAATTGGTGAGTTTGTACTTATCCTGATGTGTTATTAACTCTATTAGTACATTACTTTTGCGCTGTGTTCTTTTCAGTTCCAGAATCCGCAGCATCTCCTGTAAGCCACATTCCTTAACTTTGCCAAATATCTGCAGCTTTGAAAAACTGTTGGTCACGGTTTATGGGGAATTTAAATATCAGTATTATTTGCTTAAACTCCGCTAGTGAATGCGAGTATTCCATTAATGTGGAAAAAAGTGAGAAATGTAAGTCAACACTAGCCACGTCAGACCCAAATACCCGCTGCCATGAATGGGACAAAACACTGAAAATGGTCCATAATGATCCTCTTGTGTTTGCTTTGTTCCCAGAGGTCAAAGGCAAGCAGTCACTAAGGTTTATGGGAAATAAAAGCGCTTTGTGGAAATGGCTTTAGAGTGTGCATCTGTGCGTAACATTGAACGTTCAAACAAGGAGCTTTGTATGTGAGGCTTCAGTACGTAGATATGAGAAGATATAGAGAAGTTCAACTTGGACACATAATTTGTTTTGGGAATTTGTTTTGTAATAATGTTTTTTAAAGTTAATGCGTTATTCTTTTTTTGGACATACTGTACTGTATTGTGTATTTTTGCCTCTTGTAATTTATGTATTGTGTATTTTATCATAGAGTATTTTGTGTTCTTGCCTCATGCATTTTCTGTTATATTTATTGATACAGTTTCCTTTTTTGTTTTATTCAGATTTATTGTATATATTTATCGATCAGGCATATTTTTATATTTTCATTTTGATTGTTCATTCCTTTTTAAGCACCAAACAGAGTAGCGTTCCCTATTTCATTTTAACCCAATGATACAATTACAAAAAAAGCATTCTTCTTCTTCTTCTTAAAAAAAAAAAAAAGAAAGAAAGAAAAATGTTTATCTGTATTTGTGTCTACAATGGACAGGAGCCAGAAGATGATGATGATGGCGTTCCTAAGAAAAAATGGCCAACTGTTGATGCATCCTACTACGGCGGAAGAGGAGTGGGTGGAATCAAAAGAATGGAGGTAAAAGGTGCATTTTTTGAAAATCTGATTTGATCAAGGGTTGTGGATTGCAGAGCCAAAAGACATGAAGTATTTCACAAGATTAATGTTTAAAAGCATTAGCCATTTTATCATCACTAACAGACCAGAACATGATCTTGTTTTAGATTTTTATAGATTGTTGGATATTTCTTGGCCAGAATGGGGGCATAGTGGCTTTTTGAGATCCAGAACTACCGTATTCACGCCAATATAAGCACTCCGCAAATAAAAGGTGTGCTTATATTCGCATAAATTCGCTAGCTGATATTCATTTTGGAAGGCTTTTTGTGAGCAGTTTGGAGGTTCTTCCTGTATGGGTTTCTGTAGAGTCCTCTGATTTCTTTTCACAGTCCAAAAATGAATTTTGTTGGATACCTTCAGGTGATTGGTTAATGAGACTCCAGATCCCTGTGACCCTGAAATGAAAGAAGCAATTGAGATTAATAATGAATTCCTGATGCTTGTGTAGGTGCGCTGGGGGGACAAGGGATCCACTGAGGAAGGAGCTAAATTAGAAAAGCCCAAGAATGCTGTAGTGAAAATGCCTGAAGAAGAGTACGAGCCATATGAACCCAAACCCAAAAAGGCTTGTGGAAGCGTCCCTGCCCGCAACAGGAAGTGGTACAGCCCTATTCAGGTATCAAAGTTGATGTTTTTTCACATTTGTAGATTTTCAGAAGCCTTTTAAAACAACGACTCTTTCTGTGTTAGAGTAAGCTCGATGCATTACGGGCCTTTTTCCGAAGAAGGTACAACCAGGTTTCTCTCATGAGACCCCAGCCTGGAGATCAGGTAGGATTTCTACTCCATGATATTTCGATATTTCAAGACAGTTAAAACTGTGAAAAGCGCCGTACAAAAGCTCAGAACTTGAACTTGAATGCAATGCTTTCCTTAATTGTTCCCCGTGTCAGGACCATTTCAACCAGGCTTTCCCAAGCTAGAGAAACAGAAAATCACATTCTGACATAAATCCATTAAAATGATCAAGGCCTGTCTTTTTCTCGCGCTGACTTTGCGGAGACGTCTCTTGCTCTTCGCATTATTCCATCAGCACAAGCTGTGTCATGGAAACACATCTGTGTGCCAATGAAAAGCATCTTTCATGCAGGGTGCCATTTTAACGGCTATGACATGGGAAGGCCACAGCTCCTCCATTGCCACTGTAGATGGTCTAATCGTATTTACTTGGCTATATTCTTCACAGCTCCACAATGGGGAGCTTGTCTGAGAAACCGTCAAAGTCCAGCTGCTCGGTGTACTTTGCATGAGCGTTGGAGGATGCTGCTTAGGCCGGCAGACTCTGTAAAGGACAGGGTAAAACAGCTGTGCCATTCAGGCCTGGTTGAGACTTCGCTGTGTGTTTTCTTGCCACCTGCAGCACAATGCGTCACACACACAGCTTACTGTGCCCTTTCCTGGCTCTTCATCCCTCAAATGAGCTTTGTCTTTTATTAACCCTCCTGTTATGTTTGTTTCAGAGGAACATCAATAATGTTCACAGGTCAATTAGACAATGTGTATGTGAGAGAGTGTGTGTGAGTCTGAGCGGTGTATAATGTCTCATTGTTGTAAAGAAACACATAGTATTTGAACGTTTTAGCTTCCATTTTGTCTGAAGGGTCAAATTGACCAGAGCAATATCATTGTAACTAAAACATGTAGCTGACGTCAATATAATTTTGAAAATAAAATATAATATTAAAACATTTTAATATATGTGAAAATAACCATTTTTGTTTATATGTAGGTTACACTAAGACAAACAAGAGAAGTTTCTAAGTGGAAAAAATACTTTTAAGTATATTTTTTATTTTTAAACGTTTAACACGTGTCAATTTGAACCAAACAGTTTCTTTGTAACATAAACATGTAATTAATCTAATCCGTGCCACAACACATTTTTTTAATAGATGATCAAATGTTTTTTAATGACAAAATGCTTTCTATATGTCTATGCTTATTTTCTTGACTTATTTTCATAGTTTGTTTCTTAGCTGCTTTTAGTGTGGCTTATTAAGAATTGTTATACCACCATGGCTTCCAAATAGCTTCCTTTGTTCACAATCTCAAGGCCAGTGGTGATCTTAAATACGTGAGCCACACCTATCCTCTATCAAAACAAAGGGCATGGGAATCAAATAAAATAAATAAATAAGCAAATAGGCAAAATACCACCTAAAGAAGCGCTGACGTGTCAATTTTATCCAGCACAATATGGCTCTTACAAACAATTTGCCTTTCAATGTTCTTCTCCTGGACTCTTTGAATGTTTTGGTTTTGTTAGAATATCCAATTTGTGTTATCGATAATTGTGATAAATTATCAGCGGCTGAAGTATGGAGGGAAAGCTCTTACTGGTGTCTAAAAACACAGCTGTCAAAGTGTAATAAAAGTGAATGAAAGAATGCGTTTGCCTAAAACGTGCATTATTAATGAGAATTGGCGAGTTTGCATTATAAAGAGATAAAGCCTCGAAAGTCCCGTGCTGGTATGTTGAATGGCCGTCAAACATTAGCACACATGACCCGGCTAATGTGTGACGCAGATGCTTCTTGGGTCAAACTCTTTACCCACAGGCCTCAGCAAACACATTGTGATGCAGAGGTGACGGCTTTGCTTTATTGCTCACTTATAGTCGTTGTGTAAAGAAAGAAGCTCTTGTGTTCAAAGTCAATCTTTTTGTCTGGCCAGTTTACAAGCTTCACCTCACACGACCAGTATCTGCCCTCACGTCTGAGTGCCATCCACACAAAGAAAGTGTTTTGTGTCGTTTTTTTTAGCTTAGATTTGTGAGACGAGGGACTGGTTAACAGAAGGAAATGGCTTTTTAACATAATTTATGAGTTGGACTGACCTGCTCGTCCCAATTGTTTTAAGGGATTCTCTGGATGAGTCTAGACCGCATGCAACCACTTGGTGGTCCAGGTTCTTCAAGCGAGAGCTCCTTAATGTGACATGGTGCCCATTGACTGAATGGGAGCAGAGTTTTATGATGATGGACTATTGTCAGGATGCTGAGGGTCATGATGATGGCCGGGGGTCTGGCGAACAGCAATGCAACAGGCCTACACATGGGTGAGCATATGGCCCGGGTGAGAATGGAAAAGCCGTGAACACTGTGCAGATGTGGGTTGGAGGTAGAGCTCAGACTCAGAAACACATCCATATGCTCTTTTAACCGCTGTGTGTTGCCCCCAGCAGGTTACAGCCTTCCACAGGCTTTAGATCAGGGGATTCAAACAAAGCTACCCGGGGGTCTTTCTGACCTCAGCTGGTTGAATAAAAATGTGCGTTCATAAAGAATATGAACTTTTCTGATGACTGATTGTGCTTTATACTGAGATATAACATCTAATTAACATCGAAATAATTTTTAAGTATTTAAATTAAGTATTTGATTTGGTGCTTACTTTATGTTTTGTTTTTCATAACGTCCTCTTTCAGCAGCTTATTATTGTCATTATTAAACATTTCAATTTAAGAAAATTTCACTGAAAGTTCAATGAAGACGAAGCAAGACATTGATAGACTGCTGTTGATATATTGTTCTGCACTGTCTATAGCCAAAGATTTCCAGCTTTAGAGTAATGTCTGTCTTTATTTATTTTTTTATCAGTATAGTATTTTTTATTATATTTTATTTATACAAAAGACATTAAATGGCTTCATTAAGTTCATCCTAATCAATCATCTTCACCCAACCACATGGTCACTCATACCATATCCCTCTGAGAATTTAGCTTTTGTTACTCCAGCATCATTCACACAAATAGCTCTCCACCCTGAAGCTCTCCACCATCACTGTTCTACTAACTCCGCCCTTCTGATTGGAAGCACAGAATTGTGGTTGACAGCTGAGTTTCTTGGAGTCTGAAGCGCTGAGGGATCATCTTCTGGCCAATTTGACAAAATCTAGAGTAAGAACATTTGAGGATCAGCTGCAACGGTGTTTGGGCTTTTGTATCTCACACAAACACAGTGAAGATCTCCTACTTGTCGCCTCCGGAAATGTGCTTTTAAAAAACTATCAAAATAACGAATAAAAGTTTCGCATCACCCTCCAAAGTCGCCTTTGAGGGGACGGATATATTCCGAGAGCTCCATCAGTCTGGCTTTTGTCTCTGCAGGGGCGGTGCATCAACTTCACTCGAGTGAAAGCAGAGGATCCAAGGTCACCACCACGCCGCCACCCTCCACCTCCGCCGCCCTCTCCAGACCACCAGCCTCTAATGCGCTCATCTATTTCTTCTCCACCCGAAAGACCATCATCTCAGAGACCCTCCATCAAGCACTCACCCCCAGGACCTCCACCAGCTCGGGCACCCCCTGGTCTCCATGGACCCCCACCATCACGCCCCCCACCCTGCCCTGGGAATAGGCTTTGAGAACAAAAGAGCGCTTAAAATTTTGAACTTTTGGGCGGGGTGTGGGGGGGCGGGGGGCTAGCTGTTGCTCTGATTGGTTGTTGCTACTAGCAATGGTGGCGGTTTTATACATAAATATATGATATTGAGAAAAAACATTGGCTTGGTAATCCAAAGCACTTAAGAACTGGTGATGAGGCCGAGATCCATATACTTTTAAAGACATATGCAATTTTTTATTTGACGTGTTTTGACTGCAGGACAGTACAAACATCTAATTTATGCTTGTGGTCCAGGTAGCCACATAAAAATTATGACGTGACCACCACTGGTTAAACACTCAATGTTTTACAGAAAATATTTATTGTTGAATTTTTATTTCTAGTTTATTAACACCATATAATCTTATTCAGTTCAGTTTTAAAATTAAAAAAAGAGTTAAGAGTAGTGTGATTTAAAACCACTGCATGAGAAAGAAATCCGAGATATTGTCACTACAGTTTTGTGAAACAAACTTTAAATTTAAATGAGGTCTAGCAGATCTAGTGATAAATTATTAGTCTTTTAGGTGTCTAGTTTGTAAAGACCCTGCTTTAGTGTTACTTGTATGTATACATACAGTACATATTAATAATTAATAAAGACAGAAAGATTTATTTGTCCAAGTAAATAAAAAAAACTCTTCTAAGTAAGACGGAAGAGAAAAGACACCATTATACACTTAAGAGAATACTTTACCATTTAAAGGTTTGTGGTCACTTCAAAATGTACTTATTTTGAAAGAAAAGTTTTTCGTCAATTAAATTGACTTTAATCAGAAAGACACTTTACTTATACATTACTAATGTGGTAAATAAATATTCCAGCTGTAAATGTCTGGTTTTTGGTGCAATATCTACATAACTGCATAGAGGCCCATTTCCAGCAACGGTCATGTATTTGCTAATTGTGTCAGAAGGATAATGGATGATTGTAAAAGCCTTGTTTGATCATGTTAGCACTGCTGGAAACCGTTTAAAGAAACTATAAAACTGACCTTCCTTTGAGCAGGTTGAGAATCTGGAGCATCACATTTGTGGTCAAAATGGGCAGAAATAGAGAACTTTCATGAAATCTGACAGTCTATTCTTGTTCTTAGAATAAGAAGGCCATTCCATGCGAGAAATTGCCAAGAAATTGAAGATTTGACCCCAAACTTTTGAACTGCAATGAATTTGGAATTAATTATTTGAAGTTTGTTTCTCTAACGAGTGCAAATCAGAGCTGTTGTTCAGCGGGCACTTGAACATTTTGTACGTTTGTAATAGTTAACATTGACAGAAAATACATTTCAAAATAAATATACTGTACAGGTATTACAGATACATTTTAAATCCTAAAACTTGTTTGATCTTGAAAACAAGTAGCCAGATATGTCACAGGTTGTTTTGTTTTTTTAATTGACATTTCAGATTTTGAGAGGTTACGGAAGCCCGACTTTGTCAAATCGGTTCCTTGCATTTTTGTCGTGATTTTTTTGTTTGATTTTTACACGCTACTTGACCTCAATCTCCAATATGTATTCTGTAGCATGTTTGGAATGATAGATGTTTTGTTATCTGCTGCATTCAAGAAAAACACTAAGCAACAACGATTTAGCAACAGAATCATTATTTGGAGTGAAAGTCCCCTTCAAACTGTGTGTCGTGGCCACCAGGGGGCATTAAAGTTTAACAGAACTTTTTTATACATTTTTTGTGCTCGTGCGTGTGTATCAGCGCATGCGTGCGTTAGGCCCCACATCTCAACTATACTTGTTTTGGACAAACTGAACAAAATTGGACATATTGAAAGTCACTCTGTTTTAAAGACGTTTTTTTTTTTTTAAATGAAATTTAATTTTTTTACTACTGTACACATTCTACTGCTGAATCCTCTTTTGATGTGCTCCGCTTCAGTTAGCCTAGTTAGCGCTTTTTGTTTTATAAAAAATTAAAACTCTGCATAAGCACATCATGTAGCCTGACATGATTCATATGGTCTGATGACAGCAGCTCCTTCGGCTGAGTTCAGCAAACACTCATGAGAAACATCCATGTGTTGACAGTCCCCACAACACCCGGGGCCCTGTGGAGGATCCAGGCTAATTAAGGTAAATAACACACAATATACACATTACACATCCCTGTGCCTGTTGTGCATTGACAGCTCTGGGGTTTTTTCCCCCTAAATTGACAGACTGATGTGCATGTATCGCTCTTATCGCAGAAAATTAACAATACTGTACGTTTATTTATAAAAAAAAAAAAAAAACACGTGATTACAAAACCGTGCTAATATTATGCTGTAAAACATCGCCCCCTGGAGGATCATAAGGGAAGTGAGTTTTTTTTTCCTGACCTATAAAAAATATCTTTGTAAAAATAAACTGCATGTTTTCACTAGTGGTAAATAGCTCTACTAAAGCAAGATAATTGTGGGCCATTACCATACGTATTAGGAAAGATCTTCATACTGATTTCGCATCATTTTTGTCCCACTAATACTGTAGTTCTTAATGCTTCTTTACTAGTTCCTAATGTCTAAAAGCCTCACCATTACAGCAGGATTAATATATATATATATATATATATATATA
>CM051500.1:21012241-21023559 GCA_028031935.1 Paedocypris micromegethes
TTATATCTCTCCAATGCCATTGCATCCCTGTTAAAAATGCTTTTACATTAATTTTATTCATTTTCAATTATACACAACTTTTGCAGACAAATTTAACCAAATCAAAACCTCTTAAAGCGGTATCTCTGTTCGTCAAGTTGTTGCTTTTCCTTTATTCAGTTGTTGTTGTTTTGTTTTATAAAGTTTGATCAGTCTCTTAATGTAAAAAAAAAAAAAAAAATCTAGAAGATTACTACTTTCCACAAAGCACTTTAATTTCTGCTTAACATAGCAAATACATAAACATATGCACAAAGCCATTGCTATACTGCCTCTTACCATCAGGACAAACTGAGAGTTTGTATAGAGACAGAACTTCTCTTAAAAGTTTTAAAGTATTAATGGACAGTGAAATAGATTGGGATCGCTGATATAAAAAAAAAAAAAAATTCACTGCTGATGGAGTCCAAAACCACGAAAAGTTCTCAAGCTTTTCCTTTCTTGTGGAGCTTTCTCTTTCCTGACAGCGCTCCTTTCTTGGCTCCTCGGACCATGCCTTTGAATTGACCCTGCTGTTTGGCCTTTTTCCTGTCAATGAAGGAAAAGTCAGCTTTGGTTCATCATCCGAGTAAAATGAACCTCATTCAGACTACGATTACTGTACCTTCGGTTGAGCTGAGACTTCTTCAGAGGAACGTACGCATAAGGTTCACACTTGCCTTTCTTTTTCACGTCACCTTTCCCTTTCTGCAGTTTACAGAGGCGTTTAAATTTTATTGCAAAATATACCAAATAATCTTCAATGAATCTTCCGTTTTTACCTTGGATTTATACTCGTTGCCAAATTCCGGCTTTGCTCCTAGTGGTCTGTGGATGCCAATCCCACCGGCTGAGAAATACAACACCATTTACAAACGTACACAAACACTCATCAGTTTCAGATAATGCAGTACATAATGCCATACCTTTATATTTCATGGAAGGTTCAACATCCATGTCATCATCATCCGGATTGTCTGCCATTTTCCTCTTTGCGGTTTTCTTCTGTGGACAAGGAGAAACCAGCATTAGCCATGATGATTATTATTATTATTATTATTATTGTAAGAACGATGCGAGGAAACACGGTGTGTACTCACGCTTTTTATTCCAGCTTCTTCTAAAATATCCTGCAGTTCCGCGTCTGATGAGACATGAAGAGTCACACGTTAAATCTCTAGCTATGTGCAGCTCTTTTGGGGCATGTTGGGATTAATAACAACATTTGTTCCATCTTGCATTCAAAAGTGTTTTGTTTGTGAGTTTGGATGATTCTGTAAAACACTAATTCTCTCAAGAACGTCTTATATTTGACGTAATATCAGAAACTAGATGTTTTTCCCCCAAAGGTGCTCCTTATTTTTCAGTGCACTTTATAGTCCCAAAATGTGGCTTATTAATTTGATTAACCCTTCATTTATGCAACAAAATTTCAAAGATGTTATTTTATAAATAATTATAATTTACAAATTTATTTATGTCGTTTTAAAGGCTAGAAATAGATATTACAGCATTGTCAGAGGCCGGAGTGTGTATTTTCATTATTTTTACCCCAGAACAATGAATTATGAATATGTAATTTAACGTTTTACTCAAATCGTGGAACAAAACGTGAGCAACAAAACGGTCGCCTCACCTTTGTTTGGTTCATCTTCATCTTTTTCATTGATGATTAGTCTTCCGTCTGATGTGGTCTTGAAGCCGTGCTCAACTTTGGGCAATTTCCTCCGGTCAGGATTGGTGGCTAAACAGAAAGGCAATTGACACCATGATACTTAAATAATAAATGAAATACTAAAAAAATGCTTCAACACAGAACTCACACATAAATATTATTCAGCATAGACATTAAGATGAAATGAACTTTTTTTACCCAGAACTCTTTGAGCTGCCTTGGGGTCGAGGAAGTTAAGCGGTTCATCAGAAACGCCCTCCTTCAGCCAGGCCTGGCCCTTCTTCTTTACTAGTTTCTTTTGGCCCTTCTTTGGCTTCTCATCCTCCACAGATTCATCCGAGTCAGTCTCTGCCAGTATATCCTCAATGCTGTGAAGAGATTCATCATCAGTATTACCAAAGATGAAATCATTCAGAAACCGATTCTGGAAAAAGAAAAATGTGCACCTCTCTCCTTTCTTTTTAGTCTCCTCCTCCTCTTCTTCCGATTCATCCTCACTGTTTTTACGTGCTAGCTTCAGTCTCTTCGTTTTGGCCTCTGCCTTTCGGATGTTAGCCAGAACTTTGTGTTGCTCAACAGGAAGCATGCTTTTCACCAGCTCGAACCTGATGCACATAAATATCTGATTAAGTCCAAATGCAAAACATGCTTAAAAAAAAAAGTGTCAGTTAACCAAACTCACCCAAATTTCCTAACTAATTTGGTGTAAATACTTTTAAGTTTAATTCTAAAATGTCTCCTCATATCATCTTTCATATTACTAATTCCTTCCATCTGAAAAATAAAAATATAATTATTTATATACGCAGTCCAGAAACAAACATTCAAATTGTATGTTATCCTCACCAGTACAGTTGTGTGTCTGGACAACACCTTGACGTCCAGAGCAAAGAGGAGAACTTTCAGGAAGCCCAGCGAGGCTTTGACAATTTCTCGCGTTCTGCTAGTGAGAAGCAGACAGATGTTGTGCAGCAGCTGTTCCATTGTGGACACGTCCATAGAATCTATAAAACATTAAAAAAAAAACATTAATTTCTTAATCAATCAATCGATATTTATCTATACACTATATATTGTAGTATACAATACATTCTCTTTATATTTATAATTCGCAGTCCGAAAACATGTGTTTCAGGTTAATCTGGCCATGTGGGTGTGTATGAACGCTGGAGGTGCTAAGGTGACTTGGGGGGTCACGAAAGGCGCCAAAATATAAAATTGAGTGTATTATTATTTTTAAAAATTAAAGTATTATGGCAACATTTTGACAAACAACGAAAAAACTATTTGCTTTCTATAACTATATAAAACGCAATATCTTCAGTCAATTTTAAAACATTTAAACATTGAAAAAAAAAAGACATCCACACCTTTGTAATGAAAGACGAGTCGTGTTAAAGACAGAACTGTACAACTGATCATCGTAACAGATCCGGTAAGTCCAATGTAAACCTGGCTTAAATACGCATTCGTGGCATCTGAAAGCAGATTTGAACACATCTCAGCAAACACACAAGGAATACTCAAAATAAAAAAGCAATAGTGATTAATATTTCTACCTTTTGAGTTTTCACAAAAGCGCAGAAAAGCATTGCCAATCTCAATAAGCAGAGAATAGGCATTTTTGCGGGCTCCTGTTGACATTTCCTTGGTGCAAATGATGACCTGAGCACAAAAGAGTAACATTAGATGAAGAATCACTCGTCTCAGATGCCCTTTTCACACAACAATGCCGATAAATAGCCGGAACGACTTTACCGTTAAAGACACAACCAGTACACAAATACTGCCAAATACCGGCAATTTACCGGTAAAACACCACTCACGCAGCGTTTTCAAAATACCGCTTTTTCGATGACACCTTTTAAATAGTTGTAACTGTGAACGCGCAACTCTCGTCAGAATGTTCAGATTGGCTTAGAGCAGTCGTTTACGTCAGCACGTACTGAACTTCCTTGTGCTTATTCCGACAATCATTCCGCATTCACATTGGGCAGTTTGCCACCAATTTATCGGCAATGTTACAACTACCCTTTTTGTCAGCATTTGTCCATTCACACATGACTGCATGCCACCAATATACGAGCAATTTGCCGGTAAGGTCTGCATGTCTGAAAGGGGATAGAGCTAAACTTACTTCAGGAAGTAAAGCCGTGATGAAGTCTCTGTGTTCTTCCTTCAGCTGCTTCACTATGTGAAACAGACACTTCAGTCTGGGCTGGAAAACAGACAGCGAACCATCAGCACAGCCTTTGACTAGATCTATGATGTCGTGTTGGTATGATTCTCACCCGTTTGGCAGGTGAAGCCGCCGTCTTCAAGCTCTCCAGCAGAGTCGTCTTCAGCTCCTCCACATTCCCCAGGACAAAGTTCTTGCTTGGTTCTCGCTCTCCACCACATATCTCCTCCAAAACTCTGTACGCCTTCTTCTGAATCGCAGGGTCTTTACTCTACATGCAGAGACAAATCAAGTGTGAAAAACACTCGAGGATCGAGTAAAACTGAAAATTGTAATGACATTCCTACCGCAAGATAAGGCTTGATTAAAGAGTACGTCTGCGTCATAGACGCTTGGTCCACAAATGGAGCCATTGAAACAATCAGGTCAATAACTGCAAGCCTGGAAAACGAGATTTCATATTCACAATATTCATTCATTTTACATGGCCATGTGGAAAATTTACCGTATAAATTCTGAGCAGTCAGAACTGCTGAGTTTCTCTGATGCCTTCTCCAAAAACATGGAAACCATCTAAAACACAGGAATACAGTTTAGTTAAGAAAGACCGTTTCAGTAAAACACCAGTGGAGTCCAGCAAACATGGCTTACGCTCTGTCCTGTGATGGTCAAATAAACTTTGATCGTCTCCAGGACAGACATCCGAACACTTTCAATGTCTCCAGGATTGGGCTGCTGACTGTAGATGTTAAATAGAATAGGGAGAAAATTCTTGGCAAACCGATTCACTTCAGCCTTCTCTTCTTCTAGGAATGGGAAAAAAAATGGATATACAAACTGATATACAATATCACTTATTGATATGAAACCACATGATTCTTCATACAGACCCGTCCCGCAGCTTTTGTTGATGAGATTTCGCAAGGCCTGACAAATGCAAAGACGAAGGTCAGGGCGTTCAGTCAAGGCCATACCCAGAGACCGGGCGATGCCCTTGAACGCCGCCACCAGATCAGTAGGTTTAGTGCAAAATCCAGGTAACATAGTCCAAATCTAAACAAAAAGAAAGAGATTATTTATTTGGCAGTATTTTAAAACACAGTTTTTAATTCCAAATCTAATTTTTGGTAACAAAATCTTTTGACGTCTCACCTGCATCTCCAATGTTTTATACACTTTAGCCATCAGTTTCTGTCCCAATGACTCCATTTCATCAGCTGAAACATAAAAGATTTGACTTAATTTGCATTTAATTTAGACTTAAACACAAATGTGCACTTACATAAGTGACTGCCAAGATTTTTTTTTTTCAAAATTGATAGGAATAAATTTAACATATTTTGTGGCTTAGTTTGGCAAATGTTGATACGACACGTTTGATTATCTTAAATTAAATAGAAACCAATTGCTATGGTAAAAAGCAGACAATTTGTGTCGTACACTTAATTTTTAATATTCTGCTTTTTCCATATTATTTCAGATAAACTATTGAAATGTTATTTTATTATGAACGTGTGCCATCTAGGCAGAAAAATGTCCTGTAGTTATTCAATTAAGGTTTTGCTTCAAAAACTTGTATTGTCCAGTGAGAACATTAAATTTTAACTTTCATAGTTTGCAATTTACATTGCATCACTGTTTGTTTATTTGCATGAAATAAAGCACTCCCATTGGAAAACACAGCATTCGTGTGACTAGCAGAAACACTGACCTGTCTGTTTAAGTTTGTTGGCCAAAGGCAAAAAGTAGGATGTAAAAAAAGCCAGTTGAGCGTTCTTGACGTGATCTCTGATAACTGGGATCAGCCAGCTCCGTGGAAACTCTAGATCGTCACTGTCAACAAATACATACACACACACACACACACACACACAATTAAAAAAAACGTAATTTGTAAGCTATTCGAAAGAAAATGTTTTATAGGTAATGAAATGAGGTTAAAAAGATAATTTTTTTTAGCCAAATTACATTTTACCTATACAATTTCTAACCACAGCAAAAGACAAACACACACAATATTGCAAATTATTTAAATAACTCATTTTAGTTTAGCTGTTTATTACCACAAATGCAAGAGATAATCAGAACTTTCTTGTTAAACTTAAATTTAGATACACGAAGGGTTCACACAAATTTTTACTAGTCACAAGATCAAAAAAGTTGTTCATTTAAAGTCATATTTGATATACTAATTATTTTGATTCGTACAGGATACTGCATATATTGGTAGCAAAATACATTTTGTTTTGATCCAACAGAAATCCAGAGAAAAGTTTGTGTTTGGGTAAAACATGCATTATTAACATTAGCGCAAGGTACAAATGGCAGGACTAAACTTTGAAAAATGTTTAGTCCAGCTCTGTCCTGTGTTGAACTTTGGAGACTGCGTGGGACTGTGCAGTCAGGGCTTTAAATCTTATTTTATCGTTTTTGATATACACTGCAAGTTCCGAACTGTGGGACCAATAAAAGTTTAACCTTCTTCATTACTTTTTAACAGCAGATTTTTTATAAATTGTTACTGTACAACGCAGAGTGCCAGATTTATATTGATAACCACAATTTTGTCTTTTTGAAAAAACAGTTCCTGTTTGACTGAAAATTGACCTAAAAATACCAAAGCCATACAAATACATCACTTCAGGCCAAACCGCCAAAGAGTGTTTAGTAAGTGTGTTTGTGTCTAAGAAGCAGTGGATGAACTTACTCTGTTCCAGTAATAAGAAGGGGCACTGCGTTAAGGACCACCTCAGGGCCCATGATCTCCACAGCTGAGCCCACGGCATGGTCCAGCTCTCCTGAGTAAGGGAACTGTGGGGTGGCTCGCAGGTCACTGAGAGACTGTAGACTCTGGGATTCAAATAGAGATCATTTAATATCTAAAGATACATATCTATATTTTTGGTCATATATGACATTATTTCAACAAGTTCCTACGTAATATTAATTTACCTTTGTCATGATAGCATGAACTTGACGTCCTGCAATTCGGTAAAAACAGCCCAAAATTTGCAGCACAAACAACCATGAAGCGTGAAACCGATAGGACAGTCCTTCCTCCACAGCACTGAAAGAGTCAGAAAGTCAGCAGTTGAACTTCACCCAAGACAACACAAAACTTTAGTTCTGAATTAGCATTCCAGCTGGTGATATCTTCTGCATTTTGTCCGTGGTTACCCACCGAAACATCTTCAGAATGTAGGCTCCACTTCCAACGGATGTAGCTGGTACAACTGGCCCGATTTCTGCCATTTGAGCGGCCACACACTCATTGAGCAAGTTCTAAAAGCAGGAAATGTGCAGAATTAATGTTAAATACCTTTTACAAACGTTAACCCAGTACCAGTAAAGCACAGCATACCTTCAGCATCTGGGTCGCAGCAAGAACGACCTGTTGGTGCGGAGACAGAAGACAGGACATGGCGATGGAGAAAAGTCGAGGAAGATGCCCAAGACACAAAGAGCTCTGTAAACTGAAGGTCAAAGTCAGATTTAAGAACAACGGCAGAAGCAACTTTTGAATCGGTGTTAAACTTAACCTACGTGGAAAGATGGATGTGGGCTTTCTCCATCACAGTGAGCCATGCTAGCAGAGGCTGTAGATCATTCTCACTGGGAACATAATCGTACAAAGCCTGGAACAAAAACAGGTAAACATTTATGCTTTAAAATATATTTAAGGATTAAAGCAATCATGCACTTTCCGGATTCAAACTCACTGTAATGATCTGAGCATTGAGTTCTGCAGACATGCAGGAAGGACTGGGTTTGCTACTGAAGAACTTGTGGAAAGCCTGCATTGCATTGGCTGTCACGAGCTGCAAAGAAAAGAAATAGGTTAAAGCATCTCCTCGAAACATACAAAAATAAAATGCACTCACCACATGACTTAGCGTCATCACACGCAGAAGGGTCTCGCAGCAGGTTTTAACAGAGCCGAGGGGGAACGTGGAGAAAATGTTCTTCAGAAGACAAAGCACATGCAGAGCTGTGACGTCTTCTTTGTTGCCTGGACAGAAATACAAAACAAATAGAAAAACATTAACTATATTTTGTTAATAGTGTTGGGAAAATGTTCTCTGAAGTGGTTAGAACCGCTTACTGACCTCCAGACTTTTCGATTTCTTTACAGCAGAACTTTGCTGTGGTGACAGCCGCGGGATGGTGACTTGGAGAATTATCGGAAAACATGATGTCACTGTAGCGAAGGACGGCGCACACACCTTCTTGTGCAGCTTTTCGCACCTGCAGAACAAACACATGATTACATCACTGGCCTATTCAAACTTTGAGTTTTAGAAAACAGGTTATTTTCAATCTACTGATAAGTGTGTTTGTGAAAATCCTGCTTTATACAGGAGCCACGGTTGTATGTGTGTTGGTTGTGCTCTTTATATCTCCAATGCAAAAACCTATAGAACACCCAAACCAGAATTGCATCTAGGTGTGATGATGCTCGAGCCACGGGGTTCTGGAGAGTAATAAGAGCCGTATAAAATATTACCTGGTCGAAGCAAATGTGAAGCCTGTAAATGATGTAAATGGTTCAAAGAAATAATATGCCTTATAATAATAACCATTGAAACAACAACTCTGAACCAGTTACACTAAATGAAATAACTTTTTTGATTAAAATCTACTATTTTGAAGAAAATAGTAATTGAAAAAACACAACAGGACAAATTTGAATAAAATTTAAAAAAATAATAATAATAATTTAAACACGCTTGTACAGTACAAAACATTTTCAACTTGTTCTAATAAAAGTTAAAACCGTACAAAGTTTGAGATGGTCAGACATCCGAGAATGGGAATTTTGACCAGTAAACAGGCAATACGCTCCCTAGAAGCTGAGCTGCAGTCCTCTTGGATTGCAAGATCCTCTCCTGTTGAGTGGGATTGCAGAATAAAAAGGACATTTTCCCAGCCAAAAAAAATAACAAGTTTTGCAACAATGTACTCATGTATTTATATGTAATTAATTATATACTATAGTACACTATACTTGTTTACTATAAAGAGAAAGAGATGCTAGGACTAATCATAGCAGAAGGGAAAGTTTTCAGAAAAGTCTGAATGTGCATACATTTATCTACAAGTTAAAATTTAACATTTTAACATTTAATTCAGTTTTTCTACGCTATTTCTTTAATGTATTAATTAAAATTATTATTAAAATTAAAATTATCAATTTATTTTCATCTGTGTGTGTGTGTTTGTGTGTTTTATTACTCAACAAATTTCCTTAGTAATGTTAGAGAACCGAAATAACTTTCAAATACATTTGACATAAAACATTTACAATTAATAAAACTGCATGATTAGTAGCCTCTTAATACTATGACGTCTTATACGTATATTCCAACACTATAGCTTACTTATTAATTATGTATTTGAACAATTACCTTTGGCAGAGCAAAAATAAAACGTAGATAAAACAGGACAGACATACTTTTGGTTTGGAGTGGATGGTGAAACTCAATAGGCCGTGGTAGACCTGCAGAGTCGATGGATAACTCCACATGGACAAATCCTGTTTTCGAAGTAATGTTGCCATGCAGGACAAGACCTGGAAAATAACACGAAGACAACTAAATTTTCAAATTATTAAACAATTATATATATATACATATATATACATATATATACATATACATACATATATACATACATATATACATACATATATACATATATATACATACATATATACATACATATATACATATACATATATATGTGTATATATATATACATATATATACACATATACATATATATATGTATATATATATATATATATATACATATACATATATATATGTATATATGTGTATATATATGTATATATATATATATATGTATTATTATATAATATATATATATGTATATTAGGGCTGCAACGATTAATCGACATTATCGACAATGTCGACAATAAAAATGTGTCGACAAATATTTTGTTGTCGATAAATCGTTGGTGTCATGTGACCTAATGAAAGCGCCTGCAATATCGCGATATGACCGCTACGGCGCAGAGACGCTAGGTGTAATGCAGCGCCCCCGGTATTACTGCTCAGCAGCAGAAGAAAACAGCGTAAATAATGACGGAGTGCAAACGAATCCGAATTAATAAGGTGTTGGAAAGTTTTACAACTCAACACCAAAAATGCTGTCGTGTGCAATACATGCGCGGCGGAACTTGCCTTTCACGGGAGAATAACGCGCATGTTGGAGACTTAAAGAGGAAGCGTCTCGACTGACGCGCCACTCGTCCTTTACAACACACTCGTCCCGCGTTTGAAAATTAAATTGCGCGTCCCGTTTTGTATCAATAAGGGAAGGATTTGTCGCGTGGTTTTATCGGTCTGAGTAGTGAAGTATACTGTATAGTGTATCTTTAAGCAGAGTTTGCAAACCCCTGGCAGAGAGAGTAATACGTATTTAAAAATGCCAGATGCTTCTCCAGGTTAAACTCTGTGCTTTTAATGTTTCAGAGCTTAAACTCAAGCGGCTGCAAATCTAGTTTATAACTTTATGTGTTCTACTTATAATAACGCACCGTCTCTGATAATAAAAACACTGTACAGTATATTTGTTTAATGTTATCCAAGTAAAACTATTTCAACAACTGAAATCACAGGCTAAAATAATTCACAAAAAACAACTAGTCTGGTTTTCACACAAAGTGAAAGTGGATCACATTTTAATGTAGTACTATGACTTGCGTGTCAAGTCAGACACATAAACACTATGTATTTTAATACATTTATTACATTGTATTCATTAACACTTTATGAAACAATACATTTAATATATTAATAAACAGCACCATTCCCATGTGTGCAGAATACAACCTAATTATTTAAAGTGCAACTTTGTATATTTTTACATTAGAAATAGGCAGTAGAAACTTCACTAGCTAATGTTTGTAGCTCTTCTTGTATGTTTCTATGTTGGGATAGTTGTCACTGCAAACAATGACCAATATTTTATCCAAATTCTTTATCAATATTACCTTTTAAAATAGTTATATTACCCAATCTTTACCCAATATTACCTAATACCTGAACTCTTGTTTTAAAAATGAAGCTGCTGTCAAGATATGTGCACATGGAACTTTATTGTCTGCAATGCAGCTACTAATTTATTTTTTTACTTTTGAATTGGAACAAAATGTGTAAAACAATACTTAGAGGGCATTTGTGTGTAATTTCAGTTGGACAGCATCAGAAAACTCAGAGAAAGGGACCCGTTTAGTTGATTCAAAGTATATTAAAACAAAAAATTCAATTATTTCTAAAGCAGAACTGAATTGCTTAATTAAAAATGTGGTAAAAGTCATTGTTTTATCTTTGCTGAAATAGCTGAATAATCGTTCAAAACCTACTGATTAATCATTGGAATAATCGATGACTAATCGAATAATCGTTCTAATAATCGATAGAT
>CM051500.1:21023579-21083748 GCA_028031935.1 Paedocypris micromegethes
TATATATATAAAATATGCAGTACATAGTTAATAATACAGTTACACAAAAAAACTAAAGTAAAGTAACGAATTACTGTTCATTTTTAAGTAATTTAATTACAGTTACTTTCAATGTACTTGCGTTACAATATAAAATAATTAAATTTGCTGAATCTCATTGTTTATTTTTTTTTTACTTATCTTCCTTTTGTAAAAGTTACATTTTCCGCTTTGAAATCGCTTTACGGCTGGTGCACGTGATTCGCGACAGTTTGCGATGGTCGTGTTTAAAGTGGCGGAGACATCCGGCTCGGGCGGACTCGGCGGCTGCAGCTATGGCTGTTTTCCGTAAAGACAATATGTATTCAAGCCGCTGTTGTGAAACACGTGGATATGAACATTACAGTCATTTGTGACACACTTTCTGCGGAGAAAACACTGTCAATAGAGCGAGTTTCTGCAGCTTAAACGGCAGCTAAACACAAACGGCACGGAAGATGATGAACGCCGGAAAAACTCCAGCTGAGCGTCTGAACTTGATTTAACTTGATTTAACAACAGCAGAAAGAGTCTGAACGTGTCTGAAGCTTAACGTACGATTGCAGGCGACTTTGTGGAAAAGACGCTGCGTAATCGGGTCTTTTAGCCGCATTTATTGTCGCAGAATATATTTTGTTTTTCGGAAATTTTGTTTCTTACCTAAAAGAAGGTAACTTTTACTACGGAAAACTTTATTTATTATAGAATGTTTTATGGAATGTAATAAAGATGATTCAGAAAACTAAAAGGCTCGACTATTTCATGTTTTACTGTTATATTTTTAAATAATTAGTTACTCATTAGGTAATTACGTTACTTTTCAGACACATTAGAATTAGAAAAGTAATTTAATTACAAAATGGTAAAGTAATAAGTAATAACTAATTAGTTACTTTTTTAAAGTAACTTACCCAACACTGATAGTACCACAATAATCTCTTAGTTATGGTTTCAACAATCTCTTAGTTATGGTTTTAAAAAAAAAGAGATCATACCCATCGCAAACTTGACAATGAATCAGAACTGGATTGGTTTGAGATCACGTCCATGAAAGCCTTGGCTGTGTCGGAGAACTTTTTCTTAAGCACCGTCACTGGCATCCTTGAAAACACAAGTCAACATTTCAGTTCCAGTGACTTCAAACGTGGGTCAAGAAATTACTTACTATAAAAAAAAATTATTAACACCAAGCCCCTAGCCCCTGATTGTATTAAAACCAAACCCCTGACCTTTTCATGACCATGTTGAGTAGATATGTAATAGCAGCCAGTGACTCACTGCTATCAACAGCCTCAAGAGCTGTCATCTGTAAAGTGAGCATTTAACAATCATTAACCTGTTCATCAATAATCCATTGGCTTCACAGTTAAAATTTTGACCAAGCTCATGATGCCACAAAACACACCAAAGCTGCGAAGTATTCTGTCTCGGTCTCATTTCCACCCTGGGAACGAATCACCTCTGTCACTGCTGCCAAAACAGCACAGATCTGCAAAACAGAAGACTGGTATCTATCTCATAATCACAATAATAAAATGGTGGTCCGGCAGTACCACCACATACTGACCTCCTTGTGTGCCGCAGAGTTTGACTCCCAGTAGCGCTGTACTTTTCTGAAGGTGAGATTGGAGCAGTCGGACAGTCCACTGAGAAAAGTGCCTGATGTTTTCACAGTAAGGGCTTCCTCTTCCATGGAATTCCCTGCCACATCGCAGCTTCTCTCCAAAGTTCCTGTCTGAAGCTCATTGTGAAGTTTCAAGGCATCTACTGTCAGATCACTCTTCTCTGTTAAAGGGACATGAAAAGTCACGTCAGATAGTAATCTCATAAAACACCACCTCATGTGATAAACAAACATTTGCAACGTTAATTCAATTAAACGTATAGTGTTGTGAGCGTAATGAAACATTATTTTAAACATATTTACACATGGAGATATATTTTTGTCGATGGGTCGCTACCCACGTGTTGTTGAAATCGTTACCTATGGGCCGGCTGAAAAATCGGCTTCGCGCAGCTTTTCGATACCGACTTGTTTCGGGATTTGAGTCGCTGCTGTGTCCTTTCTTCCAACGCTTTAATTTTTGTGCCGTTCCGGATCGAAGTTTTCCGGTCTTCACCATTATGGCAACTAATATTACTCACTTTGCTCCAGTCACGTTGGTCTCTTCAGTCCACACGCAGTCGCTCTGATAATTACGTCATCGTTAAGCGCCAGTAAAAAGAACCGAATGGGTGTGTGGGGAGAAATTTTATTTCTCATTATTGTTGTGTAGAATTTGTATATTGTTATTTATTATTGTATGGAAACGAGTTTACATGTATCTTGCCACTCGTATAAATTATAAGACTCACAATAACATTTTATATGTACGTATAAACAATAAAATGTAATGTAGCTGTAATTAATTGTAAATGTTAATTCTGTAGTTTTCTCACATATTTATACAACATAAATGTTGTTTATCGCGCATGTGTGTATATACATATGTAAATATATCACGAGTTTAAAAACGTGTTTGGTGTTTTTTTATTCAAATTTACATGAAAACATTTTCCAAAATAACTCTGTAATCATTATCTTGCAATACAAATGTTTTTAATTTACACATATTCTTGGATTTTTATCTGACAAGTTTACAAAAAGCCAGTTTCATTTTTTAGAAGTCAAAAACTTTTAAGGACCCTTAAACATTTCAGCAGCATACAAGCAAAAATTCCTTTTGTGACACAGTTTTTAAAAAGAAAATTCTGCAAGTATTTAGTGAAATTAATGTGATGTATCACATCAATTAATTGCAAAATGATAAACAGGAAAATGTTATATTGTATAAGCCAACCATCTATTCCAAAAAAGAAAATTACAAAAACATCCTGTTTCTCTTCACATCAGATAAAACGTACAAATTTGATCAAGAGTGTTGTTAAATGACCTTATATTGTCTACAGAAATCAAGTACCGTATTTCTCAGACTATAATAAGGCACACTTAAAATCCTTTTAAAGCAATAAACAAATACATTGACTGTGCATGTTATAACCTGGATTTAAAGTGTCTGTTATAAGGGAATTATAGGATATTAGGAAATAGATGTTCATATTTGTGATGTGTCTTTTGGTCAAAATAAAATACGGTAAACTGTAAATTAGTGTTTTACAATTCTGCAAAATGGAATAAAAATGAAAATGGTGAAATGAACACAATGACTAGAAATTCAAAAATATTCATGTTTTCCTTCTGAGGAAATGTATAAACAATAATTTTTACATTCTCATCTTTTAAAATCACTTAGGAACAACAGGTTGCCTAACAATCACCTGTATTACATAGTCTTTCTGTAATTTGGTGTCTTGAAGACGTGTTTTGTCTGTGAGTAGCTTTCCAGAGAAAAACCAGCGCTGGTTGGCCACATCGATGTCCTCCTGAGTATGAAGCTGCTTCTTTAGCTGTCGGATGGAGTCTGCCATGGTGGCCTTGATGCGGAGGTCTTTACCAGTGGAGAGACGCACCTTCAGCTGGAATTCTTCTTTAGCTTTCTCCTTTGGCTCAGCGTGATCAGATGCATTGTGTTCAGTGCTCTCTGAGACGAGATTGACTGGAGGAGACAGGCAGTACGCAGGAAGGTGATATCGATTTCCCAGTTCATCATAGCACTCCAGTAGCGATCCTGCAAAAAAAAAAAAAATCATCAAATCTGCTAAATCATCACCGGCCAAGCCAAATTGCTTACTAGTAAATCGTTTGTGTTCAAGTTGTATTCATATAAAAATAGAAATAGATATCAATCGAAGTTTACCATGAGGCAACGTGATGCTGGCTCCATCCACAATGGCCTGTGCGAGTTCATGGTCATTACATTCTATAGCCACAGCCGCAGCTTTCAGTGCATCCCAGATCTCTTTACGCCCCTCAAAGGCTGGAGCCGTATCCCAGAACTCATCTCTTTTACTTCGTAGCTGCCCTTCGGTCATGGGATACTCACTTTTCCATTTAGGCTTATCTTTCTTCAGGAGTTCATTGCGTCCTAGAAACGACAAAAAGCAAAAACAAAAAGAGGGTGAAATAAAGACTGCATATTTACATGATGACTTGTTATCCACAACACCAAATAAAAAAATAAAAAATTTGAATAATAGTTGTAATAAAAAAACCTTAAATGAGATTTAAGGATGAAATTAATTAATGCCATTCACTTTTTTAATACACATTCACTATTCATCCAATTCCAAACTCTTGTAAACATTATATATTTTAAACTTGACAGAAGACTGCTCATTGTACTGTTAGTCGTCAGTACTTTCAATATGTAAAACATGATGATAAAAAGATTCTTTGAACATTGAGTAAACTTTGTTAGAGGATTCAATTAAATCAGATGTGACTAACACTGAGCTGTGGAAAAACAAACCAAATTATTTATAGCATCTGAGATTAAAGCGTTAATCTCAGGTGATGCCTAACAGGATTTGCTGGTCGCTTTCCCATCATGCATCAGCTCACACTAATACGGTTTAAAGCTAGAATGGCAAAGAAATGGCAACAGGACATGCTTTACATTGAATTCATTACATTGACCATTCATTCATACAAGTACCTTATATGCAATATTGTAGTTTTAACAGCCATCTTTTTCTTTTTTAACAGTTTTAACCGCTTTCATAATACCATAATTATAAAACCAAAAGACCAACAATTGCCTCTAAAATCTCTAAATCAGAAGACAACTACAAACTTGATAATGCTTTAGTTAGTTAGTTCGTTAGTTACTCAGTTAGTCAGTTTGTTAGTTAGTACATTTTTAACAGTTTTACCTTTTATTTAGTTTTCCACTTACTTTTCAGCAAAACAGTAACTGTTGGTTGATAGTCTCTCGAGTTTGCTACTCCCATGATCTGATCTGACCAGTTATTCCTTCAATTTGGGAAAAATTCCGGGCTGACATACAGGCGTTTACAAAACAAGCTACTCCATGTGCTCCAGCTTCTTCTTCAGCGTCACCTTTTCTAGTGCATTCGCCCAGGATACACTGCCCTCAGACGTTCAGCAAAACTAAATATAACGTGTACAAATATAAACCAAAATACTATGCGGGAGCAAAAACCAGATCTAACATGTAACATCCCTGACTTGGATTTTGTATGGGCGACTTCTCACAACAAACCTAATCTCTCCTGCTCTATTTCTGACCAGCACAGACAGTCAGAAATAAACTGCAAATCTCGGGATTGTCCAAACAGATGCACCCAAGCAATTCCACAAACACGTATAATCTAAGGTTCCTGGATTTCTAGTTAGGACAACTGGATTAACAATGAACGGGGCCAGAGATTCACAATTTGCTCCTTTTGTGTACTTATTTTACACGAAGCCTTATCTCCAAAACTAATTTCTTTTAAAGGACTTCTATAAGATCTCGTGAGTTTTATCTTTTATATCATCTGATCATTGTGGGAATACGAGTATATCTAGATTATTGCGTTAGATTCCAAACGGCTGATTGATAAAACACCAACGTTGTGGTATATGCTTACCTCTTTTTGTGCCGTATCTGGACGAATTTCTGGAAGACAGGTGAGATCTTTGACGTATCGCTCCGAAACAACCTCCCATCACTCACATCAAACCTCGGATGTCTGGAAGCCTCGATCGTTTGAATGACAATGGTGGATGCATCGCTGGAGGATTAAAACAGACGTATCCTAGTTGTTTATCCAAAACGCCACATCGACACGCGACTTTATAGCGACAGTTCAATTGTTAATAGATGCTTTGGTGCCTTAGGAGTGACTGCTGCATTCCGCTGAGTCGACATATGTCTGAGACTTAAGCAGATCAGCAAAGCAAACCTTCCTGAAAGACGCTTTGAGGACAGTGAGTCATTCAAACTGTGGTAGACACTGGTCTTTCGGTTCAATCTGCTAAAATGCCAACAAAATAACAATACATAGGTATGACAACACCTCTAAACAGTTGTGAATTCGCACAGATAAAAAGTGACAGCGCTGAAATTTCGGGAATATCGACTAGATGGCGCTGTTCGTCAGTTTTTCGCACAAACGCGCATGACGCTTGTCGAGAGCGAGATTTGAGATTTTTTGTCACACAACCCACAATAGTATAATTAAAACGTCTTATTAACAGTTTAAAATAGTTCGACAACTATTTACAAACTAAAATGTGTGAAAAATTGCAACAAACTGACAGACAAATCAAGGCTTATGTTAGAAACAAGTTAACTTTATTTTTAGTTTAAGAAATCTGAAATGCTGAAATGCTTTAAAAAACATTTGACAATTTAATTAAATTATACAGACATTTGCTTGTTTCAGTTGTACAAATAAATATACTGTGCATTATATACAGCATGTATTGAAAAAGTAATACGTATACGTTTACTGTATATACTACATAGATGTGTATACTGTATACACACACTCTCACACAAACATATATAAACACACATACAGTAGCCTTCAATATGGCTTTTAAAGAAACATCTCCCCACAAGCAGAAAATCTTTGTCGTGGGTTTATTATAAAATGTTGATTAAAAAAAACAACAAAAACAAATGGCATTTATGAGGACAGGGTTTTCGTTCATCAAAAACAAGCTACCAAAATGTTTCTTGGACTCTAAATTCTTGGCATACTTCACTGAAAGTCACCCTGGTGAAAGCATTGACCATCCTTGATTCAAGCTGTCAAGATTGTATGTCAGACTGGCACCATGTCTTTTTTCAGAGGGTATATGTCCCATGTCATTCCGTCTCCATACGGTGTGTGTCCAGAGGGGAGGAGAACCCGTGTGAGCCAGTGACTGTCAGACAATAGCACCATTTTACACAGAAAAACAGCTTTCAATGCAAATTATGCATGTGCATATGTAATATATATATATATATATATATATATATATATATATATATATTTTTTTTTTTACAAAAAAGATCACACATCTAAAAAGAAAATAAAAACATGATATATTGTATTCTAGATTAAACATGAGTATTTTTCATTCCACTCCTCTTACCTTCTTTTCTCCACACCAAAGAACAGCTTCCAGTTATTTAATGTACCATAGTTAAAAGGATTATGATAAACCTAAAAAAAAAAGACAAAAAACAACAACAATGAAAAAGAAAGTAATGTAAAGAAATAATGCTTTGTCTAAAATAAGCCACATTTTATAAGTTATAAGTCCCCAGAAATTTGAAGAACAATTTTTTAAGCCATTAACCAAATTGTTCTCACCTTTCCATGCTGCGCTAAGCGTTTTGACTCTTTGCCATTTATATGCCGCTCAATGCTGGTTTCTCCACGAGTGATGAGAAAAGCATGCCACAGTGTGAGCGCTCCAAGTGCAACGGACACAGTGCTGATGGACACAAACACAAAGCAAACTAAATGATGCAAGACACTCGACAAAAAGCAATGAATAATGGACCTATAAAAAAGCCTTACCTTGTAAGAACCCACATGTAGATAACACTCTTGTGAAACATCCGGTCCTTATAAGTGTACGGTAATGAAACGTCCTATGTCCAGACAGATAAAACATACATCTACATTCACAAATGTCCTTATACAACAACTTTCTATTTATTTGCTAGCGATATATTGAGTTCCTAAGCCTTTCGCGTTTTGAAAAAAACATTTTTAATCAAGCAATTACAAAAACGTCCTCTGCGTCAGATCTGGCCGCCAGAGATTTAAGAGTTCAGAGATCACAGGTAAATCCACACTCATCCAATTGTGAAAAAAGCAAAGCCAATGGATGAAACCCACTTAAAATGGCACCGGAATAAGCCATCTTAGAAATCATTTGTTTCAAAAGATTGAGATTTAAGAGAGTTTTGATATCAAACAGGAAAACGGAAAAAGTGTTATACCTTGGCATTCGCTGCTGCTGATGGAACGATGCCAATGAGCAGCGCTATCCCCGTCACAGAAACCCCCTGCTTTTCTGCTTCAGAGTGTTTGTATTGCTATGGATTGGCAAAGAGACATCTAGCAGTTAAGATTCGCCCGCTATTGCAGACATCGAGAGGAAAAAAAGAAAAGCAAGAACCATTCTGAAAGAGCAGAGATGAGCACCAGAAGGGTCACAAGAAAAAAATCAGAAATAATGAGAAAAAAATAAATTTCTCTAGTCTAGTAATAAATTATGTCTAGTTTAATAGAGTAGTTTTTTAGTGAATTAGTAGAGGTGCAAGAAAAAAAAACCCAAAACATTAACATAAAGACAACATTTTAAAAACTCTACAAGCTCTGGTAAATCTTACATCAATGGCATTGTAGGCTTCAACAAAGAGATGACGTCCGCTGATACTACAGTAAGCACAGCCCAAAGTTAAATACAGACAAAAGGAAAAAAAATAGCGATGGTTGAAGTGACCGACACAGTTGTTGAGCCAAGCTTTACGTGAAACAATTAAGGAATCATCTCATGGCAGGCATAGGAACAGTAACTATCCTAATGATGATGATAATACCAATAATAATAATATTATGGCAATTTAAATAAAATTAATAGTATAGCAATTTAAAAACAATTATGATATAATGCTTTGCTCAAACATTAAGTGCAGTGGTAGGGAGTTGCTACCCAAACGTTGCAGGTTCGAATCTCGGCCGGTGTGTGCGCGTGTGTTCACTTCACACGATGGTAAATGCAGGGTATATTTGTTGTTTTCTTTTCTTAATTTAGCCGGACTCATTTAAACAACCCAGATAACAAAGCAATTTTTATGCAGTGTGATTTTGATAAATCCCAAACTAGTTTAAAAAGATACGGCAATGATGGTCCATTTTCAGAATACACCTGAAAAAGAAAGCTAATATTACTTTT
The DNA here is from genome assembly GCA_028031935.1 of Paedocypris micromegethes. Lineage (NCBI taxonomy): Eukaryota > Metazoa > Chordata > Actinopteri > Cypriniformes > Paedocypris > Paedocypris micromegethes. The sequence goes on from CM051500.1 coordinate 21,032,446, forward strand.
TTTAATTAAAAAAAATTATCAGAATTCATCTCAGAACTCCTTTCCCAGCATAATGCTCTTACGTTTTACAGATGCCACAGTGATGAGTTCTGGCTGGTTTAGGAATGACACACTTTTTACAGAATGACACAAAGGGAACGTCATCTTTCATCTGAAAGACAATGAGAAAAGAGAGAGTTGAGCGTCTGCATGACATTGGAGATGAACTATTAGATCGAGGCGTGTTCGGAGTGCCAAACCTTGGGCGGGTTTCCGGGTGGAGTGCTTGTGGCCTTGTAATAATGGAAGACTATCATTACCAGAATCCAGTGGCCATAACAAACATGCCACATTATCCAACCAGACGAGTACGTTTGTAGGACCAGCGGCAGGAGGCAGAAATACGCAATGAAGACCACAGAACTGGTAAGAGCTACTACTAAAATGACAAAAACCTGCGAGACAATAGGAAAAAAAAAATCTACATTAAGAAAAACAAACGGATTTGCATATATTTTACAACAGATTTTACCATTCCAAACCAGCGCGTGACCACCTCAACCACCCAAAACACTGGTTCGAGGATGGAGTCCATCACCACTTCAGAATTGGTGAGAGAATTACAATAAAGAGATCGGATGAGAAGTTTGAAGTAGCCAACAGGTTGCCTCAGTCTTCTTGGCAGGCAGCCGCGCCTGCAGCACCCGCGCATGCATCTCAGCAGCAAGTGTGTGACTGGAGAGCAGGGACGCATATTCAGGCCCTACTGAAACACCAAGAAACATTTAAAACAGAGCCAGACTCTACCAACTCGAATATCAGCATAAGCCAGTTTCTCTTCCCATGTCGCTGCAATTTACTCATCGACACTTCCCCTCCCACTGAACTTGTAAGCCAATTAGATTAATGAAATATCCCACTAAGAAGATGTGTGGACTGATCCAAAGTAATAATGCAAGGATGGTGTGCAATACCCTTAGATTATCTGACATAATACTAAGACACGGATTACGCTTCTCCAGCCTCCAGAAAGCTGGATTTTAGACGGGTCAGTATCTTGTTAATTTAAATAATATCTCATGGAACAATTAACTACAAAGCTGCAACTGTATATTTATGCGACATTTTAGTAGCAACAACTATAACAGCTGATTCTAACCAAATCAGTTTCTGTCATAAAAATTGTTTACAAATGTTTAATGATGATAGTAATGATACAAATAAAAATACTAATAACAATAGAAATAAAAATAATGTTTGTGAACTGTGATTTGAAGCCAGCTAATAAATCTGGCTATTTAAAATCCATTACAACAAAGTTCGGTTACACACTTTGGCGACTATGACACAACAAACCAGTACAAACATCCATTACTTCAATTATTTTTACACTGAATATAGGGAAAACTAAAAAAAGTGAAATTATAGTCACATGCCCAGACATTGTAAAATGCATACTTTAACAATGATTAGGATGATTCCTGAAAGTCAACATTCCAGACCGTGCGATAAACGTTGAGAGAATTCCACCCATTTACTTCAGACAGCAAAGTTATTTCTTTGTGATAAATAAAGACAAGTAACAAGAAGTCCAACACTAATTTTGGAATCATCAGGAAAACAGTCCTATGTCAGGTTATAGTAATACTGGCTAAGATCACACACCATCCCCCCGTGATGAAACCACAATAATCTCAGCACTCCCGGATCAGAGACCATTTAAAATGACATTTACAAGACCACGGTGATCATCGTGAACGAACGTGTAGCTCGATTTGTTTGAACATCATAAACAAACTACTAATAAGTCATACAATACAGTGCAATAAACACGAGTGAGCGAATGAACGTTGGGGATGTTTGGTCTTTCGACATGGCTAAATCAAACAGCAAAACATATCATGAGTTAACATATGGCATAAATATATACCATCTATGTTCGTACCTGCCAGCACTATAGTCCTAGTGCGAAGATCTTAACTCGCTACACCGCCGAAAGAACATTTTTCTCTTATCAGACGGTAGTAGATGCTAAAACAGTTGTTTCAACCCCTTTTCATAGCCAGTATGGATGATGCGCAGACAGCAAGTTGTCATGTTGGGAATTTTGGGAATTGTAGTTTAGAACTAGAGAACCGGAACTGTTGTTGTATTTATTACAAATGTTGCACATTTAAAGCATTTTTACACATCAATACGTAACGCACCAACAAACCGTAAACGTTTTTTTAATCGGATTTCTATTATTGCAGCAAATTGCGAAATTAATTGTGGGAATTTTAACTTGTAAAAATACTGCGCCATCTTAAATGATTCTTTTTAAACGAATCAGTTCAAAGAATCGGTTGTAACGTCTTTCGACGTTTAATCGACGTTTTTTACGTCATGACGTAGTGTCCACTCATAACACGTTGACGCTTTATGGTACAATTATAGCGCACTGTTAATTATAATGTTTTTACTTTATAACTAAAACATGTAGGCTTGACAAAAACCCGTTCTAAAACACATTCCGTTCGAACGAGTCGCTAAAGGTTCTCTCGAAAAGAGCCGATGCCTTTCATTCACAGCGGAAGCTACTACACGTGTAAAAGCGCGTGGAGTGTAAAAATTACACGAAACATGTCGTTCGCTTTTAACTTCGAAATACCTTTACACACTGAAGATCCAGAAAACAAACGTGACGAACCGGAAAATACTGTCCCAAAATGTTTGGTAAGATTTATTGTGTCCGTTACAATAACCTGCATTGTAAACATTGTTACTGAAAATGTGTTTCAAAAATGGTTTTGCGGATTTACCTAAAGAATCGTAGCATGAACCAACTTCCAATAAAATATGAACAATGTTTTTACAGGAACTCGGTGCGTCCGTCAAGCCGGCCATTGCACACGAACCTTTGCCGGATCCTCTCTCACACACTGAGAACTGGGTGTCAGAAAGCATCACTGTTGGTGCACTGCCACCTCTTCTCTTTCTCAACGAGTCGGTGTTTGAGAAGACCGTCTCTGACCGAGAGGACACAGAGCAGATAATGGCCAAAACACTAACTCAAAACTCTGACCTCATATCTGGAGTGTATGAAGGTGGACTTAAGATTTGGGAATGTACTTATGATCTTCTGGAGTACATTGATGGTGAAGGAGAGACCTTCTCTGGCAAAAGAGTGTTGGATTTGGGCTGCGGAGCAGGGCTGCTTGGCATACTGGCGTTGAAGAGAGGAGCTGTCAATGTTGACTTTCAAGATTACAACAGCACAGTGATTGAGCAGCTAACTGTGCCAAATGTCTTTCTCAACTGTGATGATGAGGAGGAAGAACCAGAGGAAGAATACAGCCCACCATGTAAACGAAGATCCCTTAATCCGTCGAAAAGAATGTCAGACTGTGGTTTCTTCTCTGGGGACTGGACTTCCTTTCTCACACTTATGCAAAGCAGAAAGCCATCTCCAAAATATGACATCATTTTCACATCTGAAACTATTTACAACCCTGATTACTATTCATCTCTTCATAATGTGTTTCGTGAACTGCTTGCGGAAAAGGGGATTGTTTACTTGGCGACAAAGTCTCACTATTTTGGAGTTGGTGGTGGACTTCATCTGTTTGAGAAGTTTGTCAAAGAGAAAAATGTATTTGAACTCAGATCTCTGAAGGATGTGGAGCAGGGTTTGAAAAGACATGTTGCGTCATTGACTTTTAGGAAGTAATATTACTGTTGCAAGGTTGGAATTTCTTTACGTCAAACTTTAAATAAATTGTCTTTAAAACACTACTCCATATGGCAAAATAATTTTAGCCATGTAAGAATTAGTTTGGAAATACAGTATCTATTATTTTATCTGGATCCAATTTGTACCTAGAATTTCATATTGTAAATTTCAGTGTCATTCCTTAAACCACATACTGTAAAAATCTTTCCTGATTTTTAAGATCTCACACAAAAGATTGGAAATGATCACACAGTCCAACCAATAGTTTTCCAATCCAAGCACTTTTTTTAATGTGAACAGAAACATTACACGCGAATTAAAACATCAATTCTCAAAATATTCAGTGTCAAAATAAAGTGTATACCTACGTTTAGGAATGGTTTTTAGTGACAAATATTGTAAACCGTTTAACCAATAAATACATTTAATTTATTTAATATTATAAGCAAGTCACTTTCCCTATAATATATTTCTTTCTTAGAATTCTGTCATTTGGATGTTAAACTTCTGAGTCATGTTTAAAGCCATTAAGTGCTGACCTCTAACTTTAGACAACTATTTCTTGGCTTTGCCCTGGGCTGCCACTGCCTCCATGGCCTTGCGAACGGTTTCCTCATCTCCAAGGAACTGCATGGGTTTGATCGGCTTCAGATTCTTGTCCAGCTCATAAAGAATTGGAATTCCTGTTGGCAGATTCAGCTCCATAATGGCCTCTTCAGACATGCCTGTTTAATACACAAAACATTAAAGTGTCAAACATTTGTGACAGCACACAAGCACTTGGCATTTAGTTGTAAACGCTGTATAATAAACATTTAGGATATTAAACACAAGACTTAAAAAAAAAAAAAAAAAAAGCATGTGGAAGGTAAAACTAACCTTTTAATGCTAGTTTAAAAAAAATATTGATTTTTATTTTGTTGGAGTCACATTTAATCAAATAATTGGCATCTTATATTCAGCCAACTAGCCTTGTAAGAGACAAATAAACATACACAAAATTAATAAATCTTAAATCCCTAAATAATATTTAAAAAAATGTACAACAGACAAAGACGCCTAATAATTGTGCTACAAATGTGAAATGCATAACATGCCTTCTAAATGCTTCACAATGCCTCGCAAGCTGTTTCCATGAGCAGCAATCAACACTCTTTTCCCGTCCTTGATTTGAGGCACAATTTCTTCATTCCAAAATGGCAGTGCCCGTGCAATAGTGTCCTTCAAACTTTCACAAGAAGGCAGCTGGTCCCCGGTCAAGTCAGCATAGCGTCTATCCTGTGGTGACAACAGGTTTGTTCAAGTAAAAGCACTTCATGAATATGAACTTTACATTATCTGACTTGTTGGTTTCAGGTATGATTCTAAGCAACACTTCAGTGCTAGCCATTCTCTTTCTAAACAACATTTGACCTTTGACATCAGTTCATCCTGTGCACTGATTAACTAAAGATATGTCAGTTGTGATGTAACCAGTTGCAACAACTACAAGGGAGTTGTATTATAAAAAAAATTCCAAACATCCCTATTGGTCTTTACTATTATTGAAAAATACATTCTCATAATCTACTATTTTTCTGCAGGATTTTGACAAGCAAAAAAAGGAGTTAGGGTTAGTTGCAATCTAATGACGCCTGCCACTTATATATATATATATATATAGTTTTTTTGTTAACAAGAGGAAGTTAAGGCCACTGTCTGCAGTGCTCACCTTACTGATGACACTGTAGAAGTCGTGATCTCCATCCATAGATGGTGGAGGGATATCAAAAGAACGTCTCCATATTTTAACCTGCGCTTCACCGTGTTTGGCTGCGGTTTCAGCTTTGTTTAACCCAGTGAGGCCTCCGTAATGGCGTTCATTTAAGCGCCATGTCCTCTGGACAGGAAGCCACATCTGATCGATGCCCTCCAAAACAATCCATAATGTTCGGATGGCTCTCTTTAGCACAGACGTATAGCAAATGTCAAACTCAAATCCGGCATCTGCAAGGGCGATAAAGTCACAATATAGAACTCATTGTCCAGAAGGCGTAAATTAAAATATATATATGGGTTTAGTGATATATTGTACTAAATACAACCCATTTATTACAATAGAAATAAATTAAAATATGTGCAATTGAATTTAATCAACTCATTGCTCTTAAAACTAGATTTGTGAAAACGGAATACATGACAGTATATGAAGTAAATTATGTTTTAAAAATGTAATGTTTAATTTCTTGAGAAATTACACACGTGAGTACAATCACGTCCGATGCTGCACGTTCGCCTCACAATGTACCGCCCCCAATCTGTCAATCACGAACACCTCGACTCGCAGTTGGTTAAGAGAGAAATACGTCACGTTAAGGGCCGGATAGAGGCGAGATGCAGTTACTCAATCAATTTGGATTTGCCAGTTACTATTTTGATAAAACACACATATTTCAGCCTTTCTATGTTACAGTAAAAACTATGGCGTTTTAAGACACACGTGACCATTTTGGATAAACTTGATGTCGTCGGAAATTTTTTTCAAGAAGATAAGACATTAAAAGGACAAATTAAAATGTTACATATAGACCTTTTAAAGCTTGACCGCCTTTCTTTGCCTCTCGTGCTCCCACGTCGCTCAGATCTGCGTCGAACCATCCGCAAAAGCGATTCTCTTGGTTCCAGCAGCTCTCGCCATGACGTATCAGAACTAGTTTGTAAGCAGCCATTTGTGTCGTTTATGATTAATAAGCAAGGTAGCTCTCCAGCTATCTAGTCCTTCTCGCAAAGGTTGTTAATCTATAGGAGACTGCGGGTCAAAAAAGACCCTTCTCTCATCCGAGTCTATATGAATAACGTTTCCGACTTCCCCTTTCAGTTCTCCGCCAATCGAATGCGCTGAAACCGTGAGCAAACCACGTGATGCAAGGCAAGAAGATATATCGAATGGTATGAAAATTGCGTGCATATATTTCAATGTTAGGCGTTATCATTCAGAAATACACAATGTGCAGTCCACTAACCAGCCAGAAATTTAAAACAATCGATTGTGCATAAGGATTTACAAATGTCGTTCATTCATTGGACGTTTGAAACACGTGGTTTCACAGCTCAGATTGAAAAAGTTAGACTGCCACTCTTGTCTTGCATATTATTTCTTTAATTTGATTTTGTTGAAAAAAAAAATTTTTCTACTTGATTTTGAATTGCCTATAAAATCTCTATTTTAAAAAATGTATTCTCTCATGAGGAGGCACATCCTCAAAAGTAGATTTATTACTATAGAGCGGAACACAGCAGTGATTATTGATTATTATTTTAAGAAATTTTTTATCAAGTAATCAAGTAATTATAATACAAAGTTATATTATAAGCTTCCAAGTATTATAATACAAACATATCATAATGTCATAAGATAAAATGTTTCCTGAGAAGAAAACAATATTTCTGTTTCTGGTGTCTCTCACGCACAAACGCACAAACACACACACACACACACACACACACACACAGTAGATCATCACTCTGAGAGGCGTGGTTGGCCGATAAAACCCAAAGTTCAATGCGTTTGCTCCTTCGGGAGGACTAGAGTCTACGCACAACCTATTTATTGTTGTTTCCTCACTGTTTTCTTTTAATTTGTCCTTATTAGTTTTTCTGTTAAAAACTTTTTGCTGCTGCTGTACACAAAAATGTACCCTAGTGGGATTAATAAAGTCTTATCCTATCCTATTCTACTTGTAGGTATTCTACCAAAGTTTTGCTCTCAAAACTCTGCATGGGAGTGTTCATGTTCAATTTAGTTTCTTTATTCACCTCCATCTCTCCGTCTCTACCACAGGCCCACAACTGCCAATGAAACCCTGCCAACAGACACTGAAACCTACTTGCTCCCCGGGTACCTCGGCTGCCCACGGCTCCGGGTTTGTGTGTGATTGCCTCATTTTGTGTGGATAAGCTCACTGGATGGGTTAAATGCAGAGCACAATTTTGAAAGTGTCCCTGGTGCACATATTGACAAACTCACACACTCACTTTGACAGACGCTGGACCATTTTGTACTTGGTGTTAGACATAGAAAGACATAGTGGAAGTCCCTTAGATGACAAAGTGAAAGCTCTTCTGGAGGAATTCAGTGCTATCACTGAACATTGTGAGATGCTCATCCTCCAGCCACTGGAGAACTGTGCAAGAGAGCTCCACCGTGCTAAACATAAATGGGGTCTTGTTGTTGTACTTTTGTTCTATTCACAACTTGCTCATGTCATAGTGTTTCAGCATACGAGTGTCCTAAAGTTCTAATAACACCAGGGCAAAGGAAATCTATGATTGACTTTGTGGATATGTCATCAGGAGATATGACATAAACTTAATATTCATATGTTAGTAAATTATCTTAAAGAGAGCAAGCGATAAGCCACCAGTTGGCACTCGCTGTATTACATTTTTAATACAGTATTAATTAATAATAATAACTATTTAATAAACGTAAGAATGATTGAATGCATTGATACATTTCATAAAACTGAATAAGTGTAATGTGAGATTCGAGTGCCTTTTTTGTGTGGGGTTTGCATGTTCTCTCTGCCCAAAGTTCAAAAGCATGAATTAAGGAGAGTGGGAGTTTGGAAAATAGACCACAGGTGTCAGTGTGTGACACTGCTGTGATTAGCTCCAGCTCGCCAAGAATAAATAAATACAGGAAAAGGAAAAAGAATAGATTAAAATCCAATGTATTTAGAAAGAACCCTATTATTAGTGTTTTATATACACAAATATCAAAATGTTAAATAGCAAAAGGGATAACATTAAAGGCTTAGCAGTAACACGAATCACGTGACTATTGCTTTCTTTTATTATACATTGTTTGTCTTGTAGTTTGATTTTAATGTATTCATATTAGTTGATTGATGTTATATGTCTGTATAAAACATGTTTTTAGTTCGAATGGAAATAGCATCTTTTTTTGTAAACGCCCCTCAAACAGCACGTGCGCGCGTCAAGCACCATTCACACTTAGCGTGTGACTGTGAAGGTGGTCTGAAGCATCCTAACGTCGTGGACCATACATTTGATTAAACAAATTCGTAGTTCGTTCAAAAGATGGACAAACGGATAACGTCAGCTCAGATAGTTAACTGGTTTACTATCGGGACACAGTTTGCAGACATTACAGTCTCTGATGGAGAAGCGAATATAATTCCGGGCGACAGGTAGGAAATTTGAAGAATCACTTGTGAATATTCTGTCATGTACTTTTTAAAGTAATAAATTAAGGGGAATACATACAAAATATATAACGATATTGGCGTTTGCACGTGGTTTAACTTGTACACTCGGTATTTTTGTTTAAATAGTATAATTCCAGACGACATGTAGGAGGTTTGAGGCATCATTTGTAAATTTGCTGACTTGTAAGTTTAACAGGTATGTTTTGAAGTACGGCATGTATTAAAATAATAAGAAAAGTCTCGTGGAAAAACTCGCAAATGCGCCAATTAAACTTGGAAAATGGCGCCGCGTTTGCACGTGTCTTAGCGCGCTAATTTTGCACTCGGTATTAATCAGACTGCTGCAAATGATGTACAATTACAAATGAATAACGATAGTCAGGTTCAATGATCTAAGCAATGTTATGGTCAGGATGCACAATTGCTTAGATGAGTTTGCAAATTCAGTAGTACTGTTAACCAGTATTCTTAATATAATATGGATTTTGTTGCAGGTCTACAGAACAATGTTCTGAGCAAACATCTTCTGAAGTGCGATTAAATGAACATCCATGGAGGAATGAGAGAAGGGAACGTTTGTCAGGTAATGTCAACCCTTCTATAGTTTAATTGACATGTTATGATAGTCTTATTAGTACTGCTGCTAAACGTTTGAAGTAGATGAGTATGTATTTTAAACATGTTTGTAAGTCTCATGTTTTACAGGTACAGGATCACTTGTTGGGCTAGCAAGTTATGAATATCCCAAACTTCCCATTACCAAAAACAGACAAGAGGTTTGTTTTGACAAACAGTAATGTAATCATTTTGATAAATGTTTTTTTTAATAATAAGAACTCCATAAACTATTTTTTTTGTGTACAGTTGTCAATCATTGTGTTTGTGTATAGTTGGTCTCATTGATTGAGAATAACTCCATCGTCATTGTTCGTGGAGCCACTGGCAGTGGCAAAACTACCCAGCTTCCGCAGTTCGTTCTGGATCATTACACGGAGAATAACAAGCCATGTAACATAGTGGTCACTCAGCCACGCAAAATTGGTGCAAGTAGCATTGCCCGCTGGGTGGCACGAGAACGTAAATGCCCCCTGGGAGCTCTGGTGGGATATCAGGTGATTATAAGTGTGAACCTACAGTAGTAACAATAGGTGGTTTTTATCTAAATTATACCCATTATCTTTGTTCTAGGTTGGTTTAGAGAAGATGGCCACAGAAAACACCAAACTGATTTATGTCACAACAGGAGTTTTGCTGCAGAAATTAGTAGGAGCTAAAACACTCACAGAGTACACCCACATCTTTATTGATGAGGTACATAAAAGTTGCTTTCGCTTATGTAGTACTTTTAGAGAATTTGAAAAGAAATGTGAACCGTAAATGCATTGTTGAAAAACATTTTGCTGTTGGAAAAAAATACATTTTGACTTCTCAATTTTGATAACATGGCACAATTGCAGACGTATTGTATTTACAGCAATAGAAGCACCCCGTGAATACAACCGATTTTATTTATTTATTTATTTTTATTTTTTTATGCACAAAATAAAAATTCCATTACTAGACAAACATAAGCATCTCCTCTCACATGACTTATAACATAAGCACATGACTCTCCCCATATTCCACATCAAAGTCGTTTTAGTTGAATAATGTATCTAAAAAAAAAAACTATTCTTATTTCCAAATGTGGTAACTTGCGTATATTTCCAGCAGTGTGATTCTACTTGCTATGTCTAAATATTTGTTTTCAGTTTCTTTCAGTGTTATTTAGCCTCTGCTAAGTGTCTGTGTGGCTAAGATTTATTTTTTTTACTCAAAATTTGTTATTTATATATTTTAAATTTAGTAACACATGTGCTACAGCAGCGTGTTATTTAGCGTGGTTAGTAACCACTGCTAAGTGTTGCAGCGTGGTTAAAGTTTGTCTATTTGTGTTATTCAGCCAATAAAAGCATATGCCTGTCTGCCTTCTGAACTATTATTTAAAGAAAAAAAGAGGACAACACAGAAACGCATAGCTACATAATGACGATGTATTTGCATTTATTTTGATTGCTCGTGACTTTAAATAATAAATTTAAAATAGGATAAAAGGGGTGCTTTAATTTGCGTAAATGTAATTCAAATGCAGGCCTTTTTATTTTCTCCTAGTCATCAACAGTTCAGCAAAAACGGGTGTCTGTGTGTACACAACAATGTTACATTGAACTTAATTTTTTTTTTTAATTTTGGGCGGCACTTTTCTGGCCATCCAATGAAATGGCAGTTTTTTTTCTCAGAACTGCAGTAAAACAATCTGCACTTGAACCATTTTTTTTTTTTACAAATTCAAGACAACAGCGTAACAACAACACCTTAAGTAGAGCATATTATTTCTATTTTTTTCTCACGATAAGCGTAATATCTTGCCACCTTGTGTCAGACAGAAAATTTTAAAATTTTGCTTTGCTGCAAACACACACCCACTTGATGATTTTAAAAATGAAATTCAAAGTCTTTAATGTGTTGAAGGAACATGAATTTCTGCTTGCACATAAAACACCGCTTGCTGGTGGCCTTATTGGCTACGAGTTTACTAAACTTTTAGTTTTTTTTTTCTTCCAATGATAATAAATGTGTCACAAATCCTGTGTCAGATCCACGAAAGAACAAATGATCTCGACTTCCTGTTGCTGGTGGTCAAAAAACTGCTACGAACCAATTCAAGATATGTCAAGGTTTGTGCTTTTTAATTAGCATTTGGTTTGAAGTTATTAGGCAACAATTTCTCATTTGCTCTCTGCAGGTCATTTTGATGTCTGCTACCATAAACTGTAAAGAGTTTGCAGACTATTTTGGAACACTGATTCGGAATCAGATGAACTCTGCATATGTGTTTGAGGTGGAAGGAGCTCCATACACCATTGAAGAGTTCTACCTAGATGACCTTAAAAACATTTTGCCTCCTCGAGTTCATGTATGATAAGCCTCCCCTGCATGTCATATTAACTGTAGCCTTTTGAATGTTCAAGACATTAAAATTATCATTTATTTTTTAGCCAAGTTTACTGTTACCAGAAGAGCCTTGCATCACAGAAGAGATGTTTAACGTTGCAGTCTCTCTCATCCAGAGTTTGGATGAAATGGAGGCTAAACAAAGGTCAGAGACCACAAGAAGAAATGAGAGATAAGTATCACACAGATTTCACATTTATTAATGTCTGAAGCAGAAATCAAGAAGAGACTGGAGGTGTCTCCCTCGAGAGAGGAAGTGTGCTGGTCTTCCTTCCTGGGCTTGCTGAAATTCAGTATATGAAGGAAGCTCTGTTGAAACTTGTACGGCATAGGTGCGACTGTCAAGTTCATTTAGCGCTGTTTTTTTTGTTTTGATGGAACAGTGTTAAATCTGTATGATTGCAGGCTTCAGGTCTATCCTCTCCACTCAACTGTCACTTTAGATGAACAGAATGATGTGTTCCTGGTTCCTGTACCTGGATGTAGGAAGGTAACTTTAAGAAGCAAGTTGTCTTGAGAAGCAAGTCTTTAAGAAGCAAGTTGTCCTGAGACATTATGTGTTTGCAGGTCATTCTCTCAACAAACATTGCAGAAAGTTCTGTCACAGTGCCGGATGTGAAATATGGTTGGTGTTTTCCTTTTTTTCCAGTGATACTATTCGAAATAGAGCATGATGAAATGGACAAAATAATATCTTGATTTATTTGCTTTCATTGTTTCAAGTTGACAGAAATACTGGTGAAACTCAAAATGTGAACGTTGTACCAAGTAATAGCAACCTGAGTGAAACTAATATGACATTTTAAGTTGTGATTCGTGAGAATTTAAGATGATAGATGAAGCTCCTGAAGTCCTCAACTTCATTTGCAAAGATTTTGAATATTTATATAAAAATAAGTGAAGTGTGAAGCTCTTAATACCAAATGTTAAACATTGAGAATTTGCAATATATTTTTTTTGTCCTACAGTAATTGACTTCTGCCTTGTACGTCAGTTGATGTGTGATAAGGAAACCAACTACAGATTTCTTTGCCTTAACTGGGCGTCCAAAAACAGCTGTAACCAGCGTCGAGGTATTTCTCCACTCAGCTGACCGAATCACTGGTTGATACATGTGTGTTAGCTGATTCTGGCCTCCTGCTTCACAGGTCGTGCTGGACGTGTCTCTAAAGGTTACTGCTACCGACTTGTCACTAGAAGCTTCTGGGACCAAGTCATTCCTAACTCTACGGTCCCGGAGATGTTGGTAAGCGGTGGCGAAGGCCTTTGCTGCCAGTGTTTTTGAGTCTAACACTGCGGTTGTTTATTACTTTTAAGCGCTCACCATTAGCGAGCGTCCTGCTGAAAGTGAAGATTTTAGATATGGGTGATCCCCGCTCTGTTCTTTCCACGGCACTTTCGCCACCCAAGCTCAATGACATTGAAGCAACGATCCTTCAGCTTAAACAAGTAAGACCTACTCAAAAATTTTTTTTTACTTGTACCTAAGAATTACCTCCAATCTTACTCGTCTAATTTTCCAATGTATCATTCCTGTATGTATCGTACATATGTTATAAATGGTTTTATAGTATTTAATTTCATTTATCCCACAGACTCACATTTGCGGACAAACCTTTTTTAAAAGTCCGACCAGATGTTATAAGAATCCCTATTTCACGGTGTTATAAAAATTTGTGTATCAATAGTTTTCTGTGTTTGTGTACGTTCAGATCGGTGCGCTCACTGTACAGAGAAGCAGTCAAAGGCATTTTGACGGTGACTTGACGTTTCTGGGCCGAGTTCTGGCCCACCTTCCTGTGGACCTACAGTTAGGGAAGCTGATTATTCTCGGGCATGTGTTCGGCTGTCTGGAGGAATGCCTCATTCTCGGTACTAACACTTTATTGCTTAGAAAGTGAATTCAGAGTAATTAAAAATGTTTCTCTCAGCTGCATCTCTGTCACTGAAGAGCTTCTTCGCTATGCCATCAGTGCAGCAGATTGCTGGATACAGGTTTGTTGGTTGACCATTGTCCATACACAAACATTATGTCTTCTGAGTTTTCTGTGATCTTCTGATGACTCTTTTAAACCCACAGGAGCAAGTTGAGCTTCGCACAGAACGTTCCCAGTGATTTCATTGCCTTCGTTAATGCATTCAGGGTCTGTAGATATCATCATAGTTCTTTAATACGATTGAATTGATTACATTTTATCTTTTGATACGCAGGCCTGGTACACAGCTAGAGCTAACGGAGAACTCCGACATCCAAAGGTGAGATTGTGGAAGTTCATTATTTTAGTTTATTCTGTAAAATTGAAAGTGCTAATTTTACCTTATTTTGCGTGCCCTTTTTGTAGGATGAGTTTGAGTGGGGCAAACAAAACTTCATTCAGATCAAACGAATTCGAGAGGTAAGCATACAAGGCTTTGGGCTAAGAAAGAGTTAAAGATGTGGCGTGTGTTATAGGTGGCCGAGCTGTTTGAGGAACTGAAAAAGAGAGTGTCCAAGTTTAACATGCACGTCAGCTCGTCCTGCCCTACTGACTCCACTAAACTACAGAACCAGAGATTCATCCTGCAGGTAGAGCCAGACACGGTAACAAATTAGTTTGCTTCATTGCGTGGTGAGATTTATTTCTCATTTCGGCTTAGGTGGTGATTGCAGGGGCTTTCTTCCCGAACTATTTCTCTGTGCGAGAAATCGATGATCAGTTGGCGAATAAGGATTTGTGTGGACATGACCAAAAGACAACTGTTCTGGTACTTAAATGCAATTTAATGAGAAAAAAGAAGAAATTAGACTTCTGACCTAATATTTCCGTTCTCACTTTCAGATTAGGAGCTTGCCTCCTTATTCCTTCCTGTACTATAAACAGATTCTGTCTACTTTTCGTCAGTGTGGACAGATCAAGTCCATTTCTTTTGATGAAAGCAGGTAAATGCTGTTTTAAATCATGAAATTGCAGAGAGCGAGATTCACAATGTATATTGATTTTGCTGTTATATTTCTGATTCATGTTCAGGGCGTATGTGGTGTTCAATCGCTCTGGCGGAAAAGAGACTGGTGTGTTGCCTGAGGTGTTGCTGGCCTTGCTTCGAGCGCGCCATGGACCTACTTTAAGCTTACAGGTTCACCACATCGATGAGATCGAGTCGTATGCCAGAGGAGACTCCATCACTCACCTGCGTCATCTGAGGTCATTGAAACACTATTCTTAACATTGTGATGTTTAGTAGTAAACAATAAATTACCGTATTTACTCTACTATAAGTCGAGGATTTTTCCTAAAAATTTCGGGTTCAAAGTGGGGGGCTCGACTTATACGCACGGTCTACCGAAATAATAAACATTTTACTTAGAACCAGAGGTGTCAAGTAACGAAGTAGTACTACTTTGTTACCTAACGAAAGTAGAAATTTGGCTTACTTTTACTTTTCTAGAGTATTAATTTTTCCGCTTACTTTCTACTTCTACTTCTTATTTTTTAAAGCAAATATCGGTACTTTCTATTCGTTACTTCTTCAAAACCAGCCGCGTTACCGGTTCGTTTTATTTCCGTGTTGAATCGATGTAAAAAAAAAAACTTTCGGACAAATCACGCGGGTAAATGATTGTGGTTGGATGAGACGTATAAACAAGTATCATTCCGACACCCTATTGGTTTTTGTAAGGTCCGTCACACCTGCGCATCGCACTTTGTCGGCGAAAGAATAACGGAGAGGAGAGGCGGCTTTATGGAATCGATTGGTGTCAATACGGTTAGAGCAAAAACGGCGCAGCGGCGCGCTTGCGCACACACACACCAACACCGTTAGAACAGACGCGAAAATGCGAGTAAAACGGCAAACGAATGTTCAACATGTGTGGGCGCAGTGACCGTGTGTAAAGCTCAAGTTTAAGTTCTGAGGATTTGTAAGACTCTTTTCACAGTTTAAACTGTCTCAAAGCGCACAAAAGCTTTCGTGAACACTGATAAACATTTCAGTTAGTATCTTTGTGAGACTTTAAGATATATTATTTATCTTATACTAGATATAACGGAGATAATGTAATGTGGAAGCTAGATTTTCGAACATAAGAGTTCAAATTTAGGTCATTATTTCATAACATGTACTATTTGAAAACAATCTATTTTGTTACAAGTTTTTACAGATTTATCAACCTCCTGTGTGATTTAGTGTCTTGAGGCAGATTGCACAGAAGCTTTGTAATAAAATGCATTAATTTTCAATGTAATTACAACAATTTAAACGAACAATATAGTTCTATAATGCTATTTTTTGTCCTCGCATTAATTTTATTTTTATATTTAAAAGTAGTTTCATCAATATCAGTAACGCTACTTTTACTTTAGTAGAATATTGGGCATTTTACTTTTACTTTCACAGAAGTACTTTTTGACTCTAGTATTTCTACTTCTAATGAAGTAACAAAAGGGACTACTTTTGACAGCACTGCTTAGAACAGTGCGCAAGCACAGCACAAGCAAAAGCTCTCCACATGTTGGTGCTCTCTCTCTTGCGCGCTCTTCACGGTAAAAGCGTGGAGCTTCACGAATGAACAAGTCACACTCACACGGTGGATTTCAAACGTATTCCCAAAACACGAGTCCGCGACTCTGCGTTGCTTCGGGAGAACTGTTTGCATTTCTCTTAAAGGGGCAGGGCACTTTTCCCACAAATCTTTAAAATTATAATGCAACCATACCAATAACAAATTAAACCTTAAACATAAATAACAATAACTTAAATAGATTAATAAAATCCTAAATGAACAGGGTTACTTTGATTTTGTGCTTCTTTTACCACCAAGAATGTCTGAATAGTTTTATCATTTCTATAGGCTTTCTATAAGTGCATTTGAACAGGTTGTTTATTAAGTTGTGAAAAAAATAAAGTGATGATATTTTAAGGGTTACTTCTCATGGTGCGTGCCCGGCGCTTTAGTATTCCAATGGGCCCCAAATAACCAGAATTGACTTTATATGAAACACAATATTGGGTTTCTACTCATTTCTATCTTTTCACTTTTCTCTCATTTCTTTCCCCCGACTTATAAGGGGGTCTAAACAGAATACCACAATCTCACAGCTGAACTGGGGGGGGGGTAGTCTAATAAGCGGATCGACTTATAAGCGAGTAAATACGGTAAATATTAGGATTCTTAAATAACTGAATTTTTCACATTGTTACTTTGTTGTTATGGAGTAGCTTAGCTACAAACAATAAAATGAGTAATTGTGTCAGGGAATTAACGGTCACTCTGTAGAATTAAAAGATTGGTTGTCATTTTGGTAAAGTGCAAGAAATTTAGTTAAACAAAAAGAGACAGTTTTGAAGCACTGTTTGTTTATTTATTGTTATTATTAAATATCAGTGTTGATGTGGATGTTGAGAGCCAGACTGTGAGACCTGTTGGAGTCCTGGACCACACCATAGATCCAAAGAAGCTTCCAGCTAAAAAGGATTTTATCGTCAACATCACAGAGGTGAGCACTCTGTAAAATTATACAGATTTATTTAATGTATATATATATATATATATATATATATATATATATATATATATATATATATATATATATATATATATATATATACACATTCACACATGTTTATACAAGATTTATTTAATAAATATACACATTTATAAATATACTGCTTCGGGTTTGTGTGTGTTCACTTCACTGTGAGTATGTGAGTAAAATACAGAGCACCGTTTCAGTGTGGTCCCTAGTGACCATATTGCCATCACCTCACTTTCCTTTCCTTATATATATATATATATGCAGTTTAATTGTGGTGAGTGTCATGAGTGAATCAAATATTTTTTGTTTTCAGGTGGTCAATGTTGGACATTTCTGGGGCTTTCTGGCAGATGAGAGCAATGTAGAGATGCTGGCTCAATTAGCGTTGATGCTGAATTCGACAGATCTGAGTCCAGTGTCGGCTGCTGTGCACCCAAACCTGCTGTGTGTGGCTCCATTTACAGACCCACACAAAGTGACCAGCTACTACAGAGCCAAGATACTGTGCGTGCTGGGCAGCAATGTGGAGGTGCAGTTTGATTTCTTTTTAAGGTTTTACTCTATAGAATTGAAGGTATATTTCGTGTTAATGTTGAATGTGTTTGTGAATAGGTGTTTTTTGTAGACTATGGCAATACCGCCATTGTCCCGTGCAGAAGTTTGAGAGAACTCCCACCTGACCTCTTAACTCAACCGCATCAGGTACTGTTTGTATGTGAGCATATGTTAGGGTGGTTAGTGGTAATGATGAATGGATTTTATTTATCAAGACACTAATGCTGCTTCAGCCAATAGTAAAGCATTACTGCAATTCATCTATTTTTACTATATACCTTTCTGCATTTTATCGAATGCCTCAAGTCTTAGTTGGTGCCCGATACGTTGTCAAAAAATAACGAGATGATTTTTAGTTATTTATCTTTTGTAAATGACAATATTCGGGGGAAATGACAGATTGAACGATGTCTTTGTTTTTGTCTTGTCATAATCATAGCCATTTACTTCACAGCAAGAACCGGATCATTAATTGACGTTTTCACTTTAATATCGATTTACTGACGGCATTGACAGGAAGAAATTTTGGAAGTTACCAATTGCTTTATTAATTCATGATAAATATTCTGAATTTGTATCAAATAAGCTCTATTTTAACAAATGTGCAAAAGTACACAAATAATGGAATTCATTTTGGAAATATTTAAATAATGGCCCTGGTTCATTATTTGGTTCCCGTTTAGTTTTTGACATTATTATATATTTTCAGGCTCAGGAGTTCTGCATTGCAGGCATACGTCCATCAGCAGAGTCCATTATTCATGGTGATCCATGGAGCAGTCGTGCACGGAACCGCTTTATAACACTCACACGGTGCCAGTCTATGATGGTGACCCTCTACTCCATCAACCACGGTGTTATGCGTGTGGACCTGCACGTCTCTATGGAGGGTGGGGTTGTCAGCATGGCCGATCTGCTGGTGAAGGAAGGTCATGCCTGCCGCACTGCTGAGAGTTTTGCCAGTCGGGTGGGAATGGCAGAATCACAACACTATTTATT
This sequence comes from Paedocypris micromegethes, assembly GCA_028031935.1. Classification (NCBI taxonomy): domain Eukaryota; kingdom Metazoa; phylum Chordata; class Actinopteri; order Cypriniformes; genus Paedocypris; species Paedocypris micromegethes. The sequence goes on from CM051500.1 coordinate 21,051,408, forward strand.
TTAAATAACTTGCCATTTTTCTTTGTTTGCTTGTTGGTAAAACATATTCTTGATTGTTTTTTGAAACGCATCTCTCCCTTTTATGTTTTTGTTTATCTGCAGCAAAATCATGAAATCCTGATGTCAGTTTTAGATGATGTTGCCAGTGGCAGGTACATGCCATGTTCTGTTGGAGGAACCATTATGCGCAAGATGGAAGAGGACAGAACAATGATCAATAACCTCATTCAACATTTTAGCTCCTCTCACAGCAGCGCCCCCAAGTGCAAGGTGCTAATACAACATCTTTGTTGATTTTAGACTGATCCTCTTTTACTGTGTACCAACTTTTTAACAGATTACACGGGTTGACAATGAGGGAAATTGTCCCTTATTCCCCCAAAAGGGAAGTGTCTTTTGACGTTCACTGGCCCGATTATCAAAACCACTGGCCCAAGTAAGCGTGTCGTGTATTGATCCCAAAAATCGTTTTCCTAAACAACATGAATATCACTTAATTTGTTTAAGGTAGGTTGAGTGCAAAGTGTATCAAAAAACAAGCAAAAACATAAAACAAGTACAATTCTCTGCTTTTTTTTCCCATATTCCCTTTTCCTCAGTTGCTCTGATGGTTTTCTCTTTCTAGATTTCTTTTACCCGGTGCTTGACCGGGTGATGGGTGTTTAAGAAATATGCTGCTCAGTGGTGCCCATTGGAAAACATTTTGGGCCTTGTACCACACCAATTAGATGCTTCCTATCCCTAAGCAACTTACATATTATTGAAAATGTGTCTATTTGTAAAAATTCTACAGTTTTTCCAACCTAAACAATGATTCAGTGTTTCCATTCTGACTGAGCTGGTGCACAAACTATTCTGCATCATTTTACAAAGCTAGCAATATTTCAATGTTTTTGTCATAGTTATTCTGCATTGTCTGGTTTGCTTTGTTCTGAATGAATCAGTCTAAAACCATCATAGTAAAATAAAAAAAAACATTTACTGTCCAAGTACGAATAATATAATATACAATACAAATAATATATTACAGCAGTAACTTAATCAAAGTGCCTTAGTAAATAAGAATGGTGTTTTTACTCATTCCTGCCTTTTGACCTTACAAAAAAAGCACAATACAATTTATATTGTCGACCCCAGGATTATCTTTTAAACAACTACATAATAACATTTTACATATTACTTATTAACATTTACATATTACTACATTTTTAAACAACTAGTATCTTGTGATTAGGTTGTCTTGAACCACAAGTTTGGCTCTTTAAGTCTTATTTATTACTTTTCGCTCTCTTTAGGCCATTATTCGTGGTCCCATCAGTCCTCATAAGATCAACTTCCACAACATGAACAGAGGCCAGTACAGGTGAAGCCCACCTTTCGGCACTTTGCATAACATTCCAGATCCATCAATCCAAATTTGTTTGCAGGGAAGTTGTCGTCGAGCAGCCCAGTGTTAATTCGGTCATGGTGAATGAAAGTCCTCAGGACTTGCACGAGAGAATTCTGGTGGCCGCATCCGTGAGTCTGTGTTCTTCAGGTATGAAGTTCTATTCAATGGATATAATGTACTTTAGAGATTTAACATTATGCTTGGCTCAAACTATAATGTGTAGTTGTGTATATAGGTGGGCATATATTGCATTTTTTGTATCTAGGTTAATCTCACCACTGTTATCCTAGAATTAATCTAGATCATTCCTAATTATTGTCTAAGGATTGAAAACATACATTTTTGGCATTGAATAAAGGATGTTTTGCTTTCCAATGGCACAGAAAGACACAAGGCACTTTAGTCTTGAGGTTTCCATTGAACAACCACTTTAAAATGAATTGTATTGGCATGTTATTTTAAAATATTTAAATAAAAACTTTTTTTAAACTTGCAATTCTGACTGAATAACTGGCAATTCTGAGAACAAAAGTTGCAAAACCAATATTTTGCATACATTTGCAAGTATCCTCTGTGTATAGACTAGCTCCCAACCCGACTTTAGGAATTAAATAAGAGTGATCGATTTTGTGATTATTTTTTTGCTTTATTTATGAGTCTGCATAAGTTCTTTCCGTGAATGTGGAAAAACTAAACTATAAAGTAGCGGCGTAACTTAAGAAAAGACCATTGTTGTTTTTTTTCTGTCCTTCAACTCTTGAATGTCATTCAAATGTCATTCAGATTGATTTGATGTGTAGTGTATTTTGATTTGTTGGTTCTGTTTTATTTACTTGTACAATTAATATTTATCTTCTACACTTTCGAACTAGTAAAAAAGGAGATTTTTAAAGTCGTCAGTGTATTTCTAGTTCTTTTTTCCAGCTCAGATTTTTTTCCCCTTTGCTCTTGCCAAGTTAAAAATGTTTAAAAGAAGGCATCTGAATATTTGAATTTTTTTTTCTGCTTCATATAAAGTGTGCGTTTACTCCTGCACAGGGTCTCGGGTATTGTTGAGAGAAACTTCTCTGATGCCTTATATCTATGGCTTCCCTTCTCTTGTGTCAATGCTCTTCAGTCCCATCATGGAGCTTCGGTAATGGTCGCCTTGGAAATGCATGTTAATTAAAGATTAATAAATTTTCTAATAAACCACAAAATTCTCCTTAAAGATAATAAGAATAATATTATCACTAATCTTTTCTTTACAGAACCAATGAAGACAAAACATCTTTCACTGGCGCAATCTGTGGATTGGGCTGGGACTCCATTTCCCAAGAGGCGATGATGCCGGAACATGACATTGAACTGACCTTTGATGTCAAAATTAACATCGAGGACATCATAGAGGTTTGTTATGTGTGTAATGAAGAATTTCATGTTTCCACTTTGGCCAACTGCGAGAGCATAATTTCAGTAAATTGATCGCAGTTTAGTCAGTAAGATACGCTTTTAGCAACACTAAAGCCTGTTGATTTAATTGGCAGGAACTATTAAACGATATAAAGACAGCTAATTTTGCAGGAAATGTTCAGTTTGAGCTTTTTTTTAACCATATATTTTTATTTGTTTGTGCTAGAAACGTGTTGAATTCATCAGGTGTTTCGCAACACCCTATAACCTCAGTCAGGGTTTATCAAGCCGCACATTCTGGGATTTCCAATAGGAATGGATGTCTATTTAATAGAAATTTGCAATTTGATTTCAGATTAAAATCAAGTAGTTGCAAACATTAAAAAACAACTGCAACACTAGAACAATAGAGCTTTTGGAACACTTGAATAATGCAAAATACGGATGTATTGTAATGTGTCTCTATCATGAAATCCAAATAATTAAAAAAAAAACAATTTATTTTAAGTTACGTTATATGTAATAATACCAGTAATTCTAATCTTAAATTTATCAGACGTGATGCTTTACATTAAGAAGCTTCTTTGTCATAGCAAGTCACATTACCATTAGCAAATGCATGTGTGCAGATAAATAGTGTGAGAAGGACGATTAACAAGCTGCTGTGTGAGGGACCGAATGGACTGCTGAACCTGAACCCAAACCAGATCTCTGCAGTCCAAGAGGAAGCCCAGGAGCGACTCGTCAGGTAGATGAGAAGAGACTTGCTAAAACCCAAGTTCCATTATTTTAATGTACAATCCTCCTTTGCTCTGCAGACTATTCACAAAAACCCCTCCGAGACCAGATTGCGCTCCCGAGTATTTCACCAGGATCAAAAAATGGAACCAGGTAACATTTTGTATTTGAGATTTACTCAGTTTTTTTTTTAATTGATTTGCATCTCAATAGATTTAATTCTTTGGAATTTCTTCCTTGTGTCCACAGATCGATCCATCCCAGCAGATGGAGCTGCAGGAAAGGGATGAGGAAAAATCCCCAGGGATTTTGTTCACGCTTCATCCCATTCCCATTTTAGACATTTAAGGAGCAGCTCAGCTTGTTGTGTTTTCCAGTCCTACTAGCTGGCTTTGTTCTTCTGGTTGGCAGTAGGACCATCAGAGTCCCCTGTGTTCAAAGGACGTTTGGTTGCCATGCCATGTTTTGTTTTGTCTCAGTAATGGCTTTAGTTTTTGTTCATAATATCTAGTTCGTTCTGTCGCATCTTGTGTTCTGTTTTGCACCTGCCAGCATGTAAGCAAACATTGTTTAAATGTGTTCGAGAATATTTTTGTCTAGGAAATACACAGCATTTTACTGTTAGTTTAAACTTCAAGTTAACATTTTGTCTTTCTGTTTTAAAAAAATGTTTTAGGTTGTGAAATTTGTGTGAAACACAAAGCACATTATTGAAAAAGAAACAAAGTTTTTGCTGTTACTTTGTATTGTACAAAATTAAAAAAACAAATGTGTTGACAAGCCTGAATTTGTCATTTTTGTGTTCGAGTTTGATGTGTTTCATCCGGCTGGTTCAGCGAACATGCTGGGTTGTGGTTTAACGAAGTCCGGCAGAACCTGGATGTCGGTTCAGTGCCACCTAGTATGAGATGGTTTGATGAAGGGTTCACGCGTGTGCACGTTGCATTAAAAAAGGCATATTCAATGGATCGACAAAATCACGAGAATGGAAATTGATACAGTACATAAAAGGGCATGAGATCTATTAAATGGAGGCGGATTTGGAGGTTGCTGGAATGTCAAGAATATCAAACGATTACTGTATATTAAAAGCAATACAGCTGGGGAGCTGCAGTCACTGGATTGGTGGCCAAGCGGTCGCATTGCTTTATATAGTTTCTCATTTTATGAGTCACAAGGCAATTCGATGTACATTAAGGAACATTTATTTTTCTCATTCATCAATTAAATACAGAGTGCAAATAGTTAAAGACCTTAAAATAACTGAACACTGGACATGGTACAAAGTTGGACAGAGTTTAGTATAGCTGGAGTTCTGCAGCCTGACAGTTCTACAGAAAGACCACAAAGCTTCTCTTTAAACAACTACGTTTCCCTACGGTTCTGCAAAAGAATTACAGTTACCACGTTTAGTAACAACATCTTCAAATTATCATTGTGCTCAAATACACAGAAAATAACAAAAAAAAAAGGTAATCAATCCACAATTCAACTGTATATTAATAAGTATGTTTGTACAAAGAGCCGCTCTACCAGTGACGGTGAATGTAAGCAATAATCCACATGGCAGCAGGAGATTATATGACAGGCATGAGCTTTGTTTGTTTCTTTTTTTGTCACATTTTACAGCGGGAAATATGCACTGCAAAATAACGCAGAGAAAAAGCACTGCAGAGATAGCAAATATTTACTCAAGACTGGACTTCATGCACTTAAATCAGAAGCAATGAAAGAGAGAAGCACGACGTGTCCCTCTGATATCTCTATAGTTCTAAAGCAAGGTGTCATTTCTGTGAACATTGTTAGCTAGAAGTGCAGGACTTCATCTGTGGCTGGGGTTTGTATTGGTGCAATTATACTACCATTACAATCTTTAATTTTTTTTATTTTTTTGTTTTTGAGGTTATACTCTCGTGATAGGGTCCTTCAGTGCTGGCAGAAGTTGTAGTTTTCACTGTGGCTGTGGTGTTTGCTCATTCACATGTGCTTATTCCTTCTTTTTGGCACCGGGAACCTTTTCTCTTATTCTGAAAAGCAAGAAAAAGGAATTACTAGAACAACTAGTGAATAACTTGATGATGCAATTTTGGCTAAACGCTAAAAATGTTTATGTTTTATTATGTTATGAGATGTTTTTATGTACATTATGAATTTTTGACAAGCAGAAACAAGGAACGAGTGGCTATAGTGAAACAATTAGATATGGTAAAAAAATGGAGGCCAAACTTAAACTGCTATAACAAATGATATGACAGATATGAAGAAGACAATTACAGTAGATGAAAATGAAAGTTAAGACTCATTTAAAGTTGAAACAATGTTTCCACAATCAACAATGAGGAGACTAGAAGTTGTAAAATTGAGGATAGATTATGAAAGCTGAACAATCAATCTCAATTAAAGTCAACTGAAAAAAAATAATAATTGGCATTGTGGAAAAGTATGTAAGTGTCAACGATTAAACTTTAGAGATGGGAAGATGAATCGACAATGTGCGTTTAAGTAAGTTAAGGAACAGAACTTTTATGATGGATCTTGACAAATTCAAGATGCTTGAAGGATGACTCACATTCAAAACAAGTAAAGAAAAAAAAAACTATCAGGAAAGATACAAAGTATAAAAGATGAAAAATTATAGTACAGAAGTTGATTAGAGGTTTGGAAGATGAACAATAATTCTACGACAAATGATTGATGATCAATAAATGGCCAAAAATTGTCGTAAGACAGTTATGAGCTGTGACACAGTTCTCCCACTTAAAATGATCAGATCAATTCACTCACTTTCCCATTACTGAGTTGACCTGGGTGCGGACCAGCCCTAAGTACTGATCAATCTGCGTCTGGAAGACAAAATCATCACATCTTGTTCACCACTCAGAGCTCTTTATTTGTCATTGAATAACTGGAGGTGAATATTACCTGGTACTTCTCGTAAACCACAGGCAAGCTAAACATGGAGATGACGGCTGAAAAAGGAAAGAGAACGACACTGTGACCCTCCACATGGATGTAGATATGAGGTCATATCAACCTGACCGCTATGTGGGATGATTACCAGCTTTCAAGTGTGTGTTTAAGATACGGGTGAAACAGAGCGTTGTGTGCAGAAAGCTTACCCAGGATGGACAAGGTGAGCCCGTTGAACAGAGCGCCCACATAGGTCAACAACCACATCAGCACGGCAAACTAAACCAACACAAATACACCACCGGTTAGTTCAGATGCTTTAACAGCACCTTCTCTCTGTGATTCCACATTCCAGTGGTGTAAAGAATTTGAGTAAATGGATTTTGTTACCTTGCTTAAGTATTTTTAGCTACTTAATACTTGTACTGAGTATCAAAAACAAGAACAAGACTACGTTTTTGTAAGTGTATCTGTACTCTTCAGTCCAGTACAATTGAATGCACATTTGCTATTACTTTATACATTGTGATTGTGCGCAACAAGACAGCATCTTTTTTACGGTTAATTTTTTTAGGCAGACGAGGCGATATCACCATCTGCAGGATGCTGAAGGAACTGGATGCTATTTATGAGCTAAATAACGTGAACGTGAATTAGCGGTTGCACTATTTTGCACATTTGAGTTTGACTGAGACTTTTTTTATCGATTTTGTGTCGTTTTAAAACATTGAGATGTTAAATTTTATTTTTTAATTAGGAAAAAAACTTCCTTTCTTGTTTCTTGTTTTTCACGTTTCTTTGAGGTTTCTGAACCTACCACAAGTGACATACTTAAGTTTATATAAAATTGAATACTTTACAACTTAATTAATGTCTTTTAAAACTTTTAATGTCTTCTTGGAATTTGTGACTTCCAGTGAAGTAATTTTTACAGTACGGTATTTGTACTTTTACTCGAGTATAGTTTTCAGCTACTCTTTACACCTCAGCCACAAACTGAAAATAATTTCTCACGTACCTTTATAGAATCAACCAGATCTTGAACCAGGAAAAGCCTGCGAAGCTCCTTCATGCTGGAGTTTATGTACAGCTGAGTCTTATCCACGTACTTGGTGATCTGATCTGCAGACAGGGCAATCTCCACCTCCAGATACGCCCTGAAAAAACACCAGTGGGCAAAAATTCCTTTTAGAATGCACACAAATGAACAGAGCAGAATGTGGAGGTTGTACTGACTTGAAGGGATGGCCCTCATCCGTCTTCTGCACGGCCTGCAGGACCGATTTATAGACTCTGAAGCTGATGGTGGCGGAGAGGACAGCCAGAGCCAGATACGCGATGACGCTCACAACGCTGAACTGGGTCAAAGAGAAGAGCAGAAGCAGGATGCTGCCAAACACCAGGCCCGACTGCTTCAGATCCCGCCAGTGTACCAGATCCACCACTGATCACAGAGACAAGAAACAGAAAAGCTGGATTAGGAACCAACTCTAATTAAAACTACTTGTATTGGACTGGACTTGTCCAGTGACCGTGAAAGACATTTTAAGCAATTACAATGGTAAACAATACAGAATATGTAACATATACAGTACTGTAAATAATTCAGATAATTCATTTCAACATTTTTAAGAGCCATTGTTCCATACATGTGCAAAAGTTCATGTATGTGTGTGTATATTTACATTTACACATACATAATATTTATAATATTACTTAATTAATAATATTACATACATAATATAGATGTACAGTACACCAAACAACTGTAATAAGATTTACATTTTTATATCTCACTCTGACCTAAATATTAATAATACATAATTTGAACTCACATATTACTTACAAGCAATAATAACATGAAAGTTAATTTGAAATATTTTAATGAATTCTAACAAAATATTGAAAATACAGATCAGTATTTTAGAATAAATGTAGAATGAGCGTCATGCTTCTCAAGGTAAAAACGTGTAACCTTGAATTTCAGTTTACACCTCCTGTTCTCTCATAACATCTGTTCAACCTCACACACATTACCAGGTTAATTATTACATCATACTAAAACCATCAAAAACGAGCATGTGGGCACAAGCACGCACGCACGCACACACACACACACACACATACACAGTAAGATATATTACTGTATATAGAATATCCGGCAAAGTACTTCACATTCACATTAATAAAAAAAATCTCAATTGAGATTATTAACGTTTGTAGTGCATTATTGTGCCTAGTCTGCACAGAATACGTTAGAATGCTAATTATTTTTCTCCAATTATTATCTGCAAAAACATTAATTTCAAGAACATCAAATACAGATAACGTTGAACTCATCTGCACATCTTGATTTAATAAGAAACTCAATGTAATAAAGAACATTTTTCTACAGATGACGATGTAAGAGGTCTCAACAACCCTGATGGCGACCAACGGCCTGTGATTATAGTAGGTGTTGTTTTTACTCTTGAACTTTTGCACCCTGGATCGCAGCTTAAGAAAAGCTCCTCCACTCGCTTACAGAGGAAGGTCCGTCACACCACAGCGTGTGTAAGACATCTGTACTCCCCAGTGTGCTTCTCCCTTAGCTCTACGCTGGGCTAAATTTAGAATAACAGAGCTAAGACGAGGGCAGAAATATCGGCCATTTCTTTTGAGATTATAGCTTGAAACCTAAACCAAGTGAATGTAGTGTGGATGATGAAGTGAGTGGAACTTCCTTTCAAAAAGCCACAGAAGGATCATGTTTCAAGAAAGACACAATAATATTTCAATAATTATTATTTCAACAATAAGATGCACATATGAAAACACAATTCTTGGAAGATTGTCACTCGTTAACTGATTCTAGGCTGATGTCTTCAACGATTCAGCAACATATCTCTAAAAAAACAATTTCTGCAGACAAAAAAGCAAAATTTGAGTCGCCATTATGTTTAGTCAACTATGCTACATGATTAATTGTTGAGTTGAGCTATTTTTCATTTAGCTACTTAGATATGTTTTATTTAACTCGCAGTAACAATCAGCTATGTTTTAGTTGACTATGTTACATGACTCGTTATAACGTTTAGCTATGTTTTGTTACTTAAGTTACACGACTTGTCGTTACGTTGAGCTATTCTGTATATGTTTAACTATGTTGCATTTAATTGTACTTGACTCCCGCTACATTTATCTATGTTTTATTTAATTGTTATATGAGTCACTGTTACGCTTAGCTATGTTTTAGTCAACTTTGTTACATAATTCATTGTTACGTTGAGCTATGTTTTATTTATCTATGTTGCGAGACTCGCCGTTACGTTTAGCTTTGTTTTAGTTAACAATGTTACATGTTTTATCGCTACGTTTAGCTATGCTATAGTTAACTATGATTGATAGCTATGTTTTATGTTACAAGACTCAGCATGGGTTAACACATAGAACATCCCAGATGTCGCACCAAAGCAAAATCCACTTATTTTCTACTTATCAGAAATAGGGACAAGTGGTTTGCTAAATAACTGCAAAGCTAAAATAACTATATTTAAAGAGTGGCATAGGCAAAAAGAGAGAGAGAGAGAGCAAGAAAATGAGGGAGAGAGACACTAACCTGAGGCACCCATGACTGCAGACAGCAAGAAAAGGAGAGAAAGACAGTGAGTGGGTATGAACACAAAAGGAGAGAGAGAAAGGGAGAGAATAAGAGGGAGGGCGAGCTGCTCACACTACCATTGGCTATTTGCGGACAGACACACATACACACACACTCATAGGCTCAAGAACAGCATACCAAGCGACAAATGGCCAGCAGTGAGATAAAACACACAAGCCAAAACCAAACTCTTGTCACATGCCATAAAACTACAACATCCATGTAGTAACACATCATGTGTGACTAGAGTTTGAGAAGAAAAAGAAAGGGGCCAGAAGCTGTTGCTATAGATACAGTGTTCCAGTTTCTGACGTTGCTTAGGGGGCCATCTTAAAATAAAAAGAAGGTGGTGGGGCGTAATTGTGGCAGGGAGTTCTGGTGTTTAAATGTCGGAGTGTAATTATAGTACCACGAATCCACATGCTCCATGGCAGCCATGTTGACATTACACCTCGGCTTTCACTTCCCAAGTGAAAGGTCATGGCCAGGAGCAAACTATATCAGGACTGCTTTCATCCACATGTCAGCAAAAGCTTGGGCCCTGCTTCTTGTCTTTCACCAAAGATTGGATTGCTGAAAGAGCCATATCAAAAAGACCAATCTCCAGCTTCCACAGAGGTTGTAGGTTCGAGTCCCGGGGCAAGCATGATTTTGCTTCAAAACAAATGTTGTTACAAGTTTGTCGGATAAAAACATTGTTAAGAACACAGATGTTTAGTGCGCAAAACAGCCCTAAAAGCATCTCGTGAATCTCAGAATGGCGCATTTTATTATGTGAAACTGTGCCAAATTAATTGAGCTTTAAACTAATACAAAGCAACTGTAGTTTACAAACCCAGCCAGATACGCACAAAGCAAATTCCAGCGCTAAACAGGAAATGGAATGTCAGCACGAACAGGATGGGCAGAACCAAAAAACAAAAGAGAAAAAAAACGGATGGAGCTTCGCGTGATCACTTTTTGAAAAACATTCACGGAAAAAAGAATGGACAAGATGGTTGTTTTCTGATTTGTAATACGAGAACGTAAATTTGAAACATAATATGAGCTCTCACTGAAAATAAATATACCTGACCTAAAGAGAAAAGTGGCCTCTAAAAATATGCAAATACTGTACTTCTGCTGGACATGGAGATTATATTTTTTTCCTTCTAAAATTCTGCAGATTTAAGCCACAATACCAAATACATTCTGAAGTAATCTGAAGATTCAGAGCAAGACATTAGCTTGAGGCTTGCAAGATGTTTTTTAAAAGCCGCACAACTGTGTGTGTGTGTGTGTGTGTGTGTGTGTGTGTGTGTATGTGTGTGTGTGTGTCATGGTTTTTCAGTGTTACACTGTTTCTTCTGAGCTTTTATGTCATTTACTCATTTCCCTTAAGGCCAGAGGTTGAAAATAAAATGGGGATTTTGAGGTGATGAAAAAAACTGCAGACGGATGTCTGAAAAGAAATCAAGTGCGTCTGCACAAATAGATCTAGAAAAAAAAAACAAGATTAAAACACAAACAATGGCTTTAAAACACAACGCCAGCACGCTGCGTTCAGCTAATGGAGCGCTGGCACTCCCTACGCTCTTTATCTGGACGGCTATTGAAAGCGAGGCTGTCAGTCTGGCGGAAAACACATCTTCCCGCTTTCTTGTTACGCATCTACTTCTGTCGTTTTTTTAACCAATTTAGTTTTGGGTTTCACAAATGCCTGAATGATGTCATTAGGATGGGTGTGACCAGGTTGCTATAGTAACAGCCTCATCCAGAGCAGCTGCTTCTGCGATTGAATATGAAAAATACAGCCAGCACGTAAAGACTATCGCCTGTTAAATAAATCAGCACCATCATCCCTTTGAAACAGACGGACCACCTGCCACCCCTCCATCCCAAAACAGCGGCCTCTTTTCTCTTTGTCCCATCCCCACAACATCAAGGGGAGTCTACGGATTCATCCAAGCCTAAAAACCTAGAAAGGTAACGCTCTTTCGCGCATAAACGCAGCATGAAACACACACAAAGACGCTGTGGCGCGGACACAGACACACAGATGCTGTACCCTGCCCCTTCCAGCAGCTCCAGTTGCATTCTTTCTTCCCTTTATCCATGTCTTCCCCTCCTCTGTCGTTTCTCTCGCCGCTTTCTTGGATTTTTCCCCCCTTCGCCGATTTGAAATCTTCCCGGGACCCACTATCTTACACGTCCGTACTGCATGAATAGCCAGAAGGGAGAGAAGAGAAAAAAGGAGAGCGAGCTGGCGAGAGAGAAAGAGAGAGAGGTGGAAGAGACGATTGCAGCGGCTCCTGGAGGAGGAACCAGAGAGAGAACGGGCGAGCGAGAGGTTTGGCTGAATGGAATCGTAAACACTGCAGCCTCCACCGCAGAGAGCGGATCGTACCATATGCAGCGCCTGCAAGCATAAGGGGGGATTGTCTGATGAAATTGGCCCCACCCTGCAGACACGCTAAAAAAAAAAGACTTTGTCATGTGACCTCGGTGCTTTTTTTTTGGCCTCCGATGGGTGGAGTCTTATGATGTCATCTTTATGGTTTTAAATGGTGGATAGGTTTGATAATGGGTAATGTAGTTTTGTCTAAAGCAGAAATTAAATGATTTTTTGTAGGGGAGCTACATAGAGAGGCTACGTCATTGTAATACAATTATTATTTTATGATTTTAATGATTAATATTAGTGTTATTAGTTTTATTTCAGTTTTTTTCAGAGAGCTTATGTTTGTCATCTGGCTCAAAGGTCTTGTAGCATCCCGACTTCAGAAAAAAACATGCTTCCCACAGTAACAGTCTAAATTCCTTGTAGTCCTTGTAACCATGGCAACAGGCTGATCTGCGTTGATCCAGATTATCTCTGTAATGTAAAGTAGCAAAATAATTTTCAAACACAAAATTTAAATTATTTTCCCCTGAAGAATCTATTGTATTGATAAATTAAGTATATTATTACATTTTTGACTGATGTTTAAGCAGTAACATTTGAGGCTGTTATATAAAGCCACAGTCTCTATCGCCCTCTGCAGGTGATCTAAGCAAATGCATTTGAAAAGGCGTTGACCTCTTTTTTCCAACATTCCAGAACCTTCAGTTGGAGTTTAAATACGTGAATCAATAATACAAAAATTACACCCGGATCCGCAACACATCCGTTTTATAGTTACAATGCAAGTTTTATGTGCAGTATGTTAAAACAAAACCCAAATATTTTATAATATTAATGTCTTTGAAATTACAGATGTACAGTTCAGATGAAATATCTGCAGATAACATATTCATCTTACTAGAGGATTATATTAAATACTGAGCTAAAATGCCCCTGATCCAAAACAATTTATGTCTGCGTGGTGCTTATTCCTCATGTTTTTGCACATTATTACAGATTCAACGTTTTCACTACTCTCTGGTTCACACATTAAATACCAAACATTAATACTTTTGGTATTAGTTGTAGCCGAGTCTACATTGAAATAGATGCCGTCAAAAGAAGAAAAAAAAAAGGCAAAACAGCATTAAACCCAATTTTCCATTTATATTGAAAGCTTGACTGGAATTAAATCAGTTTTTATTACAAATCACTGTTCAATCAAGTAATCAACGATGTCTTTATCTATATAAACAACCGATGTGTTCCACAGGCTCTTTGTTCGCGTCAAGTTATGTAAACAGGACTTGTAGTTACTCAATGTCGCCAGTAGGGGGAGACCGTTCTCACATCTCTTATCAGCATCACATTAACAGATTGGAACTGTCTGTCGCTGTACACGCATTCTGTAATCGTTCGGATTGTCTGCAATTGTGGTGCCTGTAAATGCAGAAAAGCTTCCAGAAAAAAGCAATCTCACTTGACAGGATGTTTACTCAAAAACGGGCGTTCAAGCAGAGATACCCGAATCCAGCCAGAAGCAATACTGATTTGATTTTGCCAGCAAACGCAGCATTTCTGAGTGAGCAACCGCCATTGTTCTCTCGCTCTCTGACATCAGCCTAGTCTTTGAAACATAAGCGCCATCTAATTAATCTTTTATGAAAGACAGCAGCTGTGATGGTAATCTCTCTCTCTCCACACTGTATTACAGACTTGTGACGTCACACACGTGTTGACAACGACTATCCAGCTATACACATAAAAATCCAATACGTATAATTTTCTACCACATGTACTTCAGTTTGTAAAAAACAATCAGGGACGGCTGAAATCGTGTTAAATTAAACAGCCAACATGCCTTGACATGAGATGGCATGAGTTCTGCTAGTGATGAATGAAGGTAGTAACCATGAATAATATGGTTTAGAGAGCTACTGGATTGCCAAAGCCTGACAAAATGCAAACATCCACAAAATTTCCTCACCAGAGATCAGTTGTTCTGTTCGGTTTTATCCATTAACCACTACTATTCTATCCATCCATTCGAACAGCTTTTCCATTTCAGAGTCACGGGGAACTGCAGCCAATCACAGCAATTCTGGGTCAGACGGTGAATACTCAACAAGAGTTGTTGAGTAATAGTTTCTTCCAGTAAAGTTCCCGATTCTAGTCTAGTCTTTTAAATTCTAGAATTTAGGCCTTAGTTTCTTTATTTCAGTCCATCTTTGCCCTCTCCAAATTCTTGACACGGCGTGGATTAGTGACCAACTAATCACAGAGGATGATACACAAACATCAACTCTGTCTCTCTCATGCCTATGGACAATTGTTTTGGCATTTCTATTCAAATAGTGTTCTTAAGTTGAATTGTATTTGTATTTTACGCAAGCTTAAAATACATGTTCAAACATGCAATAAAAATTATTTAAGCAATGTCCACCAGTGATAAACATAAATTGTACTATCTGTAATCCAAAGTGACCCAAAAGTCATTACAGTCAGATGTTGAGCCCAACTTCAAAACCTAAACAATCTAGACAACCAATCTACCGACTGAGCTCCAGGCACGATGTTATTTTACTAGCTTGTTGCATTAAATGCCAAAATGATATGCACAGTTAATGCAGCATCAATTTCAAATACTAAATGTGAGTTTGGTCACATTTGGTGAACCAGAACTTCAGGTAGACTCAAAAAAAATACTTAATGACATTTGCTGACAAACGAAGCCGTGCTAGAAACTCCTGCACCATCACATCAGATGATGACACGTCCACACCTCTCACCACACAAGTCAGCCGAGGATGTTTATGTGCGTCACAGCACTCACATTATCAGTTTTCCCACAGTATATAAAAAAAGCCCTACAAATAACACCACACACTTCACAAGAACACTTCGACACTGTGGAGGAGACTCTCATCCTCAGATTGACTAAGTCATTATCAACAAGTAGGAGAGTACCACAAGTTTAGCTTCTTACCTTTCTGTCGATTAAAGCTTTGGAAGACCGAGGACAGGGCTATTTCTTTCTCTGTGCTAGACTTCTCCATGCTGCCTTTGCTTTTAGTCTCCTTGTCCTGACTGGAATGTGGCTCTGAAGGTGCTGTAGATGTTCCCATCACTGCAGGCCTAGGTTTGGTGGACCAGCTGTCCTCGAGCTGCGGCTTAGGCTTTTCAACAGGGCCTGCCTTCTCCTTTTCCTTCTCTTTTTCTTTCAATGTGCTGGCTGGGGGTTCGATGAAGGAAGGAGTAATTGTGATTGGCTTGGTGGTAGATGTGCTTGTGGCCAATGGGGAAGCAGTTTCGGGACGTTTAGGGGCGGAGTATTCCTGCTCCCTCTTGGGACTCTCCTCAGAAGCTGATTCAACTAACAGGTCACTGTCAAGCTCCGCCTCCCTTTCCTCTCTTAAAAGGCTGTAAAGCGGTGGGTTGCTTGATTGATCCAAACCCACTTTGGTTCCTCCAGACAGCTCAAATGGATTACTAGCGCCGACCTTGTTGGTTTGTGGCTTGTCAAATGGGTTGCTAGTTTTGTCAGAGACAGATGAATAGCTGGTTGGCTCAAACGGGTTCCTCTGTGCTTGGTCAAATCCACCTTTTGCTGGTGCGGTCTTTGATATCATGTCATGCACTGGAGAGTCAGACTCTTCAGCCACCTGCTCAATTTCGGAATCTCCAGACTCTTCGCCACTGCCATACAGGTCTTGAGCCCATGGGGAAGAGGGTTTAGGTGAACTCTTGATATCCTGGACTCCCGGAAGATTGGGACGATAGGTGGAGCTGTTAGAATCTTGGGTGGAGCTCAGAGACTTGATCCCTGCTGGCTGGAACAACACATCAGATGGAGACTCCCGACCTAGAAGAATGTAAAAAAAAAACCAAGATGTAATTTAAAGAAACAACCACAATAGCCTATACGCACAATAGTACAAACCCATTTCACAAGCATTAACTACGGCAAAATTATGCTGAAATTCTGTGACATTTCTATGAGGTGTGGGCGTGGCCAAACCGTAAGTACACATGTGTCCTCTTGCATTATTTACACAATTAAGCGGAGGGGCTACTGTAGTGTAAGATAAAAAAAACTACAAGTTATTAAAAATAATTCTAAAATGATTTATATATATATATATATAAATGGTATTTTTATACAAAAATGATGATAGAATATTCATATTTGAGTTTTTCAAGCCTGATGACTTACCTGTAGGGGAGTGGTTAGGGGAGTGGTTAGCTGACGAAGCCGCACTGTCATCCTCTGGTTCTGACAACGTCACTGTAGGAAGACCCTGCTGACCAAAACTGAGCACGCTCTCTCTCTCGGACACGCCTCCTTGAGGAGACACTCTGATTGGCTGGGCCTGAGCCGAGTGGGCTTCGGCTGTCACTGTGATTTTTACTGGACTGGCACTCTGGGGCGTCTCCATCCTACGGTATGATCGATAATCTGCCATTTCTTCATCCGAAGGGTCCTCCACATAAGGAAACGTGTGCTGTCCACCTGCGGACCCCTTGCTCAACTTCACCTCTGTTTCTTCAGGCTCAAGAGGACTCTTTTCCAAATAACGGCCGAGATCGAATGGGTCAGGATCTTTACTTTCTTTTTCATACGACTTCGGCTTATAGTCCTGGATGTCCTCGTCTTCATCATCATCTTCTTCGTCCTCGTTTTCATCTCGAAGGTTACTCAAAGGAGGCTGCTTGTTTCTCACATTACCAATACCGCCGAAATCACAAAGGTCATCCCCCATGTCCATGTAGCTGTAGTGGTCAGTTTTGTGTGAGCCCTGCACAGTGGTCAGGTGGTCTGAGGGGTCGCCTGGGGTCATGCCAATGCCAGAATCGGTTCCAGTGGGAGCAGGTGGAGAACGGTTGCCCTCGGAGAAGAGAGTTGCTCCATCATTGAATGGATTGGAAGAGGATTTAGAGGACAGAAGGGATGTGTACAGATCACCTTCACCGGAGGATGACTTCATAAACATGTCAGAAAGAGAGTCACCTAGAGAAAGAGAAAATGAGAGAACATTTATGAGCAATAAAAATGCATATTTAATAATAAATGATACACAGACATGAATTCAAACATGATGCCAGATAAAGAATCAATATAGAGATTAAACATGAGAGTGGATTAGTTTTCCAGCAGCTAAGTACATGCAATTCCCGCTGGACAAATATAAGAAGTTTTGAACATGTAGGCTGGTGGAGCGCTGTGAGCACTGCACAGCTGTCTGAGACACAGCTGGATTTATCTCTATGTCTCTCTTTGTCTCTGTGAAAGCAATGGAGTCTTAAGAGGATTACTGAAAAGAGAAAACCCTCCAAATGCTACAGCACAAACTACAAGTGAACTTTATATCCACTACGTTTTACTGAACTCAGTACAAAAATAAATGTAAGGGTTCATTGCAGGCTGGGGTTTGTGAAAGCTGTGATGTAATTGATTGGACAGCAGTGAAGAAAAGAACCCGTGGGACAGTGGCACAGTAAAATATAAAATAAAAGCAACCCTGAAAACTGGCTTTGTGAGATGTAAAGGTTTCAACAGTCTTACAAAAGACAGAAAATTCTAACCTATTTCGAAATGCCGAAACTTAATCCAAATAATAAAAATGGATTGTCCATTATTACCAATGCTTGTCAAGTCAAAGAGTTTATTGTGGTTCTCAATGTGCTGGTTCAAAAAGAGTGTTAGAACAGTCAAATTTCCAATTTTGTGATGAGATTGAGCCAACAAAGCTATTTTATAACAAAACGGTATTGGTTCTGATTGGCCAATCAAGTGGAATGCAATGTGGAAATCTGATCGCAGTGACAGACAATTCTCTCTAATTGGGATGATTTATACCAGAATTTGTAAGGACACAAATTACTTTTGTTTGTGTTGCTGCTATGATTACTGATTCATTACTGCAATAAATATTACTCTGATTCCACAAATGACTCGTCCCCGTCTCAGGTTATTAGACCTGGAGGGGACGACACAAGGCAAATCTTATTTTACTAGATCAGACTGAGAAAACACAGACCTTCAGCCTCACACCGGTAAACTTAGTAAACTTCTCACACAAGTAAACACAGTAAACTTTGATCATCTCACTATGTTTTGCTCTGTAAATTGAAAGCAAGTAAATATCGACTGCAGCTTTGTGATTGAACCAGTCTGAACCAAACACATTTGCTACTGAGAAGTTATACAATATTTAACATCCTAATAATGAATGTCCTAAAAGGCATGTATAAACACATGCCTGAAAATTGATGAAGAAAAAAAAGAAAAAAAAAAAACAAATTATCAAATTATTTAACACCAGAAAAAAACACAAAGTTCTACAAAATGTGTAGTTTATTGTAGCGTATATAAAAATGCATCTTAATGTATTTATGTGTCGTGTATTTCTGTATATAACAGCGTATCAGTTTAGTAATCTATAATAGAATGCCTTTATTTTAATTGTATCACAGTGTTTTGTATGCACAATGATAATACAATTTCAATTGTATGCACAATGAAATTAGTAGTAATCCAGTAATCTGGATTGGGCCCAATAATAAATGACTCAGATTGGATCAGGAAGCCAAAAAATGTGATTGATGTTTTTCCATTGTGATTGGAAAAAGACTACCAATCACAATAACAACAGTCAAATAATAAAAACAAACAAACAAAAAAACAATATAACGGTGTATAACTATTACTGTAATACACTGTAATAGCACAGTAAAAACAATAAATACTACCAACAAAAATAGTAAGGTGACATATAATGTTATAATATAACAGTAACTTAAAAAATAATTTATTGGAGGCCAAATCATAGTTAATGATTTAACTTGATTCATGTGATGAAATGATTAATCAGTACCTTAAAACCTTAACACTAACACAAAAACACAGTTACCGTATCTAATTTCTGCAGTATTATTCAGCAGAAAAATGTTACACATTTTTAACCATGCTTTTGCAATTGGTAGTTTAAAGTATTTAATCTAAAGTGTTTTAAACATTGGATGAACATTGTAATTTAAATTGCATTACAGTTATACTTCGATTAGAAAACCGAACCCACAACCTACACTGTTGCAAACAAACACAACACAGCGTGAGCAACAGGAGCGGAAAAAAGAGCCTTGTTTATCATTCTTTCCGTTCACGTGTGCTATGCCGCAATAAGAAAGTCTGCTTTTGTTGTCTGGAAGCAACTCAGGAGGCGGTAGAGATGATCGTGAGATAAAAGACTCTCTAAATATAACGCAGGGATAATCGCCTACGCTTCAAGTAGATGCGGCTCTCCTGTTCATTTTTAGGCTTCTAAAAACACTTCACAATTTGAAGTACAGCGGGAAAAGTTGAAAACCAAACACCACTGTTACCATTTCGGCCATTTGTGGAACCGTTTGTGAAAATGGCAAACTAAGCAGGCTTTAGGAATTCAACCAGTGACTCGATTATGTCATTGGAAAGGTGGGAGTAGGCGGCCATTGCAGGGCTCTTTTGGCACAAACGATATTTCCATGGTAACAGCAACTCTGATTGGTGGAGGATTTTTGGTTCATCCCGTGTATAATTTGAAGAAAAGTGCCATTTTTTAATTACTCATCTTAATAAACATGTTTTTCTATCAGAATGGTCTTTCCATCTAACTTGCCTCTGGCTGGAAGCAACAGAAGGAATGCTCTTTTCACCCCGTTTGATAATCTGGCTCTCTATATCTCATGCCTGGGTGGCTGTGAGAACACACGCGGACCGACAGAGCACACCAGCCCTTCTCCTCATCCGGGCCAGTTATCTTCAGCGAGCTAGACAAGCAGACCGAGGCGGCCGGAGTCTGTGGATTAAGGCAGACGTATTGATGGTTCTGAGTGATGCTATTGATCGGAGAGGAAGGCTCTCTGATGTGCTGAGCGGACAACGAAGCCCATCCGCGTCTTTTTACAAAGTGGTGGTCAAAATCAGCTACTGTAGAAAGTCTGCAACGTCTCACTCTCACTCGGCCTATAAATAGCCCTCCCTCTGTTTATTTAAAAAAGCGAGAACGCTAAAGACTGAGCCAACTACGGCCTGAACCGACACGGCATGAAAGACAGGAAGAGGGAGGGGAGACGGAGTAAGAGAGGGAGGGAGGGAGGGAAGAGACAAAAACCTCCCCATGGTGTGTGTGTGAAAGAGAAAAGGGTCTTTGTGGAAGGTCATTTGAATGCGTTTAAGAAAATATGCACATTTGGGCTTACGTCCATGAGCGGTTCGATTTTGTGTTTGACCACTGTGCGTGAACGTGTGCACGCCGATGCTAACAAGCACATGGGGAGCGGGGGGATTTCTAGTCCCGGCTCATGAATATTTGAGCGAATGAAAAAGACGAGGCGTATATGTGCATGGGCGGATGCATGGTGAAGTGTCCGTGCACAGTTTCCCCAACGCTAATAATAGCACTTAAGCATAATGTTTGCCTAGTGTGATGTTTAATGGACCAGAGTGCACCTGCAGACAGAATGAGAGTTTTATCACAAGTTTATAAGTGACTCGTTTTAAGTTTCCGTGCACGTCTGAATCTTTAAAGTCACTCCTCTGCTTTAAATGCCGTTTGCGTGATGTAACCTGCCGTCTCGTCTGTGTTCTGAAAGGGTTTCTAGAGATAAGACACTAAAAGCCCAGTCAACATTGGACGCTATCTTATCAGGAATATTCCTGCTTTGTTGTTTACCAAAACGCTTTTAAGTGACGATCAGAAGTTAAAAACACAATAAAAATATAAATATTGTGATGTTTTGATGTTTATTTAAATGCATTTATTTTATTAAAGACACAGCTTTATTATTTTCTTTGTCTGAACTAGGCAATCTTGGCCTATGCTTTCAAAGTGAACAATTGTTAGAATTCTTTGAAGTATGTGGAACATTTTTCAAACACTGGGGGAGATTATGGACCCATCTGATAATTACAGCAGAGCTATTTTAAATCACTTAAATAATTTACCAATTATATTTAATGGACTGTATGTCAGAGAGAATGTAAAATGGGCTTTTGTTTTTTGACACGGCCTGGATCGGAACATTGAGCAGCAGGTCTGTGAATGTCAGGTTGCGCCACTGTGAACAATATAATTTGAACTATCAAACCGAGGTGACTGTCATAATCCTGCTGTGATGCTGAAAATCAGACCAATGCCTGACATTAGTGCCATGTTTCATACCACGATCCAAGACAAAGCACAGAGGAAAAACCACCCAACAATGACTGTGAGGTCATTTTATAAGCCAAATGAGTTCCATTCCACTTCCAACAGATCGTTGCGTTATGCTCGCGCTAGACTCAACATGCTTTTGTGCATGCAGACATCCACGCGTTGTCACACCCATGGCCTGCTCTGTCTCCCCGTTTCATCGTCAGCTTTATCCACTTCTGTTCTCCCGGAATTTACGCAGCGTTAACCCGGGATAAAGCAGTCCAAATTGAGCATTTATCAAGTCGAAATGTACCTGTTTGTGCAGTTTCCATGGCAACGCGGCTTCCTTCAAAAGAATGAAATTGTTGCTTTGGAGCGTGTAGATCGTCCCGCATCTCGTCAAAACGGGGCCCGGCGCTCCCAAACATCCCGTTCTTTTCCTCCCCCTCCTCCTCGAACCATTTTCTATCCAACCCCGGACCCTCACTCGAATTCGCGGACATGCTTTCAGTGGTCGCACGCGCAGAGCTTCTCTGACTAAACGAGAAGAATCGCAGAGGCAGTTGAAAGATGTGACGCGGAATATGGCCGATGCCGATGAACGATGCTTCCCGTCTCGCGGCAGCGGAGCCAGTGGGCTTGATGTGTTTGGTTCAGTTTCTAGGCTCTGACGTCACTGTATCTGTGCGGCTCGCGGTTGGTACGGATTTAGGACCGAGTGCGACTGTCCACACCGGGCGTGGTTCATACAATATATCATCACACAGAATTTTCTAATGGTCTAAAAAGGTCAGATCAATAAGATTTAATGCTGAGATTAATCGATGAAAAAACTTTAATGTAAAGCTCAGTCCAAACAAGGCATTTTTTCTGATATGTCTGAGAGTTACCTTTTCCGGTTCTGTTTATTAGCGTGTTTTGTGTAAAAAAAAAAAAAAAAACAAATTTGATGAAGTGTGCCATTAATAATACAATTTTAAATAATTTATTTTAAAACATTACAGGGGGAAAGAGTGAAAAAAAGAACATGAAGAACCTGTTTACCGATTGGTTGAATGAATTTAGAGGGCGTCGACAAGAAACATCCGGGGTTTGTACGCCAGACCTGAACATTTAAACTGCAATATTTACTGTTTTTATTTGATTATAATGACGTGCTCTTCATTGCTTGTCAATGTTAATTTGTTTGTTTTAAAAATTCTGTTGAATTAGAATAAATATATGCCCGTACATGCTCGCATGCTTCAAACTCTTGCACCACCTGCTGGTAGAAATGGATATAGTCTCAACGGTCTTCCTTAACAACCGGGACCATTTCCTTAGAAACGGAAATGCTGCAGAAAAAACTACAATCCCAGAGCTAACTTTCGAACCTGGAGTTTCGATTATTTCACAGAAAAAAGCTTAAACTCAAGTCGTTGTTTAGCTTAATGATAGGAAGGGGTGTCAAGAAATCTCTCGTGGTGGATGATGGAGAGCGACGGAATTTGACTCGGTCAGAACTGTCAGTGTTCTGACATATAAGCTTTATTTTTACAGACAAGAATGTTAAACAATAATATTATCTTTTTTGTTTTGTTTTTTTGCTCTTTTTTATTTTGTTTTCTTTGTTTAATACCCAACAAGTAGTATAAGTCTGTTAACAATTTTATTAATGGTGTTTTTAAATGTAGACCATGACACAAAAAGAAAAGCAAAAACTGACTGGAGAGGAGGAGATCATAAAAGAGCTGGTAAGATGGTATTATTTTTAATATATGCAACTTAGCAATGTATTTTGTCATATTTGGATTATGTGATATACATACAATTTAATAAGATAGATTCACAATGCTGTAAATATCTGTTGTTAAAATGACATGCAGAAAACGGTTTGTTCTTACTTTATCTGCTTTGTAAAAAGGTTAGCACTTAACGTTTTTATTTTATTGACAATCCAAAATAAAAGTTGAAATAGATATATTACGTATGGGGCTCATAGAAATACCATGGAAATATGAAAACCAAGGTAGTGGAGGACAAAAAGCTGAAACTAAATTTTGATAAAATAAATTTGTATCTTTTTATTTGGTAAAAATAGAAATCCATGATGTGCAACACAAGATGGCAAGACGCTTCACATGCTTTAACCTAAGCTAAATTATTAGCATAACTAGTGATAATATTATGATTTTACAGAAATCATTAGATTTAAAAAGAGGAATTACGTGGCAGATCACAAGATGGTGTCTGTGTCAAGGAACTTTTACTGTTTAAATCCTCATGTAACAAGAGGGCTGCGAGCAGGACGGGAGCACACAGCTTCTTAAAACACATATTATCAATCCCAGTCAGCCTAAAGAGAGCAAGGATGATGCATGATTAACAAATTACAGTAGTTTGGAAACTCCACTGCAATTTTGACACTTTTTAAGAGGGTTTTGCATTTTTTATAAGGGTCTGTTTCTCAGTTACAGGTCAGGTCCCACTTATAAGATTGTCTTTTTTCCACAGTGTGTGTCTAACGGAGTTTCCTATGATGAGGCGTGTCAGCGGGAAAATGAAGATGAGATTTTGGAGATGTTTTTCTCCGGCTTTCCCCGCATGGTCGGTCTCTCGCTCTTCCCCAGACTGTCCAGTCTAACTATCGTACACCAAACCATCAGCTCCATTGAAGGCCTAGAGTCCTGTCCACATCTCAGGGAACTATGGGTAGTGGAGTGCAAGCTGAGCGTAAGTTATTAATGTATTTAGTGCTCAATTCTAAATAGGAATATTCAATCAATTCGAAATAATCTGCCAACTATACGCAAGCTATAGCTAAATAATATAGTTATTTATAAATTAACAGAATGTTCTTTACATTATAGGTTGAAGTAGCTTGTATGTATAGACGTTGAGCAAAATAACGACAAGTTCTGTGTGTCAAATGTGTCAAGTTCAGATTTTTAGTAGGTCCAGCTACTCCACTTAAGAAGTAATAAATTGGTGTTTAACTAGAAAACTCAGAAGTTTGGCAAATTTTGTTGTCAGAAAAGATCAGATTGGCTGTCCAGTATGTCAATCAAAAGACTTTTTATAGTGAGATTAGGTGATAAGAACTTTTTGAAAGTGAGGTGAATTTGTCAATATGGCCACTAGAAACAGTATCGGAATTGTGTTCTGCATTTTAGCATTTTTCAGACATTTCGCATGTTTCAGCTTTTATCAAGCTTCCATCTAATAAATCTAGTCTATCAATTATTTTTCCAGGAAATCACAGGCCTTCATAAATGTTTGCAGCTGCAGAGGTTATATCTCTATGACAACAACATTCATCAGATTGATGATCTCGAGCCACTGGTCAATCTTCAAACCCTGTGGCTTAACAACAACCAGATCTCGCACATACAGGTAGCTTTGTCATGTGCTTGTTGATGTAAAAGAAACGTGTATATACGTCTTTTTTTTTTTTGTTTTACAGGGTCTGCGCACACTTGTAAATCTCGAGGAGCTTAATCTAGCTGATAATGCAATCAAGATAGTGGGTGGGTTCAGCGACTTTTACTTATTTCAAAGTAATTATATTGATCTGTCTAATTCTAATAATATTGACTTCTCAGGTCACAGTCTGGTTTCCAATACCAAACTTCGAATTTTAAATCTGTCAGGAAACAAAATATGCTCGTTTAAGGTATGCTTATATTATTATTATTCATTTGCAATGTTTTTATTACTTCTTATGATTATTTGAAACAAAATCTTCTGACTTCTGCTGGTTTCTCTGATCACATTGATTCGTACTAGTGCTTTTCAGCAATGGCTCAGTTAATGGCTTGTTTTCTAGGAAATCATTACCATTAAGTGGCAACGAGACACTTTTTTCACTCCGGTGCATAAATATTTGATTTGTGGTGTGAGGTCCAAATAGACGGCTTTGTTTTCCCCTCTGTCTTCACTCTCTGCGCGTCAGGTTCATCGATGTCCTGTCAAATATAAAACCATCTAATTGAGACTCGAGCAAACAGATGTCTTTATTTGTAGAATTTTAAAGTAAAAATTCCGTTTTCATACATTGGTAAAATCATACACAGTTTTCATCTTATAGTCCAGTGCGCCATATAGTCAGAATTATCCTGTACATTTTTGCAATTTTTTTATTACATTTTTTGCAAAACAACAAACCAAGAAAAAAAAACAATGACAGCCAAACAAAACCTTCACTGTATACCACACTTAAATATGTATCCTAATTTTGTCTTTTATGAAGGAAATTATCCATCTGACTTGCCTGCCTCTACTGTGGCATCTTAGTCTGGCGGACCCTCAGTCTGCTCCAAACCCTCTGTGTTTGCTGAATAATTTCTACACACATGTCCTGTATCACATGCCACAACTTCAGCGCCTGGACACATTCAACATATGTGAAAAACACAAAGATGTCGCAGAGGTATGATCTTCTATAATGGAATCTTCTATAATATTATAATTTATCTAAATGACTGATCTAACTGTGCTTCAGACGGTAGTCATGAAGAAGAAGATGTATTACACAGTGCGGCTACATTGCACGCGGAGACAATTTGATGAACTCAAAGCCAAACTTAAAGAGTGGAGGATAAACCAGAAACAGATCCCAGGAGAGAGAATACGAGTACTTTCACACGCACTCAGACATGCAAGTATAATTCTCTTATAAATCTCTGAAATTTAATTACGTTATATTTTTTTTTCTCAATCAAAAGTGTGAACAGACAAAAGCATGTATTGAAATATATAATGAATGATTTGCCTCTATTTTGAGCAGCTGGAGTCGGATCTGTCCTGCGTACAGTGTTCTTTAAAAACTCTAGACTTGACCTCGAACCATTCTTCTGACTGTGGTCATGAACCGACATTGCAGCGCAAACTGGACAATCTCAAAAACAGACTGAGGTTCTGGGAGCAACATATAGAGAAGTGAGTGTGTGTGTGTGTGTGTGTGTGTGTGTTTGTGTGTCTGTCTGTCCACTGTGTTTCCTGGGAAAAAGACGCTGTCATGGCACTAAGGTGCTAGTAGAATAGATCTTTTAAGATTTTTCCAAGTAAAAAAATCTGATGTTGAATATTTATTCAATTTAAATAGGTTTTTCATTGAGTGTTTGAAATACAGCCCCCAAAATAGAACAAAAATAACTATTAAATAAGCCCATTGTGACTTTAGATTTGTCAAGAGCAATTGTGGTCAAATACGGCCAAAATGTGGGCCATAACCTTTATTTTTATCATCACTCTTGTTAATATTTTTATTAAATAATATAAAGAGTATTTGTTTTTGCAAAAGAACAACAGAGAGGACAAAACTAGGAAAACAAATTATTCACTGTATGGTAGGTAAAAATTAAATACCATACATCTTAAGTAGATCATAAATTCAAATAATTCACACTTAACACCCGGTAAAAAGAACAAAAACAATGTGTGAAGCAATATGAATAAACATTTTGTTATAAATTGAACAAATCATTCATTGTCCGATGTAATGTGGCAAGAATGACAAGGATAAAGAATAACAAAACAAATAAGCAGTTTTTTTTTTTAATTCAGGCAGAATGTGGCAAAATTTCAAATCTGAAATCAAGTCAAATCTGTCGTTCTGAGATTTCTGGATTAAGTGTCAAAAGAAAAGCAGCTAGCAAGTTTCCAAAGGTTTTCCAAAAAACATAGTATTGTTGTGCTAAACTGATTTTTACTATGGCTTTCCATAGTTGAATACTTTTCGTAGGTTATACGAAATCCTTATGTATTAGAGCACTGAAATTTCATATCCATATTTTAATAGATTTTCTAAAATTTCTCTGGTTGAAGCATTGTAAATAATATGTGTAAGTGTAAATCTGTTGACTGCTGTTTATTTTGTATATCTGCTCTCAGTGTAGAAGCGTGTTACCTGCGCAATGCTGCTTTGGCGTCAAACCGAAGCGAGATGATGGTGCACTTCCTGCTCTTGGAGCTGAAAACCGTCGGGAACATTCGCTTTGAAGAGGGAAACACTGGTGAATCTTGGTACTGCGCATGTTCTGCACAGTTTAACTGGGATTTGTTCGACAACTTACAAAATCACAGATGTTTTCTGTTTTATCTCTCAGGTTCAACTTCTGTTATGATTTTTTCCATTCCCGTTTCTGTGCACTGGATTACGAAACTCATCACATCACTGGCATTAAGATCAATCGAATCATTCGGGTACATAACCGGACCCTCCGTATACGCTTTCAGGACAAGGTCCAGTCGCTGATCTTCTCAAAGTGAGTCAGACTGATGCGTCATGGAGCCCATCTCCAGCTGGGGAAAATATATAGCACATGTGCCTTGTTTATTTTTATGAAATGATTATTTGATATAAATTGCATCACAAAGGACTTGTTCCAGTTTGAGGCCTTTTTGTAAACCTTTTTGTGCATTTGCATGTTCTCCACATTCTCCTCCAGGTCTTTAGTTTCCTCAAACAGGGTAAACATTTGCGTCAATCTGGAAAATTGTCAATAGGTGTGAGTGAGAGTGTGTATGTCTTCCTTGCTGGGATTTATTGATTACAAGTTCAAATAAATCAATGAGCAATTTGAAAAATATATAACTTACAAATTATCATTAATCATTCTTTTTTATATTTGTTTTTTAAAGATTTTTTTTGTCATCAAAGGTTTTCCTACAGATTCGAATAGTCTCAATACAAATAAAAAGTTTAACATTACATTATTTATAATACATTTCATACATTATATTACATTTTACATCACATACCGTCATATTAATCATCTCACTATTTGACAAACCGCACTTATATTTTGTGTTATTTGAAAAAAAAAAAAAAATGTTTTATCCCTGTCTGTAAATTTTGAAAAAGTATGTTTAATCTTTTGCAGGACCTGTAAAAATTCATCAGAATATCTCTTCTATGTGCACGATCCAGAACATTCCTGTGAGGGTAATGAGATATTAAAAATATCAGAAAGTGGTTTTGAATCTGCTGATGCTTATAAGGTATATTTCAATTCATAACAAAAAGCACAGATGACCTTAAAGTGGACTCACTTTGTTAAATATAGTTATGAAACGTTTTTTAAGACTCTGGGCAGAGAAAGAGCCGTCCACTTCTCAAACAGCATCAGTGTGTGCGATCAATTGCGGATGAGGTTCCTGCAGAAGACGAACTTGTCAAGAAGAAGCAGTGCAGACCCTCTCGCCTTCAGACACGGTGGGATTTCTATAGATTTTGTTCACAACTGTTTTTAAAAAGATATATTATAAAGATATATACAAGCCCAAAATCAATGGTGCAACCAACAAAAACAAAATGTTTTTCAAACATTTCATTTATAAAACTGCATGAGTAAAGTTTAAAGCAGAGAATGATTTTCAGGCACACTTGAAACTTCTGCCCAAAATCAATCTTGTACAGTTCTTGCGTCTAAACATTAAAAAATCTGCTGTTTTTTAGGTCGCATCTTTGTTGCCAAAGTAACTCTAGGCCATAGTGTAGTGATGAAGAGCAGCGTCCCGATAGATTGTACAAATTATCCAGGAGTGGATTCCGTCTACCTGAACACCAGCTCCTCACAGCAGGAACAGACCACCTCAAAAGCCCATAGTGAGATGAACTGCACACTTTAACCAAAACACAATCAGCCAATGAGATTGTGTGCTTGTCTAACAGATGCCCAGTCTCCGCTCACGGAATGCTGGAACTGTAAAACCATTCAGAAGTCGTGGTACGTGTTTGACCATGAGATGGTGCTTCCAGAATACATTGTGGACTTTGAATACATCACTGAGGTAGAAGGCCACTAGGCATCTCTTTTGACAGCCTCTTCTCTATATTCCGTAATATGATTTACTTACTATTTGTTGAATGAAATTCTATAGCCATCCCTGGACTCCACCTTTGATTCCTACACTGGCACTGAGAGTGAAACACTTGACTTACATAAAGAGCTGGATCTGGATGAGGAGGCATTAAAAATGAAACCTGACCTAAAGCCTCATCCTAAACTGCTGAATCTTGACGAGAACTCGATACTCTCAGTGGCCAGAGCGAACATCCTCAGTCAGATCACAGTGAGACGGGACAACACGCATCTTTTTTGTGATTCTCTGAACTGTATCGGCAGATTTTATAGATGTGTTTTCCTGTCCCGCTAGATGCTGAATCTCCATGGCAACGGTTTGAGTAAACTTTCTGGGATATCCCGACTGGTCTATCTTCAGCATCTGACCGTCAGCTTCAACGAGCTCACACTTCTGGATGATATTTCACACATGGTGAGGACATTTTTCTTCGTGTTTTTTTTCATATACATATACATACATATTTATCTTGACATTGAATATATGGTAAGCAAACTGTACTTCTACTCTAAATATGTCCATTAAAACTTTACTTTTTCATTATCAACACAGGACTTATATTTTGATTATTTTGCCACAAATAAGTAACAAAGTTTTCTTCACCATCTTACCAAACGTATATACTTTTATAGAATAAAAAATATACTTGTATTTTTATAGAATTCTTTCAAATATGTACACTGGATAGCATCAATTTCTTTCATATTTTTTTTCTTTCAATTCGTTAGCCAAATCTGGAGTATCTGGATGTTAGTTTCAACAATATTACTTCTCTGGATGGTCTCCGGGGTCTTGGTCAGCTGAAGGAATTGGATCTTAGATGGAATCACTTGAGCCGCGTAAGAGAGGAAATGAGTGTTTTGTGTAAATACACACCAGCCTTGCTCCGTCTGGACACACGGCATAATCCCTGGAACATGGTAGGAGAGACACATAATTGTCAAATAATACAAAATATAGAATGTTGCCTTTATATATTACCCATATTGCAGTTTAATACCATTATATATAGTATATGATACACATACTGTATGTTATATACAGTATTTTGTTTAATTACTTTTATATAATATTTCATATATACAATGTATTCTAGAATATTTTTTGATTATTAATGTACATTAAAATGTACAGACAAATGTACATTTTTTTACATATTTTTACATTCAATTCAATATAAGTACGTATATAATAATTATATAACACACACAGTGCATGTCATATCTGTGTATATTCATACACACACCGTGAAGTCATGGGAATAACCTTATTTACTGACGTTTTGCAGAATGAATCTGTCCATCTGGTGGTTCTCAGCCAGTTGAAGGCTCTCACACATCTGGATGGAGGTTTAGTGATGGAGGAAGAGGTCGTTGCTGCTATTCAAATGACTGCTCATCGTATAATTACCGAGGTGAATTTAACATGACTGTTTAATTGTGATTACTACCTGTGATTACGATAAAATAATGACTTTATGTTTTTGTCAATGTTTGTTCTATTCCGTGTGTGCAGGATCTTCTGGTGAAACACTCCCGAACGGCCAGAGAACGACCCCGTAGTCTGAGCTTACTCTCTTCCGCTCAGCTGCTCACACAGATGAGTCCATCTCCATGGAAAAACCTTGACAGGCTTGAGCCAGGCTGGATGGCCAAAGTATGATTATTTATGTGGTGTATAAAGATCTTACATGTAGAGATGTCCCGATTTGCTTTTTGGGCAACAATCTGATTTTTTTCATGCGTATGAGCAAACACACACACACACACACACACACACACACACACACACACACACACACACACACACAGCATTCCCTAATTTTTCTCCCTAACCCCAACCATAAAACAATTCCATATACTCCATAAAACGTTCCATTATTGTGCACTTTTAATAAACTGGTAACTTTTTTAAGCTTAGGCGTTTGACTGATCGTCGGGACATTCCTACTCACAACAGATCAATTCCATTTTAGTTTACTGGATATTGAGATGCTCAAACTGTCTAACTGTATTGATACCCATGTTGATTCAGATCACAGCACTAAATCTGGATGGTCAGCGGTTGTCCAGTCTCAGTAACATGGAGCGGCTCGTGAATCTACGCTGGGCTTCTTTTGACAATAATGAAATAACACAGATTGAGGGTCTGGGACACTGTACATTATTAGAAGATCTTTCCCTGAACTTCAATAGTATCAGCAAAATTGAAGGTACTTTGTTCTCTAAATAATGTTTACTCTAAATAATTACTCTAAATAATTCTACTATTCTATCATTTTAAATATTTACACTTTTTATATTTTAATTTTATCACATAAATTTTTTTTACATTTAATGCAATTCAATATTTAAATGTAAAACACATTTTGATTTTATTTATTTTTAATAAATATATATATATATATACAGTATGTTGTATTTATTTTTATTTTTATCTTATTATAATTAGTTAGTTTAATAATTACAGAATTAATTTTGCAATTCTTTAATTCTTATGAACAATTTTTCTTTGGCCATTTTTTGATAAATATCTGCTTGTACGTTTCTGGCAGGTTTGTGCGCTCTGCAGCAGCTGATGTGTTTAAGTATCAACAACAACCGACTGCAGTGTTTAAACGGAGCAGTGATAGAACGACTGCACAAACTTCACTACTTGTCTGCAGAGAGCAACATCATCTCATCATTGCACGGACTTCAGAAGTCACAGTCCATATCGGAACTGTATGTTGGCAACAACAATATACGCACGACTAGGGAAATTTACTTCTTAAAGGTCAGGAAACGCATGTCTATAGTATTTCAGCATTTCAGTATTTTAAATATTCAGAAAAAAGGAGAAATAATGTTAGTATATATTATTGAATTTATAATATATATATATATATA
>CM051500.1:21083753-21136317 GCA_028031935.1 Paedocypris micromegethes
TGTGTGTGTGTGTGTGTGTGTGTGTACACGCGTCTATAGACCTAGTAAAAGAGAGAGAGAGAGAGACTGCTCTTTGTTGTAATCAAACTGATAAAAATATATGTAAAAAATTGTACATATTATGTATATGTATATTACATATATGTATATTAAGATGCACTGTTTTTTTGCAGGTGCTGCCAAATTTAGTTATTCTGGATTTGTACTGTAATCCCCTGGTAACCAAACTAGAGAGCTACAGGAGCTGCATCCTCTTCCACCTTCCCACTCTCAAAGCCCTGGATGGAGAAGCGGTGGTACATCCATATTCTGTTTCCTCTTTATATGGAGTTCACACACACACACACACACACACACACACACACACACACACACACACACACACACGTTTTTACATTCATGGGGCCACTAATTGTCCTTATATTTATAATCTCATTTTGCAGGAGCTGAGTGAGTTAGAGTTTGCAAAAGAAGTATTTGAAGGAAAGCTTAATGCAGACATGGTGGCAGAGAAGCTGGGACACACTAACTTCAGAAGCCTGTATAAACTCGACATGTTGTCCTGCTGCATCAGGTCTACTGCAGAGTTCACCATACTTTGCTATAGTACGCAGGCCTTTCTTCTGATCCATTGTATTTGACCTTGTTTTAGGAGAGTGGATCTAGTCCCGACTGATTTATTTGCTAACTTGCACACCGTTAATCTGGAACGCAACAACCTCACATCATTCAGTGGCCTGATCTTCCTGCCCAACATCAAAGTATGTAGGTATTTATTTGTCTGTGTAGATCTGTGATAGATTCATGATCTGTGCCTGTTGCGTTGTTTTTGGTCATCGCAGGTGCTGTTTTTGAGCCATAACCACATCGAATCCATTCTGCCTTGCCTAAAAGTTCAAAACAACACCAAGCATATTCTTTATCATAAAGTCAACTCCAGTGGCTACGGGAAGCAGAATAGCAAGTCACCCAGGTCATTCAATACACACTACACCACTGAGCACATTGTGAAAATGTTTTCATATTAACCCACTAGGGGGCGATAAATCATTACATCTGAACATGCTCTACTGGGATTAAGCCCATTAGACTGGGTGGTGTCTGTGTATTTGAATTATTTTATATACTCTTTATGTACAAAATACATGTGTTTTTTGTTACAAATACTAAATTTTAATTTAGATTTAATTCATTTAAGTGGTTTTATTTTTCACTTGTGTATGTTATGTATGTTAAACTACTGTGCATACAATAAACATTAATTTGCAGTTTTTACATACAGAACAACAGAACTAATACTAATACAATCTGTATTATGGCTCTCTACATGGCACAACACACAACTGATTTAAACTGATCAGATTTTTAAAAATTTTTACAAAAACAAAATACCTCATGTTAGTGGTATACTGAGATGCCATAAGTCAGAATCTTTTTCTACCGATTAATTTATTGGGCAGACAATGCGATGTCGTCATCTGCAGGGTGCTGAAGGTACTGGATGCTATTTATCAGCTAAATCATGTGAATGTGTCACGGTTTGTTCTTTCATTTTGAGACATTGAGGTGTTCATTTTTATACCAGTTCTCAACTTCACAAACAAAGAGTTTCTTGTTTTTCACATATTTTAGTGTTTTTTTAGTCTAAATTCAGTAGGAGTAAAACATTTGAGTTCTTTTAAAATTGGATACTTTACAACTTTTACTCAGGTCTTCTTAGAATTGGTGACTTGTAACTTGAATAGAGTAACATTTACAGTAAAATATTTGTACTTTTACTCCAATGTGCTTTTCATGGACTCGTTATACTTCTGCTTAAACAATCGTCTCATTTTCTCTCTTTTGTTTAATCAGGGAAAATCTTGAGCCTCTAATGTCCTCTCTGGAGATTTTACATCTGTCTCATAATGGCATATCTAGTCTGATAAATCTGCAGATTGGTCGACTGACAAACCTCAAAGCTCTGTTTTTACAAGGTATCACTGGCTCTGAAGACATGGCTTAAGATAATCTCCTGTTTTGGCTGTTCAAAGCATAATTTTCTTTCTATTTGTTTTAAAGGAAACCTGATCACTCTGGTGGAGGGACTCGAGAGTTTGCAGCAACTGCATAAATTGGTTTTGCATGACAATCGAATAAGGTTTCTGAACGAGACCTCCTTCTCTGGACAGGGGGTCTTGGTGGACTTGCACCTGGCTAGAAATCGAATCCGTGAACTCAGCCACATGCAGAATCTAATAGGGCTTCAGAGATTATTCTTATGCATGAACAAAATACAGGTACGTAGTCAATTTGCAGCATTGTGCCATTTAATCTACAATCTTTTTAAACTTAAGACAATGGTGTTCTTCAGAGATGTCAGGCAAGTTCATATTTATTTTTAAGTGACAAGTAACCCTTAGTTGAGTTCAAAAGTATTTTATTAATAAGATATGTTACAAAAGATACACAGACAGACAGACAGGCAGACAGAAAAATGGATGGACAAAGATAGACAGACTGGCAAGCAAGCAGACAGACAAGTAGATTGACACAAATAGACAGACAGACAGATTGGCGAGGAATGAAAGAGACAGACTGGCAAGCCAACCGGCAGACAGATAAATAGATTGACAAATTTGGACAGACAGACAGAGAGACAGACAGAAAAATACATTGACAAAGACAGTCAGACAGGCAGATTGACAACGATATATATCGAGTGACAGACAGGCAAACAGGAAGACAGACAGACAGATTGATTAACTAAGATAAACAGACAGACAGACTGGCAAGCAGACTGAAAAATTGATTGACAAAGAAAGATAGGCAGAGACAGACAAACAGATAGATTAACAAAGACAGACAGACAGACAGACAGACAGAAAGGCAGACAACAGACACAAATAGATTGACAAAGATAGACAGATGACAGACTGACAAATACAGACAGACAGATTAACAAAGACAGACAGCCAGCAAGACAGAAAGATCGACAAAAGATAGATAGACAGACAGACAGATTGTCGAAGACAGACAGACAGATAGACATATATAGACACTGACAGACAGACAGTTCACCAAGCAGACAGGTAGACGGACAAATAGATTGACAAAGATATACAGACAAACTGATAGGTAGGCAGACAGACAGACCCACAGCCAGACCGGAAATCAAACAGACAGTCAGACAGACAGACAGGTTGATTAACGATAGACTGACCAGCAGACAGAAATACAGAGTGAGAAATTCACAGAAAATCTCAGATGCCACAACGTTTGGAAATAATGAATTGGTGAGTGCAAGTTGTATCAAGGCTTGTCTGTGCTGTATTATTCACGTTTCCACTTGCATCTGCTTGAGTGTGTGTGGCTGTGGTTTTACCGTAATTACTAAATTACAGTAATTCACTCACTTAGTATGTTTGTATTAGAGTAGTTAGGCCCTGCAAGAGCCCTTCCTTTCGCCTGTGCCTGAATGTGGAGTAATTACAGTCAGCCATTACTGCACCAGTACAGCAGCCTAAAGGGACAATTAACCAGTATTAACTTCTTCAGAAGGGTGTGTGTGTGCGTGCGCGTACGTGTGTCGGTGTGTTTGTATGTGTTTATGTCCTGGAGACTCACTGATCATCTCTTCTGCTCGGCTGTTCCATCATTTATTCATGTCTGATTCTTCCACACTGACATTTTCTTGCATACAAATTAATACTAAAGTTAGATATCTGCTTTTTATGTCCCTGTTGATATAATTACTTAACTGGTTTGTGTCTGAGATAAAGAAGTGGATCAGTGGGTCTCTGAATAGAAAAAAAGGGAAACCAAAGGAACTGCACCTAAGTCCTGAGTCAAGAAAGTGCTGGTGTGAAATAATTATAAATATTGTATTTCACAGGATATGTCGGAGCTGGAGAAATTGGATTTGCTTCCATCACTCAAAGAATTGTCTGTAGTGGGCAATCCAGTGAGTTGCACACACACACTTGCAAATATGTCAAAGTGGGCTCTTGTCTTACTTCATTTCTGTAACTGTAATTTTATTAAGCCTTTTTACACAAAGTTAATTGATGCAAAGTGCTGTGCATGAAAATATGTAATAAAACAGATGATAATGCAAATAAAATCAGCAGGTAATGAAAGACAATTAAAAAAACAACAGACAAAATAATGTCACAACTCAAACTGTGCCAAACGCCAGGAAAACAGAACAGGTCAGCTGACCTGAGTGACCACGAGGGAGATTTGCTTGCAGAGCGGGACACACATTCACACTCTCACTCAAGAAAGTAAACTAAACATAAGTGTGCAGACAAACAAATCCTACACAATGACTCTTTTTAGTCTTTTTACAAAAATAATGAAAAAATAATATGCAATTCATATTCTTTGCTCATCAAATACTAATTATTTAAGATAATAATAATAAGAACAAATCAAGATCTGTGTGTGTGTGTGTGTGTGTGTTCCAGGTGGCCCAAAAGTCTTTGCACAGGCCAGCATTGGTATTGCATCTGTCAACCCTGCAAGTTCTGGATGGCATCCAAATTACCCTGGAGGAAAGAACCAAAGCAGAACTTTTATTTACACAGGAGTCACAGGAGACCAGCTCCAGTTCCTGTTCAGATGTGACGTTGCCGTCTTTGGTACCATTAGTGACTCGTCCAGCTCTTTTAAAAGGTTGTGAATAAAAAAAAGAGCTAAAAGTTGCAACAAGTAATTACATTTTGGTGCAAAATTTTGGTCTTTCAGATAAAAAGCGGAGGGTTGTTGTGCAGGGCGCTCAGAGTGAAGGCAACTTCAGACAAACGAAAGGACCTTCCGTCGTCTACTCCTCTGTGCAACCGCCGACTGGTCAAAGAATATTCCCCAGCTTTCCCAATAACAGGTGGGCACGTGCATACACACAATGGCACAAGAGTGTTATTGGAAATAATAGCTGAAATATTTTCTGCAGGTACCAGTTGGAGACTTTAACAAGACCGCCTCACTTGTAGCAGCTATATTTCTATAGATGCATTAAGTTTCTAATTTTTCCATTTCTGGATTACGGGGAGCTAGTGTCCATCTCCACAACTCTGGGACTGATAATCCATCTATCTATTTTCTGAAACTCCATCTTGAATCTTGGTCAAGTAGATATGGAGCCAGTCCCAGAATGCGAATACACACCCTGGATTGAAGGACATCGGTTGCAGAGCTGGTCACAGTCACAAACCTTTACACTCTCACTCACACCTATGGACAATTTTCTTCTAAACACATTTTTGGACTGGGAGGAAACCAGAGACCCAGAGGAAATCCAAGCAAGTACTGAGAGAAAAGCCATATTCGGCACAGAAAACCGAATTATCATTGCATATAATATAAAAAAAAAAAAAAAAAAAAAAAAAAAAAAAATTACAGCTATCCAAGAACACCACTGAAAAAGAGTGGAAAATGTTCAGCTTGTTACTTGAAAATTCTACTTTTTGCCAGTACTCATTTAACTTTATAGTTTATTTGCGATAATACATACGGTAATGAAGTTGATTTAGTACTTTGAGGTTTAGAATTACCAAATCTTAGATCGAATTCCAAACTTTTTCAAACTTTTCCCAAAAATTTAATTTTTTTTAACCGAGCAAATACTTTTAGAGTTTTACATTTTACAGTTAGACCTTTAGAGACATCAACCTAAAATTGGACTTAACTCCTGGCAGTGGGGTGAAAAAATTAGAGACGTAGAGAACAAAAACATATTAAATGTTTTTAACCTGGTAGAGTTTTAATTTACTATGCAGTTCTTCACACTGCTCAATGGTTAGGACCTAAAGTGTGTATGCTTTTTATTCCAAGTTGTCCTGGTGGCCCAATCTAGGGGGTCATCATGGGTCAACTTTGTCCTTTTGACCCCAGTTTGGACGTTTCGCGTTTTGCTACTGCTTTTCTTTTTTCAGTAAGAAATAGGCCAATCTTTAGTTAAATGGTTCTTTTACAGCAGTACCAAACTGTGGTGTGCGTCAGACTGTGACACTGAAAAGAGAGCAGAGGTTTTGGTCTGGTGTGCCTGTTTTCAGAGGACTGTGTTTTGAGCACAGTTTAGCAGCATGGCTCGAAAGCCAATGCCTGGAGAAATTCTAAGGCAATCTCACACATAATGTGTTCAATAAAAACCCACTATCACAGCTCAAAAGTAATTCTCTTTCTGTTTTCCTCGAGTGAAATGGATGGAAAGAGAGAACAACTCAGGGAGAACTACATAGTTCATAAAAGATGGAAAGAAAAGTAAATACAGTATACATGGAAATGCAGTGTGAATACTGATGAATACATTGAATCATTTTTATACCAGACGAGTTAATGAACATCCAACTTTTTGTCTCATGAATTGTCAAAATATGTTAATAAATGTATTGAAATGGTTTTAACTCATTTCGGCCTCTTTGTTTTTCCTGTCTAACATTGTTAAAACTATTTTTGTATTTGTACTGTTACCCCCTCTATGTTTTTACGCTGGGAGATAGTAAAATACATTTCACTTCACGTTGTTGCAAAATAATTGTGTATGTGGAAAAATAAAATTTTAATTTTATATTTATTAGAATTATTATACTCTTATCTATTATTATACTACTATTATTATCTTCCATCGGAAGAGTACTTTTAAAATATAGAATATTTTTTAATATACAGTAATTCAATGTTTTTTTCCTGTGTGCTCATGTCATATTAATCATAGAAATAGAAAGACAAGATAAGAAATTGAGAAAAAGGAAAATAAAACCAGACAGAGTAATTACGAGAGAATACCGAATTTAATGTCCTATATAAACTTGACCGATAAAAAAAAAGAAAAATTGAATACAAATATGTTGTTTAACATAATAACATTTGTTTAACATAGACATATTCTACAAAACCGATGAAATAAAAATAAATGTAGATCCTGTAATCTCTTTAGTTTGTGTGTTTATCTCTCTACCGTCGCTCTTTCTAGCGCCGCCCCTCAGGCCACACTGCGCAAGTGCAGTATCAAGAGAAAAGAGATGGACGGCAGACCAACTGTAATC
This sequence comes from Paedocypris micromegethes, assembly GCA_028031935.1. Classification (NCBI taxonomy): domain Eukaryota; kingdom Metazoa; phylum Chordata; class Actinopteri; order Cypriniformes; genus Paedocypris; species Paedocypris micromegethes. The sequence continues at coordinate 21,090,782 of CM051500.1, forward strand.
TCACACAATCTACAGACTCCTGTAGCGTCTCACCAGTGAGTTTAATTTAGAGGTATGTGTGGTGACAAATGTTAGATGAGTTGTATTGCAGATTGTTTTGTTTGAAACGTGGAAGCACGGACAGTTCTCCGAAACACAACAGCTAACGCTAACCGCGCTAACAGCTGAGCGTCCTCATCGTTTCCTTAATAGCTGTTGTGTTTGGACGAAACCAGGACAATGTTCTCCTGCAGTGTGATAATGAGTGTTATGTTTCGTTAATGCGATGCTCTTTAACCTGGTTGTCAAGTTCACGTTTGCCTCTAGTTGCCATAGTTCCAGGGTTAGCATGAACCGAGATCACAATACAAAACCACCGCATGAAAGATTGAAGCCAGCGGATTCTTGTTTGCTTACATCGAATAATCGTAAACAAACGAGTCCAAATTCCGAATATGTTTGCGAAGATTGTATTGTACTTTTTGCGACAAACGCAATTGCTTCGCCATAAATGTGGCGTCGATTTTTGTAGATATTGTTTTTTTTGCGCGTTGAAGTCACCAAACAGGTAAACAGTTTAAATGCACGTGTTTGTTATGTAGTTACGTAATCGATTTCATTGTTATGGTTATTAAAGGCAAACAAGAGCGTGGTAGCTTATTTTATTTGTGTGTAATTGTATTTTTATCATAACTCTAACACACATACATATATAAACATTTTGTTTTTTTTCTAAAATGCTTTTATATTAAGGTTTGTTTGTTAAAATGTATTGCAAGTCTATGCATCTCATGAGATTTATGTGTGTTTACAGGGATTGTCTGATGGGCATGTGGGCTGGATTTGAAGCACCTGAGGGGAGATGACTGAGTCGGTCCCTGCGGGGCTTTGTTCATCATCATGGGGCCTGATGTGCCCCTGCTTAATGACTACAAGCAGGAGTTCTTCTGGAAGCGTTTCCCACAGACAATTTTGGGGGGACTCAGGCTGAAACTCGGCTATTGGGCCCCGCCGTACGTCTACGTGCACCAGCTTGTGTTATTCCTGACGCCATGGCTGTTGGGAGGGTTTGGGACCCTCCTTTACCAGCTGAGGGTGTTGGACGAAGTCTGTGCAGGCATCGTTTCTGGTCTGCTTATGCTTGGTGTTGGTACCACGCTCCAAGGACTGGCATGGTGTATGGCACGCAGAACGGAGGTGGTACAAAGGCTCCCAGAAGCCAATAATATTCTTGTGGATGAGGAAGAAGTGGAGTTTACTCACTGCGTGGCCCCCGAGACGGTACGGTTTGTGGTGCCCGGAAAGAAGTTCTTGGGTAATGTAGTCTTCCATACGTTACTTGCTGGGGCTCTATGTGGATTTTCTACATGGTATCTGCTGCCAGACAGACTCCAGGGTCTATATGGAGGCACAGGGGCCGGGCTGGGTGCAGTGATGCCTTTGTTTGCACTAAGCTGGGTGACCGTGTGTATCGGGGAGTATTCACTTATTGTCAACACGGCTACAGAAACGGCCACGTTTCAACCTCAAGACACCTACGAGATAACGCCGCTCAACAGACCATTGTACATATTCATCTTTATCGCTGTGGATCTTGCTTTGAGGTATAAATCCAAAACTTTGTGTGAGACCAGTGGTTGTGGTTTAAGTAACTCGTGTTGTTTTTTGTAGGTTTTCTGATTCTTCTTTGACGGGACTGCTGGTTGCTGCTCAGGTGCTTCATGTGTTGTTAGTGATTCTGCCAGTACTTTGGGCTTTGGGAATGCTCTCTCCACTTGATGCACTTCTACTGTGGGCTATGGAACAGACCTTGGTGCACGGCCTGGGTGGGTCAGCGATGTCCACTAACATCAGGTCAGCAAATTACACGACAGGTTAACGTGAAGTTAATTTTGAAGAACACAACAAACACAAAACAAAGTCACAGATTCACAGTCTGAATTCGTTCTTAGTTCATATTTTGAAAGGATTATTCAAAATTTGTTGTTCGTGACCATAGTGAAATTGTGTTAAATGCAACATGTTTTTCACTATACTTTTTAATTGTCTTAAAGTGCTAATGTACTGTTTTAGATCCTCAATACTTTGTTTGGCCTGCTTATGGACCAATTAAAGAAGGGGTGTCAAACACCCAAAACCAAAATTCAAGGCCAAACCTCAAAGCAGACTTTAAGTTGTGGGCCGAAAAGGATACACATTTGAAATAAATATGGATTAAAAACAGACAGGAATATTATTCCAGTCTCCAGAAACTAAAACTTTTAAATAACTTTAATTCTACATGTTAGAAATTTGAACAGGTGGCAAAGAGTGGAGTCAATAATTATTTGACACAGTGGTGTTATTGTAGCCAAAGTTGCTTTGATATTTATTCTAAATTTGCAAAGTACTGGATTTATTTTCTTTGTCCTTAACGCATTAATCTATAAATTATGAAATAAAAATTATGAAAAATAATAAACGTAGCATGAAGGAAATTGGTGTCATTGTTAATTCTACTTTTCATGAACAGTTGATTTTATTTAGACATAATTTACTTTTGTGAGATAAATCTTTTCAATTTCATTAAATGTTTAGCTTGTATGCTTACAGTTAAAAAATGTTTTGAGTATGCTTTCATTTAAAATGAAACAATATATTGTCTGTAATTTAAATAAAAATGTATGAATATTGTGTACAAAAAATCAGTGAACAAATAATTATTAACTTAACTTTTTTTCCCCAACAGGCTATTGGTGATGTTTTTGTCCTCTTTTTGTGTTGCCATCTGTACATTCTTCATTCCATCATCCCTGGAAGTGGTTCTCTTCACTGTTGCCATGGGTTACATCCTCAGCCAGGACCTGACGCAATTACAAGTGCTGGTCAAAAAAGACTGTCAAACTTTGGGTCTCGGGTGGTGGGGTCTTCCTCTTTCCATGCTGCTCCTGACCGGTGCCCTGACCGAGGCTGGACTCCTTCATCTGAACTACAACTCAGGAAACCAAACATTGGTTGTGAACTCTACAGGGACCTCTGTAGTACACACTAAACCACAAGAACTAACTGGCTGGATTCTCATAGCTTTGTTTCTCTCCACTCGGATGTTGAGAGAGATTCAGGAATCATGTGTCTTTGGAGGTGCACTACTCAACCCTTTCTATCCCAAGAGAATCATAACCCCCCAAGCTTTTAGGAAGATGACCCGTGGCCTTCGAGTTGCGGGAATCATCAGGAGAGTCCTGTTAAACCTGGGTAAGAATGCCTGTGGCACGTCATTTTATTTTTCCTTTGTTTTAATCACGTCTGTCTTTGCAGTGAGCCCTTTGGTGATGATCGCGTTTTTGTCAATGGACGAATCCGTTAAAAACCTGCACACGGCCTCTCTTGCCATTGGCTTCACAAGGGCGTTCAGAGTGGTATGAATATTTACCATTTAAGATTGTCATTGTCAGGAACCCAGAAATACACATTGACCTTGCTGTTGTATATCAGGTGTGGCAAACGTCCGAGGATTCTCTGCTGCAGATGACGTTGTTGATAATCGTCAGACATTCTGTCAGCCAGGATGCTGTTCACTGGTCTACGTTAGACACCGGAGTGCAACTTATTATAGTAAGTACAGCCAACGTACAAATTTAGAAACGTCGCCAGAAGTTCTGAAGTGTTAATCTGTGTTTTTTGGTCCTTTGCCAGATCTCCTTGACTGTGAACCGTCTCTCTCAGTTTGTCTGCAAGCTTAGCTTTGCACTTACGGTGTTGATCACATCCTGGACCGAGAGCAAACAGCGCCGTCAATCAGCCGGCACTCTGCTAGCTCTCAACGCTGCTTTGTGTCCACTTTTACTGGGCGTCGTGGCCCTCTCTGCTCTTCTCTCTGCCCCTCTTCTCCCTCTCTTCACACTACCGGTGTTTCTTGTGGGCTTTCCCAGGCCGCTACGTTCTTGGCCTGGCACCCCGGGCATTGCCTGCTCTTGTGCAGACTCGGTATATTACCAACAGCTCGGCAAAAGACTGGCCTCAGCCATGAGACCGGCAATTGCGAATGGTGCCTTTGGTAAGAGACTAGATTAATTATAAAATATATTACATATGCTGTGTATATATATATATATATATATATATATATGTGTGTGTGTGTGTGTGTGTGTGTGTGTGTGTGTGTGTACGTGTGTGTGTGTATGTATGTATAAATATCTCAGAATCAGAATTTTTTTATTCATCCTTTTTGCGAAATGTTCCATTATTCCATGCACTCAGCATGAATAAACAACAGAATAGAATAAAAATACAGACTAAATAAAATTATTTAAAAATGTAACTGTTTTTCCGACAACAGTAGTATGTACAATATATAGATATGTGTGTATATAAAGCTATATATTTTATTTTACTTATCATCAGAATAAAAATTCGATAATAGTACATTTTCATACGTTTGCTTTCAGTTAAAAAGTAGGATTAAGTAGGATTTTTTTTATTTATATAGCTTATATCTTATGAAATAATTTCTTTTTGACTGGTTGTACAGGGTCCTGTGCCCCAGGATCTCATTACCTTGGCCGCTTTCAAGGCCGGCTTCTTTGGATCTCCATTCTAGAAAGAGGCTACGGCTACTGCACTGTTAATATAAAGGTATCGTTTTTACTGTCTTTTTTTTATGTGTTTTTATCAAAAACATTCCACTAACTGGATGTATTACAAAGTGTTGATAAATTGAGTACCGTATTTTCCGAACACCACTTATAAACATCTGTACTTATCTCTTTTTCACATAAGGCAGACTTTTTTTTTTTTCATAAGGCGCACACTCAATTTTTAATAATTTGTTAGGATGTTAAGTCCAGAAAATACAGTATAATTATGAGGTTTTTTTTTATATAGAGTTTTTCATCATAAACTCAGATGTTTTGTGTTTTCCTTCATTAGTTGACTAAATGGCATTTTTCTTTTTAGGGATTGGAGTTACAGGAAACGTCATGCCACACAGTGGAGGCTCGGCGTGTGGATGAAGTTTTTGAAGGAGCGTTTGATCATGTGGAGCGTCCTGGCCAGTGTTTCCGACTGTTGAACCCTCACTGGGGTAATGCTCTGACTCCCTGCTCGGTGGTGCCAGTCAAGGTTTACTCTGATGCCCAGAATGTTCTGACCGGCATCATCGACTCACTGGATCATCTGCGTCAGCTCAACTCTGACTTTCTCAAAGCTCTTGTCTGGATTCTGTTACGATACTGTGTGCAAGACATCATGCGTGGTTCTCGCAGGGCGAAATCTCAGTCTCTGCAGACTTCTGGGCGTAAGTCGCAAAGCTCCCAGCATGCCGTGCGTTCTGAGCCAGGTCCAGCTGTAATTAAAGTGTCCAATGACTCTCAACTTCAACCTCCATCCACATCGTCCTTACACTCAAGAAGAAATGACAGCTCCAGCATCTCCTCCTTTGCTGATTGGTCGGATGAGGATGACCTATTTGGACCAGTCTCTGCCCGTCAGCCAATGAGAATGATGATGCAAACACATGAAGGGCACACAGATTTGACTGCGCCTCTGCCCGGCTCTGTGGAAATTCACAGCATGTATGAAAGCATGGCCATGTCCCACCTGCCCACCCTAAGACCCTTGGGTCTTGGCCTCGGACTCGGCCTTCCGATTGTGGATAAAGGGAAAGATTGCATCCCAGTTCTGTCTTCAAAAAGCACATTGTGCAATTCTCAGCCCCTTCAGTTCACTAGTCCTCACTCGGAACTGTTCTCTCTCCCCTCAGACTGGCGCTCCATCCCCTTATTGTCCTCTAAGCTTCAGTTTCTGCGACCTTGCTTTCCCGAGGCCTGGTATTGTTTTTGTTTGTCGCAGTTGGTGGTGGAATGCTTTGGGGAAGGGGACCGCGAGCAAGTGACACTCGGTTTGCAGCAGGATCATGCCCTGCAAGAGCTTTATACCCAGGTGGTGCTGGCATGCTGTGTGGCACTGGGTGCAGATTCGCAGATGTTTAGCCCCAACCTCCTGTTCAGACTGTACTGCGGCGACGGACCGTGGACAGAGGGACTAGAGTGTCTCCGAGCCAAAAAAGAGCTGCATCAGCTCACACTCAGGGCTTTCAGGTAACTACTGTACACTTCAGTACAAATCATTTTTTGTAGGACATTTTTTTTATGGATGTCCCATATATTGTCAAGGGATGACGCAATTTCACAACAATTCAATTTGTGCTATTGGAAGTGCCAATATTCATCTCTGTCTGTTTGTCTTTGAAGTTTTAAAAACATTGATGTTGTAAACGTCTCAGCATATCGTTCTTCTCTTATTGAGGTATTGTGCAAGAGACATAAGACAACTGGGTTATTGCATCACGTTGCATCATGTTTTATCAACATGACTAAGATTTGGAAGAATGGTTGTTAAATTAAATATGAGAAGAAAAGTAAACATAAACATGAATGGTCAAGCTTGAATGTTTTCTGATTTAATGTTAAATTGTTCATTGACGAGCAATGAAAATCATTCTTAAAAACTTTATTAAGTTATATATGTGCAACACAAAAGTTAAATTAATTTTATTGTTATTTTATACATTTACACAAATACAGCATATACTTATATTCTTGTAGGTGTGTGTATGTTTCTGACATGTAAAGTGCAATACAAATTATATGTTATATATTATTATAGAATTACGTAGATACATTTTAACATCTATTTTTACATATATACGTATATACAGTATATCTTAAATTCGGTTGGGAGTGGATTGTATTGTTATTTGTTACACTTGTAGTTGCCACACATTCCAGAACAATTAAACAAAAACTCTACCCATAAACATCAATCATGTTTTAAATGATCTTTTTTTTAGTCATGTTTAGAATTGGTGACTGGGTCTGATCTGCATCACATGTTCTTTTGTGTTTGACCAAGATGTAAAGAGTTTTTTTTTTTCTGGTACAGGTACAGTGTCAAACTGCTGGTAGACCAGGCGTCTCTTGGTCCAGTGGAGAGTGTGGAGGAACTCTACACAACTCTACAGGATTACCATGACAACTGGTTTATCGGACTGGTGACTGACCGCGGTTGGCAAGAAAATGTTTTACAGGAGAAACCTTTCCTGTTTTCCCTTGGACATGAACCGACTATGGTAAAAAGACACTTTTACTCTGACCTTTTAGTGAGAAGAGAATGTTTCATAATATCATTGGTGCTAAAAAGTTGGTAATAAAATCTTGTTTTTGTACTTATGACACATGATTAATGAGGATTTATTAAGACATGAGTACACATCTCAAAGCGTGTTTTCTGTTTTCAGGGCACATATACAAGTCGTGTGCTTTCGCTGCAGGAGATTCTGGTCCAAGTAGGAATTCTTAATGAAGAGAGTGTGCGGGGACAGTGGGCTAACCTGTCCTGGGAGCTGCTTTATGCAACTAATGACGATGAGGAGAGGTACAGCATTCAGGCCCATCCTGTGATGCTGAGGAATCTGACTGTTCAGGCCGCTGACCCACCGCTGGGATACCCCATATACTCCTCTCCTCTCATCCACTTATGCTGTTTATGATTGGTGTTTTTTTTTTCAACTCTTGAGATCAGTGGCCACCCTTGTCCATCACAGGGTCAGCAGTCTGAGCTGGGATGCTCACATTGCCTCCCAGAAGCACACCAAGGTTTTTCCTGAACAGTCTAGAGACGGTTTCTCGAGTGTGTCATGGGGCATTTTAGGAATTCCTTCACTTTTCTTTCTCCCTGGATTCCAACAGACACCAGTATGATCAGTTATATTCCCTAGTAAAATGTTTAAAAAAAAAAAAACATTTGTGATTTTTGAACTCAAATCATAATCAAAATACACTACATTCATAGTGGGAATGAATGTCAATTTTTATTGGTTAAATAAAGAGAAATTATATTCACATCTCATTGACCATTTTTAAAATTTAAATACATTTGACCCGCGATTACCTCTGTCAAGAAAATAAACCATTGAAATATGTTTTATATATACATGTTGGTTTAAATTGGGTTAGATTTAGTTTTTTGTCATTCTGTGAACACTTGGTGTAAAAGATTTAAAGCCACTGGAATTTTTGTTTTTCCTGATTGACAATGTTTTTTGTTCGCTGTATATTTGACTGGCTGTGTTTCTTAGAGCAAATACAAATGTTTTGGATACAAAATTCACCGTGCTTTCTTGTCTGGGATAATACCATAAATATTCTTTCATCAAAAGTAAAAAGATGAAATTTTGGCAGCGTTTTATTACAGAAAAGAAATATGCAAAATTTTTTACAAGTCAGAAACTAAAACAAGTTGTCATTACCAAATAGGCATTTTCAGAAAATTCTGGATTTTTTGTTGTTACATACTATGCAAATAACAAAATGCTGCAGTTTAAGATTTTCATGTAGCCTTGACCTTTGGCTTGCTGAAGTAAGCGGAGTCTGCATCCTAAAAAAAGACGAGAAACCTGATATGAAGGAACAATTACTACTGCTGTCACAATACACATTCGTTCACTCCAAAAACCTTACCAGTCCATCCTTAAAGTTCTTCACACGTTTTTTGCCCAGAAGATTAGTGAAGAACCACGCAAGAGTTGGAGTGTATTGCCACAAATAGCAGAAGAGTAAAAAGGGCTGCTGAGCGATCCACATCTCTTTTACGTGGTTGGCCAGACCTGCCAAGATGAGGTGAACACATCGTTCTGTAGTCATCTTATGTGACTGATCACCAGTGCTGGCCACAGGCTAGAAAATAAAACAGTAAGTGCATTAAGAGCTAATATAGGATTGTATACTGCTCAGATGACAATCGGGAACCTTTCCAAGCGTTTCCGTGAAAGCGTTCTGAACAATACTTGAAACGACTGGTCCTGGGCAGATGGTGCTGATGGTGATGTTAGGATAATCGGTCAGCTCTGTTCTCAAGGAGTTAAAAAAACCCTGCAGAAATGGAGAATATGGCAGTAAAATCCTCTGAACTATTCAATCTACATAAGGAATGAATTGTCACAAACTCGTGCCGTCTGCATTCACCTGCACCGCATGTTTGCTTGCAGAATACCCGGTTGCCAGGGGGGCTCCAACAAAACCAACAACGCTACTAACGGTTGCTATGGTTCCTTTTCCACGGCGGGTCATGTGTGGCAGCACTTGCTTAGTGACAGATACGGTGCCAAGGTAGTTCAGCTCCATGAGTGCCTGGTACACCTCCATGTCCGTGTCGGCGCACAGAGAACGCTGAGTTCGGCCTCCATTATTTATCAGCACATCTATCTGAGAAGACGGACAAATTGTTAATGAAGGTGCATTGACATTGAGATGTCAAAATCAATATTCTGGTGTATCGCACCAGAAAACACTATTTTGCAAGCTCACGTTCGCTGTACAATAGAAAAGAAACGGGTGATCCTTTTGAACCCTCCGTGAAAGAGCCACACACAGAAAATCTGCTTTGAAACACTGAAGGCCCTTACATCTCCAAAGTGCCTCAGAGCAGCGGCGGTCTTTTCTTTGTGTGACGCACGGTTCATCAAATCGAGCGGAAGGACAAGAATATCCTCATCCTTTAGAGAGGAACGCTCTAATAGAAGAAAAGAGTGTGGATGTGAGGTCAGTGGGTCAAAGAGCGCATTCTTTTACTACACTGTTGATGACAGCAATGCTACTTTTATGTAGGCATTTTCAGGTCACAAATAGCATTTTCAGGTTGAGAAACATGCACATAATTACTCTGTGATTATACTCTTTAATTATCAAGGAACTAATATTACCTAAACACAAAGATTTGACTCTCTCCAGCTCGTTCTCTCTGCGGGCAGATAGCACAAGTCGAGCACCGAGCACAGAGAGCTGATAGGCCAGTTCCTCTCCAATGCCACTGGAAGCTCCGGTAATCCAAAACACTTTACCACGAAACTGTGACTCTGTGACATTTAAAAAAGAAATGTTTAAGAATTATTTACAACAATTTTAACTCAAGTAAAGTTAACTCTAGCCTTAAATAGATTTGTTAAAATAATACAGTTTCCTTTCATAATAGTTAAAGGAAACAATATAGAGCTCCCTCTTTAAAAATATACAAAGACGCAACTGAAAGAGTTTGGACAAAGTTCATTGTCTAAAAGATAAGATCAAATTGCTAGTAAGAAATTATAAACTAACGTGAATGTTAAAGTACTAAAACGGTTTTAAAATGTTTATTAAAAATATATGGAAAAATTTTTTTTTTTCAGAATTTGTTACAAATATACAAAACTGTCAGGCGTCTATTCAATTTTATTTGCATAAATGTAATACCTCGCTTTTATATTTGATCATTAAAATTGTAACGGGAGTTTTTGTGATACTTGTGTGTGTGAATGCTATATACAGTATAACATGCAACTCAAACGTGTGTTGTTGTAGGTGTGTGTGCGTGTGCGTGTGCGTGTGCGTGTGCGTGTGCGTGTGCGTGTGTGTGTGTGTGTGTGCGACTGTGCGTGTATGTGTGTGCGCGTTTGTGTTTGTTACCTGGGGTTCTGCCGAACCTCACTGCCCATAATAAAGTCAGGTCCGCGTCGGCGAAGATGAAGCGAAACAGTTGCGTTACTAAATACACGGCGATAACGGCAACTATCGCGCAAAGCCAGCAAAAGTCCATAATATCTGCAACCGAGAACAAACTAAACACTGTCACAATGGTGTTTCTCCCACACAGATAGCGATAATAAACTTGGGTTTCTAGCCGCTTTTCTGGCCACTTATCTGTTAAACCAGCTCTAAGTTCAGGAATGACGCTATACCTTCCGGGTTAATATGGAACTGGCACCTTAAAGAAACAAGCTTCGTGGTTTGTTCGTTTTATTTTAATGTTAAATGTCCGTTATTCAGTAAAATATCTATCTGTCTCCATCTATCTATCTATCTATCTATCTATCTATCTATCTATCTATCTATCTATCTATCTATCTATCTATCTATCTATCTATCTATCTATCTATCTATCTATCTATCTATCGATCGGTCGATCGGTCGATCGGTCGATCGGTCTGTCTGTCTGTGTAATATTTCCACGCGTAAAGGCGTTGAAATATGTCCTGCAAATTACAGTATATCTATTGTAAATTGTTACTATTATTATTATTTGTATGCTTATAACCACTGTAAATTAAGTAAACATATATACCCGTGGCATTTACAATGCTATAAATATAAACAAACGTTTTAAACGAAAAGCTGCTTTGAGTGTGCTTTGAGCGATTAAAGTTCAAGGTGAGTATACGAAACATAAAAGTGTTTCACAAAACGACGTTGGCGGAGGACTGAAGAATGCTAAAAGGGAGAAGTAGTAGTGAACGTTCCAAACAGAAACGTGCATTGTAATCTCGACAGCAGACTGAAATATAGACAGATGTAGTAGAGTAAAAGAGAGCGATGGAGGCGCGAGGACGATGATGTCATTCTTTTAAGTACGCAGCCCTGCTGAATCCACATCCGGGTCCTGCGCTGCTGCTGCTGGTGTGCAGAGATTCGGTCCGAGCAGAGCGGACCAAAACAGCGGTCAACCCAGACTCTTTTTCCACTTTACACCAACATTCAGGAGGCAGAATAAATGGGAATAATGCACCCCTGGTTCAAACAGAAACGGGGTTTCCGCTCTCTCACAGACTGAATGCCACATACAACAATCCGTCAGTCTGTCTTTCTGAATTTTCTGCTTCGCGCTCCGTTTATATTTCTCTCATTATTTTTAACCCTTTCCCCTTTTTGCCACTTACCTCGTCTACTACAGATCTTTCCAGGACTTGGTTTAAGGGGTAAGTTTCGTTGCACTCGTGATTTACCTTCGGTAGTGACATGGCTAGCTCGTTAGCCCCAATGCTAAGAGCGCAACCCGGGGTTTGGTGCGCTTTGCGACATGACCTGGTGTTCGTGGCCGGCGCGTGTGTCTGTTTTAGTCTGTGATCGGCAACTATCATCCCGAGGCCCCTGTTAGCATTTAGCCACCTAGCTAGTACAAAACCCACAGAGCTTCCGTCGAGCGCTTAACTTCGGAACACACGTAAAATTGTCGTTTGTATTTAATCGTTCACATGTGTTAAACGAATTAACATCGACGATTATAACGCCGTTAAACGCCGAGGCTAGTATGCTAACATGCTATATCGACAAGCATGACGTAATGCGGAATACAGGCGCGTGAACATGCGGCAGGTTTGCACAGTTGCTGTAAAGATCTTGGATTTGCAGCACTAACACGTGCAAAGGTCATCGGTTGGTCCGGTTTCACGTTAAAGCTTCAGTGCATCCCAAAACTCAGTGACTGTGTGTACGCTCATAGTGCGCAATTTAGATTGTTTGTGTGGTACTTGCGTCTAATAGCACAGCTTTTGTGTTCTAGTGATCTGTTTTATATATGTGATGAACCATAGACAGAGAAGATTTACAAAGACCTATTTTTAGTTTAATAATGTGTAGTGTGCATAGCAGTGTGTAATCTACAAGCCATACATGGGTGTGTGTGTGTGTGTGTATGTGTGTGTGTTTACACTTGTTTCTAGTGTCTTGTGGCATGCTGCAGTTTATTTCTGAAGTGGGCATTGGAACGACAAGTCTTTTGTAGTTTCATTCGTCATGCATTATAAATAGACACCATTTGTTGGGTGTGTAACTCCATTTACTCTGAATTTAATTGAATTTAGCGTCACTATAACTTATTAGAATCACAAGATTTTCAAGTTTTTACTACAACTAAGCCGTCTGCATTTAAATGAATAGATCCACTAAGAAACGTGGTTTAATTTTGAGATTTTGTTGTAATTCAATATTTATTTAAACGCTTACTAAAACAGCAGTAACAATAATACACACACTAGTACATGATAGTTTTTAAATATTTACAGGGAAATATTCTTGTCATTTTGCCAGAGATTTTTCAGATGTTTTTAGTAGATTTTCACATGCAAACAATACATAAATTGTCGATTCGTTTTTCAATCTGCCCACTAGAAACCATATCGAAAGTTATTGAAGTTACACATACACGCTGAAGTAAACACACACACACAAACCCGGAGCAGTGGGCAGCCTTAAACCATGGTGCCCGGAGGCATGTGGGGGTCAGTGTCTTAATCAAGGAAACTTAGTTGTGAAACTCACCAGGCTGGATTTTTTTCGCCACAATCCCTGATATGATAGTTCCTCACTTGCTTTTTGATCTGTTTGTTCTAGATTTATAAGAAACAGAGATGGGTGCATTTCTGGATAAGCCAAAGATGGAAAAGCACAACGCTCATGGAGATGGTAATGACCTGCGCTATGGCTTGAGTAGCATGCAGGGCTGGCGTGTGGAGATGGAGGATGCTCATACTGCTGTCATCGGGCTGCCTAATGGCCTTGACCCCTGGTCTTTTTTTGCCGTTTATGATGGGCACGCCGGATCCCAGGTTGCACGTTACTGCTGCGAACATCTCCTGGAGCACATCACCAGCAATCCCGATTTCCAAGGTGGAGGTGGAGATCCTGACGTGGAGCCCGGAGTTGAAAGTGTGAAAACCGGAATCCGTACTGGCTTTCTGCAGATTGATGACCACATGAGGCAAATCTCTGAAAAAAAGCACGGTGGTGCAGATCGCAGCGGGTCAACGGCTGTTGGTGTGATGATTTCACCTCGCCACATCTACTTCATCAACTGTGGGGACTCGCGGGGGCTGCTGAGTCGTGGAGGGTCGGTGCATTTTTTCACGCAGGACCACAAACCCAGCAACCCGTTGGAGAAAGAGCGCATCCAGAATGCCGGAGGTTCTGTGATGATCCAGCGTGTCAACGGCTCCCTGGCGGTGTCCAGGGCTCTGGGGGACTTTGACTATAAGTGTGTGCACGGTAAAGGTCCCACGGAGCAGCTGGTGTCGCCGGAGCCGGAGGTTTATGCTATCGAGCGTTCCGAGGGAGAGGATGAGTTTATTGTTCTAGCCTGCGATGGGATCTGGGATGTGATGGCAAATGAGGAGCTTTGTGATTTTGTCCGATCACGCCTTGAGGTGACTGACGATCTGGAGAGGGTCTGCAATGAAATTGTGGATACATGTTTGTACAAGGTAAGAGAAAAGTCATTCATCTCCTGAAAGCTTGTGGACGTCTTATTTTGTATGACTTTTGTTTACTATTACTGCACAAATAAACAATTTGACATTTAGTTTCATTGCATTCTGATTCAACAGGGAAGCCGTGACAACATGAGTGTGGTGCTGGTGTGTTTCGGCAGCGCACCAAAAGTTTCCCCCGATGCTGTCAAAAGGGAAGCAGAGCTTGACAAGTTCTTGGAGAGCAGAGTTGAAGGTTACATTCCTAATTATTGTTGAAGTTAATTACATAGGATCAGTGTGTTAACTTGGTTTCTTTGTGTAATAGAAATCCTGAAGAGGCAGGGGGATGAAGGTGTACCTGACCTGGTTCATGTCATGCGCACTTTAGCGTCCGAGAGCATCCCCAACCTACCGCCTGGGGGAGAGCTGGCCAGCAAGTCAGTAACAACCACTCTAGACTAACAAGTTATCACTATAATGTTAAAAACAAGAAATTATGAATTATCTTTGGTGTTCTAATACTATATAAGCTTAATATACACTAATCTAAATTAGAGCTGCAACGGCTAGTCAACGTCATCGATTATGTAAATACATAGACGCAAAAGAAAGCGCGCGTCAATCCGTCGCTTGTTCTTTTAATTTTTTCAAACATAGCGGAGCAGACGATGGCAAAAAGACGCAATTAAAGTCATCAAAAGCGTGGGAAAACATTTTGTCTTCAGGAAGAATGGCGTTGAATAAAATGAACTTTTAATGACGACATGGAGGCATTGCTAATCGAAAACCGAAAGTGTTGTAACAGGCTGAACTAATTGAACGCGAGCACAACTGTAAGTGTGTCTGTGTAATGTTTCTCCGATATCTGTTTAATGTGCGTTTAAGAGCAGCTGTTTTAGTTAGAGATCGGTGAAGACGTGCGAGCGGATCACATTAGATTCGGATCACAGACTCGCACTCCTTCGCTCACGCGCGCACAAGAGTGGCTCTTTCTCTCTGTCTTTCTCGATAACTTTCTCTCTCCTGCAACAGTGTTTAAGAGTTCAATTTTCATTACTGCAATTTGTTGTTTACATTGATACATTGCACTTGCAAGAAATGCACAGGATATACTGTTCATATCTTATTATAAATAATAATAGTTGTTGTTTTTTAGAAGAGAGCTGCTCATTTTTCATGTAAAAAAAGAAATCTTTATCCACTGTGCTTTAATTTCAGTTGTTGATGTTCAATAAATATTCATATAGAAGGTCTGTTCTTTCTTAAATAATTTTAAGAAAGCACTTCACTTAAAACTTGATTTTAAAAGTAAATAAATAAAAAAAGAACAAGGCTTACCCGAGCATGTAGACATGCTAAGTTTTTTGCATTACAATTATCGCACACAATTTTCTTTAATATTTACACATTATATATTTGCAGTCAATCTCACTGGATTCCTTTTTCATTGATTCTGTGTTAAGGACATATAAGGCCTTCCAATTTATTTTGTGTTATTTTAATTAATCAGATTATGTCTTTAATTTTGCCTAAATTTACGTTTTGATATTGATATTGAAACGTACTATGTGGTTATGTACAAGATAAGCTTTAGTTTTTAAGTCTCTTTGTTGTTGTCTGAATTTAAATGCACTTTACAGGGGGCGTTATCTTTAATCTGTTTGTGTGTGTGTGTTTATTTCCCCATGTTTCATAATGCCTTCGTGTTTAAAATAAAAGACAGTATTAATTAAAAACCAAATAGCATGTTTACTTAATTGTAAACATGAACAAATTATCGTTTGGGCAAAAAAATAATTGTTAGAGTAATTGACAAAATTAGTAGATTAGAAACTAATCGAAAAGATCAGAACAGAAAAGTCATGGTTCAGATGCGTTACTCGTGTTTTACTTCTATTATGGCAATCTAATCATAATAATTAATAATCGGAGTAGTTTTGTGCATCTAAACCTTGATGGATGGTTCGCATCCAATAGAAATAAAAGTCCCAAGATGAAGTTAGCTATAGCTTTACTCTTCAAACGAAGATTAAACCGTCATACTCAGAATTATTTTTATCTTATTTTAAATAACGCAATATAGAATAGAATAGCCTTTATTATCACAGTGCACAAATACGATGTGAGTCATAAATGTACAGTGAAATTATAGCGAATTTCTATCCAGTGCAACACGCATTAATCTATTCAAAATTATAGTATTTACTGTGTTATGCTTTGTTGCCCTCTAGAGCATTATGTATCTTACTATATAATAGCCGTTTTATTAGTATAGAGTTATAATGTCTCTTAAATCAAGATAGACCGTCACTGAAGGTCAGGACCATTGTAGCTAGATTCATACAAATAAAATATAATAACTAAAGCTTACACTTCAAAACAAGGTGAAAATGCAACCTCCAGTAGGTAAACGAAAGACTTGTTCTTTTAAATCAAGACATGAAGAAGTTGTTTACTCGAGATGCCGTATCGGTCACACTAGGGGTGGGTGGTATGAGTGAAAATTCATAGCACGGTGTTTATTTTCTAGTTCAGGCACAGAGAGCAGCGGCAGTTTTGTTTCTGTTCTTTCCTTGTAAACTTTTTCATTTTTTCTCATGGATCATACTTTCTTTCTCTCACGTGCACGACCGAGCGTGAGTCTGTCAAATGCGTGAAAAACACGTTTAACAATTGCCTTTGTTAAAATAATTAAAATAACTCGTGCCTCGTGTGTAATCTAATAATAATTCAGTCTGTTACAATTTATATTAGCGATGTCTCCGTGTCGTCATTAAAAATTTATACAAAGTTACACGTGTTATACTTAGTGTTTACATGAGTGTATAAAAATTGAAATTCGTGAATGTATAATGTTATCTACGGTATTGCAAAATCCATATTGTAGCGCAACTCCATACCGGTTTTCACTTTTTATCACCAGTTTAGCGCCCACCCCTAGGTCACACCAGATTTAACTCATGGACTCATGGCTTGTTGGAGAAAAAGCACTAAAATGCCCGAAAAGTGGTTTTAATTATTCGAAATCGGTCTTTCAATGTCTCTTGAGGTCAAAAAGGTTGTCTTGTGATTTTAGAAACAGGGCATTCTATGTGTTTATTTATCTAAGTTTTTACCAAAGTACTTATAAAACTTATTTAAAGATTTGTATGTATTTTTTTTCTTGGAAATGTTATTTTAACTTATCTTGACATGACACAATATTGTTTATTTTCTATTGTACATATATAAGTTTATTTAAAATGTTGTATCTGCCATGAAATGCCTCTGAAGCTGAAATGGCAATAAACAAAATCAATCAATAACAAGACGGTTTAACTATAATTTTTCTTGTAATTTAGTTAGATATTACATGCAGTTAAAATTGACAATGATGAGAATTAATATGGATTATTGAATATTTTCGTCAGTCGTTTGGTTCTTTACTCAACTGTAAAGCATTTGAGGTAAAACCCGTTTGCAATTTTAGCTTGAAATGCAATCATGGTTTGCCGTGAAGAACAATTATGACCATGCACAGTTGATTTAAAATGAATGTTTTTATGTTCTGAGCATACATGCATTTCATGACTCGTTCATTTGACCTTTTTACTTGTTCAGAGAAATTGCCAGTGATGTGCTAGTGAATTTAATTTTAAATCAATTACATTTTGATAATGACAACTCAGCGAATAAAACATTTTCTTTTTAATTATTCCTTTTTTTCTTTTTTACTTTTACAGACGGAGTGTCATTGAAGCTGTATACAACAAACTTAACCCATACAGGAATGAGGATACAGTGAGTACCAAAAGCTGAGGCCTTTCTGTGGTGATATGGATTGCTTGCATGAACATTTTTTTAATGTGTTGCTACATTTTCTCTTGCTTGTATATTCTATTTGCCAAAATGCTTTGGTGTGTGATTTTTGCACGATTCCTTCCTGCCTCACATCATCTGTCTTACTGTAATTGTGCTGTCGAAGCCTGACTGTGCTTCGGAAAGATTGTTTGTACAGAAAAGACGTTGTTTTGTTCCACAGTTTATTGTATCTTCAGAAAGAACATGTTCATAGTTTCGTATCGACTGATTTTTTTTTTCCCGTGACTTATTCGCACTAATTCCCACTGGTGTCGTCGACCAGCCTCAGTCATTTTGTCTCACATAGGAATTTAATCAGAGTTGGAATGATGCCTTAGTGTAAATCTATGTGAAGTTGTCTTTTTGAAAATTAAAATGTGGATTCTTTGAATAATTCAAATGACGGTGTCTTTAAATAATATGTGCCACATGTTAATTTCAGCCGCACACTTACAGCTTTTATACAAACAACTTAAAAAGACAGAATGCTGCATGCAACTTTATTGAGCACATAAGGAATGACACATTCACTCTAGCTTTAGTTACCATAGTCTACCAACACTGGGAGGTCTGGCTCAGGAAGAGATTTTTCTTTTCATTCTCGTTTCAAGCACAGTTGTTTTGCTGCTGTGGTATGTCATTTCATCACAACTGTGCAGAGCACCAATTATTATTTTTGATTAAGTTCAGGATGCTTGGCATTATGAATTATTCTCAACATGGTGGGAAGACACATATTATGTCTTCCAGAATGTAAATACACAAGATTGCATTCAATGTTAATATACGCAAATAGTTTACACCAAAAGATCATTCAGGCCCTATTTTCAGATAAGAGAGCTAGACGGCCAAATTCCCATGCAAGAAGTGTTTTCAGAACAGCCTCATTTCCTAGCACTTTTATTTATTAATGTCAAATTTTTTTGTTAATATAAATTGCTGTGCTAATGATCCCAAGTGTGATTTTAGTCTGATTATGTCTGTTGTCTGTCTGTCTTTGTGTTTCTTCATATTTAATCAGGCTTAGGAATTGTCATTGTATCTGTCTCTTTACTGTGTTTTCATAGGAGATTATATTTTTCTTTTTATTTTAGAAGTGCAGTACGTTTAATTGATGTTTAATGTATTCATTAAAATATTAGGCTGTGCAATTTATGAAAAACTAAATACTTCAAATAATCATATTCTGTGTGCCTTAATTACTACCTAGAGTTAATATTCTTAATTCATTTTGTATATTTATATTTGTGTATTTTATTTGTACAATATATTTAATATGCCACAGATTACATTTTAAGCACTTCAGCATAATGTAAAAAAAAAGGATATTTTATACATTTACTCTGCATTTGTTTGAGCTTTGAGCCACACGCTGACAGTCACTATAGTATCAACTCAATGAATGCTGCGCTAGGACTCATGGCCAGAAACGTTCACATTTATGAAACGCTTTGCTGTTGTAAAGGCAGCCAATGAGAATTATTTTGACCAAACCACTTAATTTAAGTCTTCTGATTATTCTGAATTATTGCCAGTACCAAAAATGTCATTAAGAATGGATTCAAAATCAATTTTAAGTGCAAGAATCCAAAACTGCTAAATGCACATCTGAATGCTGTCGTTTCCTCAAGCCACAACCTTAACATCTGCTTGGCAGTTTGAGTCCAAAATCGCTTTTATCCATTGCTTTGAATCCATCATTTCCATCACCATTTTCCTGATACAATTCCATCTTAACATTGCCCACCTATCTTCATCTGTGTCTCACACTTGGAGCCTGGTGGCATCTCACAAGCTGCTCTCCTCCTTTCTCATTCAAGGACTCTGCGTCCACGGATGACATGTGGTAGCCCTGCCCCATTTAAACACTGCACAGAGTTTACAGCCCTCCAGACCCCTCCACCAGAAACATCAACTACTACAGGATCTGCACAAGAACCCGACGACTCGACTCTACTGCTCTGGATTATTTCAGTGGACAGGAGGAAGAGGTAGAGGAAGGAGCGGAGACTCTTTCACTTGTTCACATAACCCTTCCTCAGACAAGGCAATGGTACCTTCCCGGAAATCTCTTTGTAATATTTCTGTGCCGAAGTAGTTTTTTTCTTTCCTCCCGACATCCTTTTTTTTTAAACCCCTAACCTTTTTGTCTCCCCGCTCTTATAATAATTATTTTTTTCTGTTTTGTTTTGGTGTAATTAATAATTTGATTCACATTTCTGTGTGTTTGTGTATATTCA
Source organism: Paedocypris micromegethes (assembly GCA_028031935.1). Taxonomy (NCBI): domain Eukaryota; kingdom Metazoa; phylum Chordata; class Actinopteri; order Cypriniformes; genus Paedocypris; species Paedocypris micromegethes. The sequence goes on from CM051500.1 coordinate 21,110,873, forward strand.
GCTTTTATTTTTGTGAAGTGCAATTGTCCTGTACAAAGAAAAGCCTGTATTAAATGCAGCTTGAGTTTTAAGTTTCTAAAAAAGAAAAGGAAAAAAACCCCCAGCACATTATGACTTGCCTGCTTTTGTTCATCCCAACACATGCCTCACTTCTGCCTTCCCATTTTTCTATCCAAATCTTTTTTTTAATATATATATATAATTTTTTTTAAACTAAACGGGTAAATATGGGCTCACAGCACAGTTCAGTAAGCTTTTTGTAAATCTTACAGCACAGGTGACAGAATTCATTTTTTCCTCCACTGTACTACTGCTTTTTTTTAACTGCTCTGACCTATAAGCTATTTTTGAGGGTGTTTCTGTGTGTGTGTGTGTGTGAATGTGCAAACCAGAGTAACAATAATGAAAGAATATGTAGTCTATGTTTTCTACACCAAACCGAAAAATCTGATGCTAGAACCCTGGATATCACGCTGAAAAGTGTGCCCCGATGTGCTAATTAGCTTGTAGCATAGATGATTACAGTCCATTTACTGGTCATTGTGGGTGTGGCTTAACAGGAAGCATGTTTGGACTTCTTGCACATTATTCCTGTAGTGTGTGTGTGTGTGTGTGTGTGTGTGTGTGTTTGTGCGCGTGCGCGTGCGCGTGTGTGTCCTGATGGAATAAACTGGATTCTCAGCCTCTATTTACCCCCCCCCCCCCCTCACTACTAGGCGTTCTGCACTACTGTTCTTTTAATATACGCATGTTTCGGCAGACTCAACTTTTTTCGGCTTTAATAATTACATTTAGTTCTTTGATTTGCTGTGTGTGTGTTCTCTATTTAATGTTCTTCAGATTTCGGTCTATTGCTTTTTTTTGTTGACCACATGACTTGTGATCTGATCCATTAGACGTTGGATTTTTTTTTGTTAAGGTTCGGTTTTTATTTGGTCTTGTGGTTTGCTTTTCATTTTTTATTTCACACAGAACAAGTTGAGTAATGCAGTGAGCTCATCTCGGCCTTGTAGGGAGTGTTTTCCCCGCTGTCTCTGTGCGGTGCGTAACATTTTACATCTTTTAATTATTAAGAGAGGTTGCAGCGGTTTTCGGAGAAATGTTTGTTAAATAATGTAATATGAAACCATGCCCACCCCTCAACTTAATCTTGTGTGTGGATTGTGGATTATAGATTATAAAACGGACCCTCGAGCTTGATCGATTGTTTAGCTTTGCCGCTAATCCCGTACTTGTGCGTTATGCGCGTAGATTAAAATTGTCACTTCTTTGAGTCTTTATAATGTACGTCACAGGGTGATTTGTGAATCTCTTAAACTAATATTGTAACTAAGATGACAATCTAACAGTGTGTGTCTGATGATAACCGAATCCCGCCCTCTGTCCTCGGCGTTTGGCTTGTGTTAAAAACACAGATTTGAAGATTGTTGAGTTTGTTTGTGTGTGCGTGCGATGCTGAGCTGTGTATTCTTCCCAGTGAAAGTCGAAAACTTCCGGTTTGAAGGATTTGAAAAATAACTAAGTTAACAGGACATTTTTGGACGCGCCCCCCCCTAACTTGTATAGCCTAGTGGATTTGCTTTAGGAATGTAGACGAATGCAACATCTGCTCGTGAGGCTTTTCAGAACTTGGTTTTGTTTTCATTCATAAATACATGTTTTTCCAAAATTTGACTGAGGACGTATTTATGTCGACTGAAAATACCTGCTCACTAATGTAGATGGTAAAAGTGTTTATGAATGTGGAATTTTCTAGCAACAGATAAAAGACATTCGACCCATGATCGTGCGCTTTTGTTCATCTTGTTCAAGTGTGTGTTGATTTTGTTTATAAAATGGTTCAAATTGCTTGTCCTCCTTGATTTAGACTTGTCTTCAGCTTGCTGTTTCTGCTTGGTCTGTAATTTCACTCATCTGGACCTTCGAACCAGACGAATGATGCAGCTTTTAAAATCCCACCCGCTCGGTCTTATGAACCAGTGTGTGTGTGTGTGTGTGTGTTTCGGAGGCTCTGGTGAACATACTCATGCTGCAAAGATGTACTCACGTTCAAAAACCGTCTATTAATGCTAAAGGGAACTCAATTTTCTAGCACTGTGCAGCGGTTCGGCCGCTGGACGCTTCTCAAAGACACATGGTGTTTACCACAGCAGGATTATTTTTGCTAATTTCAGTCATCTGCTGTCCTCATAAGCTAAGCTATTTTTGTTAAATAATTGATATGTATATTTGTATTCATTTATAAATATGTAAACAGAATGAAGTGAGAAGTCAAGAATAATCTCTCCTCCACTGGTCGTCCTCTAACTGTTCCACTGTTTGTTTTTGTTGTTTTAATCTTTGCAGACTGGAAATAAACCTATTTTATTTGAAAAAAAAAAAAAATCTATTTTGTTATTTCATGTTATTAAACTGGAACTGGAGATCGTTTGGTTATGTGCATCCTCTTTATACGTGCATGGTACAGGTGAAATGCAGATTTTTACTTTTTACAGGTAAAACGTAAATACTGTAAAGTATACATTAGTATAAATTGTAGCACATGTGGTACAGAAAACAGTAGGCCCGTGGAGTTGAACCTGCCACTCAGGTATTGCAGGTTCGAATCATGTTAAAATGTGACGTTAAATTTGATAAAGAAAATGGGCTTTTAATTTTTTTTATTTAGAAATTGTATATCTAAGAAAATTACTTAGGATTGCTTAACACCAGATATTGAATTTGACATATTCCGCTTTGTGTTAGTGTTTGTAAAGAAAACAATGCATTTGTAAATCTATGTTGGGAGATTATTTTGTTGCCAGGTGGGGGCAGTGTGTGTTGAGGGTCTTGATGCTCGGCCTGATTTTGTCACTGATGTTCTTAAGTATACCTGACCCTCTTTTTTTATTATTACAATTCTTAATTACACACCATTTTTTTTAATTAATTTATTTTTTTTAACATTTCACATGTACAAAAAGTTTCACAGTGCTGATAAACTAGCAGTGATGCATGATAAAGCTTATGGTTCATTGAAAAGTTACTGAACACTTATGAGATACTGTGCATGTCTCTGCTGTGATTGGTTTATTCTGCAGTTCGTCATTTAGCACTTGGCATGTCTTTTCTTTTTCTTGGGTCTTGTATTTGCTTTTGCTCTGCCTGTAGTCACTTCTTTCTGTTATTCTTCTCCAGGATCCAGACATCGTTTTCTTCAGAGGTTTCAGCTAGACCCTCAGACAAGCCCCCGTCTTGGGTTCTTTTTTCCTGTTCTCTTTATTCCCCACAATGCTTTTAAAAAGTGTGCCATTGCAATAATTATCTTATTTTAGAGATATGTCAACGCATCTTCAATTTAGTATGCTACAGCTATATTACTAACATAACACAAACTAGAAAAATTACAAACTTGCAAACATAAATTGACTCGCAAATGATACAATTAGTAGCATTCTAAAGCTTCTTAAATGCAAATTCTGAGCTTTTTTAAGTGTCATCAAGCTTTAATAATCTAGTCAAACTCAAAGCAAACATTGTCAAGAGTTGAACACATAATTTTAAACGCACTACAATTAAAGATAGTTTAGAAATACCTAAATGTGAATAACAGACAGGAACGTTATCCCAGTACAAGTAAACGCATACTTTAAATAGTTTAAAATATTTTGTTTTTCAAAAAAACTACATCCTGCCAACATTAAGCAAGCTTCAAATGTGTACATGCAAAAATATGATTTTAAGTAAATGCTACAATTACAGTATTCATTTTTCATGTCAAGGCAGCAAAAGCACAGCATTATGGGATATGTAGTTTGTGTGTTAGCAGTGCTTTACCTTGCCGGACCATTAATACCGAGAGTAACAGCTCCATAAATTAGTTCAGGGCCCTCAGGCCTCGAGTTTGCCACATCTAAGGCTTTTGCAGTCATGGAATTTGTGATGTTGAATTACCCAAACACTGACAAGTGTCCTACAATGCAATAACTTCTTATCAGTAGGGAACAATGGTGCATAGACCATCAATTGAGTTATGACAAATGGTCCTTAGGCAGAGAGCCACAGTATGTGACCTCACAGCTTGAGCGTGCAACTGGTGTGATGCCGCTTTGTGTGATTGTAAAGTGAGCACACGCCACCAGCCATCCAAGCTGTCAGAGAAGAGTTGTGGGGCTTCTGAAGGGACCAGTCCATAGAGAAGCTCCTCTCAGTGTGTGCAGAGAACAATCTTTTCACTGGTGCTGATGCTGGCCATTACCTCAGAGGGACGCAGTTACTTCCGAACAAGCCCGTCTGGTGGCAGACAAAATCCAGCTGTGTGGTTCTTGTCATCAGGTTTGGGCTTTGGATGGCTGTTGCATCGATTAAGCGAAAAGTGGTGCCAAAGTGATTTTGTTTCTTCGACAATGACTTCTCTGAATTCCCACTATTAGTGATGTTAATGTCAAATGATTAAGCACGGTTCTACATATGCATTGGTTGAATTTGATCTTTATTTTATGAACACGGTTTTCTCAATTTTCAATTCAAATAAGAAGTAATGTTGGTCCAATTCATTCCTCAGATGAAATGTTTTTTTTTTTTTTTTTCATTTAAAATGTGTTTTTGCCTATGGCCAAATTTGATTAGTTTAATAGCACTTTGTCTCCCCCATATGAGAAACGTGTGTACAATTTTCTCCTGTATAACCACTTGATTTCTCAGTGCTTATTTCCAAATAATTTAGCTGCTAAAGCTTCAATGGTGCTGAATATTTACAAAGTTGAAACAATAAAGTTTGCAAAATTCATTTTCTGAGCTGGAAGTTCTTCTGGAAGTTCTCTCAGACTATTTAAAGGTCACCGTGGCATCTACGGGTCCTTATCATGGCGACGAAGAAAAGAATGTGAAGAAGCCAGACTAGTCTCGTCACACACTGTTTTTGTACGTCAGACACGTCGCTGATTTCTTTTTTTCACTCTATTTCACTTGTTCGGTTTCTCTCTCTGTATCTTTTTTTCTCGCTCATTCTGTGTCTCGTTCGCTCTGGCAGCCTCGTTTTCTCTTTCTGTGTGTGTATGTGTGTCACTCTTTCTTGCGCTCTCTCTCTCTCTCTCTCTCTCTCTCTCTCTCTCTCTCTCTCTCTCTCTCTCTCTCTCTCTCTCTCTCTCTCTCTCTCTCTCAAACAGGTGCCACTGAACAACAATGGCGCTCTAAGTTTTTCACTCAATTGCTCAGTGGGAATTCTTTTCCGTTTGCCATTTTGGAGAGAGAATGAGACAGAGAGGAAAGGCAAAGAATAGAAATGTTACGTGGCACGCTAATTATTTTCGATTTCAAACGATGGGAAATTGGGCGTGGTCTAAGGGAACAGGAACTAGTGTAAAATACACATTTGAGACATTTACTCAAGTAGATTTGTAAATCGATTGCTGACAACGTTTTGCAGAAGGTGAGCGTTTATGCATTTTATTTGTATTAAAATATTTCCAATTCACAGATTTTGAATTAAATAGGTTTATTAAAAAATGCGAGAGATTGGATCGATTTAGCAAAAGCAAACTCACTTCCACTCTTCACTAGACCTGGCTGGTAAAATAGAGCACATTGGATTCTCGATGCTTTTATTATTATTGGAGAATAGGTTAATTGAGAGCGTACCCTATTATAAATGTCTTGAATTGTAAAGGTATATTAGCGTTAACCTCTGCTAATTCGATTTAGCCGGTGGCAAAGCATTTCCCCCACTTTTGATTAGAAAAGGCCAAGTTAATGCTCTATTAAATGAGTTGAATTGAGTTCAGACAGCTTTAAACAGTGTGAGAAAGAATAAACCAGAAAGTTTGCTGTTCCTTACATAATTGTCTTCTTTTAAGTGGAGTTGAAGGATATTCATTCATTGCTTCTGCCACTCCAGTGGCTTTGCCCTATGAGTAAATTTTTATTTATTGTTAATATAGATTGCGTATCAAATGTACTTTTTAGAGCTGGAGGTGTCTTTTGAATGCATTTCAAAGCGTTTTTGTTTCGCAATAATCCTCAATTAAATTCTGTGAATTTTAATTTGAAAGAACAGGCCAGCAATTATTTCAGGTCTTGACTTTGAAGGATCCAAATTCACAGAGCCAAGACAGTTGTAAAGGAAGATGTGAACTATTTCACCCTTAATTCAGCATCTTTTAATGTGGATTTTTAGAAAATGTTCTCATAGTCAATGGTGATTTAATTTCCTGTCATATTTTTGCCTTTCACGTTGACATATTTGTTATACTGAAAAACCTCACCTGTCTGAGTCATAGAAATCTTTTACATTTTTCTGATTTATTTATATTAGAACTGGTTTATTCATTATTTTCTGAAGCAGGGTTTTTGAAGATTTTAAATTAAAAAATCTAACGTGACCAGCTTTTAATTGAATCTAAAGTACTATTAAATACTTCAGACTCACCCTTTAATAGCGATTTTGTTTAAGTTTTGTTCTTTTATCACCTCAGAATGAACAAAATATATTGCTACCTTTCTTTTTTTTCTCATTACAGTTCCTGCAAACAAATAATTGTGGACCCCAGAGCAGCTTTTGCTCAAGCTAAATCAACAGCATGACCCTCCTGAAACATTCCAATAAGTGGAAAAGACTTCAGGCGTTTTGTTTTTTTGCACGGCTTCATTCTAAAGTCTCAGTGCATGGCCTGCTCGAGTGGTCTACTATTGTCCCCATAGGGAGGAAGTGTTGCTTTGGGTGGTCCGACAGACCACAGTGTCCCACAATAGCTTGGTACCCAATTATGATGAGGACTTTTTCTACTTGAAGGTTGTTGATTTACGGCTCGTAGTTCAACCGCATCCAATTACTAATCTGAATGAAGATGCCTTGCACGTTCACTACACATTCTGCAGATTTTTGAAACAAGTGAAAACAGTGCTTAAGGTAAGAAAATGTTTTCTTTGACGCTGTGTTTTGTTAAAAATTTTCTCGTCATAGTTTGTTGTTTGGTTTTTGTATAGAAGTATTTGTATAAAGTGACATCAAGTGACAATTTTCTCATCAATATCACAATTATTGTTATAATATTCTTGTAAACGATTACTGTAATGAATTGTGTGTAATCTTGTTCACTTATTAATGGTTTGTATGGTTTAAATTATGGTGCGTGTGTGTATAAAATATAATGTGTGTGTGTGTGTGTGTGTGTTTATATTTACATTATCACTTGCTTGTGTATATTTCCGAATATTTTTCAGATTTCTAAACAAACCTCAAGATTATATCTATGAAATGTAATGTATGGTATTATGATATTAAATAAATAAACTGATCTGTGGACTTTTCCTAGAGCTTCTTGGCAAAATGAAACACTGCTGTAACATAAAAACAATGGGAATTTTAGATCTTACAATAGCATTAAAACAAAATAATTTCAATCAACACTTAAATGCCTTAATCACAAAACAACAAGCATAGAAATTCAAGTACTGTAAACAGATTTGCTATGGATCCTAAACTGAAGCTGTTTTACTGTTAACACATCTGTCAGAAAAAAAAATCTTTCTCTTCTGGCTTTTAGTAAATTCCTATATTTGTTCACAATGACATTTTATACTTTGGACGGCCTTCACCTCCGCTAGATGCTTTTATGTACGTAGTTCCCCGGGTTTCTACCAGCGCGGCCCACTGCTCCAAACGACAGCAATTATAAAACCAAACCTTAACGTTGTGGTGCAGACAGTCAAGGTCATCAGCCACAGTAATCCGCTGTGAATGCCCCTGTTAGAAAGGTTAGGAAAATCAGGAAATCTTTCATTCTTTGTAAAGCTTTATCTTGCTTCTAAGAGCCCAGATGGACTTTTATTTATTCAATTTTGATGCTGAGACAGTGCGGGCCACTGGCATTTCTAAGCATCCACGACCCTGTGATGTGAGATCTTTACACTATTAATTCACAAGCTTTTCACAAAACCGAATAATATGTCTTCTGAAGAGATCTGAGTTTCTTCCAAGAGCTTGATTTTTTTTGTATTCTAGATGTGAATGGAAATAATATCAGCAGTCGTGTTGTTTGAAGCCAATAAGGACTGGTGAAACTCTTCAGCTTACATACACGGGAATCGTTTTCTTTGTGTGTTCGTATGAAATGGACTAACCTATGTTTCTCAAAGTTTCCGTTTGAGCATCACGTCTTGGATTTTGCGGCAAAATAGCAATGTCTTCCGAGCCCACCATCACACATCCTTGCCCCCGTGCACGAAAGGCAGGTGGGGGGAGTGAGAGGGGGATAAAAAAAAGAAAAGAAAAGTGAAAGAGTCTGTGAACCTTAACAAGCTCGAAATAGAAAAAGAACATCATTTTCATTAGGCACACAGACAAAGGCAGAGGCCCCTGTGTTTTTGGGGAGGCCCGCTCTGTTTGTGTGTGTGTGTGTGTGTGTGTGTGTGTTGTGTGTGTGTGTGTTTCCTCGGGATGTGCCTCTTGCATGAGGGTGCGCGTGTGATTTTAGGGACCGTGTGTGTGAGTGTTTTTCAGGGACTGTCCTCTTTCCTGGCTGCTTTGTCTCAGTTGGTATTGTGTGTCTGTCAGAGAAAAGACTTCCCGGTCAATAGGGAGTAGAGCACTGTGAACTCAGCAGCCCCCAAAACACTTCACACACACACACACACACACACACACACACTGGCAGAGCGAGGCAGACCCATCACCGCCGGCTGGGAAGCTGAGAGAGACACTGCAGGATGGTGCATTTACTGTGAGGACCTGTTGCTAGGTGACTGACAGACAAGTGCAGAAGTCAGGGTGCATTTTTTTAAGCTCATCTGTATTTTGATCTATTTTCATGGGCTGGTGTGATGAATCTAACTTAAAGTGAGTTGATACATAAAATATATTGTGAAACATGGCTATAGGATAATGTCTGATGAACACGGCTGCTTCCTTTCGTTGCCGTATGTGAGCCCCCTTTTTCCAATTTTAGAAGCTCAGAAATGTGGGAGTGCTTGCGTAAATACGTTGTTTTTGTGACTATATGCCCTTCAGTTTAGTCATATGCATTTGAAACTACATTGACCATCACTTGTCTACATTTTTCGTTAGTCTCCACTCTCAGAATTGTTTTTGGGTTTTTTCAAGCCTCATTTTTTTAAACATTTTGTTGGGTGGGTTTTTTAGGTTCTTAATACATGTAGTGTTCCAAAAAATGGAACTGTATCTCCCTTTATCCCCTTTTTCATTTTTGCAAAGAGGACCATGAGGAGAACATGCAAACTTCCCACAAAGGCCTCAAGCTTGCACTTCGAGTAGCGAACGTTTTTTTGGCAGAAATATTCTTGAAAGGAAATCATTACATTGCACTTTTGACTGAAAAAGTGACTCTTAACTAATTTTATTACTGATTTTAACAAATGCGGAATTTGAGTAAAGAAAGACTGAATGTACACTTCGAAAGCTGGTGTTATTCAATCTTGTTTAACATCTGTGTGTTTGGCACAAATCTTTCTCAAAAATTATTAGATTTTAATAATTAGAACATTTCAGTTATATTTATAATTTGTTTAAATTGGTAGATAATATTTTTGGGTTCTTTACTGTATTTACTTTTAAAAGCAAATTTAAATGTATATTTCCTAAAAAATTATTATCATTACATGTTTACAACAATGCACTTAAACAAATGAGATTTAATGTTTTTTTTTTTTTTTTTTTAATTGATTGATTAATTCATTCTAGAAAAATAAGCTCAATAGGACCTAAACATTAAGAAGCCTTTACTTCAAAGAACCAGCAGATACTTCTGTCTTGATGTTGTGTCTTCAGATTTTCTTTAATTTGTAGTCATAAACATGTGCCACCCTTCTGTGCCGCTGGTTTAGTTTCTCACTTTGCCGAGAGCCATCGCCAGAGATCCAGTATCTGGCCTTGGACCACAACTTGTAATGACCACAAGTGTAAGTGGAACCAAGGACTCCATCAACCAATCCACAATCCTCTGCGCACCTTATCTGAAGCAAAGAGGGACAAGGACGTGACAAGGCCCTGTCAGAATCAGTCCTCAACCGTTTAAAGAGCTGTTTGAACACAGATTGTGAGGAAGCTTTTCCTACGCCCATTTTGCTTTATTGTTGTTTTTGTGGTAGTTGTTTTCCTTGTTCTTGTTCCTGGTTTCCGATGTTGTCTCTTTGCTTTTGGCGAGAACATCTATGGATATTGGACATCTGTAGTTGTTATTATAGCCGACCTATTATTTATCTTGTCCCAAAGAAATGGATAATATCTTATGAATAATAATGTCATAGGTGATCAGAATTTATTCAATTATTTTGAACTGTTTTCTATGATTATTAAAGGACTTCTTTTGCTTTTCCCCCTTTCATTTAACATAAGGGTGAAACCAAAAAAGTTCCTTCTCAAGATTCTAGCTGCGGGGATTTATGAGTCACTCGCTCCCAGAGTATCACAGCACAGCATCATCTCGCAACAGCTCTCCGCTCTCAGAGAGCCGACGATCCCTAGACCTATAGGGCACAGGCCACATTTACACGTGTGTGTGTGTGTGTGTGTGTGTGTGTGTGTGTGTGTGTGTGTGTGTGTGTGTGTGGAACTAAGATGAGTCTCAAGCCGTCACTCGACGTTAGAATCACTGTCTTACACACTCACACTAGATGTGCATATTGTGTTGCTTCCTTCCTTGACCTGTTTCCCTTTGTCTCTTTTTCTTTAGCTCAGTGTCACACAGGACACACACCTGTCAGCGTTGACCAGTGAATGAACCGCCTTGAGACAACCAAGTACGTGTCGCCATCCTATACACACACTTGCACAGTTTCCCAACTGTTCTCATGTAGATGAAAAGTGTCAGATTGGCATTTGACATACGCCCCGGAGTGCAGAGATCACAACTAGCCGGAAAGATTCTCCTGACACACACACACGCCACAGACCTCGTCATCAGGGCACAAACTCGATTAATCCAGTCCCCACGTGTATACACACCACGCTTGGTTTTCTGTAAGCCATGTCGTTGAGCTTATTCAGCAGTAAAGACAGTAAAAAACTGTTGCATTTCTAGTCAGGTAGAGTTCACTTACTGCGAGCAGAATGTCGGTATTCTATTTCTGCAAAGTTTAGATGCACACGCTTGAATGTACATACAGGATGGCTGTTATTTTTAGCACTTATTTCAGTGTAGCATTACTGCGTATACATATACTGTACAATATATATATGTATGTGTGTATATGTTGTGCATACTGTATATATGGTGGGTGTGTATATATATATACACACACAATATATCTATATTTACATTGTATACACATATACGCATACACACACCCATGTGTATATGAACACACAATGTATTAAATACTGTATACTGTTATCTAATCAAAGGCCTGAATCGAAGAGCTGACCTTCTAATAGAGGTTTTATGGTATGGAATAATTAAAAAATATATATAACCAGTAGATTATATATAACCAGTAATAGAAGTTGGTTAATTTGTATATATTTTTTTTTTTATTTGCATCTTTCTTACTGTATTTTGAGGCAGTTTTGTTGTGGATATGTTTGTACTGTATTTTCATGCCTAATTGGCAGTGATTAATTAAAAAACTAGTTTACAGTTATATTTTGCCTGCGTTTTTTTTGTGTGGAACACACTTATATTCTAAAATAAGTGACGGAAACGCTTTGCCTGAGCTGAGATTGTCAGAATAGGGTAAGAGGAGCTTCTCCAGTAGTGGTGTGTCTTGTTGCTAGGTAACAGTTAATGTACTCCAAAAATGGGTGTCTCATTTGTGTCTGTGATGGACTAAATATTGCAGTGTAAGGTTTGAAAGCCTAGGGTCTTGTTGACATTTAATTTCTGAAATGCAAATCAAAATGCTAATACGGAGATTCCAGTATTAGTAGGCATCAGCATTAGCATTTGGTTTTGTTTGGCTACCGGGCTTGAATATGTTTATTAATGTTTATTAATGCGTCCATTAAGTATAGATGCAGAAAAGACAGCTTTTTGTTTGTCTTTTCGACTTTTTTCATTTAAATTGCTGGTACTGCACGAAACACACACACACACACACACACACACACACACACACACACACACACACACACATTTCCACCTCCTCCAACCGTGTAACCTCATTATTTCACTTTTAAACTCAACACTATAAAATTTGGTAAAATTCTTTACATGTACCGATGACATTTGGCTAACGGGTTGATGAGGAAATAATGTCCTGTTCGGTTGGGGAGTGGATAGTGCTTATCCCTGCTGTTGGATAACAGAGATACACAGAAAGAGAGAGAGAGGGATAAGCCAGAAGGGTCAAGGGATAAGAGGTCTTCTCTGTTACCACAAATCCCAGATTACATCCAAATGGGACAATGCTATGGCTGGACACCGATCTGTCATGAGGACACGCCCACTCACACACTGAGGTCTTTAACTTGTCTGATTTTCTCTGCACTAAAGCAAGTAAAGACTTTACTCAATTTGAATCTCGTATTCGTTTACTTTTATCTGGGCCAGTGGAGTATTACTAAGCCACTCCATCACTGGACATGATATCTTAATTAGAACGTAAATCCCTGGTCTGTTGGTGTCCTCCAGTGTGAGGCTTGAAACAGTGGGGGCAAACAAAGACTGGTGTGTTTTGCAGAGAAGAAGTGATGGCATTTCACTAATATGCTCGGCCTTTAGAGTGACACTCGCAGATACAGAGAATATTCTAAAGGCCTTAGGCTATGATGCCATTAAGATGTATGAAAAAAACATCCATATCAGAGTTCTTGAAGTGTGTGTGTACTGTGTGAGTTACAAATTTATTTATAATCAGTTCAAATAATACATCTTAAGTAAATAAGTAAGTTTGTGTTTGGAGGGTTAGACACCAATGCAGATATTTTTATTTTATCCCTACTCAGTTTAAGTTATAATTAATTTAACTTCGATGTGGCATGATATCAAAACTCATGTATTATTTAGATAGTGACCTGGTAGAAAAATATCCCGCATGTTGAGGTTTTGGTGTGTCTTTTTGAAATATTTACGGGTCTCTAAATATTTCAGTTCCGCTTCTCGTCCACTGATACACCCCGCGACAAACCGCCCATCCGTGACCCATATAAGTGTAGGACCCCTAAATCCTTTGTTTTTGGTTGTTTTACTGGTCGGCGTTAAAAACTGTAATGAGATAGATTAAATACATGATATAATCGTCTTATTGTGTCTGCCTCTCATGACCAACTGTCACGCCAATCTTGGCTTTTGTATAATTGATTAACATTGTTGCCAAACATTTGATCCGTATATGGGTTTTTTAGGTCCGTTTTTTTCCTGAACCGTTTTTCCAGTATGGGATTTTGTTTTTATTTTAATAAAAATAATTAAAGTTTTGCCCTTTAAGTTTGTAAAAATAGATAGACGATTAAACCACAATGATATAATAAATCGCTCTTTGATGTGGAAAAAATATAAAATACTAGGAAAATACAGTGTCGGCTATATGTTTTTTAATCCAAGCGAGAACCTTGTGCAATTTTTCCTCAAATTTGACTTTTAATGTCAACAGTGTTTTGTGTGTGTGTGTGTGTGTGTGTGTGTGTGTGTGTGTGTGTGTGTGTGTGTGTGTGTGTGTGTGTGTGTGTGTGTGTGTGTGTGTATGCCGTAATTCGGAAAAAAAAAATAAATAAATGCTTTATATATTGTATAAAAATTCAAGAATCACGAATCTGTACGTCTTTACTTTTAAATCTGCTGAATTTTGCGATCGATCCAAATTAGTCAATGGGTCGGTTTAAAACATATGTTTATAATTTATTGTTTCCTTTTCGTTTTTTTTTTTAATTTAATACTCAGATTTAATAGCTTGCACTCGTATTTAAAATGGTAATCTCTTTACTAATCTCTATGCGTAGAGCCTGCTCCTCTATGGACGGCTGTGAGACGAATGCTTCGAGATTTCCGCCAATTGACGACATTACATTCAACGTCTCTCAGCCCGAGTAAAGGTCAATGTGACGCTTTGACGTTTTTGCAGAGAGGCGCTGTTACTCGTTGGGTGGTGCTGAAATCTCGAGAAAGCGTCACATGTGATTGGCAAAGCTGACAGTGATTGACGTGTGTCCATGGAAACCGAGCAGCCAATCCGAAAAGTCCATCAGAATATCAGCGGCCGGGGCTAAATGTCCTTTTATTTTCATCCCCGGAAAACACCTTGGTTTCAATTTTTTTGGCTCATACACAATCGAAGAAGATAATCTGCTGTAGGCTGCGCTGGAGCCCGTGCAGCACGCCGCCGCTCTTCGGCTCTTTTTCTGGCATCGCTGGTAACTTTTTGCGATTTTCGGACAAAACAAACAAACAAGGGCGAGCCAATCGAACAGCACCGTCAGTCCGGGAGGACGAAACAAAAGAGAGATTACAAAACAGGAGAATAAACGGCTCCCCATGTTCCAGCTGCCTATTTTAAATTTCAGTCCCCAGCAAGTGGCGGGGGTCTGCGAAACGCTCGAGGAGAGCGGCGACGTGGAAAGACTCGGCCGCTTCCTCTGGTCACTTCCAGTGGCGCCTTCAGCATGCGAAGTCCTCGGAAAGAACGAGTCTGTCTTGCGTGCGCGCGCGGTCGTGGCCTTTCACGCGGGAAACTTCCGAGAGCTATATCACATTTTGGAGAACCACAAATTTACCAAGGACTCGCACTCGAAACTGCAGGTTCTGTGGCTCGAGGCGCACTATCAGGAAGCGGAGAAGCTCCGTGGGCGCCCGTTAGGACCCGTGGACAAGTACCGCGTCCGGAAGAAGTTTCCACTCCCTCGGACGATATGGGACGGCGAGCAGAAGACGCACTGCTTTAAGGAGAGGACACGGCATCTGTTGAGAGAGTGGTACTTGCAGGACCCTTACCCGAACCCCAGCAAAAAAAGGGAACTGGCCCAAGCGACCGGACTCACACCAACACAAGTGGGCAACTGGTTTAAAAATCGAAGGCAGAGAGATCGGGCGGCTGCGGCTAAAAACAGGTATGAGACCACCACACCAAAACTCTTCTTCTTGATTCGTAAAACCAATTAATAAATATATTATATTGTGCTATATTTCAACGCCTAACAGTCTGTTGTATTGTTGTTTAAACTGTGTATTTTAATACTTTCCGTAATGGTTTTAATTGGTATTTTCTGAATACGTTTACCCCCTTTTCCCCTCATTCCTTCAAAATACAAGCAGATTCAATACAAGCTAATATTTCTATTATCATTCTTTATACATTAAAATGAAAATGTATTATTTTCCTACAAAGTAAGTTAGATAACCTGGTTGTTGAGTAAATATTTTGTCATACTCTTTTTTTTAAGGACTCTAATTTATTTTAATATTTTCGTTATATATTTTTCTTTCATAGTTTTATTTATTTTGAACGGATCTTGAGACGTTCAGATTGTATATCATCACAAAATGGTGTAATCCCTTTAGGCTAAAAGCAAGATATATAAGTGTATAAATAATCTCAGTGATGGACAATTTATATTTCCATGGGATTTTAGTGACAGAGATCTTAAGGCCATCTATTTCATGCTTACACCCACTGTAAGATGTAAATGTCGATGCATCCGCATTGACATTTTGTTTGTCTCTTTTTGTCGCTTCAGGCTACAGCAGCAGGTTCTGTCCGATGGCTCGGTCCGATCGCTTGGGGACGATGACACCACAGTAGACCGACTCGATCCCGCCTCGAGTCCCGAAGTCAGTCTCTCAAACAAGGCCGTCACCTCCGCCATCTCCATCACCTCAAGCGACAGTGAATGTGACATCTAATGTGACAGGCTTCAAAAGAGCAAACGGACAACAAAAGTTAGTGCCTGTGACCGGCCCAAAGAGAGCACATAAGCTAAAACCCGAAACGTGGAGAGAAGAGTCATCCATTCGTTGATGTAAACAAAACGCGGCGTTTCTCTTTAGGATGAAACGGGACATTTTCAAGAAAAAAACTCTCGTGTGTGTATGTGGGCAGAAACACAATCATAAGTGAGTTTATGACGAAAAGACTGTATACTTTTAATGTTCAGTTGTTGTTCTTTTTTAATATACACATATATTAAATGTTTATTTACGTATTTAAAATATAATCGGTCGTTGTAGGCCCTTTTATTTGTGTGCAT
Organism: Paedocypris micromegethes; assembly: GCA_028031935.1. NCBI lineage: Eukaryota > Metazoa > Chordata > Actinopteri > Cypriniformes > Paedocypris > Paedocypris micromegethes. The sequence continues at coordinate 21,126,984 of CM051500.1, forward strand.
TTCTTTAAATGTAATTTTCTTGTGCGTAAAAAAAACTTGAAAAACAAAACAAAACATTGACTTAACTAATAAAATAATTGTTCAATAAGAATTAAGTGTAATTTACAGCGCGTTTTTATTTACGACGTACGTGCCATTTTTTGTTAACGTATACAGCCTGGTTATATTCCCGTTATGTTGACGCTACTTTTTTAAAAGCATTCTTTAAACTTTAACATATGAGACAGACGGGGATAAAATATGTTGCACGTTTTAATGCTTTTCTGAGCTCAATCTCTCTCACACTCGAGCAGTAATTGGCTAAAATGCTCCTCGTAGTATAATGCGCTTTGACAGCGCAGGGTCAGCGAAAGGCCGAGACGCTCTCCCGGATGTCAACACAAGCTCTGCCCTGGCGTCTCGCGTGCACACGCACAGCAGATAAAGAAAATACATCCTGCCAGCGCTTGATGGTTTTAACCCATTTATGGTGTTAAAGACAGTAAAAATGATTTGGTTTAACATGGAATTTTTAAACTGTTATCTGGGCGTTAACTATTTTATCTGAATCATTTCGATTTACCAAAGTCGTTTATATTTATTTTAATATATTCAAATTTCAAAAAAATTGTACCATGTCAAATTCTCCTCCAAATTGTATTTTGTTTCGCGACCTTTGTGTAATCTCATTGGTAAAAATGTTATCAGAAAAATTAAATACGTATTCACTGTTCTTATTTTCGTTTTCCAAAAGCGTCAATCCATGATTTTTTTTTTTTTTCTTTTTCAAATTTACTAGGTTTTTATGTCTATAAGTTTTGCGTTGCTGTTTTCTAACGGATTCGAGAGGTCATGTCCACCTAGGTGTAACCCTTTTATTAACGCTTCCAATAAAAGAAACACAAGCTGTATTTGCAACCTCCTTTCAATTCGAAAAAGGACGGGGCCAAACTATGTGCTCCTTCCTGTGAAAAGGAGGAAAATAGGTGCCAAAGCAATAGAGGGGAAAAGAACACGGCTTTATTCTAATAGTGGATACAGAATGGTGGAAAATTTCCGTTCCCTTTCAGCTCTGGGGAGCGCAGAATAGAACGATGAAAAAGTCTTTTTAGCAGTCAATAAGGTTGTCAAACTGGTCAACGGTAATAAGCACTAATGACTAGATGGAGAGGGCCAAGCGAACAAAAGAACTACCCGTTTACTCCTCCTCTTGTCTCAGCGTGAAAACTCTTGCCTGTGTAGAAACTTCTTAATTTGTGTTACTAGCTGTTTATTTGTGTTACTTGCTTAACACAAATATTTGTGTGTGTTTGTGTGTGTGTGTGTGTGTGTGGTGGTGTGTGTGTGTGTGTGTGTGTGTGTGCGCGCGTGCTTGCCGTTTTGACGCCAAGTTACGGTTGACTCAACCGTGACAATAGCTCATAAATTATTTTATCGAGTGGAGTTTATTGTGATTTAATTTAGTTCTGTAACTTTCTTACAAACTCTATTGGCATGCATATAGTTAATAAGTACACTTTTAGAAGAATGCGACGTAAATTTTACATGTCAATAATTTGCACATACACGATCAGTAATGAAAATGAATTATGTTGCTAAATCATTACACAATATTTTCAGTATTCTGCCTCACATGTTCTACATGAAATACACGAAATTAAGACGTATAGTACAGCTATTAGAAATGGTAAAGGCGGTTTATAAAATACAGAAAGATTACGAGAGACATGGTTTCAGTTGCGACCTCTTGTGGTGAAATCTAACTGTACTCCCAAAGCGGAACCCAATTGCCTGGTCGTGTACGCTAATTTAAAATGGCATTTATTTATTTATTTATTTATTTAACTCAATAAGATATTGGACAAATATTTTACTTTTTGTTTTGCTTTTGGTTCATTTAGGTCTAAACATTCAGTCAGCATCATTTAATGATTAATTATAGAATTCATAAGCTATCACACTATCATGTGACATTAAGGGTGCAGAAAAATATTTCAGAATACATTTCTGTTGATGCATAAACAGCATTTGTTTTTGTTTATTTTCTTTCTCTGCACATAATAATTTGTATTTTATTTGTTTATTTATTTTGCTCTAATCATTATTTCACAATTGCATTATAACTCAACGTTAACTTTGACCCCGCGCTAAAGAAGACGCTGTCCATGGTGCTGGATGTCGTCTCCTGCGTCCTGTATTTCCAGACTGTCACACTGTATCTACTAAGCATTTTTCTAAACCCAGTGAAAGATCTGCGCATCATTTGACTGATTGTACCCTATGGCTGCGACAAAACAAAGGAAAACATTTTAACTGCATCATGTTTGCTGCTGCACTGAAAGCACAGCGCCGGAAGACAATTATATACTGATTTCAAAATACATCTTACAAGACATAACGCTTAAAGAACGCTCAATTCTTAAGCACTAAGTGACCGAGACGTGAGACAAAGCAGTTATCCCAAACAGACCCATTTTACTTTATTCCAATAAAAAACATTGTGTGACCATATTTGTAGTTAAGGACATATATTTTTTTCAGTAGAACAATTAGGGAAGAACTATAAGGAAAAAAGCGTATATTGGGAAAAGTGCCAGTAAAAAGAAATTGTCCTCATCAGCAGCTCATGAATCAATTTTACAGTCTGCTTGAGACGATCAATCATCGTGTTAAGACACTAGACAACAATTGGTAAAAAAAGTGCATTAACCAGCACAATACGATCTGGTTTTCAAGTAAAAAATGTTAAAATATCATTCATTACGTATCAACAGTTTAAACCGACAAATTGCATTTAAGTAAAAAAGAAAGAATGTTGTCTAAATTACTCATTAGTTACAAAAATACAACTCCTTCAGTGGCTGATTGATCCTCTTTCACTGTGCGACGGTGAGTACTTTTCTATACCTGCTGCTATTAGACTCCACACTTTGCAGTGGTGAATTGATTATATGTGATTATGTTTATCCTTCTTTATGTTGTGTGCAGTGTTGTTTATGCTAATTTATGCAGGGTTGTTTAATTATATTAACCTATATTAAATTATATTAAATTATATTAAATTATATTGTTTAATTAATTAAATAAAAAAAAAAATAATTTTTTTTTTGTTGCTTTTTTGGTAAGGCATTTTCATTTCATCTTTCATTGTAGCATAAATAATTAATCATTATTGAAGTGCAATGTCTAATATTGGACACTAGGTGGTGACAATTGAACGCTTTCTGTTAATACATATATTTTGTTATTTATTGTAATTATAATGAAAATGACAACAATGACAATTGCAACAACAACAATATTATTTAATGATAATGTTTTTTGCAAAAGTGTACACTGAATGTGTGTATATTTTACATGACTTGTGCATCGACGTTTAAACGAGAAGGCTAATTTTATTTTAACTGCAATTTGATTTTTGGTAGTATGTGAGCTTAAATGAAATGTCTTTCTTTACAGGTCCGGAAGTTTGGACAAAAATTGGCTTCTGCAATAATTGATCTGTTGTCGTAAATAGATCAATCATCTGTAATTCTTTCACTGTTCGTGTACCTTACAAAATGTATCTATATGTTATAACTTTTTTCTTTTATGTCCCTTTGAAATTGAGATTTTCAGGTAGCACGTGTTTTACTTATATGCTCTGGATAACAGATCATCACAATTTCACAGCCAACGTTTCTGAATTTGACTGCGATTCCTTATATTACCACCAGAGGTCAGATGAGTAGGGATCCATCAGCATGGGTGTGGGATTTTATTATAAAATAATCTGTGGATATAAAGTAATCTGTTTGCCATTTGTAAAAACAATTGCGTTTGATTAAACCAATTCATTATTAGGCTCGTGAAGTCATATATGTTTTCAACACTTCACCACTTCACAAGTGTGTGACTGGATGGGTGAAGAGCACAATTTCAATGTTCCGAATCAATGTTTCTGTTTCAAAAGTCTATCTATTTGGTCTATTTGTTGTATTCAAGATGGGAAAACAAATGAAATGTAATTAAAAAAAAGCAAAATAATAGAGCCGAAAACAACGGAAATAATCGCATTGATTAATTTAGGCTGTGTCATCCGATAATTTTTTGGATTAACGATTAGTAAAACTTCAGTAAGTTGTTTATCGAATCTATTTACGTTTCTTTCGTTATTTATGTTTAAGATGTTTGTAGACTTTGTCACACTGTCGTTTTATACATTTTCATGAAATTGCTATAATGCATTTTAAAGATAAAACACAGTTCATCACTGTCTCATCCTTTTCCGCAAACAAAAGGGTCGACTAAAGTGTCTTCACTATAACAAATACCTTCTCTTGAGACTTTTTTAACATTGATGTTGCCTTTTGTAATATTTAGCTCCGTTCATTTATAGGTGAAATATTGTGTAACAGATGCGAAAAGTTGGCCGTTTAAGACTATACTGGAATGTATGAATGATTATGCTTACCAACAGGCAAACGTCCAACCCCTGGAAGCCCTAAATGCTGGGGATGTGTCTCTTGCTTTCCTGCAATCAAGCCCCTCCACACTGAACGGTTCCAATTAAGCCCGGAAACACTCTGCCCTGTCTGTTCAGAACCAATTACACTGAAGCTTTCGGTCGAGATTGAGTTGGGGTGAACAAATTGAAACTGATCACATTATTAGACGTTTTTCGTATGTGCCACAGAGTTTTGAGTTTTGTTTCCCTTTTTGTTGTCAGCGTACGGCTCTTTTTCGCTGTTTTATTTGTCATTAACGTAAATGTAAAATTACGTTTTGATGTTTGTTACTACTCAGAACGAAATTAAGTGGATGAAGAGCCATTTTCTTGCTGATGTTATGTCTCATTGTCTCTGTTTTAAGTGTGCCCTTTTCCGGCTTATGACAATTTTAGACGAACGGTTTTAAAACCACGAAACTTTGTTATTACTTGTTGTCCAATTAAGAACCGTATTGACTTAAATTGTAATACATTAACAATTATTAAATGGCGTCAGAGAGCAATCATTTATACAGCCGCATCATCACTCAGGAACAAGCCATTAAAAAAATAAAACCGAAACATGATGGCTTTAATGACATTTAGTTAAAGATTAAAGATTAATGGAACCTTAATTTGAACATCTTCCAATACAATGCAATTTCTTTAAATTAATCTTTGAATACAACATTATAAATAATTCACGTTAATAAACTTCTATATACAACAGTATGAATGTTTTTTTAAATATAGGCTTCGTTGTCACCTTTATATACAATAAGTGAGTTTCAAAAAGATTTCGTTTTTCCCAAATCCAAGATTCAAACGATGCAAGTCATTTCTGCCTCATAAAACGTTCTAAGTGGTATTTGTTTTGTATCAAAGACAGGGGAAATTTAAGATCCTAAGTCCACAAGGCTGGATGTTAAAGATCCTAAAAGGGAGTCTTGTATGTGAGAATGTCCTTGCATGTGCACCGAATGTTGTGGACCGAGGCCCGGCATCGGATAAGAAGGAGCCACGGAATTGTTCATGTTTCCCTGCAGCATAAGAACTGGGTTGTTGTGCTCGGGACTCGGTGGCGGAGAAAACTCGTCTTCCGAGCTGGACATGAGAGACTTGACTCCATCGAGCGATGACCGCTGACTCTGGTTGGTTCCTCCAACGCCGTTGTTTTCGCTGTTCTCTCTGTTGGATGAAAATGATAACGTTAAACAGACGCAAAAACGCATCGTCTGCAAGAAAAAAATAATAATGCAAATTCCCAGTTTTTACTATTCTTTCTTTTAAATAAATTCATATGAATTCTTAACTGTTTGATCAGCTCAAGCAGAACTTTACAAATAGAAAGATCAGAAAGCGTCCAACAAAAATAAATCATTTTAATCGAAATGGTTTGTCAAACGAAGTCGGATAATTTCAATCGTAAATCGTAACAATTTGTTTATTTGTATTTGATTGAGCATAAAGAAAATATTTTGATTTAATAGTCTGTATTAAGGCAAAAAAAAAAAAAAAAAAAAANNNATATATATATATATATATATACATAAATACATATATATAATTACATATATATGAGAGGTATAAGAAACAAGTAACAAGGCCTCATTTCACGTTTTAATTACAACTTCATTTGTTTAGTAAAATAAAACATGGCTTTCGCCTTTCGAACTCCCACCTCTCTTTGGCTTCAGCTGCCCGGTCTCTCTGTCTCCTGTTTTTAAACCAGTTGCTGACCTGCGTGGTGGTCAGTCCAGTAGCCTCGGCCAGCTCGCGCTTCTCTCGCGGAGACGGATAGGGATTGTGCGTGTACCATTCCCGCAGCACGCCACGGGATTTCTCTTTAAAGCAATAGCTTGTCTCCTCGCCGTCCCAGATAGTGCGGGGCAGAGGGAATTTCCTCCGCACACGGTATTTGCCCACAGCCCCGAGCGGGCGACCTCGCAGCTTCTCCGCCTCCACGTAATGCGCCTTGAGCCACAGTTGCTGTAGCTTCGGGTGGTTGTGCGCGGAGAACTGGTGACTCTCTAGAATTTTGTAGAGCTCACGGAAGTTCCCCCGGTGAAAGGCCACCACGGCCTTCGCCTTGAGCACGGATTCGTTTTTGTGGAGGTGGTCGCAGGCTGGGAGAGACCAGAGAAAGCGCCCGAGCCTCTCCATGTTCCCACCCTGCTGCAGAACCTCGCAGACGCACGCGACCTGCTCCTGCGTAAATCCAAAAGAAGGCAATATTGACATGGCAAGTAATTCCCTTAATCCGAGGTTCTTTTGCAGCTCCTGGTAAAAGCACGTTTATCTGCTAATTCAGCTCCAGTATTGATAACGGACTGGTTTATCTTGTGACCCTCCCGATCTGTACACGAGATTGCCGTGTGTTCTTCTGATGAATATATGACAGTCGCGCCGCAGCGTCATTCCGTGATTAGCGCAGCTTGGTCTGATCGAGAACCGGGCAGCAGAGCCGAACTGCATCAACAGTTCCGTTCCGTTTCCTCCCCGGAGGGCGGACGTCAAGGCCTGAAACTGGAGACCCTGACACACACACACACACACACACACACACACACACACACACACTCTCTCTCACACTCTCTTTCTCTCTCTCACTTTCGTTTAGGGGACTTTCCGTTTTTTTTAACCAATGAAATATGATTTATTATGGCTTGTATATTAATCGCTTGCTTAAAATCATTGTTACACACACACGCACGCACGCACGCACGCACGCACACACACACACACACACACATTATTTTATTCATTTAGTTGTTTCGTTGAAAGAGTGATGTTATGGGACAGAAGAATTTCCTTCTTTTTTATTCTTTCTTTCTTTCTTTCTTTCTTTCAATTTACATACTGTACACTGTTCAATTTTTATGCTTTATTCAAATGCTATCCTATTTTATTTTAACCAATAATTACAACAATGTTTTTAAAAATTGTTTTTATTAATGAGTATGCGTTAGACAATGGGCCTGTCATTGAAGCATTTGGTCGGTGTGGTTTGTAAAATGGATCTGAAACTCTAAACCGATCCATTAGCGAATAACTTGTGAGCTGGACTCATAGTCTCGGTCACAGCTCTTTATCTCTCAAGATATCCGTAACACGACACCGGGGATCCAGCTGGCCTGCCTTAGGTTATTTGACTTTTTGAGAATTTTTTTTCCTCTCTTCTTTTCAGAAAAGAGGGAGACGTTATGCCATATTATGTTCAACTGTGTCTATTGAACATTCTGGCGTATTTAGCGCACCTTGAGCATTCAGTTTTATTAGTGAAAGTTATATAAAGCAGGTCGGTCTGTAAACCATAGGTGCACTCACATGTTTTTTTTTTTTCTGAATTTTAATTAACAATAATTTCACGTTTGTTATAATACATTTAGATTCAGATCAGGATGTTTTTTTTTTCATCCTCTAGTTTAATTCCATGTAAAAGGATATGGTTAAAACCGTGTCCAGTCTTCCGCACTCAGGTTCAGGCTGTGCAGCTCAGCACCATCTTCTACCAGCCCCCAGCACGGAGACGTGCCCACTCTCAGATCATGATCATTTCAAGATGTTTTAAAGTACGTACCATCACCACACGCACATACATCTCCATGACAGCTTCACTGAGCTCTTCACGCGGCGATAAGCGCGACACGACAGGTTTGGCATCTCACCATGTATTAGGCAAAATAATACGGTATACAAATAAACATTGAGACTCCAATAAATAAAATATTTTTATATTATTTATTTTAATCAGAATTCAAATACAACAAGAATAATACGGCTCCGTTAATTCAGTCCGTCACAAAAAAAAAACTTTAATTAAAAATCTAAATTTTGTTCTTACATGTTTTCTTGACCAGTCAATTCGTTAGATCAGGACGAACCATTACTAAATGAAGTTTATTAGGGACGCATTCCGTTTTGTGAAATTCGTTAAAATAATCGCTATAAACAATTTAAAAATGAATTGAAGGTGTATTCAATATGTACTTTTTTTTTTTTTTTAGCATTTTGCTATTATTATTTTTCTTGAATGTCAATGCTTATTGTTTTGGGTTTAATGAAATTATATAAAGCACGAGCGTCATCATTAATTACACTTTTTTATATGTATGTAGGATATATATATATATATATATATATATATATATATATTACACAGACATATGCCGTGAGATAATTCAAGATGAATACTTAACGAAATTTTATTTTTACTGAATGTTTGGTTAATTATTCAAAGAACATTTCTGCATTCATTTTTGTCCGTTTTAAATTGATGCACTAATTGAATGCATCTAATTGTCCTGTATTTTGTGGGTTGAAACGTTAACGAATATTAAATATTGAAACTGTTTATTACTTTATATTAAAAACGGGCAATCATAAGATTCGTTATCAATTGTGCTTGTTAAGTTTGATAAGTCACAAGTATGTCTATGAAAAGAACTTTTCTATAGAATAATATACATAAACTGAATACATTTTCTCAACTTCTCAACGTGTAATATATTCTTATTACAAGAAGGTGGCGCCAGGAATGTCTTATGAATAATCTTGACTACAGCGAATCACAAAAACAGAGAAAATAAAAACACATTTGAATAAAAAATGTTTTTAATCGAACAAATGTGTCTACAGCTTTTTGAGAAACGGATACAAACATAGGTTGACTATGCTTAAATGCCAATGCATGAGCTACTGAGTCAAATGCAATTTTGATTCAAGAAAAACGTTTGTCTTGCACTTTTGCAAAGTGGTGTGTGTGGGCTGTTGGAAGAAGTAAAGCGTCACCTCTCTTCCTCTGTGGTCCAATTTCACCAGGGGGCATATAGGCTCTCTCTCTCTCTCTCTCTCTCTCTCTCTCTCTCTCTCTCTCTCTCTCTCTCT
>CM051500.1:21136332-21226048 GCA_028031935.1 Paedocypris micromegethes
ACACACACACACACACACACACACACACACGCACACAGGTATGAAACACAGCTGAGGAGTTCTGCGTGGCCTTTCACCTCTCATTAGTGGGGGTCTGGGGATAGGTTCAGGTTACAAATCCTGCTCTGTTTGCTATTCGGGGTTAAACCCGCCTCCATCTTTAAAAACCTCAGAGGTGAAAGGTCATGGTTTTTAATAAGGCTCAGTTTGAGGGATTCATATTTTTATTAATAGTCTTCTCTGTTCACATTTCCAAAATGCTGTGCAGTATTCAGTGTGTTTTTGAAGGCATTTAGAGATGTAGGAGGACTCACATTTAGCTCACCACTCTCAATTTTTCTCTCTCACTACATTCATTGTTCGAGTTGTTACATGATACGAAACCATCTTGCATAGCAACAGGGTCACTTAGGCAGTTTGGGAACAGGTGACAATGCTCCTATTTCCTCTTCTCACTCTATCTGTTTCCATTTTCTCTCTCCCACTTTTGTGCTGCTTTTCCTTGAGAGGTTTCCAGAATTGCAGTGTTTAAAGATTTGCAGAAATTTGGGTGGAATTTTCACCATGACAGAATTCATCTTCCAGATTTGAAACAGCTTAGAGCACATGGTAATTTTCTACATTTGTGCAGTGTGCCGGCCAAGAACTTCCCAAAGCATCTCGACATGCTTGTTTGAGGCTCCGTGCCTTTTAAACCGTATCGGTAAAGGTTTGAGTAACAGGCAGCACCGCTGATACAGATGTCACCGCCATCTGTAACACCCATTTACAAATCAGAGAGAATTTCTCAGTCTGTCTGTTTCTTTGCGTCTTTCTGGACCCCCCTATCAGGAGACGGCAGGGCCTCCAAAAATCGCCCTCTTGTTTATTTGAATTTAGGAGTCTGAGACAAGACCAGCTTGCTAACAAGCTCCAGACCACCAGGCATGTGCAAACGATCACTGCTGATTTTCCAGCACCCTGCCTGGCCTTTCTGCATCAGGTCTCTGTTCCCCGCCCTCTCTGGCTACCTAAATCTTTTATTTGCATGTTTCCTGTCCATCTGAATATTTAGCTTCCATTGCCGACGTACAATCCAAACACAAACAAATCCAATGCAGCGTTTCAACTGCCACGGAGGGATTTTAAGAAACTTCCACATGCACAATTATTCACAAAGAATTAAATTAAAAAAACGCTCAGACAGCATTTTATTTTCTGAATATAAATATTTATTTTAATACCTTTTATCCTTTAATGTTTTTTTTTTTTATAAAAATACATATTGTTTTAAACAGTTCTGCTCAAGCTCTTATTCACGAGGCTGTTTTGCTTTTTGCAAATCACTCTTTCAATAAAAAACTCAATGATTTTGTTGCTTCAGTTTTAAATTCTAACAAAAACTTTATTCTGTACCATGACAGGCACATCAGATTTAAATACTGCAGATATCATGCCAGCACCGGTAAAAAAGGCAACTATTCAAAAGAAAACGCTCAGGAAAAAACAGGAAGGCACAACAAACAGAATGAAGACCGGCAACATATTCACTGTACAAAACTCAACCAACAACTCACACACTTCCATTTCACAATCTGATATATTTAAGTTAGTCTTGATTCGCGTCTAACAACACTTTTCTTGTCCACATGGTCCATACAAACGCATTCCACTCAGATGTTAATGTTGAAAGTTGAGTATAATTTACATGATATATCTCAAGTTAGATTAGACTCTAATAAGGTGTTTAATTGGGTGAAAAGTGACACTTTGCTGTTTCACACTACAGCTGCATCAATATCAAATGTATCATCTAAAAGGTGAATTATTGTAGAGAGCTTAAATGTACGTACATGTCCTCAGGCCGCCTCTAAGTATAGTGTGCTGTATTGATAGATATATGATCACATATTATGATGCACACTGAAGCGTGACTATAGTAATATCACAGAATTTGCATGGGATCTTTGGTGCACATATAGGTAAGTCGCAATTCCAGTTCCCCACCTGTCTGCATTAACTCAGCTCTGCTTGGCAGACGCGAACAGGTGACCCCCATAAAACACACACAAATCTACAACTGTCCATGTCACACGAAAGAGCGAGGGAGAGCAAAAAAGCAGGATTCCAAACGCCCTAATAAATATTACTGTGAAAAGTCATAAAGGTAAAATAAGCGAGGAGAGAAACACTTTAGAAACAGTATTTTAAAAAATTGCATAGATTTTCCAAGTCAAACTCCATCATAAATCAAACTGACAAAAATCAGCATCACTGATATAAATTAATACTCGTGTGTAAAAAAAAAATCAGCTGGAAATACAAAAAGCTCAACCAGTACAATGCCCAAATGTTTGGTGAGAATATGTTACCTCTTAATCTCTTTTAAGTTCACAGGTCTGTCATGTCTTCCTCTATATGAACGGTTTTCAGTTTAGTCAGATGCTTTTCCTCTTCTTGCTCTCCTTCTCTCACCACTTCCCCGGTCGGCTTCACAATCTCTGAAGCCGCGCACAAGAAGCTTCCATTCAGATTAGAGGTCATCTGGCCGTCCTGACCTCTGTAGTCACTGCTAAAGTTTGTTTGAGTCAGCAAGGGTGGTCCGGGCGAGTGACTTGAGTAATCTTGCGTGGCTGGAGATTGATTGAGCTCAGGAGTGTAACTGAGTTGGTAGAGATATCCACCATCACTTTCTAGTGGTTCCTTCTTTACCCCAGAGAGGGTATGCAGGGTGCCTAAGCTGTACAGAGCTGCGCTGGGCTCGAGAGAGGTCAAGTGCAGTCTCTCTTGCTCCTCCACCTGTAGGTGGCACAACGGGGTTGAAGAAGGCGAGTCGCCATTGACAGGACCTAGGAGACAAATATACTGATGAGATACTGAATATACACTTACGCACAGAATATACTGTACAGTGGCACCCTGACTTACAAAATTAATTCATGTCGAGAGCTGCAAAAGGCAAAAATGCAAATGCCATAATCCTTTCCAAGAACCCCATAAATTCAGACAATTGTTTAATATAATGATACAATATAAAAGCTGTTGCAAAAAACATGTTACAAAACAGTTATTTAAAAAAAAAACTTTTGATGTATTTTGTATTTTGATGAACTTTGTGTATTTTTTACGTCAGTTTATGGAACTTTAGTATTATCTCTTGCTTAGTTTCTATCACCAAGTGAGCTCTCTTCTTCTTTTCTCACTTTTTTTGCCAATTACTTTCTTGAGGCTCGTGGTGAAAAAAAGTAATCACACACACATAAAAACACCTTAGCAGGCTACACTTTGTGTGTGTGATCAGGGGCTGGCAAGAAATATAATCTCACCTTGTGTGGCTAGTGAAGGTGACGACGATGTAAGATGCAAGGAAGGAAGAACACTCTTGTTGCTCAGCAGCAAAGTCCCATTGTTTTCCGAAACCAGTCTGTAATCATCAAGCTGTAGGTCTTCGTCAGACGGAGTGATGCTGAATGCTGAGCTGATGGTGGTGGTCTGCTCTGTCACTTCATCCCTCATGTCCTCTGCTTTCACCTCTGTCCTATTAACACTGCAATGAAACAATTTTGTCAGTGCAGGTCTGTTTGCCCCCGTCATTCCATTATGACCTAGTGAATTGTTCACACTGTTCAGACCTGGAGGTCAGTGGCGGAAGTCCCAAGGTCATGCCATTGAAAAGGACATGTCCTGTTGAAGAGAGATATGATGTGCCATTCTGGAAAGCAGAAGCAGGTGAGTTGACTGTGACTCCGGTAAAGATGACCGAAGATGGTGAGACAGACACTCTGTTGTCAGAAACTGGATTAACTATAACTCTGGATTCCAAAACTCCAGAACACATTGGCGGGGCTGAACTGGTCAGTGTCCCATTAGCACTGGTCAACATTGGACTAGGAGACAAGGAGTCCTGACCTTTGCTGCTTTCATCTTCTGTACTATGGTTTCCATCTGATTCACTAGAAAAAAGCAAAAATTGGAAAATAGGCAAGTTGATGGTTATTACTTTGCATTGAATATTTAATACTCATGATTTGTTTCATTTAATGCATCTTTTTAGAATAACTCTTCAAAAAAACAGAATGACACAATTTGCTGATATATCATTTTATATTAATAATACAATTATTAAAATGTACAATTTGCATTCGCAATACGTGAAGAGATAGGTCTGTTACCATTAATAATTATAGCCAACGTTGGAACTATGCTATATATTACAGGTTTAATTTGTTGTATTCAATAAAAGCAACGTATTATTGGACATATAGGAATTCAAATAGTAGGAACGACACAAAGAGTATTAGAACAGTCATTATGTTAGTATGGGTCGTGAAAAGACAAATGGAGCGGTCAGTGACCACTTAACCCTGTGGGACCCCTAGATAACGGTCTTCTCCCTACGCACGCACTCACACACACACACACACACACACACACCATTTGGCACAATAATTAGTCCTATGGCGACACAAACCCGCGATCACAGCATGACTGGTCACAAATGGTCAGATTTATTTCCAAAGTGTCGAAGCCAAAAGGGTACAGCCGCCAAAGACGAGAGGTCAAATTAAACTGATATTTAAGAGTCGACATGCAGTCCGATGCAGCTCGATTTATTTCCACAGATGAGGTTCAGCTGCGCGCTGAAAACGATATTTCACGGCAACTTCAGCTGCTGAGACATAAATCCATAGCACTGATAGGGAGAAGCAGTTTTAATGAATGACTGCAGCAGCTGGTCTTCGAAGTGACTTCCACAACTGTCACGTGCTCCGATAGATCCAATAAAACAATAGGCAGGCAAGCGCGCGCCCGCGATCTAACTGCAAGCTCGGGTAATACAAACACACCAATGTCAACTAGTCAGTAAAACGGCTTCCTAATGGAAAATGCCGGTAAAATGCTTTGAGCGACCTCTGTCATCGGTTTTCTGTGAATGGCGGAAATGTATGTTTTTTCTGGGAGGTCACCTCCACCAGGTGCGCTCGCGCTTTGTTCACACAGAGAAAGACATTAAAGCGAATCCTGTAAAAACTTCGTGCGCTAAGGGTGTGTGTGTGTGTGTGTGTGTGTGTGTGTGTGTGTGTGTGTGTGTGTGTGTGTGTTGCTGAAGAGGAGGTTTTCCTATTCCCTAAGGTTAAAAGAAAAGTAAATAGTTCAGAGTGATTTATGCAGTGGGGGCGAAGCTTAAGCGTCAGTAGATCTCGAGTACTCACTGAAAATAAACACACACGAAGTAGCGTGTGACTCACGCGAGACAGCTGAATCGCTATATATCAAGTCTGTCACACGTGTCTGTATGTAGGTATCTACAGAATAAAAAAGAAGCTTCGATAAAACTTGGATTAATTTGAGTATAACATAAGTGTAAAATACTTAGGTATAAGTAATACTAAGTAATACAATACGTTTAAATGACTCATATTTCACTTCTCAATTTAACAACCTCTCTCTTTTGCTTGTGTGTGTGTGATGACTATAATAAATGTTCAGCTTGAGTTTATATTTATTATATCATTTATAATATCACCTACTGTTCGTCGTGTGTTGTGTTATTAAAACTATATTTCTTATTAAAATAATAAAAAGGGTAAAGAAAAAAAATACTAAAGTGTAAATGTGATATAGACATTAAGACATGCTCTCAAAACATAGCTCACCTCTTGGTTTGCGCATCGGAGGGGTTTCGGTCCCTCTGTCGTCTGTTTTTAAACCAGTTGCTGACTTGTGTCAGAGACAGTCCGGTGATTTTCGCCAGATTCCTCTTATCCGCCGGAGACGGGTAGCGGTTGTGCTTATAAAGGTCTTTCAGCGCGTTCCGAGAGCGCTCTTTAAAGCAATACACGGTCTCTTCTCCATCCCAGATAGTCCGAGGAAGAGGAAACTTTCGTCGCAGGCGGTATTTATCCACAGCGCCCAGGGGTCTCCCGCGGGCCTTCTCCGCTTCTGTGTACCGGGCTTTGTACCATAAGTCCTGCAGAGCCGAGTGACACGAAGGGCTAAAGCTGTGACTCTCCAAGATGCTGTAAAGCTCCTGGTATCGCGCCTGATGGAACGACACCAGCGCCTGGGCGCGAAGGATACTCTCGTTGCCGCGCAAGAGCTCGCTCTGCGGGAGAGACCACAGAAAACGGGCTAGTCGCTCCACATTACCTCCCTGCTGAAGAGCCTCGCAGACGCAAGCTACCTGTTCGGGTGAGAAAGCCAAAGAGTTGGAGGCTGCTGGGCTGGACGTGTGCGCACAGATGGAGTCCATAGTGGGCATCTTGCGCTCCGCTGGGCTCTGCTGCAGTGGCGCTAAGAGCATCCCGGTGTCCGGAGCCAAGAGTTTCAGAGCCTCCCGAATGTCCGATGAACTTTCCGTGTACTTCACATTTTCCTCTTGACTCCCTTCTGCCACTGTCACTTTACTGACGGAAACAGACATGCTTTTCCCCCTTCACCTCAGATTCCTTTAGTCCGCCACCACGCCTCGTTTTCGCACAAGCTTATCAGGTTACCCGCGCGCCATGCGAATGATATCGGGTGTCTGTAAGTGGATAGCTTTCCTCTTTCACTCCGGCAACGGGACTCAATAGTTTGGGGGTTAAGCGTGATTGGCTGCTCGGAGACCGGGGGGGTGGAGCGAGGACAGGGCATAAAATCATGCGGCTGCTGGGCCGTGACGCGCGCTGGAGGCTCACCTGCGCTAGGTGTGTAGTGCTCTTTGTTTACTTTGAGATCAGACTCATTCTGCTCACAGAAATACTTCAAACAACATAAAAAAGTATTCGTTTACCAATGAACATCTGCTAGTTTGACTTGCCTAGGTCTTTCATCTTTACGACGTGTACAAACACCTGTGAATAAAATCATTAGAAAGAGTTTTATCTACGTACAGTTTCATTGTGTTTAAACAACGGCGCACTATCTATCTATCTATCTATCTATCTATCTATCTATCTATCTATCTATCTATCTATCTATCTATCTATCTATCTATCTATCTATCTATCTATCTATCTATCTATCTCTGTCTGTCTGTCTGTCTGTCTGTCTGTCTGTCTGTCTGTTTGTTTGTCCGTCTCTTTGACTCTGTGTTCGCCGTCACATTTTAGATCTGTACCCTCAAACTCGGGTACATTTATCTAGGAACGGTTCGATGTGACATTTTACCCTTCCGGAACACAATTTGTGTAACACATCAGTCTCCAGAAAGAGTGGGCTTCTGCGAAACGCTTGTTTTCGCTCAAATATCGCTCATAAAAATGGATGACCAGGGATGTCCGAGGTGCAAGACAACGAAATACAGAAATCCATCTCTAAAATTGATGGTCAATGTTTGTGGACACACGCTGTAAGTAATTGTTTTAGATTTTCCAATTGCAACCTTGGGACGTTTTAATGTACCGTATTCGATTTTAACGGTTAAATTTTTTTTCTATTCGTATTTCTGTTCTTATGTATGTTTCAAAGTCTCTGTTGGACGTGCAACGCTCGTGTCTAAGCACAGGAGGAGAAGTGCTGCTATGAAATTCTCACATAAAAGCGTTCAATTTGTCGGTTTAAAATGACAAACTGATAACGCAATATCGACAAGCACATTCTTATTCTCTTCTCTTTCGAGAAGATATGGGCAGCGCGCGTGAGCGCAGCAGCTCTCTCCTCCATTTCGTTGCCTTGTACCTGTACATGTGTAATGACAATAAACTTGAATCTAATCTAATCTTATTCAGATTATCGAATTCCTGCATGATCAAATAATGCAAAATACAATTCCGATCTTTAACTATAACACAAATTGGGAGATACAGAAATTAAGTTAAACAATGTACTATATCATTCAGCATTATAGGTAAGTAATTTCTGGTATTTTCTATTTGTCATACATTTGTATATTTATAATGAAGTAATTTGTTACAACTCTAAAATTAAACTTAATTTTTCAAAGTGTGTGTGCTGTCTGTTACAGATCAAGTGTGTGTGCTGTCTGTTACAGATCAAGACCTCTTGATCTGTATCAGTCTTTATTGAACCAACATTTTCATTATAACATATTTGTTAATTATATGTTTTACATGCATTTAAACATTATAGTGCAGTTGGTATGTGTATTTTTGTAGTCATCTGTGATTTTTAGAAGAATATCTGTTTTGCAGTGTAGTGCATGACCTATTCATCTTTGACCCATTCATCTTTGAATGTTAGTATCTGTTGTATGCTTTGTTAAATAAAAATGTCTTTAAATTGGCTTGAAATGAGTCCAAGTCCTGAGCATCTCGTAGGTGGAGTGGCAGACGATTCCAGAGCTTCGGTGCTGCAGAACATGTTGGTTGATCTGCTTTTGTAGATATCAAAGGATCTGTCCTGTGACACATTTATTTGTTAACAGCAGCAGTTTATAATCAATCTGGTTTGTAACATGAAGCCAGTGAAGGATGGGAGTGATGTGGTTGAAAACATGGCTGAACATGTATAACATAATTTTTTTATTGTTTTGGACAGTGGTTAGGTTAATAAAATAAAGTATAGGAGTTTGTCATTATGGCCACTAGGGACCGTATCGAAGTTGTGCTCAGCATTTAACTATCCAGTGAAGTGAACACGCACAGAAACCCGGAGCAGTGGGCAGCTTTAAGCCATTGTGCCCGGGAGGATACTCATGTGTGTGAAACCAAACTGGGATTTTAACCAGTAATCCTTGGGTGGCAGGCCCAATTCCGTAACGTCCCTACAGAACTGTCAAGGTAATAATTACCAAATCTAATTTTACCCATCTTACTCGTCACCTTTGCTAACAGCAACAATCACATTTATGAAGATGTGATCCTAAACTACACTTTATTTTTGTATTGACCTCTTGAAAGCAAAGTTTAATAGACAGCAAGTGTGTTCAGAAAATGGTCATGTCACTCATCTAACTAAAGGACAGAGTGTGACGCTCATAGGAGTATTGCATCTAGAGACACATGACTCCTCATATTCTGGATGTCCTTGACCTGCATAGAACGCAAGATCTCAGCGCTGACCTGGGTCTGTGTGAATATATTACAAGCTGATGACATGCTGCTGGAATCAGTCCAGCACTGTCCGTGTCCTGTTACTGTTTTGTCCACTGACTGGAACACTATTGTGAATGAAAGTGTTACGTTTTTTGTGATGGGACTAATAAAATTAAAACATTACATGTGCGTTGATGTTTTTGTTAACTTGGTAACATATTTAATAAGATATGTTACACAAATTCAGCATGTATAATTACATTTTTGGTTTGTTTTGTGATAAAGTACACAGTGTTTACAATGAAAATAGTGATACATTTATCTTAAATTGGCTATGCATTTGATTAAAAAAAAAAAAGTTAAAAGTGCAACATTTGACTTTTATATTTAGAAGATATACAAGATTTATATTATTTATCATTTTTAATTTGTAACTCCAAAGTAACCTTTAGAGAGTTGAAACGTTGTTTCTGCAGAGTCAATTTAAACAACTTAAGTATTTACGTTATTATCATATGTGGACTTCAGATTTGGCAATTGCCGTCATTACACATGTACCTCCTAAACCTCCTAGTTTAAGTGTTACACCCGTGTGGCTCAAGACACACAAAACTCACATGTGTATTTTTTAAATGAATGGGTTATTAGGTATGTGTTTTATATGAACAATAGGTTTAGTGGTATGAGCAAATATGTTGGAACCTGTGTGTTAAAATGTGCAAAAAGTATTAAAAAAGATTCAAAACCAATCGTGAAAAGTTTTGTTTATGGCTCTGTGGTGCCACCTTGATGTCGATAAGGCTTAGATGTAGGTTTATGCTGGTAAATTTGTGCCACAATTTGCATTATTTGCTTTGTGGGAAAGTATGGTAGTAGTTTGTGGCACAGTGCAAATCTGATTTCTGTCAGTGGCAGTTGTGGTTCAGCCGTAGGAAGTTGGACTTCCATTTGTACAATCCCAAACATTGTAGGTTCTAATCTAGGTCCAGTGGGTTCTACAACAGAATGTCCTTCAGCTGTTTTCGTCGCAGGTTTTCGTTTCCTTTATTTTGTCATTGCTACTAGTAGCTGTTCCGGCAATTGAATTTCCCCACTGTGGGATCAACAAAGTTCATTCATTCATTCATTCATTCATTCATTCATTCAGCTAAAACCCACATGCTCCCTGGATGTCATTAAGGCTGCCCACTGCTCCGTGTTTGCGTAACTTCAGTAGAGAGCAGAGCACCTCATCCCTGGTGGCCATATTGACAAACTCACTCACTTTGATTAATTTCTGAAACAGCTGATCGGGTAGAGAGGAAGTCCTTTGCTTAACCAAGCTGGAAGTGTAACTGACAGCAACACACACAAGCGTTTATTTTTCTAGTTTATGACATAAAAAAGTTCAAGTTCCAGTTTATTTAGGAAAGTAGGAAAGTGAGGTGACGGCAATATGGCCACTAGGGACCATACTGAAATGGTGCTCTGCATTTAACCCATCCGTGAAAGTGCACATACACACAGTGAAGAGAACACACACAAACCGTGGGAGCAGTGGGCAGCCTAAGCCGTGGCTGCCATTTACTTTTGCCATTTACATTACAACGCAAAGAAGCTATGCAAACTAGGAAAAAAAAATAAAAAAGGAAAATGTCTTTAAAAAGGAAAATGTCCATTTATTTATCTGTGTCCAAAAATTAGGAAAAAAGAAAAATTGTCCATTGTCTATCGTTGTTCAGACTATGGGCTATGACCAGAAGAGCAAGCTAGATTGCGACAGTGGCTAGGAAAACAAAACCTCTCTGGCAGGGTGAGAGGAAAAAACCTAGGGAGAACCCGACTCTCTGGTGCCAGTCTCCTCTGGCATGCTAACAGTCATTGGTGAAGATAAAGACGGACATCGTGTCCTGCAGGGCGTAAAGTGTGGTGGGTCTTCCCCTCATGATGACGCAGTGGCTCCTGCCATTGAAACTCTTTGAAACGTTGTCGCCATAATCATATAGAATCATAGAAATTTCCTTTAAATTATGAATTCCGGTTGGTTAATTAGACAATTATTCTAGTAGCAAAAACAAACACAAAAATAACAAAACGCTGAAGAAATAAAAATGTGCACAATCTGTTCTCTCAACACAGCAGCTCGTATTATTTGGCAAGGTAAAAGTATGAACGTCTTGTTTGAGGTACATGTTTCCTTGTCTTTAACTTGGAAAAAGTGGAGATGTATTAATTTAACTAATGGTCCGGTGTAGTTCTTGTCCTTGATGTTATTTCAGGCGTCTAGGACTTTTCTGTCATCTCTAGCAATGTCCATCACTCTGCCACTGTGATGGATGATCAACAACCAGGACGACCTGTCCCACAGCAATCTCTTGTCCAGTCTTCCAGGCTGGATGAAAGCCGACCAGGCGTTGTTTACTGTTGGGGATATTCTCTTTCCCCCTGTCTCACTAATTTGCTGTACGGTGGATCTTGCCGCCCTGAAACTTGTTCTAAAAATAAAAAACTTCAACACACTTCAAGGGTTTGTGAAATCAGATGAGTCTGGGAAGTGCCCAAATATTTCTCTCTTCGTTTTGCCTTCAGTGGTTCTTCGTTCCGTCTACTGAACCTCCCAGACTCCGGTTTATTCAAACTATAAAGCATAGCAAAGTTTCACTCCCTTTGCTCGTTCTTAGCAACCTTCAAGGTTTTCTCACATTTGGACAATGCTCTCACACATTTCAAAGAAATGCACTTAGCGAAAGTTAGGAGACATTCTAGAGGAGTTAACGGTTCAAACTCAGATAAGGAGTTCTGCAAAGAAACCGGAAATGACATAGAAAATCATAAATTCTTTTAAATGCTAATTCTACAACTTTAAATGCATATCATAAGCTTAATAAACTCAACATTTACCTAAACCTGGCTGTGCCTCCGTCTTCTAGTTTCCAGTTTATGGCTTATAAGTAATAGTAGATTTTGGGGTAATGCAGCATCACGAGGATCCATGAGCTGAAGGTTTGGAGCTACAGGGTCTTTGTTGACAGAGTCAGATGACACATCTGAGTGGCTTTGAGTTTTGCCTTTATCCTTTGTAAGGAGGGTTTGTAACACAGCTTCTGGAACAGACTGCTGTGTCATCATTGCTCTGAGGACTGCCTTGATGAAAAACACTTCTCATTCATATTCATTCGTTCTCTCTGAAGTGGGCTACACTTGGAGGACTAAAATGGATGGCAATATGTTGGTCTACATGCCCAACAGTTTCTGTAACTCCATGGACATTGCTTCTAAGCATTCCTTTAGTTGACAATCTCTTCTGACAAAGTTCATCTTTGTTCCATCATCACACCTATTTCCAAGTTCTGAGGCCATATAGACAGCAGGAAGGTGTTGGTACCCTTCAGGTCTAGCAGGGGTACACACCTGGTTGTCAGGCATTTTAAAAGGATGCACCTTCTTTTCTCTCGACGAAGACCAATCTTTGTAGTATGTGGTCTATTGTTGTCGGGTAGAATGTCAACATGGTTTGATCTTCTGGGAGGCAAATCTGTTAGTCATGGGGTATTTTAGTTTATTCCCAATAGGTGGAATACCATAGCCTTTTATTATAAGGCTTTTATCAGCATATCAGAATATGGTGTATGGTGGCACTGGCAATACCTCATTTTTACGCCTACATGGAACGCATGGAAATGGCTCCAGTGAACGACACCTTTCCTTTATTTGAGTGTCCATGGTTCAAAGTCTTGTTGGATGTTAGTATAGGTACGTGATTATTTCATGATGTCCGGTGATTGGTGTCAGTTGATATCAGAAAAGTTTGAGAATATGATAAAGGATCTTGCGTCTTGCATCACAGTCTGGCCAAGTAGAATAACTACGCCAGTCATTTTCCCCCAGAGTCTCTTTTGACCATGTCGTTGTGCCACCACTACCAATGTCTTGCTCTGATTGACTGTGCAGAGCTATCTAGATAAAACACAGCAAAGATTTGTCTTTTGGTAAGAACCGTACTTGGTGTACTTCCTTTTAATGTCTCTACTAAGTCCCATGGCAGACTGGTGAAAACTCAAGACATGTAGTGAAGGCCCAAAGATTTAATTTCCTAAGACTTGATTGTTCAAAAAATTGCCCACAATATTTTGAGGGCAATTAAATTGACCTTTCTAAGGGGTAAAGTTGTGCCTAACCTGAGAATTATATACTCTTATACAATGCCACTATCAATGTAGTATAATCTGGAAGTGTAGGTTTCTGTGAACTTTTCTGGAAAGCTATCAACCTCAAAAATGCGATTAAGTTGATCCCTCATAGAACGCCGACCATCAGACTACCTCATTAATGAGAACAAAGAAGGCTGCAAAGGCTCATTGATTCCCATACTTTACAAAAGGGTTTCGATTTTTATTTTTTTTTTGCTGTTCTAGTTTGGCTTATGTCTTATAAGTTTTCCATTGTGGTCTACGGGAGCCTGCATTCTGGCAGTATACCGTGTGGGTATCAAATATGATGTCTCCTTTGGACAAATTCTTTGGTCAAAAGAGTTTGTAGGAAAAGATCTCACCTTTGTAGGTTGAGGTGGAGAAGTACCTTGCGGCATGACTGTTTGAGGCTGGCATCTCTAAGTAGAGTTTAAACATCCAGCCTGAAGGACCAGGTTTGTGAGAAAGTATGGTGGTAGTTTGTGACACAGTACAACTGATTTCTGTTTGAGAATCACTGGCTGAGATTCTGGTCTGGAGTTCTTAGGTTAACCGAGCAGGGAGACGTTCTTTCTGCTGGAAGGTTTCAGATAACTTACTCCAACATGCACACATACATTTAAGTAACTAACCTATGAAGGTGTTACTATTCTGAATAAAACCTTATAACCCACACAGTATGAATAAAATATGCACAGTTTGTTCCCATTACCAGCTTTCTAACACCCGTCAATTAAAAAACAAAAGTGTCTAGCAATCTAACAAAGTATTTCTAAAGAATTCAAGTTTAAGACATCGAAAGCTGTTGAGGTCTGTTCTTGACAATTTGATGTAGAGTCAAATCCCAGTTACCATGCCTGTATTACTTACGGCTCTAGGCTGATGCTGACTTTATTCTAATGACCCGCTGGAGTAAAGAAGGACACCAGTAGGTGTGTGAGCGCTGTAGTTAATGAGAGGGACACACAGGGAGCTATGCGTGCATATCTGAAACGCATGGGCTTGCAGATTTTGTGTGATGGGGTCAGTTGTGCTGAGTTAGAGGAGAGTAGTAACCTCTTAACATGCTGACAAACACAGAACAGGAGCGGATGGAGAAGGAACGCCTAACATCTATTCACCTAGCAATTTCTACGGGCACATGTGGTTTGAATGCATTTGGATAGTAGTTTTCTACAACATTCACAAGGCTTGGACGCACTTTTTCATATTATTTGTACAATTCAATTAGAATAATTTCTTGAAAGTATTTGATATGGCAATATGGTTTCTTAAACTGAAATTGTTGAATTTGATCAAACAAGTCTGTGAAAGAAAAACAGATTGATTTGTGAAGGAAATTCTGTCCTGGTTTTTTTTACATTGAAAGAAGTTTTTCCACAGAATTTGTTGTGTCTATTAATTCACAAAAATGCAAAACATTAAATTAAAAACAAAAATAAAAACTTTTTTTTCATGTGCAGTTTTTTAGTGATCACTTGTTATTCATTATTTTAGATAATTGTATGTACATTCTGTGAACCTGGTATTCAAACCCACAGCCATTGGTGTTGAAAACGTTATGATCTGCAGTCTGAGTTACAGGAAGTAGTACATGTACTGGAAATAAAATATTTACAACAGTTAAACTGCTTCCAGGAATGATCACAAATCTTTGCTAGATTGTAAGAGCAGAAAGGAAAATTAAAGCCCTTGTTGGAAAATGACTGTTTTCTGTATTTTTAAGAAGGGTGGATTTAATGTGGTTTGAAACACACACACACACACACACACACACACACACACACACACACACACACACAGATGTTGTCAAGCCTTCGTGTGCTGGTCTGCATTGTTTCAAACCCATCCCATCATCACCTCACTTTGATTGAATGGGACAAACCACATGCACACACACATCACATCTCTGTTTTATCCATTAACCTCAACCTTCTTCTCCATTTGGAAAGTTTCTAGGGCCAAATTTCACCCTACGAAGCATCGAGATGATTGAAACGTATGTTTTTTTTGTAGAACCCCCCCCCCCATATATTTTCAATTTTCATTATGGTTTATTTCGACTCCTTCAGCAGAACTTCTTCTAGTGCAAGTAATGTGTGTGTGCACATGTGTTTCAGGTGTGAGAGCTGTGTGGAGATGCTGTTTGTCCGCGGCTCTGGTAACTGTGTGCAGTGTAACACACCTCTCCGGAAGAGTAATTTCCGTGTGCAGCTCTTTGAGGATCCATCCATTGATAAAGAAGTGGAGATTCGCAAAAAGATTCTCAAAATGTAATGAGACCCTAAATTGACAAAGACTCTGTACAGATAAAGTGCTTTCTGTTTGTTTAATCTTTTGTTTCTTTCTCTCTTTTTTAAGTTACAATAAAAGGGAGCTTGATTTTTCTTCTTTAAAAGAATATAATGACTACCTGGAACAGCTGGAAGAAATTGGTGACTTGCATTACATGACATTCTACTTCAGTTTTGTGGTTTATTCTGATTTTGTGTGTGTTTTGAGCTTGTACCTGTGTGTGTCTCCAGTGTTCAACTTGACCAATAATATTGATGTTGAATCGACCAAGCAAATGATGGAGCAGTATCAGCGGGAGAACAAAGACGTTATTCAGAAAAACAAAGCCAAGCTGGTGGGTTTCTGTGTGTGTTCACGCATTTATTGTTTCATACCTGACCATATAAATCATATGCAAATCAAGACTATCTTGACTTTACTTGCCCGGACAGGTGAACATTTTAATAGCAGATAGATTTACATGCTGCTTCAAAATACATTGAACATGCACCGTTCACATGAGCTATACGAGATGTTCTGTTGAATCTTTTGAGATTGCTTTCATTTAATTGCAAAAAGAGACATGCAACTGTAAATTATTTTTATACTATATTGCTAATTAAATCTAATTAGCAATCTGTAGGTCTGAAAGTAAAGTAAAGAATATCTGTAAACGTATCCAAGATTTACATAATTTAATTTATTTAATTTTCTGATTAGTGGAAACATGAATATTTACTTGGACATTTTTTTTACATGTGTCAGACACGTGAGCAAGAGGAGCTGGAGGAGCTTTTGTTACAGGAGCAGCAGGACACGGAGATCAGGAGGCTGGAGACCCTCCAGGAGGAACAGAGACATCTACAGGCCAAGAGGAAAAACAAACAGGCACTGCTGGATGAACTGGTACTTACTGTTGCAGAGGAACACTACTTTTAATTTTTTACATGTCGTGACTTTTCGTTCTAAGGACATAACTTCTTTTGTAATAATTGATGTGCCCTGAGATATTCCTCCTCCTGAAAATCTATTGAATTTAAAACAGCAAAAATGGACACTGATAGCTTTGATAACCCAAATGTAAATCCTTCTGTGTGTATAAACAGGAGAGTTCCAAG
The DNA here is from genome assembly GCA_028031935.1 of Paedocypris micromegethes. NCBI lineage: Eukaryota > Metazoa > Chordata > Actinopteri > Cypriniformes > Paedocypris > Paedocypris micromegethes. Next base: position 21,152,851 of record CM051500.1, read on the forward strand.
CTACCTGCTGCAATGTTGTTGTCCAAACATAAAGATCGAGCCGCCCAACTGGAGACTGAGATCGAAAAGCAGAAACAGAACGTCAAATCAACCAACATATTTTCTACGGGAATAATGAGGGTGAGCAACCAACTTTTACTACATTTGAAATTGTGCTAATGTACTTTTATTAGTAAACATTTACTTAGAAGCATCTTAATTACATTTTATTCCTTGATAAATTACTCGGCAATATAAATACTGTATGTAAAAACATTATAATAGAAATGTGTAGACACACACACACACACACACACACACACACACACACACATGAGGTAATAAAGAAAAAACTATAGTACTATTTGTCCGAAAATATGACATGAAAGGTTTTTAATTCATTAGGGTTGAAAAATGTGTTTCAGTTACAAGCCAAATGCCGTTTCAGTTGTTACACTACTTAATAACGTCAATTACTAAATAATTTAACATTAATTAATTTAGTTTCTCACTCAAAACATATTTGCCATACTCATACCATACTCACATACCTTGAAATAAGTCTGAAGGAAACTGTCAAACTCTCAGTCACCACATTTATACTTGCTGCATCACATGACTGAGTTTCGGGAAGATCATTTGTCAACATGTTAATATTTATGTTGCAGAAACAATAAAAGTTCAGAAGGAATTATTTACCTTGATTCATGTACAAGTGTATTGCATGAGTTTTTACACGTTTATAGTTACACAAAATGCAATAGGTAATGTAATATATTTCAATTCAGTGCACTTGTATTTAAAAATGGTCTGTAGTGATTGGATAGTGCCTCACTTTACTTGTGGTAATTGTTTAACCCGCTAATACTCAGCACGAGGCCTTGCGTGCAGACGTACATGTTCCTGTGTTTGTTCTAGCCAGCGTGTCATTGTGGTGAGGGAGCTTGTGTTTATATCATTAGGTGGTGTGTCTCTAGTCTCTTTGTACAGCAGGTAAGACAGGTTTGTTCATCAGAAGAAAATAAATGTTTGCCGGTCACTGACAAGGATGCAGACCTGAACCAACATGTCATGATGCGTATGCAAACTAAACAAAACGAAGGCAAAACGTCCCTCCTAAACCGTCATTTCTGCCTAAAAATGCAGTGCTTTTTAAGAGTGTGTGAGTTTGCGTTTCTTAGCAAAAATGCCTCTTCTGGTCCAAGTTGCGAAGTCTGTTGACACCAGGACGACAATTCTGCTGATTTCAAATCGGAATTCAGACTTCAGATGACTGTACAGTATAATAGAGTGCGGGAGCTGTTTATGAAAGGTTATATTTAGCACACACCAGTTCCATATCTGTGGAGTAAAGCATTTTGTGTGTTGTAGGCGTTTTTGCATGTGGATAAATATTCATGAATGTGTAGAGATCCATTCGGCATAGGGGGACACACTCTCAATGAGCTAATGCCAGATGGAGGGTCCAGAGTTGGTTTTACTCTACTGTGTTACTCTGTAAATATAGCATTAATTGTCTGTGTATTTTTCAAGTACTGATGAATATTTTCTGACCTGATAGTGTTTTAAACCACAAGTTTTAATGTTTTTTCCTCTCCTTCGGCTGAATGAAGTGGTAATGGTGTGATGGTGGGATGATTTCATAAATGTGCTGATCAGAGTGTGTGTGTGTGTGTGTGTGTGTGAAGGTCGGCAGAGGTGCTGATAGACAGTTTATATTTGTTGACCTTGGAGCGTCATAAATACTTGCATAGTCAGAGTCCTGGAGCTCTCATTCCCTCCCAGTGCGAAAGAGAAACCTTCTCTCACGCTGCTGTTGATTTAGGAGAAAAGGTTTTTATCGGGAATTTTAAAAAAGCATTGTTTCTACATTATGGCTGTGTAGTTATTGTAGTGAAAATTACAAGCTACATTTACTCGGCTAATGTATTCCACCAATTAAACGTTGAACTTGACACAGTGTAGCCAATCTATTCACCGTTAACTAACCAGTCACTCCATTGAATCTCTCCATAAGTGTAAACATATGTATTTATGTACATACAGAAACAGTCCTTTCCATCGAATGCTTTTATGCTTTCCTTGGGATTTGAACCCAGCTCTACGGTTACAGGAAAAGCTTGGGTGATGTGTCCTTTCTCGTGGCGAACTTCACCATTTACTACGACACAGTTCATGAAAACCACTGATCTATTGCATCACAGAGCCACAGAACTTTCCTCTGCTTTTAAGAGCCGTGTTCTAAAATACAAAACCCGAGAAGGTTTATTTTAAAAATGTAAAAATCAAACCCACCTCATAAAAAATCTAGGTTTACTATGTGTTAATGTCAAACACATGGAGTGTATCACTGCCATGAAAGCGGTTTGCTTAAAGAAAATTTCAGTCCAATGCTGATATAAGATTGATTGGAAGGCGTTTTAAAAGGCGTATAACTGCTTAAACTGAAACGCTGAATGTGAAAAGAACTATGAGGGGCTTCGGCTCGGGGGTCTCTCAGTCCATCCTTGCTCTGTAATGAAGATGGATCGAGGTACTCTGAGGAGAATACGTACTTAGTTATATTGATATATATATATATATCTGTACATGCTCAGTATCTATAGAATACACACATTTGTCTGCAGCGGCAGACTGTGTAGTGTATGTACTAGAAATCTAATGAGATTTCCATGCATGTGAAACTGTTCAGAAGGTAATCTGTTATGTGATTGTGTAGTTGTGTTCACATGGTGACTGCAAGACAAACTGAGTTGCGTTTCCATTTGCCTTCTAGATAAATTTGGAATTTACGTGTGATTGAGATGATCATTCATTTTATTGGTTTTTGATTTGTTTCACTTCAGCACAGACAGCTACTTTTATGTGAGTAGACTGTGTAAACTTTATCTATTGTTTTTTTTTGTACATGTCAAATCAAAATAAAAAAAAAATTATATTTGGTAATTTTTAAATTCCGTTCAAAATACAGCAATCGGCTGACAAATGAAATAATTTGCCTGTTTTCACAATTAATAGAATAAAAAATGGAATACAGTTAAAAGTTATCTTTAGAAAAAGATTAATTAGGGACAAATACAGTTAACACAGTTAAGTTACATTTATTCATATACAGTACAGTATTTAAAACTCTTAGATATTTATATAAATGGTAAAATGGGGAAGGGTTCCTGATTAATGGTAATAATGATAAACATTGCATCGGAAAAAAAAAACATTGCTATGTAAAACGATAAACTAACAAGAAAAAGTTTAACGCATATATTACATTTTCAGCCAAAATAAAGCTTGTGGACGTTCCCACAGCACTGACACTCACTGTGGATTCTGTCTGTCTCCAGCATATTCCGTCTTCATGTGTGTGTTGCCTTTGTGTGTGTGTGTATTGGCAGCAAAAGATGTTGTCGTACAACCTTAGATCCCCTGCTCGGATCTGATCTGTGGAGCGATGTGTGTGTTGGCGATGAAGAGCCGGTTTGTGTGACTTAAGCTCAGACGGAGTGTCTGGTGTTCCAGTTGTTTAAATGAGGTCATCAGCATCAACTGTTCCATTAAAACTCAGTGGATCCATATTAAACACACGTATGAAACATCTGTGTGCACCAGTGATGAATTGCACCTCATTTTAATCTCCTACAAAAATACTACAAAAATGTTGAAAAAAAAAAAGAACGTAAAATCTTTCATGTTCTTTCAAGTAAAGTCGTGCAAATAATTTTCAAAACAAATTTAGAATTCATATTTTTGTCAATCATGATTCAGTCATATGTAAAAAATATTTTACAGTTTTAATTTTACAAATGTACAAAAATATATATTTTTAAATGTCTTAATATATTTTGGAAATATTATTAATTATATAAAACTTTATATCACTTTTTATTATATATTATAATCTCTAGAAAACAATAAAGAAAATGCTTCCAGTATGCAAGTCATTTATTGTCTTTCATTTTCTTTTCTTTCTCCAAGGTTCAGACTGTGTCTTTGCCTTCCGTGTCCTGTGAGGAGGAAGTATTATATGTCTATCAGCCTCTGATCACTGAAACCTTTGGGCCTCCGGTTCCAGATTTGGATCAGCTAGCTCGACTGGGGTAAGAGAACATTAGTATTTAACTATAGCATAAAATATCCCAGTTTGCTACTGAAAGAGCAAATATTTTATATAAAAATGCACATTCCCAAGGCATTAACCTTCTTTATTCAGAATTACACGTCACTGTTCTCACACAGCAGCGTTAGTTTCACCCCGTAGGTATTTTTCTCCACCTTCTGTCAGTAAGTGTTTGCATGTCTGACATCGATTAATGACCTTTCACTCAGACAAATAAACCACATCTCCCATGATGCTCTGCTCCCTGGGTAAACAGGAAGTCGGCTGGCATTTCTGCTTTGCTTGCAGTCATGCTTCACTTAGGTTTGACTTTCAAGGGACACACACTCAAAAGCGGTGAGGCTTGCAGGAAACAATCACTTTTTTTACCTTTAGAAAAGGCTGATTTAGTATTGCCATGATCACATTTTTTTCTGCATTTTCTACATATTTTTTCTACAGGGATTTTTAGGTTCTGTGTGTTTTCAGCAATTTTGTCTTCATGCTCCAATATACGACATATTTACACGTGCAATCCAAATATTCTTTTGTACATCACAGGTCAGTTCAGATCTTGCCGTTCCCCGTTAGTTCTGATTAACCCGGCAGATTTCCTCAGCCCCCACATGCATATAAACTAAAATCATCAGCGAGGGTCTTGTGAAGTGGTTTGAGCTGAAAAGCACAAGAAAGGAAACCGATGGAGGTGATGAAAAGTAAGGGCAGGGAGGACCACTCTCTTTGTTTCTTTTTTTTCCCCTTCTCCTCCAATCTGAAGTCTTTTTTTGGCCTTTTCTTTCTTCTGCTTTTGCATCAAAGAGTTTTACCAGCTTCGGTCTTTTGAACTTGAGAGCAAAACGCGGACTAGTCTTTGAATGTTTGTGTGTTTTTGTGTGTGTGTGTGTGTGTGTGTGAGGCTGACAGAGAGATGGATTGTTCTTTTTTTCTGCTATTTATCTTGGTGTGTTTTGACAGTGAGTTAGTGGAGATTTATGTTGGAAGGGTTTGTGTTTTTGGTGGGTCATGTATGTATTCACTTCCTCCTCACCCCCAGGGCGAACCCCCGTTCCCTCTGTCCGTCCTCATTCCTCTACCTGTAAAAATAAGATTGGGTGGGGCATTTTATTAAAAACAGCTGTGCGAGAGCCAAAGTCTTTAAAGGCGAGTGATTGGTTAAGATTTCTCTCGCTTCACCAAATCTTTCCATTGTGCAGTCGGCCACCACAGTTTGTGTGTGTGTGTGTGTGTGTGTGTGTGTGTGTGTGCGTTGATGAATAGACATCACAAATTATTTAAGATGGCTTGCAGTTTTTCCAGTAAACTACTGCACTATTTAATGTACAGTTCAGTACAGTGGAGCCTCACTTCTGTGGCGTTTTGTTCCAAATGTTTTTTTTTTTTCATTTTACAAATGTATTATATGTTTAGTGGCTAAAATTTTAGCCCAAAATATGTCTCTGATCAGGCTCCCAAAACACTTTATTTCACATGGTTAACTGGAGAAGCATTTATTTATGAATACAGTATATATATGAATTATATTCATATCAGGTTGTGTTCACATGTGCATGTTCATTTTTCTTTCTTATAATGTGAATTTTCGTAACTAAAGCATTTCCGTTTTCCAAAACTTGTTTGTTTGTGTAGCTGCAGCATTCCTTTTTTGTGCGGGGAAACTCTGGCGAATGTAGTGCGAGGAAAGACATTGTTGCAGTGTTTGTCTGTTATTGTCATTTATATAAATGCTCCGTCTTTTGTTATTTACGTCACTTGTCTCACCATTGATAGAACATGTCCTGGCCTTTGGCGTCAAATACAAACTGTAAACAAACTTTCTATGGAAGTACGTGTATGCCACAATTCTAGCATAAAGAGCACAATAAGAGCGTAATGATCTACAAAGAAAATGGAGGAAAAGTTCAATGTACTTATAGTCAATATGTTATGAACATATTATATTGTAATTAGTAGTTATTAGGTCAGTTCAAATGAATTTTGACTTAAGTCCTGGCCCAGTCCAATTGGTTGAGACCAATTAGTTGATATATAAGTTATATAGTGAAATTTGCTACATTTTTATTAGTTATGGATTTAGAAAAAGCTTTTATCCAATGACTGTTTTCACAATCTTTGCTGTAATCATTCCACACTCAACTGAAGCTATAGGAAAGCCTGAAATGTGAACTCCGTTATAAAAGACCCCGAAACCCTTGCAAGAATAAATCTGACGACCATTTTTTTAAAGCCATTTTCCATCCACTCTTCAAAAACCATTAATCTTTAAACCCTATCTTTACATATTACCACATTACACCACACAGTATATTACATTTTGCCATATTTGTATTTATCCTACCACTCTTTAATACTAATAAATGACACTACTCTTACAAATGATATTTCCTGCATGTTAATTTGGAAAGCCTTGTGTTCATTGTTCAGCTTCATTCATTTTTTTTGCATAATTGTATATGGAGCTGTTTGCAGAGGTCCTGTCTTTCATCCTTATGCCACCGATGTCAATGTTTAGTCTATCCTTTCGAAAGGAACTTGGATTGCCATACAGGAAGCCATCCGGTGCCAGACAGGAAGTTATCCATCAGCAGGTCAGAATAGGGAGTGTGATTGGAAAGGGTCAGTAGCTTTATTGTGCTTTTCTTTTACATAAATCTGGTTAGTTATTGTTTTTTGAAGCAATAAAATACAGAGACTAATATAAAATACAGTGGTTTTGTGAATACAACCGCGGCTAAAATTTTTCTGCGTGTACTGTAGAAAGACTTTGTTGGCAGTCGGCGTCTAGTAACAAACTGTCTTTTTTTATAAATTGTGATGTTTTTTTTTTTTTTTATTATTTCCAGCTGAAGGAATGCTGTACTTGATGCGTTTGTTTTCTTTATGGACAACTTTCATCTGTTTTTGTCCGACTTAATAACGTGAATTGTATTTTTACAACCATATCATAAAAAGTCTGAAATTTGCATATGCAAACAAGCCGAAAACAAAGACTCTGGCCTTGGTGTGGGAGTCAATTTGGTTTGCAAATGAATTCCGTTTCTGTGTATGTAAGAGGTTAGAAACAAGAGTTGAACTTGTGAAACAAACCCTAGGGATACAATCTAAAGTTGATGGACAGGCTAAACTCATTCACCTTGCTCACGTGTGGGTGAATGTTTAATTTTAGGGCATCATTTTTCAACAGTGTGTGTTCACGTCAAGCTCTTCACTGACAACACAAACCACATGAGAGCTGAGATAAGCTGCTTCGTGCACTACGTCTTTTAACAACGGTGTGTTCGGCTTGTAATTTTACTGAAGCTTTATATCCTGGAGCAACCCGTGTTGTCTTTCGCCCCCCGGAGCAGATAGGTTTGCCCTCCGACCCCTAATGAGGATATTTGTGTCATGGATCTGTATGATAGATGTGTTTCGTGCAGGCAAGCGAATTTGCTTATGGAATGTGTTTGTGACACCGATACTGTTACGAGGACAGATTGTTCAACAGCTGTCTGCTTTTCGCTTTAGAACGGCGTCTTTAAAACAGCTTTTTCTTAATCTCAGGTTGTTGCGTAATTTTAATTCACATGCAATGTGTGCCAATGAGTGGCTTCTTTTAGACTGATGTACTTAGCATTTTTTCTTTAGACCGAAATGGTATGACAATAAAAAGCAGTTTTAATACACTGAAATGAACAAATTTCAATTCTTGAATTAAATAAATAATTTTATGAAATGGACTGTTGAAGTCCATGAAATGGACATGGAGATGCGATTTCCATTTCGAGCTATATTATATTATAAACTATAACACACACACGTACGTGTATAAATAAACTTTGTCAAGAAATTGTAAAGAAGACAAATGACTTAAAAACAACCAATTATGGATGAATGTGTGTAGTTTTCTTATTTTCACTAATTCACTGATCACCGCTTCAGCAAACTGTTTGTTTAGAAAGTGTGTGAGGTTAAGTGCTGTTTAAATGTTTCTGATAGTACCTGACCTAATCTTTTGCTCCTGCCCTATTTTTCTCTCCTCCCTTTTACTGTCGTATCAGTTTCACAAGCTCTTTTAAACCAACGGCTGCTGTGGCTCCAGATGTGTCAAAAGCACAAGTCCTTTGTGAATGTAAATCAAAATGTAAAAAGTTTTTTTTTTCCCTTAATCCTGACTAAAAAGAGCTGCCGCTACAGGATTATTCAGATTTAACGCAAAGCTGTGGCACTGAAACGCTTCTGAACAATTCGCTGCTCTTCTCTGTTGGCAGGTACCTGAACCACGTCCGCACCGCGTCTCCTCAGGACCAGGCTGGTGGTTACACATCCGGACTGGCCTGTCTCCGAGCTGTCCAGGACGCTTTCAGCGGCCTCTTCCTTTTGTGACAAGACCACACTTCAGCCCGTCAGCCTCGCAAGGAAAAGGCTGGGTCTATTCTTGTAAAGTTATACAATTCAGAATCGGTTCTGGCTTAATAAATATCGTTTTGTTTTAAAATAAATGTAACGATTAATCAAAAACTGGATTTTATTTTCTTACTTTCATATGACTTAAAACTTTTCATTTAATAATAAAAAAAAACAAATTAAAACCATTTTACAGTGATTTATTTCATTCTGTCTGCTGCTCGCATCTCTGTTTCTTAGGACACGGCTCTGCTGAGCGATCTATAAAGAGAGAGAAAAACATTTCCCAGAAATGCATGTCACTGCGACTGGATTGGTGAATTCTCTATTGTACTGTTACTCCACCTCCACTTGCTTAATTCTTAATATTCACAAATTGTTGTTTTAATGCCATTTTACTGGCCAAATCACCAATACGAGCGTCACTTACCTTTGTCTTGAGTGTGCTTGTTGTACAGGACTCCTCTCGGCAGTGTAAAACTCACACACATCATTTCCTTATTAGGTGCCACATTTCTCACCATGTGCACAGAACATCGTCCCTGCAGAGAAGTCCTCAGACTCGCCTCTGCCCGCTCCACCACGTCCCTCTGGGGATCGTCTTCCTTGGAGAAGCCGTAGCAGTGCACCTGAGGCAGGTTGTCCTGACAGGGATTATCTGAATCTGACGCTGGTCCCAGCAGACCCCTGAACGCATCGAGGAAATCCAGAGCCAGAGCTGGGAGATTCATCACCACGTGAATCTTCTGGGAGCCGTTCATCAGGGCGGGCAGACGCTCACGGACTGGTCCCCGGATGAAGTCACGTCCATCCATGTTAAAACACGTTAGGCTGCGATCAACCTTGTTAAGCTTGGTGTTGTGTTGGAGCCAACGGAAGGACTCTGGGTTCAGGTCATTTGCAAACACTTTGCAGGCTTGTCGGGCCGCAGGGATCGCAAATGGACCAACGCCAGCAAAAACGTCCATTACTGTGTCTCCACGCTGAAGGAGAGACACGATGCGCTCGTGCTCGGTGCTCAGTCGAGGGTTCCAGTATACTTGTGAAAAATCAAACTCATATACCACCCTGTTTTCACGAACCTGGGAGAAAGGGACACGGTTATTTTAGACCAGATTTTTAAATATTCATTGTGCTTATTAGGCAGCCTCACCTTTGCCACCATGTTGCTTTCTCCAGCCAAAACCTCCATTTGGAAGTTCCTGTATGTGTTGTCTATTGTGTTGGTTTTGTTTACCACACAGGTCACACCAGGGTTCTTATCCATGATCACCTGACCTGAACAGGAATATAGATCAATGACAGACATGCAAACGTCACTTACTCATAAGTTGCTCACCAATTAGTTTCCTGTAAGGAAGTTGGTGGTCTCTCAGATTCATGTGGGCAATGTGACCCACTCGGCTGAATCCTGACGTCACATCCTGTCCTTCAGGAAGTACAGCCCGTAATATCTCGTCACTCTTCAGATTCTCGTACGTAAGGGTCAAATCATATTTCAGGATCTCCTGTGGCACCCCAAAGTCTTTCAAAGCTTGTGATTCTTCACTCCCAAATGAATCTTCTGATGTTATGCAGTTTGGATCTAGTAGCAACAGTCGGTGTTCACCTTCTTTATTTTCTTCCTCCACAATTCTTTTCATAGCTGGTCTCTGTAAGGCCACTTTCTTCAAGCTTTTCATCACTTTGTTGATGACGCTAGTGGGTATGCGTATGGCGGGTACACTGACTGTCTGACTGAAAACTGACCGGTCAAGTTCTGTCATTCCGCGGACAGCAGTGGGGGGCTTGTACAGCTTGTACAGCTTGTACAGCTCTCCATCATTTGATATCGGATGTTGTTCAGCCATGGATTCCTGATAACACGCAACTGAAGGAAGCCAGTGGAAACGTCTCACAGTCTGGCTCAAGTCCCGAGGAAATTTGGGATGGTCATGTATAATGAATAAAGTTCTGCAAGCTCTAATGAAAAGCAAAATAAAAAAAGGTTACATTTATTCTTAAACGTGTTTCATGTACATGAATGTGGCAAATACATTCAAGAAAATGTTAAACAACGATTCAAGATACACTTAAAAATATTTTTAAAAACATGTTGTAAACATAATAATAATAATCGGACACTTTTTATAATACAGTTCAAACCTTGTATTTGATGTATTTTTCATATAAAAGCCGCTCACCTTCTCCAGACTACAGCCATGCGCGTTCGCCTACGTCACTTTTAGGCGACTCGGATCTGCCCGAGGTGATTGGTTGGTTTGAGTTTGTGACGTATGATTATCAAGCATGTGACCACTCACGTGAAAGACTGTTTACGTTTGTCCGCTGAGAACCGAAAAGGCACAATTCCCGGCTCATTAATTGCCGAGGTGAAGCGCACACCGCTACTCAGTTTGGACAACACGGAGACGATAAACTGTGCACAATGCGTAAAAACGGCCCAAACCTCAGCGTGCAAGCGGAAAGTGAATATGAACCGATCGGAGAAGAAAGCAGACCACTGTTAGCGCCGGTAAGTAGGTTTTATTAGTTTGGTGATTTTTTCCAAATTTACTTCTCATGCATTTAAACTGCAAGTACCCACAAGTTTATAGCGAGGAAGCGGTATGTTATAATTTAGAGGCCGTTATCTATTTATTTTAGGTTTACAACGCACTTGGTTTACACTGGCATTACAACACGGGGACACGGAATGTCACATGACACATGAAACATTTTATTTAATTTTTTGCTTAAAGTTTATTATGAGTTTTTTTAAAGTATGTGTTTTTCTCTGTAAAAAGACGGGGGCGTCTTTTATATGCCAGATAATATATAGATTTAATATAAACTCATTGCAGTGTAACAGTTGCTGCTTGACTGATGAATATTTGCACATATCCACAGGAATCTCGGGTCAGAGGGGCTTCATTCACATCTTCTGCCTTTAATCTGATGAACGCCATCATGGGCAGTGGCATCCTGGGTCTCGCTTACGCCATGGCCAACACTGGAATTGTTGGATTCAGGTAGCTATTCAACTTCAGCTGTTTTGACATGTTGGTGTGTTTTTCTCAATAAATTAAAATTTCAAATCTGTGTGTGTGTTTGCAGTATTTTGTTGCTGGTGGTCTCCAGTTTGGCAGCTTATTCTATTCATCTACTATTAGTACTTTGTGAAAAGACAGGTAATGCCATTCTAATGATACTTATACCAAAAACTTGTACTAAAAACACATTTTTGATTTGACATCTAGACTAATTGTTTGAAACTGCAGATTATTTCTGTATTTTATGGTGGATGTAAACATATTTATTTAAAATAATTTTACTCAAGTTAATAAACAGACAAGGTTGCAAGCAAATTCAAGATGTGTGTTTGTGTTTGCATCAGGAATCACATCATATGAAGCTCTTGGAGAGAGAGCGTTCAACAGACCAGGCAAAGTCAGTCACTTTAATTCATCAGTTTAATTCTTTGTGTGAGCCGTTGTTGTGGTTTTCCTGTAATATATTTTTTAAATGTTTTGAACAGATTTTGGTTGCGTGTACAATTGTGATACAGAACATTGGAGGTGAGCATTCAAATAATATTGATGATTCTATATTGAACATGATTTCTACACAAGAAAATGTTTTTTTTTTTTTGGGTTTGCAACGTATTTTGCTTCTTTGTGTGTGTGTGTGTGTGTGTGTGTGAGAGAGAGAGAGAGAGAGAGAGAGAGAGAGAGAGAGAGAGAGAGAGAGAGAGAGAGTCAGTGTTTTGTATACATTGTTGGCACTGATTATTACATTTAAACAATTTAGACATTATAGAAGACTGAAGTTCTTAAAAGCTTTAATGAAAAGCAAGAATATTAGATGTTTTTTTTTCTCTTTCCACAATAAGATGTTTAAACCGTAAGTGTGACCGTGTTGTGCTTTCTGATCAGTAATCAGAATGTGCTTTTTATCCATTATGCAAAACCATTGTGTTTGTGTTACCGTTTATTTACCGTTGATACCTTTTGGCAGTTAGCATGTTGTTGTCCATTCCAACTTTGGTGACCTCAGTTCTGTGCTGGGTTTATTTATTATCGGCTTTGTCCTAATTCCTTGTGCAATTTCAGTGTGAACTACGTTTGTGATTGACAATTTACAATGTGTTTGATTTTATAGTATATAATAAGCATTTCTGTTCTTTCCCCAGCCATGGCCACTTACATGTTCATCCTGAAGTCTGAAATGCCTGCGGCCATTACTGGGTTCATGAACACGGAAGCTTCTGGGTGAGTATTTGCAGGCCTCACGAAACATTACACTGATTAAATCAAAAGATTAGATTGGATGCAAAAATTAATTAGAATGACCTAATCAGACTCTAGGAGTGATCTTAAAACTTGATTGGTCAGTCAAATCAGTCTTGTTGCGTTCCGCATGTGAATAGTCTCTGCATTGATTTAAATAAAAGCTGTTAATTAACTAGTTAGTAGAGAAGATTTAGACTTACATTCAATGTTCTGATAAATTAGGCTCAACAGACATCTGTTTTATTCAGTGGATTATTAAAGTTATATAAGGGTCTTCATCTCGCTTTGCTTACAAGAGATTAGCTGTCATTATTTTATTAGCCGCTGTGGTTTGACTGCCCCGTCCACACACAGATGTTTTGCATTACACTTGCACAAATCTCACACACACTTCTGCTCAATGAGAGTCAGGCCTGCGATAAGACCCACACACACACACACACACACACACACACACACACACACACAGGGAGAAAATTCCCTCTCTGTCTCATCAGGAATCAGGACTAGGAAAATTCACAACACTGCCGTGGAATAAATGCTTAGACCAACTAGTAATTTACTGAAAAACAAACATTTTTCTTTCGGTGGAGTAATTTATCTTCATTCATGTGGACCAGTGAGATTGTCTAGTGCAGAACCTTCTTGTTTCTGAGAGAAAACCACAGGAAACATTTCACACAGACTCTGCCTTCATTGTTCCACATGACGTTTGATTTAAATTTGACTTATGTTTACATTTGTCTTTTTTGGTTTAAAAATTAAGTATTGTTTGTTACAAATATTTTCCACTTTTTAATATATACCACTTTCATCATATGACACACACACACACACACACACACACGCACGCACACACACACACACACACACACACACAATATGATGCTAAATATAATGCTAGAATGCTAACTACTTTGGGTTTTTTTTTTTTCAATACAGGGAATGGTTTGAGGACGGTGTCACACTATTAATTTTAATCACCGTATTACTGGTTTTGCCTTTGTCTCTATTGCCAAAAATTGGTGAGTATTTCAATATTTAGCATGAATAACTTTATTTACTGAATCACTGTTGGTCTGTAACGTGTAATAATTGTAAACATTTTGTATTTTCAAAGGGTTCTTGGGATACACTAGCAGCATTGCCTTTGTCTTTATGCTGTTTTTTACCGTAGTGGTGAGTTTTCTCTCATTCTCTTCTCGTTTCCACTCTCTTTTTCCTTTTATTTCTGTCTCTTGCTCTCATTCCCCCTCATCTTCACATTCTCTCATATTAGTGAACATTTTTTTTTGCAGGTGGTGATGAAAAAATGGGCTATTCCCTGCCCACTGCCAGTTAATTCAACAGTGGACCTGGTAAAGACCACACACACCACATTCAACTTGAGGTCTTGCCTAAACATCCAGTATTCATATAAAAACACCACACAGAACAATAGACTACTGTACAGCTCATTCAAAACCTCTACTACTTGCTTTAACATACAGAAATACAGGATAGTTCAATGGCATTTGTTTCTACATTGGGGCAGACATTTTTCTACAATACTCTACTGTGCTCTGTGAAACTTTGTCTTAATTAAGGAAAGAACCTTTTAACCCTTTTGAACCACAGGTCAAGTTAATGTCAGCTAATGTTCTCATCAAATTGGCATTTTTTTTTCATGCGTCCCTAGACCCTAAACAGCTCAGAGTGCACCCCACAGATGTTTGTCATCTCCAGTAAGGTGAGTGTGCGCATTACTGGGAAAGCAGAGCTATGTTTTGCTTTAAAGACCTTCCTCGCAGGACCATTACAAAGCTAAATATTAGTTGTAATTTTATAGTATGTCCAAACTCTCATCAGGAGGGTGAGAAATGACCGTTCATTTGAATTTCAGAGCGCTTACGCTGTACCCACAATGGCCTTCTCCTTCCTGTGCCATACAGCGGTTTTACCCATTTACTGCGAGTTGCAAAGGTCGGTTCGGTCATCGCTGCCGTTTCTGCACTGCGGACTCGAATTATATGTTGTTGATTGCTCTAATACATGTGTTATTGTGGCTTTCAGACCCACAAAGCAGAGAATGCAGAATGTAACAAACGTCAGCATCTTTTTGAGTTTTGTGGTGTACCTCATATCTGCGCTTTTTGGCTACCTCACGTTCTTGAGTAAGTAAACATGCCAAATCTGAATTGGATTCTGGATGGTTACCTCCTTGTTGCTTAATATCTGTATTTTGGACCTATTTTACAACAGCCAAAGTGGATTCCGAGCTGTTGCTGGGATACGATATGTATCTGCCACATGATGTGCTGGTGATGTCGGTTCGGTTGGCAATCCTGTGTGCCGTTTTGTTAACCGTTCCCCTCATTCACTTTCCGGTAAGTTACGCAAACGTTATCACTTTTTCCTGATTTTCAAACCTCAAAAACTTGAGGGTGCTGAAATGCGCAAATTAAAAAAATGCACGTAAATTTAAGCAACCTTTTATCCACATTTCAAGTCAGGAGCAATCACAAACGAATGGAAATATGTCGTCTTTGTGTAGTGGTGCACTTCTTCGTTGTCCTCTTTTCTTTCTTTAAATAATGGTTCCGGAGGCAGTCATGCGTATATGCTTTTATTGGTTGAATAATAGATTCTTAGCACCCCCTACTGGCCAGAATTTTTGGTTTCTGAAGTCAGAGCACCAAAAAGTAAAGAGCAGCTTGTGTTCGCTTATTAATGACATTTTTATTTGTGCCTGAAAAATGTATGTATAAGTATGAGTATTGTATTTATATTTATACATTTCATATGTGTGTGTATGTATATATGTATATATATATATATATATATATATATATATATATATATATATATATATATATTCAGTAAGTAGCTCTGTAATTTTTAACAAACATGCCTTTGTTTGCTTTTTAAATTCCTTTTAGACCCGCAAATCTATCTTGATTCTCTGCAGACGAGAGAGAGTGTTTTCCTGGTTCTCTCATTCCATTTCCTGTTTTTTCATCCTTTCTATCGTGCTACTGCTTGCCATTTTTGTCCCGGACATTAGGAATGTTTTTGGTGTGGTTGGTGAGTGTCACGCCTTTGATTCTATGAAATTGACCACAGCTTTGCAGTTAAACTGACATGCTTCTATACGTGTTTCCAGGTTCTACAACCTCCACGTGTTTGCTGTTCGTATATCCTGGGATGTTTTTTTTGAGGATACGGTCTGAGCCAATCACATCTTTTGATTCATTAGGGGTAATTTGATTCCTCAATTTTTCTTTAATCATTTTTGTGTTAGATGATAAATGTTCTCCCTCTGTTTTTTTTGGCAGGCGATTTTTCTGCTGGTGGTTGGTCTGATTGTCGGTGTTCTGAGTTTGTGTGTCATCATCGTCTCCTGGGTTCAAGGTTCTTGATCAATTTCATGAGCTGTCAGCTCTACATCTCTTGATTTGAATAGGAACCTGGTTTTAATAGCCACAAGTAACACTCTTTATTGGACACAATGCTGCTTCTAGAACACCAAAAGGGAATCTCTTTGAGAGTCGTCAGGTCTCACTTGTCCCGTTGTGACATCACTTGAACACATTCACTTTCACAGTTTGATTTTTTTTTTTAATCACGTTTGACAGACATTTCTGCTGCTTAATTGGTTGAGGAGCCAAATTGTGGAAACAGCCAATAATTGTGAGTTGTACTTGTGTTTTGAATTGAATCGAATGCTTTTGTGACCAAAAGTGCCTTTTTTCAAAAATGTGATTTTAAAAATGAAAGTGTGAAAATCATTTATGATTACAAAATAAATCTTTATACTGTTTATATTTTAAATACAACCAAAACTAAATAAATATTGCACATTTGAAGATTAATATTTTTTTACTTAGCTATTGTTTTTTTTTTTTAATGGGAGATCAATGTTTATTGCAAGCTGAAATAAAGGGATGTTGCAATAAATTTATTTTCTTCTCATCTTGTGTCTTCTGGAATTTATTCAAAGCTTTTTTGGACTAAAGATAAGGAGAGCGGGCACTGCTGAGTGATTTTAGCAGTTTGACTGTGAAAAGACAGAGTGGTTGTTCTTCATTGATTTGGACAGAGGGTTCTCTGTGTCAGATAATGGAAAACAAATGCTCCGCGTCTGAGTGTGTGCGTATTTTTGTGTGTGTAGTCTTTGGCCTTTGCTCTCTCCTGCTGTTTCTAATATGCTGCATTAGCTGGAGAGACCGCCCAAAGTAAAGCGGTTTGTAACGCACACTCTTGTGTTGGTAATGAAATATGCTGGTTGTATTGTTTCTTCAGCAGTGTTGTTAAAACCTCCATTGTTCTTCTCTTGGACTGATCTCAACATCCCGACTGTCTTCATTAATGCTTTTGACAAGGAATCAAAAAGCAAGATTGCGAAAACCACACCACAAATTAAAATAGTCAAATAATAGAAACCATTACAAGTGAATGTTTTGTAACAGTTGGTTTTCTTTGTCATGCGTCATAGAGCATTTTTTCTGTAATGCTGCTTTTTTTGTCCTTATTTAATCTTTGACTTCTTTTTATTTTTGTATAAAAGTGGACTTGTAGTAGAAAAACAAAACTAGAACAGTTCTCTATTCATGGAGAGAAGGAAGTATTTGCAGCATTTTATTCCATGTATCAGCATATAAATGGAATGATTCCCCTCTTTTCTGTTTGATTTCAGACTTATGCTTATTGTTTCATCCTCAGGCCGCAATCCCAAAATCATACAGCAGCGAGAACATCTGCAGACTGTTAACTGCTGCCTACAGAATCAGATTTTGCTCTGTCCATCTGATTCCTTTTCACGATGATTGGCCCTTTCATGCTGACATCTGCTTTCTTCTCTTGACTTCTCTTCCTGCGTATCTGTTCTTCTTCCTGCAGAATTGATTTTTATGCTCTATCAAAAAGCGTGCTTATTCTGTCAAAGAGTTTCCTTAAATCAGTTGGAAGACTTTGTTAAGAAGAAAAAAAAACTAAACCGTTTCATAGACTTTTGTTATATATTAAAACAATGCAGTCTTTTATCACTACAGTACATTTCTTGTTTGTTTTCCTAGAGTTTCGATCTTTGTCTTGCTCTTTTTGCCCTCCAGAACCTCTAATTCGGCTCTGACGCCTGGTCTGTGCCGAGACCACATCACATCTGGAGTTGATTTTACCCAAACACACTCACACAAATCCCCGTCACACACATTCTCCTCCGCTGTTCTGTCCTTTTTGCTGTTTCTCGCTGTCACTCTTTTTTAACTTGACTCACTAAACAATCACTCCATCACTCACCCTTTCCATGTCTGGATTTTGTTTTTCTTCTTTTATACCCTCTCCGTTGCAGCTGTTCCCATTCCCAAACACTGAGTAATGACACCAGACAGAGTAAGCGAGCACAACTTTTTCACACTCTGGCCTTTCACCTATAAATACCTCACACACATCCAGACCACTCACCCAACTTGACATAGCAACAGTCCAATCAGTGCTGCACGACAGTTTGTGTTTTAATGGGAAGATTAGAAAAAGCTTTTTATCTTCATGTGAGCCTTTATTCTGAGAGAGAGAGAGAGAGAGAGAGAAGGAAAGAGAGAAAAAAGGAGAGAGAGATGGATCAAGACTGCCCCCTGCTGGTTCTTAATAGTGCTAGAGACTAGAGGAGAAACACATTGGTGCGGATCAGTTGGTGATCTACCTCTTCATCAACACAATTCTATAAGCCCTTGGTCTTCCTCGTCTTGCATTCACATCGCTGGCACCAGGTGGGGGTGTTTCCAGCCTCACTTTTGAATTAACACCAGCTGCGAAAGAGATAAAGGCATGTCAAAGGTCACTTAAGTCGCTAGTAAAGCCTTTCATCCCCTTATTTTATAGACCTGGAAAAGCTCAATCAGAGGCCACACACACACACACACACTCACGCACATACAATGTAATCATATGTATATGTAATATGCGGAAATGCATTAATGTTGTGTCCAATCATTATGTATTCACATTGGAAACCTAACTTTAAAAATATTCTCACAGAATTTTCAGGGTGCTGAAGAATCGTTGACAATGATAATTCTTTGACATTAACTGATGTTTTATATTATGGAAAACCATTTAATATGGACGTTACGGTTACAAAGTAATTTAAACGCTTTATAATAAATATTGTACACGGTGATTTGATTGCTTTATAAAACTTACTAAAACACATACACGTTTTCGCATTCTAATTTATAAACAAGTTTAACAACGTATGCAACAACAATAATTTAACAACAAGTATTTTTTTACAAGTAAGTAACATGCTTTGTGAAAAAAAATTGTCTAGAACCACGTCTATTTATGCGCCGATAGTCTCGCGCGGTTTGAGTGCAACGTTTTTGTGGTCACATTTTCCGCAAGGTGGCGACATTTCCACACAACAGAAACAAAGGTGTTTCCATCTTTTCTCGCAGGTAGTATAATTGCTAAAACCAAGTTGCGTTATTCGCTTCCCAAATGCCAGGTTCACATTTGAGCCAATTTATCGTGAACTTTTTTCACGTTAGTCGGTTAGTTGTGCGGGCACGAGAATTAATACGTGTGGTTTGGAACGACACATAGATGACACTAAGAGTTATGTCTACAAATAGACGCATTCTATAAGAACCAGAGAAGACTTCAATGCTAATAACGAAGCCCCCGCGGGAGACGTAATCAAGCGTAAACTTCACTTCCCCGTTCTGCGTGCTCGCGCTTGTTCTTCCGCAAAGCAGGTGTTTCAAACAGCGTCTCAAAGCCCGTTCGTCTCTTCTTTGTGTCTCTGCTGTGCGTGGATGAGTTTAAGGGACGCGATGTTTAGCTCGCAGGTCAGTTAAACTAGTTTGCATTGGCGTCGGCGACCACGATGAAGTTTAACGGGTATTTAAAACTGCGGATTGGTGAAGCGGTGGATCTTAAACCCACGACCACCTCCATGCGCCATGCTGTGATGTTCAGTAAAGCCAACCAGACCATGGACCCTTACATCGTGATAAAAGTGGACGAGTATAAGATCGGACAGACCCACACAAAGCAGAAAACCAACATGCCCACTTACAACGAGGAGTTCGGCGTCAACGTCAACAGCGGCAAACAAATAGAGCTGGCGGTCTTTCACGACGCGCCGATCGGGTACGACGACTTCGTGGCGAACTGCACCATGCAGTTTGAAGATCTGATGACAACTTCTAACAGCGAGGAGACGTTTGAAGGATGGGTGAGAAGCATGCTGTCAAATCGCTTTTCTCGTTCGCCAACAAAGTGATGAAAATGTACTGCTCTTCGATGATGATGATGATGATGATGATGATGATGGAGGGATGGATGAATCCGGAATTTTTGGGATAGGGAGGTTTAGCGAAGTTGTGGATTTTAATATATCATGTACTTTTATTTTGTAAGAAAAGAAAAAGACACCGTTATACAAAGACCATATCAAAACTGTGCTCTACATTTAAAACACACACACACACACACACACACACACACACACACACACACACACACACACACACTTTAATTTATATTAAACATTGTTTCAATATTTGGGAAAATCAATGGATGCTCAAAGTCATTGTGGTGCACTGTATTTTACGGCAGGAAAATGTTTTGATAGTAAATTAGAAATGGCATGACTGTATTTAGAAAAATATGAGTCAAATTTAGTTGTAATTATTGTCTTCATAACACGTTGAATAAACGTATGCGACAAAACAGAAATTGTACGTGACCAGCAGAAAGTGCAGGCTAAAACTGTCATTTTTACCATAAGGTGTGTGACTTTCACACTCACACCCACACGTCCGTCCGTTCAGCGCTGCTCGCTGATGCAGATTCAGGCCTTGCAGCTTCACGCAACTGCAGTTCACATTCACAGCTAGTGGTCACTGCAGGAAACCAGCCAAACTATTTGGACTAGAGTTTGAGTTGTGAGGTTGCTGGCTGCTTGTTCTCTGCCCTGCCTACTATGGACTGAGTGTTTTGTACAAATTAGGTTTTTGACTCATATTGCAGCAGGACAAAAGACTCTTTTGCATTTAAAGAATAAGAGAATGTTCATGCCCAAAGTTTTTTTTAACTGTTTGAGCCACTTACTTGTACAGTCCTGTTTAGTTAGCCATGTTGGTTATATTATGGTGGTATTTTTTAGTTATTTCTAAAAAAAAAAAAGCTATTAAAATATTAACTTAATGATTTATTACATTCATTAATTGGTAAATGCATCGTAGTTAGTATGTTCAGTATTTTTTTTTTATTCCACAAAACCTATGCATTTATTTAACATGCTCGTGTAGCGTTGACCAAAGCGTTGACATTTTTATCTGTGGTTGAAATAGACATTACATTCCAGAAAAATGCAGAATTGTTAGGTGCAGGTCACACCATCCCATTCTGGTTCTGTGCCGAGTTTCACTCCTCTGTTAGTGTGTGTGTGTGTGTGTGTGTGTGTGTGTGTGTGTGTGTGTGTGTGTGTGTGTGTTGATGTGAGTGGCCTTGGGCTTTTTTGGGAAGATGCCTACAAATCAAGCTCTCTGAGACTGTACGTGCTGAGCTGGAGTTTTTCATAAAGGGAACTGCATAGGGAGTCTACAGCGTTTTTCTTTTTTGGTTAGTGAAACTAGTTTTGCTGCTTTAAACGCACTTTGAACTTGTACAAAAACATGTGTAGCAGTGTTGTGCTGTACATACTGTTGAACTAATTTTAAAGTCCCTGAATTAAAGTGCAAATAGAAAGTGTGAATGGGGCCTGATAATCTTTTAAGAATAGTATTAGTATTGAACGTATTCTGAGTAGCAGTGGTTCTTAAATTAAGTCTAGCAAATAGAATCATTTAGACTACATTTTACTGTTTTTGTTTGAACAATCAGCAGTGAAAAATTATCTTTATCAAAAAAGAGTGAGTAACACACTGCACTGTTTTTTTTTTCCCTTCAGCTGAATGTCCGCGCCGCCTCCTTCTTATAAATCAACCCACTAAAGCCACCAAATTTGAAAGTGCTGTATATGAGCTTAGTTCTTATCGTCTCATTGCTCTTTAAGTGATGTCTGATTTAATATGGTGTTACTGTAATTGTCTTGTTAGCATATTTATATACGTATATCATATGATATGAAGCCCGCAAAAGTCATTTTCACATGATAACATAATCTTAGCATATCATTAAACATCTCAAAATTTAATATATCTAAACCTTGCAGCGTTCATTTGCAACAATACATTTTCAGATTTCACCGGAATATTTAGCAAACAAACACAAAGCTTTTATTGAAGAGCTCTCTCTCAAACGATGACTGTCATTGCTGCTATTGGTCAAAACAGAGACACATGAGCGTGTGGTTTGGTTGAGTATCTCCTGTGGGTCTGCGCACACCTACGAACACTATTTAGAAAAGGCTGCGTTCACCATAGGCTCAGAAAGGCCACCCTTTAGCCCCCATTCAGTCTTTCCATAATTTGTTTCTTGTTTTCTTTTATTTCTTCTTCTTTTTTCCTATAGTGAACTGAAGTTGAACAGTAAAATTTCACTTCTGTCTTTGTCGGTTGTGTTTAGAGATACAAGACCAGAAGTTTCGTTTTCCACTGACTTCAGTGAAACGAAAGATGGAACGGCAAATATATTATATACATTGTTGATTTAAAGGAACTTAATATAATGTAAAAATAATTTAAAATGCATATCTTGTATAGTTAGTTACGACATATCACACATGATATTGTATACTAATAGTTATTGTAACAATTTATTTCATTCTTCTGAAGTGAAAGGGATTGAATAATTAACAAATTAACTGTATTTAGTATTTTTTTTTTATATAGAAAGTACAATTTGTTTTATACTACAACTTTTAGTGCAACTGCGGGAAAAAGATAGACTACCTAATCATCCAATTGAAAACTGTTGGAAAAAAATGTTTGTGACTTTTACTATAAGAACTATAATTTGTTTAGAAATAGTCAGTCAGTCATCTTCTACCGCTTCATCCTTTACAGGGTCGCGGGGAGCTGGCGCCTATCTCAGCGTCTTAGGGCCGGATTGTTTAGAAATACTTAAAGCCTAAAGATCCGTTTTTATTTTTTGTTAAGGACAAGCCATGTAATTGAAAAAGCTCTTTATAAATGAACTGTTGAAAGTGGTAACAACTACCAGTATACAGCATGTTCACAAAAATGTAGCACTTTTAGAAACTCAGTACATTTGCACGTAACATAACTCTGAAAGATGGATAATTTTTAGTGTAAAATATTATCTTTGCTAAAGAATATATGTGCTCAATCTTAATCTCTTCTGTAATGCTAAAATGTCTCGGACTCCTTATTAGCATCACTACTTATTGTTAAAACTAATAAATCACAAGAGTGGCGCGGTTCAAATTGTGCATTTATCGTTTTTATTAGGTTAAATATCTTTGTAAAATACTGCACATTTTCTGGATGTAAACGGAAAATGGCCGTAAACTTATTTAAAAATATATTTGTGCACATGTTGCAGCGTAACAGGTATTGTGCGCTTTCACTCTGCTGATCTATCATTGTATTGCAGGTTGATCTTGAACCCGAGGGGAAGGTTTACATCTTGGTTACACTCACAGGGTCATTTGTTGAAGGCAAGTTTTTCCATTAATAGTCTTTGAGCAAGCGAGTGTCAAACTTTACATCTCTGCTGTGACGTGGCTCGGAAACAGAAAGCTTCCTTTAAAAGAGCAGCGGTTAACACTACAGAGAGCGAGCCAGCAATTATAATAACAATAAACCAAGCTGTCATTTTTTTTTTTGGAATTTAATTTCATTTTGTGGAATTACAGAAACTGTATATATTAATGAGCGAGTTATTGAAATGACAAGTAAACAAAACTCTACTGTGTTTAGATGAGGCTTCAGGAAACACGCGTCAATATAAGGAGTTTACACGTAAACGGCAGCAGGCTCTTCGAAGAAAGATCCACCAAGTTAATGGCCACAAGTTCATGTCCACTTTCCTAAAGCAGCCCACATTCTGTTTCCACTGCAAAGAGTTTATATGGTATGTACAGTAGAAACTTGTACTGTCATTTTCACTCTCAGCTTCTTGGATGTACGTATATCATGATACAGTTTATTGTAGTGCATTGTTTCTTTCATTTTGATTTCTTTTTTATTGTCTGTTGTACGCTACCAAATATGTAAAAAATATATGTGTTTCTTTAAAATGTGTTTGTTTGTTTCTTTAAATTTGTTTCTTTAAATTAGTGTTACAGTACAGGTAAGATGCTGAGTAAACATGTTGTTGATATTTTGAACTGAAAAAATGACATATAGTAATAACACTGAAATGTAATGGAGTAAGTGATTAATGTAGGTCCAGTAATTAGCTTTTGTGCTTCAGGGGTGTTTTTGGGAAGCAGGGCTACCAGTGCCAGGGTGAGTAGACGCTGCCTTTAATCAACGTCTGGGTCTCGCTGAACTGTGATTTGAATTTTGATCATTTGTTTCTCAGTCTGCACATGCGTGGTGCACAAGCGCTGCCATCAGTTTGTAGTCACGGTCTGTCCTCGGATGAAGAAACCTGCTGTGGAGCAGGTAAACCAGTACAGTACTCCTTTTCACATTACTGCGTCACTTTTGGAATGCCACAGAAGACTGACACCAGTGAGCCGGGTTCTCCACAGGGTTTTCAGAGAGATTTTTTTTTTTACCTGGCCACTGTTCCATATGTTGCTTGCCCACTGGTCATAGCCATAATCTTAAACACCCACCAACAGTTGAATGCAACCACCTTTTTTTTTTACATTTTCACTCAAACAGTTGTAAATGTGGAAAGCGCTTTACAAATGCACTGAACTTGAACTTGAACTGCCACTTTAGTTTAGTATTATATGGCGGTGTAAATCAAGGTGGAAGTTCGAAGCCCGATATAGGCCTTTGTGTGTGGAGTTTTGCGTGTTTTGCCCTTGCTTGCCTAGGTTTCCTTTGGGTCTCTCAAATCTCTGTTAATTGAATTGGCGATGGAAAATTGACCATAGGTGTGATTGTGTGAGTGTGTGTGTGTCTGTCCCACTCTGTAAATGGTTGGTCACCAATCCAGACCTCCATCAGTTGTGCTCCTCCATTCACCTCCATCATTTCCTGATGGAGTAGCCGGTGAAAATGAATGGATGACTGGCTTGTATTTATTTTTTCATATTTCCAGAAATTGTCATTATACAGTCATTAGTTCCATCTGGTGGTCATGGAGAGAACAGCACATTGATATTTATTTTGTGTTTGTTTATTTCAGACAACAAACCAGGGGTTCAGTATTAATATTCCTCATAAGTTCAACATTCACAACTATAAAATTCCTACGTTCTGTGACCACTGTGGCTCTTTGCTGTGGGGACTCGTACGCCAAGGATTGCACTGCAAAAGTAATCCCTATTTTTTCCGACCTTATGATCAGAAATCCATCCGCCATATTATACTTTACATACTATACTTATACTCATCATTCATTCTGCCTTTCTGTAGTTTGTAAGATGAATGTTCATATCCGCTGCAAAGGAAATGTGGCTCCAAACTGTGGAGTCAACAACGTGGAGCTAGCCAATAAACTGGCTGAGATGGGGATTCAACCAGGAGGGATGACCAAACGTAACTCAATGGTAAATGATGTAAAATAATATGCATCTAGGAAACCTTTAAGAGAGAATAAAGTTTCATACATACAGAGTAAACCAAATATCGGATTTTTCTTGCTTTCTAGTCTATTGCAGGTATGGATTTCAAGTCCCAAATGAGTTTGAGAGGAGATCGAGGAAGGTCTAGTAAAGAGGCACGCCGGACGTTCTGCCTCTCAAACTTCACTCTTCTTCAGGTTTTAGGGAAAGGAAGTTTTGGCAAGGTTTGTTCACATCAACAGACAAAACTCATTTGCATCCAAATGTGACTCCAGATTAAGTTGCATATCATTCAAAGCAGCCCACTGCTCCGGGTTTGTGTGTGTATACTTTCACTGCAGAATTTTTTTACGCTCTTATTTTTAAACCATTTGTGACGATGGGTCTGTTTCCAACTATATTCTGCTTTGAACAGACGAGAGCGATAAGTGATGTTTTTGCCTGTGATTTTCTAGGTGATGCTGGTCCGGTTAAATTGTTCGGAGCAGGTGTTCGCAGTGAAAGTCTTGAAGAAAGACATCATCCTCCAGGACGATGATGTAGAATGCACTATGACCGAAAAAAGAGTCTTGTCCCTCGCTTCATCTCATCCTTACCTCACTCGGCTCTACTGCTGTTTCCAGAGTCCGGTGAGATGCTCTTACTTGTCTTGGAAGAAGAAAAATGTTGACACAGATTTTTTAATATTTAGCTTTTTATGTGATTATTTGGCATTAAATATTTATAAATGTAAATAATATGTATAAGTATATTGTGTATGAGTAGTATATATTATAATATTATATATTATATATATATATATATATATATATATATATATATATATCGTCGTCGTCGGCACCCTTCCGTCTTGAAAGACGATGGTGCGGCTCCTTGTGAATCTACTTGCACCGCCGAGAATGGCTGTGCAGTCCGATACTTTTTTATTTCTCATAAACAATATGATATTTTTGAATTCGCATTATAAACTGTTATTATTATACAAGGAATTCTTAGTAGACGTTTTCTGTAATTTTCTGTAAGTTTTTAGAAAATGATAAATAGTTTGTTTGGGTATTTTTTGTAAGGTTTTTTTTTTTTTTTTTTTATAAAATAAACGGTTCGTTGGGGTATTTCTTTGTTCTCTTTTTAATAATGGCCGGTAGGGGGCAGTAGAGACATTAGCGCATCATGAGATTTGTGGAAATGCCGTGGCGTGGCTGAATTTCCCATTTTTATGCGGCTTAACCTTTGACTGTATTATTCGAGAAGCCAGAGTTCAGCAATAATCTCCTTACATCTGCGCTTGAAGATTGTTGCGTAACTAAAGTCAAAAGGCAAATACTCACGATCAAAATACTTTTGAAATCTGTAATATATCAGGAGACTTAACATGCGTTTCAAATAATGATTTAGTTTTAAATAAAAATGATAAAATAATATTTTGTGGCTTAATTTACAATAAACACACGAGCACGCACACACACGCACACACACTCACAGTCACAGACACAGATTGCAAAAAGATTTAAAGAATTCACATCTAGTCTCGCAAAGCAGTTTTGACAGAATGATCTCTCAGGATTTATTCTGCAGCAACATGAACATGTATTTGTAGGAACATCCTCAAGGTCTCCGTGCCGTGTGCAGCGCATGTGCGGCGTGTGTGTGTGTGTGTGTGGGTTTATAATGAGAAAAAGAATTTATGAACCGGTTTGTCTCTGGTCTTTCACAGGCCTGTGACACGCACACTCAATCTCTCAAACCGTCTGCACGTGAGCTACATATAAACCACACTGGTGAAGCTCAGGGGCCAGGTTACGTCAGATACCATCGGCGTGTGGCTGTAGAAATCGATGACCTCGTAGAGCCTGCAGTGTGGGGGAGCGTTGCAATGGATGTGTGTGTCACTGTGTGTTAATGTGATGAGTTTGGTCATCAATGGATGCGCCTTGATTTCGCCTGGGCTTACTGTGCTGTTTGCCCCACTGAATGGCCAGCACTAAACACAAACGTAAATGCTGCCCTGAGCAAGGACTCTGAATTTTGGATGCTAAAAATAATTATTGAAACTAAAAAATTATGCTATTTTCAAATTAGCTCTCAGCTTTATTTGGCCGCTTTTATTTCGTCTGAGCTGGATTTTAGGCAGACAACAGCAACAACATTCAATTTGACTAAAAATGATTTTTCAGAGATTTAAAACAAATGTGTGTGTGTGTGTGTGTGTGTGTGTGTGTGTGTGTGTGTGTGTGTGTGTGTGTGTGTGTGTGTGTGTGTGTAGATTTAAGTCTGCGTGCAACTTGTAAGTCTCTGTCCCAAATGTTCCCTAAATTGAATCGATAATATATTTTATTTTTATTTTATTATATAATAAATAAAATTATATTATATAATTATATTATATATATATAATTATATTATATAAAATTATTATATAATAAAATAACAAACAATATAATAAAATAATGTTGAATAACACAAAATAGTAATATAATGAGATGCATATATTATGGCCAACTTTCCAACTGTTTTAATTAAAAATTGATTTACTGGATTTAAGTGAGTTTGTGTTAGTTTGTGTGTGTGTGTGAGGATATGTAGATTTATGCCTTTGTGTAAATTGTATGTTTTTATTCCCATATTTGCCCTTAATTTATAAATGTTTAAAAAAAGCATAAAAAATCATGAAATGAAATGAAGTATAGAATAATTATAATATTAAATATTTTAATTATATGATAAAATAAAAAGTATAATATAATTAAATATATTCTGGTCAGCCCCAATGTGTTATAATGAAATGCAAAAATATACAATTATTTAAAAAAACTATAATTTTATAATTAAATTATATGTATATATTATGGCCAAACCCCTACGTTTTTCTCTCTAATACATTTTAAATACAGTCATTTGTTGTTTTTTTGAACTCGCGCTTCATAGTAAAAAATTATATAGGCACTATAAAAGCCAATAAATAACACCACTGTGCAGATCTGTGGCTCCGCCTATCATTCATGACACTGATCATTCATGTCACTGTCAGTCTCCCCTGACGTGAATTACAGTGAAACAAACCTGTCAGTTTTCTCTCCTCTCTCCGAGTTTTGCGTCAATGGATGTTAAGTGCTCCATTTTTAAAATGATCTATTTTTATTTTTGTTCTTGTTTATTATTTCCACTGCGTTTTATGGCTTTACAAGAAGAAGGATGGCGTAATGTGCTAGAATGGCAGTCACGACCAGACCTTCATGCATCTACATTGCTTTGTGTTTCAGTCACACGCAGAATAGTTCTCAGCCTCGGTCCAGGTCATCATCACCGAAATTATGAGGTTGTTTATGACAGAAAAAGCAGCTGTGAATATGAAAAGCACATCAGCGCAGATTCGGTCCAAACGAGTTTCTGCTCCATATAATGCTTCTCACTAGATCTTTCTGAAGGTCTTACGAGGAGGTCTAAAAATTGACTATTTCAGGTTGTATTATGCATGTGTGTATTGTAAAAAAAAAAAAAACAAAAAGGGAAATGCATGTACATTTTCATTCTAAAAAAAAAAACAAGTTCTATGGGTTTTTCAGAAATGATATGCAATGCGTTAGATTTAGGTTTGACGCTTTAAAATTTTGACCGCTTTCAAAAATCTCTAATCTTGTGCTTTCTGCTGAAATCTTTCTACCAGCTTTCTGAACACTCGACTGGTGTTTCTGAATCTACTTCATCTTCTTCTCTCTCTTTCGCCATTAAAACGTGACAACTATGACACTGCGAGGCAACAAATAATGATCTGTAAGACCCCGTGTTGTGACGGATAGGATGAGTTTATTGCTGTCCTGTGGTTGTAATCTATATTCTGCTGCTCACTTTCACAGGAGCGACTGTTTTTTGTAATGGAGTTTGTCAATGGAGGAGATCTGATGTTTCACATTCAGAAATCCCGAAAGTTTGAGGAAAACAGAGCCAGGTTCTACACAGCAGAAATTACATCTGCCCTCATTTTCCTTCACAGCAAAGGCATCATTTACAGGTTATTCATCATCGTCTGAATATTAATTGTTGTGTTTTTCGTTTTACATAACTGCATCTTTACAATTCCATTGTGTAAGTTGTCTCTTGTGTCCTCAGTGGTTCATTAACACCATTAGACTAGCTCAGCATTTCCATTGTTTCTGGACCTTTAAACCTCCGTATCTGCCACAGACATTACATCAAGACATTTATAAGATTTCTTATTGGACACTGTGCTTTTTACAGTGAAAATAGTTTATACCATGTTAATTGTTAATCTATAATTGGACAAATCTGATGTAATCTTAGCAGCTATGCAAAATCAACACAGTAAATCTATACACTATTGATTTTTACTACAGTTATGGTTAGATTTTATTTTCTTTTGACTTTTTTGAGCGTCTATATTCAAGCTAATTATCCCCTCTTTTATAAAAAAAAACTGTCAATATTTTATACTAATCTTTTTAAAATTTGAATAGTTTACAATTGTTAATAATTATAATAAGTGTCTTAAGCACCAAACCATGTGCTTTATTTCTTGCACTATAATTAAGTTGAACTGTGCCTTAAAAAATGGATACCTGTAGAGTATGCTCAGTACATTTGCTCAAGCTAACTCGGCGGATAACCTTGGGTAGATCTCTAAAGAGAGTAAAATATACTCTGTTAATGGAGTAATTTTAGAACTCTAACCTAAATTTGATTGTGTTGTGTTACGCCCGGGTGGTACACAATCATGGGTCTGAACAGTCCGCACACGGAGATGCTGTAATAGTGTGTTTTCTTCTCAGGGATCTGAAATTGGATAACGTTTTACTGGATAAGGATGGCCATTGTAAGCTGGCTGACTTCGGCATGTGTAAAGAGGGAATGTTTGAAGGTGTTGTTACCGGAACCTTCTGTGGAACTCCAGATTACATTGCCCCAGAGGTGATTCCCACACACTCCACAGCTGTCTGAAGTCCACATACCTATTCAAGAGCAGCTGCACAGCAGACATCACCTGATCTCCACGGCCTTTACTGATGTAATAAGTTTTACTCGGAGGTTTAAAGCGTTCCTGAAAACCAGACTTGAGTAAAAGGACGGATCCCTTACTGTAAAAAAAATACTCAATTACAAGTTACAAGTCACCAATTCCAAGAAGACTTGAGTAAATGTCGCAAAGTATATAATTTTACTTGTTCTCAAAAAACAAGTCTTTATGAGGTTTTATTTAATAATATAGAATTAAGTTTTAGCACCTCAATGTTTCGAAATGGCAGATCAAAATAGATGAAAAAAAATAACAAAGTCAGTTTGGATCAAGCTGAATTGAAATTGTCAAAATTTGCAAAATTTCGAATATTTCGTTGTGTCCATTCAAGTGTAGTGGAGTAAAGAGTACATATACTCTATCACAAATGTAGTCAAGTAAAAAGCCAAGGTTGCTTATTATTTTGACACTCAGTACAAGCACTCAGCAGCCAAAATACTCAAGTAACAAAGTCCATTTACTCCAGTACTTTACACTACCAGTTTTGCTGGAGCTCCGTATCATCCTTGCGCCTCAGTAACTGTCCTCTAGCTTGATTTGGTGTGTTTGATAATCACAGAAAGAATGATTGTTCTTTGTTGGCTCAGTTTTTTTTTTTAATCCAGATTCTTCAGGAGCTGCTGTATGGGCCGTCTGTAGACTGGTGGGCTCTTGGTGTCCTTCTGTACGAGATGCTTGCTGGTCATGCACCATTTGAAGCCGAGAACGAGGACGATTTGTTTGAATCCATCCTGACGGAAGACATTGTCTATTCGTCTTTTCTTACCTCGACTGCTGTGGACATTTTAACTGGAGTGAGTTTCTCAGTCATCCAGCCAAAGCTTCATCTTATGCAGATGCTTTATGAATTTGTGTGGCTAGGTTTCGTGTTTGGTGTGAAATGTGAATACAACCCATCTGCTTTCATCCGACATAGTAAATCAGCAAACAGTACAGGCCTTCCATCTGATCCCCCTTCCCCCTTACGTAACTATTTATAGCCACAATCCAGCGCTCTCGCATGACTGCAGCTAAAAATAAAGACCCTCGCATCAAATGTACACATATACACTCAAGCCCTGCCGACACAGCGGTTGCGCTTTTTGTGAAGAAAAGTGATGGCGAAAATGTAATAATTCCGAGCCGGCCTCTTTTTTCCCTCCGAGCCAGTTGCAATTATTGAAGCCCCAGTAAATTCCCAGTTGAATCTGCATTCTCTGCCGCAGAATGCCACAATGTCCGCCTGCGATGAAAAATACTCAAACTTGGGTCATTCAATATGACATTGAGCAAAACAATCAAAGGGTAAATCAATAGTGTGCCTCTAACAGAACACTGCTTTTAGAATGACAAATCTTGGTCCTCATGCAGTGAGGTGGCTTGGGCCTGATGCTTTCAACGTGGTCCAGCATATATGGAAATATCTCCCATCATGACGGTATAAATTGCTTTTGTGCACGTCTTGTAGCTCAACCTAAGCCCTGGATAAATATCAGATTGCTTTTCAGCTATTCGAGCTGTGGATTAAATTTGGCTTCACAATATTTTTTCTTGTAAAACTAAAGTCGTTTGGCCTAATCTGATTTGCTCGCACTGTATTTGAAGTGGCCTGGAGTTTTGGGACATGACCTCCTGCAAATAATTACGTATTATGTTACCCGCATCCTCTTAGGCTGAGTCTGATTACTTGTGTGGCGTACGTTTAATCGCATTAGAGATTTGATAGCAGTCAGAGGTGTTCCCTGACTCTTTTTTTTATTTATTTAGTTGTGTGAATGTGTGTCGTGTGTATAAATCCTCAATTATTTATTGTTTGAGTCTCCATGCATGTTCAATCTGATTTGTTGTTTTTGTCAGTTGCTGACAAAGAATCCCTCTCGGCGTCTTGGTTGTGTGGCTGCTGAAGGTGGAGATGCTGCTGTCTGCGCTCATCCATTTTTCTTTGGTATCGATTGGGAAAAGATTAACCGTCGAGAGCTTGAACCTCCATTCAAACCACGAATTGTGAGTAGAAGAAATGTGGGGCTTTGGCAAGCAAGAGTTGAATTTAAAAAACAATGTTTGTGACCTTCAGAAAACGGCAGAAGATGTAAATAATTTTGACCCTGACTTCACTCAAGAAGAGCCCACTCTTACACCAGTAGATGAATCCATCATCCCATCAATCAGCCAGGAAGAGTTCAGTGACTTCTCCTTCACGTCTCCAGAACTTTTGAAGGTAGTTTCTGAGATCCATGCAGGTGATGAAGCGAGTGGAGATTTTCATGACGTGACTGATCCATAAATCATCGCACTATTCAGACGGACTAAACATTTGCATATTGGTTTATTTGAACCAGTAATAGTCGACTTTAATACAGTGAGCCATTGTGGTGTACTTTGTATTTGTTTTTACCAGAGGCTTCACAACTGAGTCAGTTTCTTTGTACTTTTTTGTGTTTTATGTGGAATTATTTCGTTTTAACTTGTGTTATTATTTTCAAAACCTTTGGACTTGTCTCCTGTACCTTTTATAATATAAGTAACCGTTTTTAAGGTGGGACATTTCAAGTCTGAGTTCCACCGCTGTTGATTTTTGTTGCTGATAAAGGTTGCAGTATTGACGTCTTTGTGTTTTGACCTTCGGTGTCCTTGCCTGCATCTGAAGCCCTTTGTTCTCCGCTAAACCCTTTTATTCTGGGACGTTAAAAGGTTAACATACTCGGGTGAGAGGTTAGCCACTTTAAAGTCTTTATACTGAGGTCAGTGACTCTTTCTTCCCAACCTCATCTTTTTTTATTGCTTCTTATTTGGATATTTTCAGTCCAAGCAGGGCAGAATGTTATGTGGTGTGTTTTTCCATCGCTTTTGAGATTTAACAATGATTTCCCATGACTGCTTTTTTTTTTTTTCAACCGTCACAACTGGTAAAAGCAGAGTTACTCCAAAACAAGCAAATTTAGGATATATTTATTTTTTTTTTTTAAATTGAGCTACAAATAGTGTTTTAAAGGTTAATATGTATCTAAATGTATCATATATAAATGTTTAAAGTCCTAAAAGGGAAACATCAATGATGTCATGACATCTAAGCCCACCACCGCATCAACTACCCCCAGAGGAAGGCTTCAGCAGACAGAGCTTTAGAAGTACGATCTTCTGTAGGAAGCTAGCAGAAACCTGAAGAGCAGCACACGCTGAAAGCCCCCGGTGAGTTTAGAGCCTTCAGCATTCACTGACTATTTGAAAGAGGAAGGTGTCTCTGAGACCCTTGTTTGGCCATGGAAGAGACTGACACACATGCTGTTTTGGTTGGCCAATAAAAGGAGTTTTAGATCTTCTGCACTAAAAAATACTTTTCTGCATATGGTTTTTCTTTCCTACTTATTCGATTTAACTGTCTGAACCATCATTGTTTCTATTATTGCTAATTTCTTGTCTTATCTTGTAGACACATTTAGTGGAATGGGATTGGATGGTTCACTTTCCTGGTCCGCTAGATGTCAGAGAGTTTGTTTTATTCTCCCAGCACATCTTAATGACTTCATCACACTAGATCCTGTGGTTGACTGAACATGCTTAAAGCCGTATTGTGGTCTAATGCAGCATCACTTTGTATCACTGCCTCATTTTCTTTCATCATGATTGGCTTGAAAATTACTAGATTTGCATAAACCACATGTAATGTGTTGCAGGCATTTTTTTTTTTCATTTTATACGTGGTAATATTATAGTTAGGACATATTATGCCTGTCAACATAATTGTGAGTGAACATGACGGCTGTGGGTTTCGTTCTCGTCTGAGCTAAACTCGTTCTAGCCGTTATAAAATTTGTTCTTTCTAATGCCTCTCTTAAAGGCCTCAGTGACCGATCAGTTTTCAGTCATTCCTGGGTCCAATGAGCCATAATTACATTTTATTGATTCCTCTGTTGCTTATACAGATCTCCTTCATTGAATGGAGAAAATCCATTTGGTCTGAGACAGAACCACTTCAACTTTAAGCCCTTGTTTCATACTGATTCTGTTTATTCTATTGATTCTGTCTTGGTAGACGAAAGGATGCAACGATTATCTTAAGTGGTTGAAAAAGACATCAACATGGAAAAGAAGCATCTTCAGACGTAACATATTTCAATATTTGTGATGTACGGGCCAAGTGTGTTAGACAGGTTCTGTACGACAGATTTTCTTGTGTTATTGTTGATGCTGGATTTCCTAATGAGGCTTGTAAGGGCAGTGTGTGTGTGTGTGTGTGTGTGTGTGTGTGTGTGTGTGTGTGTGTGTGTGTCAGTTCATGCTTTTGCAGTTTGATCATCATTACTGCAACAGAGAGCTGTTTGAAAGATCCCTGTGTTTTTCTGGACCTTTTCTTTTCATGCCCATTCAGACCCTGTCCAGAGAGAGAGAGGGAAAGAGAGATGATCTCTCATACAAGAGGATGAAGAAGATTACTGCAGATTAGAGTTGGCACGTGTCCATGTGCCTCCCTCATTCATGTATGCCAACTGTATACTTCCCTACAGAAATCCCAAGCAGCTCTGCTAATAAATTAAACTGTAATTTTGCAGGGACGCTTTCATGCTTAAGCAAAATAGACCTGAACAGTCCTTGAGCTCGAAACAACACGCCACCAAATGTTTCCCTCAAGGACACAGGGAAATGGAATATGGGCTTGAACTCATTTAGTTTTGTATTACGCTCTTAACCCTCCCTTCCATTTCTCTCTCTATCTCTTTCTCTCTACACCCCCTCTCTTGCTCTCTCTCCCTCTCTCTCTCTCTCTTTCACACACTCTCATTTAATATGAAAGCCACTCCAAGCCTGGGGGTGTCTGCACAGATTACAGATGTGTCCTGAAATGTCATTTACAGGAAAACTGTTACACTCCAAACATTAGTCTACAGGCAAAGAGTGATCTTCAAAAAATGTTGTACGTTTAATTGTGCGAAATTGATTTTAATGTACGTATTATGATCAGTTTTGTGTCAATTCCTTATCTAAATTTTATTTCCATATTTTTCATATTTGCATATATTCATGTGTATAGCTACGCACTTGTTTGTTGTTTGTACATTTGTGTATGTATTGCTAACATACGGATACACACGTGAAGATGCAAATATTGATTACTAAAATCTATTAAAAATGACTTGTCTAAACAATAACGACTACGAAAAACATTTTTATCAAGACTTGGTTCTTACTTTTTTTTTTTTTTTGCTCTATCCTGCCTTGCGTTTTTGTTCTATAAACAAATTGAAATATTGAGTTTGAGCAAATTCATGAATCAGTGAAAGTTGTCAAACACACACTAAGAGCGAAAATCCTTCCTTAATTCATAGTGAAACGTCACTCGCAATGTGTATCGGAGGCCATAATTGTATCACGCTGGAAAAGAGCGCGCTCACGATTCCTCCAAAGCACGTGACTGCGCGGCCACGTGAAGCACCAGGCAAGCAGATGCTGAGAGCGCGAGAGAAGGCACAAGCATCACTTTTAACTAAATTCAACTTCAGCATCCCGACACTGGAACTCCAGCTGGGCTCATACTGTTGCTTCCGTGGGATTTACTGTGGTTTGGTCGGACTTTGAGAAGGATTTCACTGTTTCTCGTTCTGGTGTCAAATTTCGCAATGGAACCAGTAGCGCCTGGGAAAAAAAGGTAAGCAATGTATTTTCACTAAATAATATTCTGAGCTGTAATTTATACTTATGGGGTAATTAATTGGATTTTTATATCAAATGTCGAACATCAATGTTGTTTTGGTTTGATGTTTTCTTTCGTTTTTATCATTGATACGGCAAAAATGTAAAGGCATTTATTTACTTGATGGTTCGTGGTGACATAATTCCGCATTGGTTTGTTAAACAGCAATGTAATTCGAAGGGGGGAAAGGACAACAAGTCGTTTAGTTCCACACTATTTAGCGATGCTGTTATTGTGAGTCAGGTTTTATTTATAGGTCTACAATTGTTGATAAACGGATCACACTGTTTCACTTATCGTTCTGAATCTGTTCCAGAATGAAACCACTCGCTGATTTGAATAAGCTTCAAAATCCGAGTGTTCAATTAAAATAACACTCAGTGCTGCCAAAAAAGTTCTTGCTAAACATGTCAATACACATAAATAATGCTCCTAAAACGCGTGGATTGCAAAACAGAGCTTAACTTTAGCTCTGTTTTGCAATCCACGCGTTTTAGAGCATCACAAGAAGAATTTTTCGAAAATGCTCATTCAATCAATCGGCCTCACTGTCTGAAGTAAAACATTTTGACGTGGTGCAATAGTACGATTGTATTCCAACTTAGATGGTATTTAATGCTTACATTTATGAATGCACCGAGAACACGATGTGACAAGCATTAATGCACATGCGCATTTGGGGAAGGATTCCATACGAACCCAGTCAACCTCTACATTACATACATCATGGGTTTGATTTATTGGCTTTCTGTTTCCATCTCTTCTTACTCACACGGTCCACAATTGAAGATATGGACTGACGCGTTTTAATTAATGTAAAGTTTTAATGGAAACGTGTGGTTTGTCAAAATAATCTCCCTCTCTCTTTCTCTCTCTCTCTCTCTCTCTCTCTCTCTCTCTCTCTCTCTCTCTCTCTCTCTCTCTCACACACACACACACACACACATACACACACAAACGTCTTTTTTATTTTGTGTATTGCAAAAGAAATTGTGCACTTGCATATATACAGTATGTATACATTGCTTTGTGTAGAAGTTCTAAGATGCTGGTTTCGTACTCGGCAACAATAAAACGCACTCAGCCACAGACGTTGGATCTTGTTTTTTCTTCTCTAATGGTGCTGTAGTGCAGTGGTAGAAGGTGGTGGTGTTTTGCTCTGCATCACCTGACACCTCTCTGCATGGTTCTATGATAAAGGTCTCCTGTGTGCTATCAGCTTGTGGCCTGTCGCTGCTGTCATCCGAAGGGGTGTAAAACGAGTCTGAGAAAGGTTACACTGCTTTTGCACTTATCAAACCAGCCATTGGTCCTTTAAGAAGCGTAATACATAAATAGAAGGGAGTTCATTTCCAGACAGCTGATCAAGGACGTTGACCTTTCCATGAGTAATGTCCTGACTCCCATCTTTTTGTGAATCCAGTAATTGGCCGTCTAATGGCGGAGATATTAAGTCTGGATTTCAGCCTAGTAATTACTACAAGGACACCTTGCACGCTTGTTTCAGCTAAATGCGGAATAATAACAAATCCACTGATGTTAAGATGCTCTGTAATGGCGCGTGAGATCTTTAAAGGCCGGGATAATGGTATTAACCTAGATTCCATTGAAAAGCCAGGATGATCTAATATCGTGTTCTGTTAAACACACACGCAGCTTTCTCACACGCTTTCTTTCCGGCGCGAAAACGGGCTTCACCTTTCATTGCAGTGGCGTACATTCAGTATAGATTACCTGGCTGCATGCTCCATTGGAGAGGTTTGAACATGTAGAAAAGGTTCATTGTTGATTGCTTCTCCTCAAGTCTTCAGCACGTATATGTGAATTGTCCTTGTTGAAATATTTAGACCCATAGTAAGAGCCTTGTGTGTTCCTGTCATGAATAATGAATCATGTCTTCCCTGCAGAAGGCAGTTGCAGGAATAGAGAAAACACAACGGCTGACTGACAGAAAGATTATTGGATCATTATTATTTAAACATGCCGAGGGTCACAAGATCAACCGGCGAAAGAAAAACGCGGTCTAGCGAAAAGTGTCCACCGCCCGCTCTCCACCGTCTGGCTCAGCAGATCTCAGGCGGCCAAAAAATGTGTGTGTGTACGTATGAATAATATATATTGCGTCTGTGTGTACATGTAATACGCTGTCGTCTAGACTGGATTGGAGTTAAGGTGATTTATTAATAATTGCGTGTTTGCATAACTTCATAAGGGAAAGTACAGTAGGAAAGGAAAGTGGCCGGAACCATAATTAGGTTTTGTGCTCTGCAACTGACCGTCCAACATGTGAAGATACACACAGTGATGTGAACGCACACTAACCCGGAGCAGTGGGCAGTTGGAGGCCGTGTCATCAGGAAGCTTTAGGGATCAGTGTCTTACTCAAAGATCAGCTGTAAAACCCATCGCTCTGAGATTCGGACCTGCGACCCTTTGGATGTATCTCCTAACCACTAGGCCACATCTGCTTGAAATGACCAACGCTTTGCAAATTCCCAAGTGCAAGAATGGTGGTTTTAGTTGTTCATGTGGCTCATTCTATCTCAGTGCCAAAGTGGCAGGAGCGACATTTTGAGGTTAGACTAGAATTCAACATGTATTGTCAGTAAACTTGTAGAATGCATGTGTAATGAGAAATGCAGGCTTTTTTAAGGGCATATATGTGATAAGGTTTTACACAGAAAGACAATGAAAAGCTAGCTGCTAGTTCCTAGTGTTCCCTGTGGTGGGATTTGACCTTCTGGCCAGCATCTAGACCTGCACAATCTGTTTTAAATATAAATGTATCTTTAGGTATGAGAAGGGCATGAAACGTTCATTCCCTTGGGGAAATTCTCCTTTATTCAGAGCTCACAACCTTTGGTCATTAAAAGAAAGAGAAAAAAAAACTTAAATATAAACAGCATAAAAAATACTAATACTAAAGTATAATAATACAAAATATAATACTTCAGACTTAAGACCCAACATAGTTTCCTGTGTTGAGAAAATGTGCATATATACGGTGTAAATATAAATATATTAACAAAATATTTTTAAAATTATGGAGTCGTTCATCCATAATTGTATATAACATATAGGAAAGTAAATTTTTGTATATGTTAATTTTGTATTTCTTCAGCATTTTAATTCAAATTTGCTTTTTAGATACACGGATGTAACATTTTAATCATTTTAATATGGAAAAATATGCAGTACCGCAGAAGAAAATCAAGCAGATTTGAGTGTTGGTGAAATATTGTATATATCCAAAGTCTGAAAAAAAATAATTTAATTTATACAAGATTCATATTCTAAACAAAATGACCATCTTGTCTTTTAACGTCACAGGCTACACACAGACATTTAGTCTCAAGTACCAAACCAAATGTAAACATTATACACTTTAATGCTATATTCCTTATTAACCGTAACTGTTTATAAACTTGGTTTGACTGCTCTGATGAATTTTAATGCAGGTTTATCATTATTTATCCTTAAAGCCAAGGTTCTAGAAAATAAAGTATAAATCAAGGGGAGATAATTAAAGTGTGTCTGGACCGGTCTTGTCTGTAGATGTTTTATGAGCTCTTGGGTTTCCATCCTGGCCCTGGAGTCGTTTCCTAACAAACATTACGGTGTCCGTAGCTGTACAGTAGAATCTTTGTATGAGTCAGAGAAGGTGGTTTTTATCCCGTGTCTCTTCAGCCCAGGAGGCACTTAATCTTTCTTTCGATGCCAGATTACCCTGTATGTCTCCACAAAGCATGATGCAATAGTACTACACTGTTATATAATCTATAATATCCCATTTGCTGTAGAAGAATAGTCTTCAACCTAATTACACGTGCAATCTCCGCTTTGTATTTTTGAATCACACCAGCTATAAACAGCTTGACACCCTTAATTGCCTCTTGAAGCTGTGTCATTAAAATCCATGCTGTATTAATCTGAGGTTTGAATGTGTGTGATAGAGTCAGCTCGGAGCGAAGAAAGGAGAAATCTCGCGATGCAGCACGCTGTCGAAGAGGAAAAGAGTCGGAGGTGTTTTTCGAGCTGGCCAGAGAGGTTCCTCTCCCCTATAGCGTCACCTCCAACCTGGACAAGGCGTCGATTATGAGGCTGGCGCTCAGTTTTCTGCGTCTGCGCACTCTGCTGGGCAAAGGTGAGAGTGGCGTGTGGCTGAACCAAAGACCAATTAACGCCTGTAGTTGATACCAGTTTCCTCTGCTTTTTTCGCAGTAGTAGTGAGCGAAGAGCCCGAGTTTGACTCCCAGTGGAACAGCTCGTATTTAAAAGCGCTGGATGGTTTTTTAATGGTTTTATCTGCTGATGGTGACATTGTGTACCTGTCAGAGAACGTCGGCAAGTGTCTGGGCCTTCCTCAGGTAGAAGTGTCCTGTTGTAAAGTCCAAACATACTCTTTCTGTTTAACAATTGAGCTTGAATCTGTTCATCTATCCTTCTTTTACTCTCTCTCTATTTGTCCTCCGTTTATATTAGCTGTCTGTCTGTCTGTCTGTCTGTCTGCATGTCTATCCTATTCTTTCTTTTTTTTCTTCCCTGATTTTATTGTTTCATTTTTGATATTATTTTCTTTCTTTCTTTCTTTCTTTCTTTCTTTCTTTCTTTCTTTCTTTCTTTTTATATTTTGTTCTTTATTTCTTTCATTCTTACTTGATGTTATTATCGTTCTTGTGTGAGGTTATTATGATGTTGCATTTTGGTATGTCTTGTTTCTATATTTTATTCTTCTTGTAGATTTCTTTTTTTCTTTATGTTATCTTCTTTCTTTCTTTATTTCTTACTTGATGTTATTAATTCTTTTATTATTATTTCTTGGTTTCTATATATATTTTTTTCTTTCTTTATGTCTTCTCCTTTTTATTCCATCTCTCTCTCTCTCTCTCTCTCTCTCTCTCTCTCTCTCTCTCTCTCTCTCTCTCTCTCTCTCAGACCAAGA
This sequence comes from Paedocypris micromegethes, assembly GCA_028031935.1. NCBI lineage: Eukaryota > Metazoa > Chordata > Actinopteri > Cypriniformes > Paedocypris > Paedocypris micromegethes. The sequence goes on from CM051500.1 coordinate 21,193,871, forward strand.
TGTAATGTCACTTTCCAGTTTTTAATGTGGAAAAAAAAACACCAATGATTATTTTCCCCTTTAGGTTGACCTGACTGGACACAGTGTCTTCGAATTTACTCATCCATGTGACCATGAGGAACTCAGAGAAACGCTGTCACAAAGGATGGGTAAGTTCTCTCCCCTCCTCTCGCTGTCTGTCTCTCATCATCACATCAATGTCACGGTTACGAACCCGCAACTCTTTCTGCAGGTCTGTCGAAGAAACCTAAAGAGCAGCAGAAAAACAGAGGCTTTCTCTTGAGAATGAAATGCACGCTGACCAGCAGAGGCCGCACGGTCAATGTCAAATCTGCCTCCTGGAAGGTATTACCCCTTATTATTCAAGCCTTAAAGATGTGACGCTAATCTAACAGCATCAGCGGGGGACGCATATTTATCCCTATCAGCTTCTCTCTCTGTGACAGGTGCTGCGCTGCTCAGGCCATGTTCACACAGTCGCTGGTGCTGAGGCTGACAGGGATGGGGAAAACGACATCTCTTCGACCTATTTGGTGCTTATTTGTGAGACTATTCCCCATCCGGCTAACATCGAAGCTCCTCTTGATTCACAAACATTCCTCAGCCGCCACACTTTAGACATGCACTTCACGTACTGTGATGAGAGGTACGGTCCCTGTTCTCCTCCATCTGTGATGCTCAACAGCTCTTCTACCTAAATATATACTGTTTGACAGCAGTAGATGCACAGCATTTCAACACTATTATATTAAGTTGTATTCTATGACATAAAAAATAACTGGAAAGGCTTAAGAGTTTATTATGCATTTTTACACAAGAGATTAGTTACCATATGTTCAAAGATTATAAGGGTTGGTGAGTTTTCTTTTTTCCATCCGACTGGAAAAAGAACATGCTTTATTTTTAGGAATCGTTAAATAACTCTTGGTAAATCAATTAATCTTTAAAAATGTATCACAAAAAATGCTTTTATGTATTATATGTTCATACGTCATAGATCATTTTTATTCGTCAAGCGACATGAAGGTGCTCCACGGTGTCATATTCATGTTATTGTTTGTTATATGAGATGTTGACTGATCTTATGGCTCTTTCTAATTATATAAACATGTAGAGTGAATATACATATGTATCAGGGCCTGTGTGATAGAAAACGTTCATATTGTATTATATATTATCATAAATAATGTGTGTTACTAAGGGGATATCACTTTTTAAAAAGCACTGCTGGTTAAATAGTTATACAAATAGATGTCATGAGAAGTCCACCTAAACTCTACTACAGTTGTTTACTAAGCCTTATTTTCAGGAAAGCTTGGTATTTAAGATTGCTAGAGACCTAGTGCCACCCAGTGGTGATATGTGAAAGGCGCAGCCTCTGGGATTCTTACATAGCCTTTGTGTTTTCAGGATCACAGAGCTGTTAGGTTTTGAGCCAGGGGATCTGCTGCAACATTCCGTATATGACTACTACCACGCGCTTGACTCGGACCACATGACCAAATCACACCAAAACTGTGAGCCAATTGGGGTAAATCTTTTGCCATATTAAAGCGCTGCAATTCCTCACAGTTTCGTCTTGACTCTGCAGTGTTTGTGAAAGGACAGGTGTGTACTGGACACTACCGGCTGCTGGCTAAATCCGGAGGGTTCGCTTGGGCAGAGACACACGCAACGGTGATATACAACAGTAAAAACTCTCAGCCGCAGTGTGTGGTCTGCATCAACTACATCCTCAGGTAAGATCCACTCTGGAAACATCCAAAATGTGTCTTTATTTGTCTATCTGTGTGAAGTATTTTTGCCTGCTCGTACGTTCTCTCACAGTGGGATTGAAGAACCAAAGCAAGTCCTGTCCCTTCAGCAGACCTACTGCAGAAAAGTTAAGGAGGAACAGGAAGAAAATCTCGAGGGATGTGATGGAGCAGACATAGTAAAAAAGAGCGATGAAAGGGGTTTGAAGAACGCCGAGGAGATTCATCTCGCAAATCTCCATCTCGGCCAGAAGGGGGAGCCAGAGACTATGACCGCTGTAGATCTGGGGAAAATCAGTTCTGGAGAGCGACCTGCTCTGACACTAGACATCAGCCATACAGGTATGTATGCTCACTCAGCCAATCACGCGGTTTGATCACTTCACACACGCATCATTTTCTTTTTTCAGACTCCGTCCTGACTGATGTGCCACTGTACAATGACGTCATGTTGCCAGCTTCCAGTGTTCTGCTGCCTCTTTCTCCTCTGTGTCCTCCTGCTGATGATCTGTGTCCTGCTTTGGACGAGGCTTCGGCTCCAGCGCACCAGCTACAGGAAGACAGCTTCTCTTTTTCACAGTGTCCTTCTCCAGACACATCCCAATCACAGACGGAGTCCACTTTTACAGTACATTACCTTTTCACTCAGCCTATTATTTTTTTTTTATATCAAATGTGATCTGACTTTGCGTCTTTATGTTCAGGTGGACCTCTCAGATTCTGGAATCAGTGATAGGCTAAAGCCAGATCAGGTATTTTTTTGTCACAAACATAGTATAGTCTGATCGGAATTTATGGTGTTTAACTTATTATTTTACTCATTTTTTGTTTGTGATTTGTTTATATTGTGTACATTTATAATTGTATTCTATTCTGTTTTTGTCTATTCTCTTCTGTTCTAGGTAATTGGTCTAGATATGGAGACGCTAGCACCATTCATTCCAATGGATGATGACTTCCTGATCCGGGCTCGTTCTTCCCCCGAGTCCATGTGCTCCAGTCCAGGCCTAACGCAGGACTCGACTCTGTCCTGTGGCACACACACTTCCATTTCCAATATGTCTGATGCGCAGCGGAACATTACAAAAAAAGAGGACGGCAAGAGGTGAGCGATCATAGGAGACACTTCTTCAGGATCTTCTTAATATCTCTTCAGTTTTGAGTATTTGCTTTGTTTACGTACTGAAAACCAATGAAATGATTGCATAGAATGAAGACAATCTCTTTTTTTTCCCAATGATTTCCCATGACTCCCTAGGGAAATCATTCAAGACAATGACATTTCTTCTAAATGTCAAACAAAGTCAAGGCTGCTGAAGAGGAAGCTTGAGGCCATGCCTTTCTCAGATGCCATACGACTGGTAGGTGAATTTATTAAATTTCTTACTGGCTGTCATTGCATTTTCTGAAATAAGCTGCTATATTTTAAACTTAGTGTAAAGTATTTTTTCATTTTCATTTTTGTTGGTGGTATTTGTTTAGGGGTCTGTGCTGCAAGTAGTGACTGACTTTCAAGAAAAAGTTAAAAAATCAGATTCTGCATCTTCAGAAGGAATTCGTCATGCCACTATTCTGTTGCTGCCATCTGGTGTGTAAACGCAGATACTGCATTTTTTTCCATTACTAGTTGAGTGCTGACTCGCTGTAAAACAGAGAAACTTCATTCTGTCCAATTGTTGTTCCTGTTTCATTTTCCACAGATGTTGCAAGCAAGTTATTGGTCAGATCACTGGAGGGCGGAGCCATAACAATGCCTCTGCCACCACTCACCCGTCATGAATGTGAAGTGAACATGCCTGTGTCTGCCCGGCAACACCTGCTTCAGGGGGAGGAGCTATTGTGTGCCTTGGACCTAATTATCTGAAAAGCCATTCATTTGATGAAAAACTAATGTGACTGTATTTACCACTTTATACTTTTCAAACTCTTTAAATATCTCTGTCCATCCTGAATGCGACACCAGTGGCATTATGCATTGACAGATTTTAGTAGAGTGAAACATGCCAGACATTAAGAAGGAAGTCTAGTTTTAAACCAAGAGAAGCTTTTAAAGGCTGTACATGTGTACAGTCTAGATATACGCACAGAAAATAGAATATATATAGATGTATACTGTATTCTATATAAGATTGTATTGGGTTATATAGCTGCAAAGATTTATTATTTAATGGAAATGCACATGATCAGGCATATGAATATTTTATTGGGTTAGCGTTGTTGTTTTTATAAATGCGTTCAAAATGGGTCTAAATGTTTCTCTGTTCAAGTCTCTAAATGTGTCTTATGAAAACATGGGTTTACCTGTGTGTCAATGTGTGTGAAATGTCCTATGTAACTACAAGCTGTATGTGTTTGTTTCTGTGTGTGTGTGTGTGTGGGGGGGTTATAATATTATATGATTTATAATAAAAAGTGTATGTGTGAGAGACAGCAGGGAGATAAATATATGATATATAATAAAAAGTGTGTGTGTGTATTTATATATACCGTACATGTATCATTACAAAGTACAATAATAAAATTATGTTTGTAAGTTTGTAAATGCACACACACAGATGCATTATGGGAGCAATAATGTTCTTTGTTCGATGAAAGTGGTTGTATCAGTTGGTAACAATCCTCGCTTTGCCACTTTACATTGTGTTTAGTGTCATGTGACATTGTGTTCAGAAAGTTGTAATGTCTGTGACTAATAAAATACAGTTCATGGAGCCGTCTGTCTATCTCTCTATCTTATGTTCCCTCTCTCTCTACCTTTCCTGCTCTGTCAATTTCTGTCTTATTTATCCTCTCTGTCTCTTTGTTGGCTCTCTCTCTGTCTTTTCCTTTCATGTGCTCTCTTCTCTTTCCTTCTCATACTCTCTATCTGTTATTTTTTGTACTCTCTGTTACTCATAGTAAACTGTTTTTATGGGTCTGTCATGTAGCCTGAGTGAACGAGCAGCGTTGAGTTAGTGAGAAAGCCCCTGATTCCTCACGCTGTTGCTATGTTGAAGGCCTGTTCCAGTCTCCACGGACCGCTGCACCTCATTCAAACACAGACCAGCAGGAGAAGCACGGCTTTGCTGATTTACTTTTTCCCTTTAGAAACTCCGTTCTGTTTTGCTGATTTTTCAATAACGTATGAGCTCTGTGGTTATCCGAGCCGAGTTCTTTGGTCACTGTAATTCAGATCAGATTTTGTGAAAATAAGCTCATCACCGATGCCTACTGAAAGCAGTCTTGGATTCAATTTTATTTGTTCTTTGAAACTTCAATGCTCAACGGCTGCTTTTTTTTCTCTTTTGTGAAAGCCAATGACTACATATGGCACATCGATCAAATGCTAAGCGAAAGCATGTGTAATGGACTGAAGATGTCTATCTCCTCCGCAGTTTCAGCAGAGCTTTAGCGGGCAGCTAGAGGCCTGCTTTCACTTACGTCTGTTAGAAACACTTACCCACACATCACTCCTCCTTCATGCACCATCATTCACACTCACGAACATGCACAGCTATTTGTCCTCAAAGGACTTGTTATAAAGTCCTTTTATATGCGAAAAGCGTACTGTTTTCTGTGGCTGCACACCAGCAGCATATATCAGCTCGGTCACACTCACAGTAACGCTCTTCTGTTTGTGCAAATGATTTATTGGAAAATCTTTTTTTTTTTTAAGACTTTTTAATTTTTTTTGATTACTGTGCGATTTCTGAACAGCTCGTCCAGTGTCTGCCTTGCAGATCTGTTGGACATGTTAATCAACTGTAATGTTCAGTTTCAAGTGTTGCACCGCTCTTTATTCTGTTTTTAAATGTTGTCTTAAAACGCTTCAATGTGGAAAAACGCATAGATTTTCATGAAATGTATACTCTACTTAATGGCCGCTTTGGGCAAGGAATAAAAGAATAAAGAATCAATTCAGTCTCAGTATTAAAGAAGAACACTGTAGTGACACAAATAAACGGTATACTTTTTTTTTGTTTTTAAACTAGTTTATTTTCAGCAAATGGGATTCAATCTAGATCCCAGTCAACAGTCAAACAGTCAAAGACAAACAATCAAAATAGTTCTACTGTTTTTTCAACAACCCTTTATTTTTCATCTTGGGCTCCTATTTCAGTATTATGACAAATTTTCTGATCCACTTGTTTCATGTTTCTGGTCAACCTGCTTTATGTTAACAATGTTCCTGAGTGATAATGTGACCAAGACAAGTTGTGATTATCCCCGCCCACAAACATATTACATCACTGATGTTGAACATTTTGTGCTGCTGTTGCTCTGATTTGCTAGTAGAAAATAAACAGTCGGTCATGCTTGAGTCCGTGGCAAGAAATTAATTAGAAAAAATGAAAGATGTCGGAGATGAGGTGTGATCATAGACAAGTTTAACGTATGATTTGTAAAGATACGTAACTGGATGTTAGGATAGTGGAAGACTTTCTATTAAAGAACAAAACAAAAACAAAATGGAAATACTAGACAAGGAGTATGATGGAGACAAGGAAAGACGATGTTGAACGCAGTTTGATCTAAGAGCTCTGAGAGGCAAGGGGCAGTTGCCATGGCAACAGTGGGCTGACAGATTTATGAGTTGACGGATGACAGTTCAAGCCAGCAGCATTAGACAGATTCTCTGCCTGGTAGAACACGAGTGCGGGGGGGAGAGAAAGAGAAAAGCGAGAGAAAGATCACGCTCTATTGTCACTGTTGACAATGACACGCGTGTCAAACTTGGCGTCACAACACATTCTCTTTTCCCTCAGACTGTCCAAAAGAAAGGTGAAAACATTGCTCTCATTCTCGATAGAAGGCTTAGAAATATGTGTGAACATCTAGATTGACTACAAGAGCTATAAAAGTAGCCGTTTTAACTCAAAGAAAGAATTGGAATTCTATTAAATCTCAGTCTGAACAAAAATGGGAAAGTTGCATTATAACACGCAGTTGCAATTGCAAAAAACATGAATATACATGACTGAATAATTTAAAATACTGGTATATGTCTTAAAATTGTAATATCTGTATTATTGCCAATTTCAGGTCTGTGTGACTATTTTATATACTTTTGTGTAACCTGAGAATAAAAAAAACATCAACAAAACACACACTCCGCTTATTTTCAAGCACACACACACAATATATGTACAAAAATGAAAAGCACTTATACTATCAAAAAAATCATATTATAATCTGATGCTTGTGCTCAAACTGAAACTTATAATGCAATAAAGGCCATTTACAAATGTGCAACTAACTTGATGATAATGGATTATAACTACAATATGAGTTATAGAGGTAACATAACAGGTTACCAACGGTTTGCTCATCACTTTCCTGTGGAGCAGAACAAGCCCCATTCCCATGTGAAGGTGTGAAGACATGCAAACGTGTGTGTGTGTGTGTGTGTGTGTGTGTGTTTGTGTGAGATGTTTTACTGGAGGGTGAGTTTATCATCAACCTGTTTTCGCCTCAGAGGATCTGACAAGTCTTCCGGTAAACACCGTTTCCATAGTGATAATGGAGAAGAGAACTCGAGAGAAGAGAGGAAGGATTCAAAAATGTGACAGCAAGGGTAATAAGAAAGAGAATAATTGAAAGTGTGTGTGTGTGTGTGTGTGTGTGTGCTTGAAAATAAGCGGAGTGCCAGATATAATCACATCACAGGGAGATAAAAGAAACACTGTGAAGATGAGATCATTCCTTTATTCGTTCTTTTCTCTCATTCTACAACACAATGTCCCATTGCTTGGAAATAAAAGACTGAATTCTAAGAAAATGCATTAAAACCCAACAACAAAAAAGTGCATGTAAGACTAAGAGCTTTGATTTTGAGAATCTTCTCATTCGTACCATGCTAAAAACTTGAATCAGCCAATCTCAAGACGACAGACACACATTAGGATGTAGATTTGTTTGTGGTGGTCTTCGGCTTGTCCTAAATTTTCTTGCTGTAATGACTCTAAAATCTTCAGGAGCTTGTGCTTTTAAGAGAAATCCTCTTTTAAGAGTGCTGCTCAAAAACATGCATTTCCTGTGTGCTTTTGACATAATGACAACACACTCTCCAACACGTTTTTGCTGTAAAAGTGACGTTTTTGTCTGTTAAACTGGGCCAGTCACAAATATTCACACATTTCACGAAACAGCAACAAAAACAAAGAGACCGTTTAAGGCACAATACGGCGGTTTTCCCTTTCCAGACATGAGAAATTGTGAATTATTTTGCGTTGTGTACTTATGTAAACAGAACCTCAAAATCCTGTGATGCTTCTTCATCTGCTGGAAGCCAGTTTCTCTCTATTTCCCCTTCACTTGAGCCCTTATCTGGTCACTTTGGAGTCTGGAACCCGTAGCGTCCGAAATCCTGCCATGTGAGAGCTTCTCTCCATCAGCTTTCGCTCTTTCCTTCTCTCTCCCCTTCTCCGAGCGCTTCACCTCCCTGTGGTTCTGCGGCCTGAGCCCATCACGCGTTCTGTTCTGCTCTCTGGCTTCAGCATGACACAGAGTGATCATAGGACACAAAGAGTCTAGCTCCTCTTCCTCATCACTATCCTCCTCCTCCTCCTCCACCTCCAGCAGCTGTGGAAATCTGGTTGTTGATGATGATGAAGAAGGGAGAGAGTTGGGATACACGGGTCGTTCATATACGGATAAGGGAAGTTGAAGGTAATGTCCAGCAGCGTACAGACAGCAGCACGCCGGCATACACTCCGCTCCCTCTCGCCTCAACAGACGCAGACGTTTGCGGAAAGGCCCGTGAGGGGTCATGCAGGGCGGCAGGGCCGGAGCAGGGAGCGGGCTGGTGCTGGTAGCTGGGCTCTGGAGGGGGTGCGGTGTGCTCATGGGACCCGGTGAGAAGCACCAGTCGCTTTGTAGAAGGATTTCGTTTCGGAGACGCCGGAGGAGGTTGTTGATGAGCACGGAGCGACGCAAGAAGGACTCGGGGTCATCCAGGAATCGCAGCTTCTCCAGAGAGAGATGAAGGACGTGAGCTCGCTCCTCCAGCATTGGTGAAACCTGATGCACAGAAAAGAATTAAGATATTGGCATAATGCATAAATCCATATAGAACTGTGTAAAAGAATTGCGCTGTCAGGGATTTTCCGAATTTTTTGTCATCAATATAAAACTTTAAGCAATCAAAAGCAGCAAAATCGGCTGTTCTTGCGTGATAAAACGTGTTTTAAAGCTTCGACATTTCTTCAGTAGCTCAATAAGAGGCAAAACAAATCGGAGGTCGAATAATATCTGAACATATTAGCGCTGGTAAATCTTTACATTTGTTCAGACTAATCTCCTTCCACTTCAAATATGCATTTGGACGCTCCAAATGAACCAATATAGGCTTTGTTTTTATCTTTAGATTGGACATTTTAAAATCCACTTTCTCCACTCAACAACATTAAGTATTATGCTCCTTCGCAGTCAAATTTCTAAATATTCTATTCTAAATACTACATACTTTTTAAAACTTACCAATCAAATCCCAAATTGGTGCTTGCAGCTAAATTTATTATTGGTGTTTCATATTTAAAATTCATTATTGTAATATTTTTCCATAATTAGACAAAGAATGAATGCATTAATGAAAAGACTTGAAAATTAAAGAAGGTATGATATTACTGTCCAAATGCATACCTCGAAATATTATTGTGTAAAAATGTAATTGTATTTTCTACTTTTTAGATTATTTTTATTAATTAGATGCATACAGTAATTATGGTATTTTATCCATTTCTGTCAATAGAGCAAATGTTTGAAAAAATAAGCAGAGCACACTCACAGTACGACAGTAACTCCTGAAGCTGAGTGCGGGCTCTTCATCCTCTACAAGTTTCCTCTTGAAAAAAGAGACTCGTGACAAGGTTACATGATCCATTGTGTGATCTGTAGCTCGTCTATAATGGGCCTCTGGAGACAAGATAAAAACTTCATGAGATTTACAATAAAGACGTTAGTAAGGTCAATAGGTCCGAAACAGTATAACATATGACACAATATCGAGGATATGAATATGGATAAGGACGTCTCATTTCAAAAGGATGAGATTAGTTTCAGACCTTCCTTGAGCCCTGGGGTGTTGCCCTCTTGTGGTGAGAGGTTAGAGATGCAGCTTTTGTTACAGTGCTGAGATTCCCAGACTGGCTGGTAGATTGATGGAGGAGAATCTGCCTCAGGCTCACAGAAAGGGTTGATAGAGAGGACCAAGGCCATTTTTTCACTTCACCTCAATTCTAAAACAAAGCAAAACAAAAAACAATTTCAAACAAGCTATTTTATAGACAGCAGCCATAGCATAAACATAAGCTTCTAAATTTCAAATTTTAATATTAATGTTTTCTTGTGTGAAGCTACTAACCAATCATACGGTATTTACTATTTAGCTTTAATAATAAACATCAGCAGTGAGAATGAGAGTTTGAGTGTTAAAATATTCATATTCAAATATATAAGTAACTCAGTGTGATTTCTAAAAGGAAAATTCACCCGATCTCGTACACACACACACACACACACACACACACGCACGCACCACGCACACACACACACACACACACACACACACACACACACACACACACACACACCACACAGTATCAAGGGGAAGAGTCGAAAAGTTCTGGATGACTGCCTCTACAAAGGTCATAAATCTTCGCTGACAATTTTATTCAAACACACTCAGCCAGATCATTTGTCTCATGTCGTGGGTTCACTTTGCATATATTACACTGAACTGTTTTAAATCACCAAAAATCATTCCCAAGTGAAAATATTATACGTTATACATCATACGTAAATTGTTATAGGTCAATAACTGGTTAGATGTTGATGGTATTTGTTTGAATGAATATATATATATATATATATATATATATATATATATATATATATATATATATATATATATATATATATAGAGAGAGAGAGAGAGAGAGAGAGAGAGAGAGAGAGAGAGAGAGAGAAATACATTGATTATAGATTATAATCTATATGATCATAGATTAATGGATGGGTTGGATGGATAGATTGATCAATAGATAGCTAAATGTGAATAGAACTCAAAAAATAAAACAACCGCATAATGAATTATTATAAATTATTTTGCCCTAGTCATTTCTTTTTCATCTTGCTCTCTAGTACGGTTGTTACCTGCTTCTCATTCTAATCACAACTGCTTTGAATTTGTGCTTTGGAAGGAAGCTCTCTCTCACACACACGCTGTCTGTCAGTCTTTGTCTCTTTGCTCGTTTTGTGCCTTTATGCACTTACTCTCTCTCGCGCGCTCGCTCTCTTCCACTCTTCTTTTCATGCAAGGAAAACATAAAAAGGTGCTGGATCCGTTGGATTTGCACCTCATCAGTCACACACTCACATACACAAACATCACAGGGTATAGCAGGGAGTGTGAAGCTCAGTTGATGCTAAATCCAGACTGAGAGAAAGAAAGAATAAAAGAGGGATCCAAACTAAGAAATCATGTTAAGGATAAGGTTTCAGTTCTGCAGCTGTGGGGGTTTTCTATGCAGAAACCACAATTGCAGGTTTCCATTGAGGTAATGTCGTTTTTGGCTTAACTCACTAAAACCAAAACATCCAGGGCTCGTGATGCTCTTCACCGGGTAATAAATGCTGGTGAAGCCGGTTCACCACACACACATGCAGGATAGGTGATTTATGATTGACATAGCTATTTCTGTTCAGTAATCCGTAATATTTTACAAAAACATTGCTATGAAGATATGACTTTTCGGTGTGTCACACATGGTGTTCTTTCATATTTTTACTTATCCAAAACATCTAATGAATCAGGTTAGGAATAAGATATGAAGTAGTTGTTTCAGATGCTTCAAATTAACATTCATGAAAAACTACAATTATCTACATAAAGAGATCTCCGCCAATATAGCTTTCAAAAAAGCTCTGTCTTTATCTGATTAATTTTACAAAGCCTTAACCTGTAAAAATATTGGACAGAAGGAAAGTCAGTTTATTGACAATATAAATTAGTACAAAATGCATCAGAGCACTTCTGAAAACAAAGACCGGAGAATTTGAACCAGCACACACACATACAGACACACGCTCTAGAAAGTCATCGAAATGTGTGAACACACCCTGCTGCATGACATTTCCTCAACATGAATATCAACCGTCACCTCCACGTCTCATTTCTGCCTATAGGCTGGATCAGTTTGAAGCCTGTGTCTCCGGGCCACAAAACTTCTCCGCAACAGGCTCAAACTTTCCATGACCTGAATCTATCAGAGAGACAGAGGAGGTTTATTTAAGAATCAAAATACTGCAGCAGGGGTCTGCACACTTCCAGCAGACTGTAATCTAGATCATTAGGTAGTCTCTTTCATTCTCTCTCTCTCTCTCACACACACACACACACACACACGCTACAGAGCTCAAAATCCATCCCGGCTTGTCACACAGGGAGAAACATAAAGTCTGGAGGAAAATTGGGGGGAAAAAATGAGCAACACCCTTTCCGTCTGCCAAAAACTTTGTGGCTGCTCTTCTTGTCTAGGTTACATTCAAATCAGAGGTGGAGAAAGGAGATCCACCATGTCTACACTTGACCACAATCACTCTCAATACTGTTGTATTAGATAAAAGAGGTTTTATGTTCAGCCAACACCCTTTTATTCTTGAATCTTGGCTCAGTGCGCGAGCATATGTGTGTGTGAGATTAGTGTTGTAACGTGATCGTGTTGACACAACGCCACATCACTGCTGAAGGAATGTTCTGGCTACCCAAGCATCCCTGCTGCTACGAGTCAGAGCCCGAGGCGCTGCGTGCGTGTGTGTGTGTGTGTCAGAGCACGTGCTCGGAGTGTACTGAGGGTGGAAGTGTAATTGCATCCTTTGTGGCTTTGCACTATCGTTCAAATGAGCGTGATGATATTTACATCACAGTGAACTTGCGAACAATACAGCTGTTATTTACGTGTTCTCTGACACTGATGCTTGTTAGTGAGGCTGCCAGCAATGGTCCAGAATTTAGCATTTGGAAACATTGCATAAACATACATAGTAGTGCCTTTATGTAAACAAAATAATATCATATTAATAATACAATATATTAATTAATTAATTAAATGCCTTTAGAGACTCTCAATGTATGTATCCATAATTCCATCCGGGACTCGACTGCGTACATCAAACTGTGAAAAACCACTGAGGTTTTTAATTATGAATGTGACTAAAGGTTTCAGTTACGCAGAACACATGAAATACCATTTTGCCCTCAAACCGCAGTTTCCTGAAGGGGACTTGGGAGTAAGACAGATCTGGTTAGAGTTTTAGACATCAGATGAGTGCGAGCGCTCCCAACCAACCCGCAGACTCCCTGAAGTAAACCCTCGCCATGCCCAGACACAAATCACTGGAACGGACTGATGAGAACCACAGGCGGTAAACGATTGCGTGGGCTTCCTTTGTGCCTGCTGTAGATCGAGGGATCAATGTGTGGCATCATGCCAGACACTCTTAAACTGGCACAGTGATCTCAAGAGGAACACACACACACAAACACAATTCAGCCCACGGCACCAGGAACATATGCCACGGCCAACCCTGTGAACCCTTTGCTGATAATGAACCAAGAAATAATCACAAACACCACAATGTGATTCTGTGTTACAAAACGGTAACAACAACCTCGAATGCCATTGACCACTGATGAGAACAGAAAATTGGCAGAACCGTGAAGTAATATGTCTTTTGAGGAAATATAATAATAATAATAATAATAATAATAATAATAATAATACGAAGAAGAAGAAGAAGAAGACTAAAAAACATATTGTGCAAGCGTCTTCAGCTTTTTGATTTATGTTTTGTACATTTATGTATGTGTGTGTACAGCATTAACAAAGCCAATTGAGCAGTCTGTTGTTTTGAACGTCATATGGATTTGATTCCAAACGAAAACATCAAGTTGATGGATTAAAACTCTTACTGTATATTCATTTGAGTCTGCTGAATACATTAAAGAAAACTGATCAAGTGTTCTTCCAGTTGTTAACAGTACAGTCTACGCTTCTTCATACATAACGAAAAGTGAATGACTTCATAGCACATACATGGAGCGTATATGTTGGCATTGTGCCATATGTTTACATAGACTGGTGGCGAGTAACTGACCGACCAGTGGTGGTGTGTAAAGCACAGATCATATTCCTTACCTTAAAGTGTTTGGACTTGACGAGTAAAGACCAGGTCTGATCGGCGCAATGATACGCGAAAACTGAATAGCGTTTGTTTTCTCCCGTGTGTTCCGCTCCTGTGGTCCCGCCTGGCTTCATCAATAACTTCGTTATCCGCGATCCATCTGGGCACCTCGGCGACTTGCCCTAATCGATCAGGTTTGTTGAGAGTGCAATCCAAAGCCAACTGCTCAATCAGGAAGCAAACAAAGCCTCGGCAATGTGACGGAATCTCCGGTGCGTGTCCGCGCAGGTCGCTCCGCTTTGTGCCGCGGTGACCTCACAGTCAGACGGTGCGACGCCGCTGCAGCGTTTGCGCTCAATTGGACCGGTGAACGTCAGTGAATAACACGTCGCCCCATTCCTCAGAAGACACAACGGAGGATTCCCAGCTCAGGACTCGTCGCAGCAGTAGCGCTTCCCCGGTGGTTTGTGTGTGTATGTGTGCGCGCGCGTGTGTGTGTGTGTGTGCGTGTGTGTGTGTGTGTGTGTGTGTGTGTGTGTGTGTGTGTGTGTCTGGTTTTGGTCAGACAAGCTGCGTTTAACTTGCGCCCGCGAGCGCGCAGAAGAAGTCGAGCTGGCGGGCACCGGGCCAATCATCTGTTAGACATTTCCCTTTTCAGGAGCGTCGCTCTGTGTTTTCAGACCCGCTTCTGCTGCTTTAAATCTGTTTTTCTTATAGCGGAATAGGCAAAAAAATCTGCCAAATATGTGTGGCTTTGACAAAAAACTCTTTCTTGTGTAATAGCCAACAGTAATTCTGATTTACACACGCACACACGCACGCACACACACACACACGCACACACACACACACACACACGCACACACACACACACGGACAATAGACCGATCACAAACTGTTAAATAAAGCGCGCACATACTGTATAAGATGCATTTTCTCAGCTCACTTTCCCTCTCTAACAGACTGCAGGTTCCAAAAAATACACCCTGTTTCTAGTAAAAGCAGACGTTCACTCCTGTGCCAGAGCCTGTAATTTATTTTCTTGTGTAAAAAGCCGCTCTGTGTTGAAGTACTTTTCCAGGTGACTGCATGGGGGCTTAAGGAAAAAATCGGAAAACGTACCGTGAGGTTTAGTGTGGAACTATAATATTCCGAAGAACTTTGTTTCTAGAAACTCTGCTTAAAAAAAACACATGAATTAAATGAGACATGTACACATTACAGCAGCAACCACAAAAGCAAGTACAGTAAATAAAACACAATGGTAAGCAATAAACAAAGATAAAATATATAATAAATAAATCTATGACCCGGCTCTATTGCCACTTTGATCGATTTAGTTACCATTCAGACACCATGATGGCTAACATTGACTTGATGTTAACAATTCCTCCGTTGGGGGCATAATTGGTTCTAGTATCTTTTTTGTTTGACAAACAAAATACTGGGATCTACACGTGAAGAAAGACGTTCAAGAAAAGACAATTGTTGTTTATTTCATATCGGTACCAGACACGAACTCAAGTTTAGGTCACTATTGAGAAAATGCTTATATCCTTTTACACATTACAATGAACACTTTTGCAGTCTTGGTCTGTGAGATACATTAAGGAGAAGAGTGCTGACTTGACACCAGAAAAGATGTTGGAAAAAAAGTTAGGTAGAAAAAAGTAATTGTACCCTAGAGAGGATTGTGAAACAAAACCCATTCAAAAAATGTGAGAGAGATTTACAAAATGCGGACAGAGACAGAAGTCATTGCCTTGGGAACTAACGACAGTGTCAGGCATGGGTCTGCTGAGTGGTTTACGGTTATGCACTCTGATGAGAGTAAATTTAGCATTTCGTAGAAATTGAAATAAAGTAGAGAGAAAGTGAGTGAGGCTATTGTATAGTCACTAGTTACCATATCAAACTTCTGATCTGCATTTAACCATGCAGTTCTAAATTGGCCAGTGCACTCACCTTACTCAGGCATGGTGGCCTAGTGGTAGGGAGTACACACACACACACACACACACACACACACACACACAAAACATAAAATTACAGTAGTGTAGCGGCCAAACTCCAGCCAGTTCCGGGGTGCCGCTGAGAGGCTGATCCAGGGCACATGAGGTCATCCAAAACGCGCACATTTGACTTTGAATAAGTTTATTGGTGGTTTACTTTGTATCCCAGTACGTTTTCCAGATGAATTACATGGATTGTATTTTAAGGAAAATACCGCACCCTGCTCACCCCCTCTCTCCATCACCATTAACGTGCACCTTTGACACTTATTAGTCTTCCACCAGTCATGTGACCCACCACCATCACGTGACCGAACAAACCTTTTGCTTTATGTCCTTTACAAGTAGTTTCTTTGTGGTGGAATACAATACAAGAAGCGATATTTTGATTTACTGAAAGAAAGAACAAAAAATAAAAGAGAAAAATGACTGATTTTCAAGAAGTGACATCCTTGTCCTCTCAGAAGATTTTTTTTCCTCCAGGAAGACATTTAAAGTTTAATGTACCTTCAGGCACAACCACTCAACCCAACAAACACACACGCACATGCTCAAACACATACGTACAGTATAGTGGGTGAAGTGAAAGTAGACAGATGATTAGGTATTTATAAGCATCTGTGGGCAAAAGCAGTGATGTTGGTATAACGCGTAACAAAAAACGAGAACTATGTTGTTCAAATTACACAAATAAACAAAAACAACATTTTAATTCTCTTTGTGAAGGTTCAAACTCAGAAGCCTGGATGCACCATTGTTATTGTTTGGACTTTATTTTATTAAATGACATTTTACTTAGATGTGCTGACCAAAGCGCAAGTTATATTCTGGTATTTTGTAGTGTTTTTTTTTTTTTTTTTTACAATTTTACAAAAATGAAGTTAACATAAGTGAACACATAATAAAATAATAAAAAAAGACTTTAGTAACTATAGCAACACGAAGAATTTAAAAAGGAAAAACTGGCTCAATTTCTACCACACAGCTGACACCAATGTGGCAGTAAAACATTGTATCAACACACAAACTGTAATGGATTACACAAACTATCTGGATTTTCATTGGCCTGTAAAAACTCAATTTCACAGAATTCCTCGCGTCACAGTTTCTGCTCACCATAGAAGTCTGCTATGCTCAATCATACCATCCATCATTCATCATAGGGAAAAGTAATAATGTTATAATAATAATTAATAATAACAATTCATTCGATTTTTTATTTATTGGCGCCTTTCATGACACTCAAGGTCGCCTTACATGACACGCAACATTCACCCACACACCAATTGCCCGGTGAAATAGCGGCAGCCAATCTTTCAGCCAGTCCACTTCACTCGGGCATACACACCACACGCTCACACACCCACACGGCCAGATTAACCTGAAAACGCATGTTTTTCTCACTGTGGGGGAAACCGGAGCACCCGGAGGAAACCCACGCAAGCACGGGGAGAACATGCAAACTCCACACAGAAAGGCCTCGACCGGCCTCGAACTCACACCACGAGTCACAGTCAGAACCTTCTTGCTATGAGGCGACAGCGCTACCCACTGCGTCACCTTGCTGTCAAGTAGTGTTTTGTGGCGCTGAGTTTACTTGTGCCCTTGTTTTGCTGTTTTTTGATTTATCCCTGTTTATTTTATCAGTTTTCATATCAAACTGACTCATAACACACACACACAAAGTGTGTTCAAGTGAGTTACTTTCTGTATTTGTATTTTTCTCTCTTTATTGTATTTTTATCTTTTGTTCAAATTTTATCTTGTATATTTATCCTGTATTTTTCTCCCTTATTGTTTTTTTATATTTTGTATTTTATTCTTTTTGTATTTTATTGCTTTTTGTGTTTTATTGTATTTTATCCCTTATCTTGTCGTTTTGTACTGTCACCCCCCCCCCCTTATATTTACATGCCGGACGATTGCAAAATACATTTCACTTCACGTTGTTGCAAAATATTTGTGTATGTGACAAATACAATTTGAATTTGAATTTGTAACACACACGCGCGCACACACACACAACACACACACACACACACACACACACACACACACACACACACACACACACACACACACAAGCACAATATGAAACACAACTAGGGTTGCACATATATCATAACAATTGTTGTTTTGAGAGTGATATTGTGATTATTTAAATTTTGAAACATTTTTGCACAAGACTTGTCTCTGTGTCAATGGCAGAGACAAAGCGATCAAACACTATTTTTATACACTATTATGCGCATAATATTACACTAATCTCAACAGTGCAGTTCTCTAGGGAGGTCCCTGTCCACTGTAAAGGTCAATTTCGATGTCCAAAGCATTTTTGAATTTTTGTGTTGACATTTGGCCTTGACCTGCATAAGTAAACAACAGTCCAAAACAATTCAAAGTGACACAAAGTAACATACAAAGGCATATTTTATTTTTGTGTAAAACATTTACAAATTAAAACTACAGTGTTTAACATGAACATTATGTTATAGAGGTTAAAGTAAAAAAAAAAAAAACATCACAAAAATGCTTTCCAGAGAAAAGTAAGGCGCCGACCTAATCGGTGAGTATAGGCAATTCATTTAAAGCATTTTGAGAATAAAATCAAATGGCAAAGAGCAAAAATAACAGAATTTAACAAAGCATTTAAAAGTTCTTAAAACACACCTTGTGAATGTTTTAGTGGCAGGTTGGACCTGATTGTGCAGGAACGGACGGTGTTTCTTGTGCATTCAGTTTGAAAGTTATGCTGATGCTGAGGTTCTAAAAACTCATCTGAGCTTTTCACTGAGTAAAGCTTGAGAAGATGTTACACTGACCATCACACAAACTTCACATAAAAGGTAAACAATTGTTTGTGTGTGTTTTAATTACAACTAAAAACTCAACTCGAAAATGTATTTGTGTGGCTTGCAAACGGAAAAAACCTATGTAAAATGTTTTTGTTGAATCGTTACACAAGTGTTTTCAGATCTGTGTTTAAGGGAGTCTTGGATTACAAGATTTATGTTAGTCAGAAAAATGTGTATTTGATGAATGCGTATTGATGAGTAAAACTGTTCACCATATCTGTTAAGCAAGGTATAAGTGTTTATATGATTAGAATATTTTATATATTATAAACAGTTTCAACTTTGTGCAGCTTTATATTATTAAATGAACACAAAATATGATAAAAATGTGCCAAAAATAAACTATGCACCAAAAAGAGAAAAGTCACGAACACGAGCCAGATGTGTTGAGTGGGAGATGAGTGATAGTGTGTGTGTTCCTTTGAGACTTTCAGAGCAAGAGAGAGATAGAGTGGGAGATAGTTGTCGTTGTTCCAGCTTTGAATCACCACAGCCTTTCACAAGATGTGTTTCATGATTTGTGAAATGTTCAAAAAATGTGCTTATTTTGGTCCAACAAAACACAGCAGCTTAGGACCCGGAACTACCTGGCATTTCAGCTTTTCTGAGGAGAGTGAATCCAAGTTCATACATCACCTGAATGGCAACATCAGCAAAGCTAAAAATACACACAACAGTCTATGTCCCCACATTCCCTTTCTTCTTGTTCGTTTCCAGGTCTGGGACTAAAACTAGCCAATAAAAGAATTTTTAAGAGGGAGTGAGTTCACTACTGAAACAAAAGGGGGAAAACATGATTAATCTATGAAAGTAGAACAAATTCTACCACGTCATACTGCTCACAGAGCTTCATACATTTACCAAGAATTCATTTTTACTCCGTTTTCTCAGTTATAGATACAAAAATAGATCAGCAAAATCTATGTGCAATTTACAGTACGTAACAATCACTGAGTGAATCTGAACATTGCTCAAAAAAGGAAAGTTTCTAGCTGTCAGACAGATTTCACAGTTTAACTGCACAGATCAAGACAATATACAGGCAGAGCAAAAGCGACCAGAAGCCTTTGTGCCTTCAAATCCTCAAAGCTTTCTGGTCCTTTTTGTCACGGGACCTATAGGTGACATTCAATATTTCTTACAGGATCTCAGATTTTTTCAGTTCACAAGAGAAAATAAGAGGATCCTATGCTAAAACAGTCTAATTTTGTAAACTTGGCAAACTTTGTCCTCCGGTGGCACAAACTGAACAACAGCCCACATTGCTTTAAAACAAACAAAAAGATGCACGCGTTTTAAACATTAAAATATTGGCTTAAGAAAAAACTGAAACTTTAGCGTTTGAATAGTCACAAAATAATGACAATGTATCATCAGGGCCGACATTTTGTTATAATGCATTATTACACAAGGGACTTTTATTCTGTTTTTAGCACTGTTCATGATCACATTGTTTAAAAGGCAACCAAAAAATGCTAAATTCTAGGACCACTAGGATTCTCTTTTACTTAAACAAATTTAGCTGATGTTGTAAAATAAATATTGCAATACAAATAAAACTTCAAAAACAACTAAAAGTGTAGCTCTAATTTCTGAATCCTCCATTAACAATGTGTTTTCCTGCTGTTCTGGAAATGTCTCCCGGTACTTTGAGTGGGAGAACCGGAGCTGTTGGATCTCATAATGCACTTCTGTGGGAGGCGCATTTCTGCCAGGCACGATTGCGGGCCTGACCTGATTTGTCTTTTGTTAACATTCTACGATTCCAAAAGACTGTGCCACCGACACACCTGCTGACCCTTGGACTCCTTCATCTGGGTCCAGTGTGTGAGCTCCTCTTCTCCAGAGCTGTTCAGGCCCAGAGAGATCCAGCCAATCATCTCTTTCCGCTTCATGCTGCGCTTGTTGTAGACGGACAGGATGAGTGTGACATCGGAGAGCTGGAACAGAGCTACTTGGAACACAAATGTCTCCTTATACGTGGGGTTTGGCTGACCACGGCAAATGGAGGTCTTGCATTTGGACATCTCCTGACCCATTGAGTTCAGCAGAGTCAGCTTCACAAACGTGTCTGAAACGAGATAAAACGCAAGGTCAGAGGACAAGTAATCTAGGATTGACCTTGAGGAAAGTTACATGTGCTGATGGGGAGGAACTGCACAGAAAATAATACTGTACTGTTAAAAATGTACTGTATTGATACTCTGTTACAGGTTCAAGCCCATGCAGATTACAACATGGGTAAAATACAACTTTTGAGTTCATACAACAGTTGTGTAATGATTACAACAAACCATTCATTCTTAATTTTTCTTTTATTTTTGCAGTGAAATATATAAAGGTCTTATGTAATACACAATGATTCTAAACTTTCTGAAACACTTACTACTGTATATTTCATAACAGAATGGGAAAAACTAACTGCTTTCCTGTTGGAGATTCACAATTTTAAAAAACACACATCAGAATCTTTTTACTCGACTGAAACGTTTGTTTTGTCGACCAAACAGACAACTTTTCCTGCAAATTAAATAATCTGATGAATTATTTTTCCAGGTAGGACATCGTCTCTATCGGGATATTTTACAAGGCATGGATGAGGTTTACAGTAAAAAAAAAAAAAACGTTTTACATTTTCAATGATACATTTGGCAAAACTTTCGGCTAAAAATGGAAAAAATGAAGAATAACGTAATTGACCTTAATTGAACGAAAGTATTATTGATTTTAATTACAATTATTGGCCAAATGATTTACAAAGAATGAAATGACAGAAAATATTCAAAAGAAAATATACTCTCAAAAGGTAAAAAACTTTTTGCCAAGTCTCTGACGTGAATAAACTATAAAATTGCAACGCCAATAAAAAAACGGACACGTCTCCCAGCTAGCGCTCTCTCCTATGTTTCTGCGTGAAGAAATCACAAAACTCTACAGTAGGCTGATCTAAAAAGCAATTGATTATTTAATTCATCAGGAATATATGAAATAAATTAGCTGAAAAGGATTCCTTTCAGTTCTCTTCTACAAAAGTGCTCGGCACAAGTCAATGCTCACTGATTAATAATTGAGTCCTGCATAAGTTCTCGGTGTTTTCCTTTCACACACTTTTGAGCTTTGATTCCATAGATGCTTTCAGAGCGACTCGTGGCAGCTTGTGGTCTTTCACTAGATTTCATTCAGCGCAGTCGAGTTCTTTCTTTCTGTTTCCTTGTCTGCCGGCTTATGATTGAGTACAACAGACATTCGTTTTCTCGATTTCTTTGTCAAAGCCACGCTTCTTTGTTCTGTCCCTCTAATGACTGAATGCAAACTTCCTGTAGATTAATTTTAGTTTCGTAAGAATGTTTTCTTGTCTTCGTTTTTGCTCTCTGACCGAAAGAGCAAAGCTAAAAAAAAACGTTCTAATTTCAGAGCTGGAGATACCTGGCTCAGAGAAGATCATCTGATGAGTGACAGAGGATTTCAGATGGTAAATAAAGCTGATAATCCACCAGGAAAAGCCATAGATTTGAGATTCATTTCTATATAGGGAATATTTGAGACTGAAATACATTGCTAAAATGTATATTTACATTGTACAAAGTAGCATTGTTTATATTGTTTTCTGTTCTGTATGTTCTGTTCTGTCTGCTGATAATCATTAAAGTACAGAATGCAAAAAATTAAAATGAAATTTTTTTTAGAATTTACATTCAAGATAGCAGACAACATGATGCACACACGAACACACATTAAAACAATAATGTTCAATAGGCAAACACACACACACACACACACGCACACACACACACACACACACACACACACACACACACACACAATCCAGCAAAGCACTTCTTAAAAACAGAATTCCGAAATTAAACTTTCTCCATGGATTTTT
Source organism: Paedocypris micromegethes (assembly GCA_028031935.1). NCBI lineage: Eukaryota > Metazoa > Chordata > Actinopteri > Cypriniformes > Paedocypris > Paedocypris micromegethes. Next base: position 21,216,537 of record CM051500.1, read on the forward strand.
GTTTGTATTTGACATAAATACCTTGACCAATATTTAAGTCTTTATGTACCGTATTTGCTATTTATAAATCCACTAATATTTCCTACATTGCTAAATGAATCCATGCAGAAATGTTCAACCAATGAGACAATGAGTGAGAGCTGAAGAGCAAAAAGATGGACGAAAAGAAGACAGCGCTCATAACTTTAGCCACAGACACTCACCTCGGATTATGTAAACCTGTCCCCCTATTAAGTGCTTTAGACAACAGAACAAGCCGTCTGACAACAGCGGAGCAGTGACAGAGGAAGAACAGAGGGGTGTTAGTCAACAAGGAGAAGAGAGAACAGATGTACAGCAGGACAAAAAGGTCGAGGGTTGCAGGTTCGGTACAGTAACAAGGCAGAGCTCTGCATCACTTCAGGTTTAGGGACAAATAATATAAAAATCTTTAAAAAAAGTGGCCTTAAGACAGATGGTGTTCAAACCCAAGCAAAGGTTCTTTGCCAACATACAATTCCACTCCCAGAAGCAAGATGGCGAGATTTTTATAGCTTCTTTTTAAGCTTCTTTAGCGGACACTTTAATCCAAGCACTTTACATATTGAGCAAATCATCAGTGTCTTTCACCTGGACACTTCAGTTGAGTAATCTTTCATTCAAAGTCACAACTTTCTACCACTCAGCTACAACTTCCCAAAAAGCTCCAGTTTCCAAAAATATGATCTTAGAGATGTTACATGTGTTTATTTTTTTCAATTATCTGGTCAGCCAATTTATTAGGTACACCTGTCCAACAGCTCATTAACACAGTTCTAATCAGCCAATCACATGGCAGCAACTCAATGCATATAGGCATGTAGACATGATCAAGACGGTCTGGAGAAATGTTATTTAAATGACTTGGTGGCGTGGCGTGGTTGTTGGCGCCAGACAAGCTGGTCTGAATATTTCAGAAACTGCTGATCAACTGGGATAATAATAATGATAATAATAATGTTTTCGATTTTTATTTGAACGGCGCTTTACAAGTCTTCTTTACAAGTCTTCTCAAAGCGCCTCTTACAATGAGGAACACCATGCACACCATCCTTTTGCCCGGAGAAATAGCGGAAACCAATCTGCGCCAGCGTCCACTTCAACCGGGCATATACACCACACACGCTCACAAACACCCACACAAGGCCAGTTTAACCTGAAACGCATGGGATATTTGGGGTTATCAAGAAAACATGGATTATGAATGCTATCATGTCACTATGGACCAAAATCTCCAAAAACATAAAACTACAAATCGAGCCAAATCAAAAGGCAAGGAATCATGCGGTGTTGACGGTTTGTTTTACTCACTGGGAGGTTTATTAGCAGCCAAGTTTTTAAAATGGCTTCCTTTTATGATCTCCACTGAGAGCCGGCCTGTAGTGGCGTTGTAGATAAGCCCAAGCAGGATTTCCGGTGTGGTCCCTTGGATTGCAGATGGGAATGACGAAGCTGTCTCACTGCATGACACATCGGACATGCTTGCTTGAGAGTCACTGCCCTGAAAACACAAGGACATTGTTTCTCATGGAGTTGCGAAGAATTTATGTAATCGGATTAATGGCAAAAAAAAAAACGTAACCCAAAATTCTAAAAAAAAAAAAAAACTAACAAAGATGCTTGACTGTTTTGTTTGGTTTTTTATTTTTTGCTTGCAATCTTCACTTTTGCGCTTGGAAAGACTTTTTTTTTAATTTTTTTACTTTTTTGAATTTTTGACTGTTTCATGTGGGGACGCACTAAATAACACGGGCTGCGTGACCCTAAGACGTTAGCTTTCTGGTGCAGTGATGAGAAAGGTGTTGTGTTGGCCCAGAACTATGAAACAATGAAAGTATTCCGATTCTGAATGTGTTTTAGGTGCTCACTAAACCTCCCACACTTCCTAGTCACCTGCTGCCAATCAGAGTAAGGGTCTAGTTTCCACGGGAAACTAGAGCCAAAGTCAAAATCTGAAGCGAAAAAAAAAAAAACAATTTTGAATGCAAATGTGAAGCTTGAAAGCGAAAAACAAAAAAAAAACAAACCAAAACGTCAAGCATAGAAATTTACGTTTGGTATTTTTGGCCCTAATCTGATTCCATACGAATGTGGGGTAAAGCATTGTCATACTCACCGGGATGCTGCAGTAGGGGTCCAGGATGATGGGGACAGACATCTTGCCCTGCAGGTTGAGTTTGGTGAGGTAGAACACCTTCTCCCCAAGCGCCTTCTCCTTCTTCATCCGCCTCACACTGTACAAACGGAAGCGGATGGCGTAGTTGCCGATCATCTCCGTCTCAATGTGGCTGAAGTGAAAGGTCTCCGTGAAGACAGGGCAAGGCCCACGCTGGATGATGGTTTTGGCCCTCTGCTTTTTAGTGGGCAGCAGCACCAAATGCACCTGCCAGGAGATGTTTCCATTGCGCTTTACAGGAGGAAGGTCTGTCAGGGCCGTTATAGTGACAGACAGGCGCTGACTGGATGAGTCGTAGTCCAAGATGACATCGAGAGTTCCAAACTGAGTGAGAAGCTCCGAGTCGTAGCCTTTGGGAAGCTGAGCAGCTGATCCACGTGCTGACAGATCCTAGAGGAACAGTTGAGGATGGTGAGACTTTGGCGAGGTTTTACATAAAACAAAAGTTTAAAAAATCATAACGCATAAACCTCTGGGCTAAGTACTGCCGTGCTATCACTGGGTACGTCTTCTTCATAACCTTTGTTGAGGTAACTCTCCGTTTCCTGTGCTCCACTGACCTCGCTCGGACATTTCCCATAGCTGTGCCTGGGGCTTTCGCTCCCATGGGAAAGGTCACATTTGGCATCTCCAAGGTCGGAGGGTGTGCAGGACATACGGGGCGAGCCATTTTCATCCTGATACGGAGGAGGCTGCAGTTCATCCAGCGGGGGAGTGCGTCTCATCCGCTGGATACAGTTCACTGATACAGTAAAAAAACATGTTAATTTAGTATTTATTGTTGCAGTTATTACTTTACAACAACACCTGACCACCTGACCAATTAATCTCTCAACATTTTTTAGCGAAAAACATTTATTTCACTATTTCTGTAGTGTTTATGGTTCATTGCTGTATGTATCCGGAATATACGAGGCTTCTATTAGCGTTTTATATTACCCTATTTAACCAGGAAAAAAAATCTATTGAGATTAAAAACCTCTTTTATAAAGAAGGCCAAGACATGTAAGCATGAAGTACAAAACATTATTGACATTTTGTTGACATTTCACATTAAACAAATAACTGAATGAACAACAATTGCAAAAAGAACTGCTCACAATTACCTTACAATGGAAATAAAAAAGGTACAATATATTATTTTTACTTTATCTTTAAATGACCACAGTGAAATTAGAGTCTTTGTCCTAGTTAAAATATACGGTATACATTGTTGTAGTTGTAAAATGTTACAGTTCTGGAATTTTCTGTTTCCAAGCAACCATTTCATTTTATAGGAAACTTGTATCAGACAATAAACGCTTTGACTTGACTTTATTTAGTTCTCACATTGGAACAAAGTGTAAAGTAGGTCATCGTATAATCTGATCATTCGAAAACTGTTGTGCTATTTAAATTTTGCTTTATAGCCATTGTGTGTGATTTGTTGAGATATGAGTAGAGAATATATTCCCCAGCAGAGAAGTCACAGGGTTCAGTTTTAATGAGGAGAGTAGAAGAAAAAAATCAGCACGGTTAAGACGAGCGAAGAACAGTTTCACGATATGTCTGCTTGAAGTTCAATGGAATCTTTGATCCTAAACGGCAATACAAACCTCTGGGTATGAAGAAAAGCAAAGGAAACTGTGCATGGCTATGTGAATAACAAAGAATGCGCCATATAAGTGATGTTTTAATCTTCAATTCTGCCATATTGTAAAAGTTCTAGTGCATCTTAAACATCTACAAATTCATAAGCATAGTATGATAAGTATCCACAAATAATAATTGTATTGTTTCTGTGACCTTGAGGCAGTGAGACATCTCCACACCGGTGAACAATTGGTTAACGAAGCGATAGATGTTTTTCTCGACACATCATAAACTTCATTTTTAAAAGAAATCACACATCTTTTTTCCCTTTTTTTGTGTGACTAGCATGTGCCAGAATGTCAGTTTGATATGTTTGTAAGATCCAAGCGATATGAGTGTGTATGTAAATGTGTGTTAGCTTCTCATGTATTATAGAGGTGACCCGGGGCTACAGACTCCAGGAAACAGCTCATCACTCTCAGTGCAGTTGTTCACAGGAGCATAAAATGAAAGTGGGGAGATATTTCCACCAGCATCCTATTTTTTTCTTTCTAACGGGGCCTGCGTTTGACAGATTTTTTTTTCTTTCTCTTCATAAGCCTCTGTAATCTCCACGAGCTGCTCTTGGGATCTCCGAGCATCTGTAATAATTCTAACCAATTATATACTGCATCCCTTTTCTTTCCCAGAAGTGGGAATAAACAGAACAGTATAAAATAGCTCTGCTGATCATGGGTTACACACACACACACACGTGTGTGTGTGTGTGTGTGTGTGTGTGTCTTTAATGGGTATCTCTAATAATGAGAAGCAATTCTTTAATAAATGAGAAGTCTTTAATAAAACAAGAAAAAAATATAAAAATTTATTCATGTATATAAACAAGAGTAACATTTTAATGTTTAATGTACATTGTTAATTTGTGAAATAGTATGCATTTTAATTAAAATGTTTTGAATTAACATGTTTATTTAATAATTGATTCTAAAATGATTTGTAGATATGTAGCGCCATCTAGTGTGATAGTCAAAAACCTGTAGTGAATCCACTCTTACACTTTTGTATATAAAACCAATTACAGTATGAAATAACGCTTATGTAAATTCAGGTAAAAAATTAAAAGATATTTTAAGGCCTTTTATAAACCGCTTTAAAGTCGATTTTTTTAATTGTGGGTCGAGTGTGAAAATTACCGCCATCTGCTGAGGCCTCGCTACTGTAGCCATCATATTCGGCCGCTAGAGGGCAGTATTTCTGTCTCGAGTCCCAGCCATAGCTCTTGTGGTGTCTGATTGAGTTGGCAGATCCTCCTCTGAGACCTTGTGATCGAGACACAGCCTCCTGGTACTGTCCAATTACCTCATCGTCACTATCGGATGATGAGTAGTGGTAGTCTGAATTCACGAAACTCTTGTCTAGAAAAAGAAAATAGTCAGAGAGAAAGAAGCAAACAATTTAAAGCAATGTGACAATATACTTCTCTAATGATTTGCTTGTACTTTTAGGAATTCCTTAGAACAATGCAGAACACAAATTGCTTTCTATTATACATTGCCACTAGATGGCAGTGATGGATAAAAAAAACAAGAAAACAGCAAGAATAAATACAATAAAAATAGACATGCAACAAATTCAACGTTTAGCTTAAAGTGCCAATCGAGATTGTCAAACCCTGAAATGAAGACAGCAATAGTGAAATTTCTTTCACCTTTTTGTAGTAGAGAAAGAAAAGCCATGACCCAAAAAGATATACGTAATTATCACACAAAAATCCAATCCAAAGTCCAATTTGGAGCCAAGACAGATAGAAAAAGACCCCACTGACATTCAGAAAAAGTTGTGAGTCCACGTCCCATTACCTCGAAATAATTTCTTCTTCCCCATAGAGATTTTACTCGCACCAGCATTTGGCAAGTCCCTTAATGATGCTTTTAGTCCACTGGACACGCTTCTTTTTCTATAAAGGGAGCTGCTTTGTTGGAGAACAGAAGGTAAATTAACTTGGCTTAGCACTTTAAACGAATTCCCTCTCAGAGTGTTGGTAGAATGGAAGAGGTCACTTTCCGTGGCAGCAGAAGCCACTGAACCCTTGTAAGTTTGAAGCTCAGGCTTCTTCACGAGGACCAAGATAGTCTGAGTCTGGAACACAGTTTTTCCCTGAAAATGGTTTCTCTTTAAGTCGTCCCAGGCAGCAGCCTCCTTCTCAGCCTCCTCTTTTTCACGAATACTCCTGAGTTCCGCAGCCTGGATTTTATGAATGAAGCCGTTGACCTGCTGGGTAATTTCTCCAGTCAGAGCGTATGTGGCGTTGCCCATCGCGTGAGATAAGTCCTTCACTTTTTCTGTCACTGAATCCCACATGGTTGACATTAAGGGGAGACTTTGCTTCTTAAAAAAAAGCCACTTATAGTGTAAGAACAGGCTTCTCAGTGCTCTGTTTCCAGGTCTTCAGGTGGAGAATGGATCTAAATGTGTTGCCAAATAGGAAATTAAGTTCAAAACTACTTATATATATATATATATATATATATATATATATATATTATAATATATATATATATATATATATATATTATGGCTGTCAGTTAACGCTTTAACTCATGCGATTAATACAATTTGTTTAATCGCGTCAAATTTTATTAACGCCATTAACTGCACTTCCGGTTTCCCGGTAGTTTCACTTCAAAACCATTCAGTATTATTTGTACAGTTTTTTGCAAAGCTGAAATCACAGCACATTTATAGAGAGAATAGAGTGCAATTTAATTATTCACAGTCTCTCAGACGACTGCGTGCGCATGCGCACTGCGCACAGACCATATGTCGGACTTTGTTCCTTTAGATAAAAAAATGTGTGATCAGTCTTTTCAGCTAGACTAATTATCATATCAGTTGTCTCTTTTCCTCAAAATGAATTACTTACTTCTTTTTTAATTATTATGACCGGCTTACCCGTTGTTTTCTTTAGTCAAAACAGTATTTTACAGTGTTTAAACAAGTGTTTATTTTGCGTTGAGTTTACATTCATTTACATTTTACACTTCAATATTCAATATTACAAGATTCTATACTTGTTCATGTTATTAATAATTGTTAATACTAAAGAATTATTAATAATAAATTATTATTATTATTAGTGATTTAATCGGGATTAATCGCAAAAAATTTGGTTGAGGAAGTGCGATTAACTAGTTAAAAAATGTAATCGTTTGACAGCCCTAATATATATAAATATATATAATTTCCATACAGTTGAAATTAGACATTTAAAGATAGCAATTAGCAACTATACTGCTGTCTGTTCTAAATTCACTTAAAAATATCAAATGAATGACATGTGACATATGAAAACAAACAAAAAAAATTATACATACAAAAAACAAAGCATAACTTTTTAAACTTTGTCACAAGTAATGTTTTAAAACATCTTGGCTTTATCTCTGGTTTTCCAAAGGGAAAGTTCTGCTTTTTGTGACAACTTTCCCTGTTTAATCACAGAATTGCATTTGGCAAAAACTCTAAATCGTCCTTCTTATTCTCCATTAGATTCACTTCTTCTATAGACCATACTCAGGATGACTTATGGCTTAAAATATGATTTATTTCTAAACAGGATTTTATGGATTAAGGAAGTTATTCTTGATCATTTATAATGTGCCGCGATAAATAGATTTTTACAGTAAATATCAAAAAAGTTTTGAAAATGAGCAAAATGGGGTTTAGTTGATTTAAATACACAGACACACACAGACACACACAGACACACACACACACACACACACACACACACACACACACACACACACACACACACACACACAAATAAAGCTTTTGCAGCCCAGAAACACAATGCAAATACAGTTTTTCACAGACACACGAAAATCATGTCGTGTCTTTAGGTCACATCAGGTCACAAAAAGGTTTTTGAAGTATTTAGCTTGTGAATGTCATTACAATTATGCGATGGATGCTCGGCAGAGTTACGTAACGCCTTGTGAGTGGGCAGTGTGGATTCAGAACCTGTCTGTAGGAAGTGAAGTCTGTGTGGGCTGAAGTGCCCCGTCAACACGGCCCTATCGATAGGTGTGTGGGTGTGATCCAGAGCGGGAGGGTGGCTGTGCGAATAAAGCGCTTTGTTCTGTTCAGTTGACTTACTGACATTCGGATCGTTCAGTTCAGTTTAAGGCCCAGTTATATGATCAAGGTCATTGTTATTATGACTAAATCAGAGGTGTGAAGAGTAACAGCAAATCATACTTAAGTTAAAGTATGGATACCTTACTGTAAAAATTACTCCATTACAAGTTACAGGTCAAAAATTACAGGAAAACATGAGAAAAAGCTGTAGTATCCAATTTCAAAAGAACTTGAGAACACTAAGAAAAGCGAAAAAGCGGAAGACAATGTAACAAGTAACAGTAAGTGTCCATTCAAATGTAGTGGAGTAAATAGTACATATACTCAATCATAAATGTAGTCAAGAAGAGAGTAAAAGTTGCTTTTATCTTTGATAATCAGTACAAGTACAAAGTAGTCAAAAAAATTTAAGCAAATTAACAAAGTCCATTTACTCAAGTACGTACTTCACACCACTGGACAAAACCCACTGATCTGATAGATCTAGGCTAGTGGTATCTTCTCTTCCCAGAGCAGTCCAATGCTCAAGATCACAAGCCAATCAGAAGAGCAGGAAGAAGAGAGCAGGAGGCGTACTGGTAATTAGGCTCTGTTAGTGATTCCCACCGCCTCTGATCTGAAGCTTACCAGATAATTACTTCTCCGGAGGTTGTCAGCTAGTGTTAGAGAATTCACACTCACGCTATCCTCAGTCTCGAGGCTTTCTCAATCTCCACCATTAGTCATTAGGAAAGTGTTGCTGCTGCCACTGAAATGGCCACAGAGTTCGGACAGGGTCAATAACACAACCTTCGGTGCAATTCATCCCTACAAAACATTTACAGATGGGATTCTAATCCATAACGGACATCCGCCATTTCCATGGTCGTTCTTTGTGAACAACACAATAGAATCAATATTCCCTCCAGTGCTGGGAAGACGAGTTCAAGCAAGGAAACCAGTTCGGCTGGTGTCAAGGTAATTGTTAGCGTCATGTTTTATAACCAGCTTAAATTTTAAACTGACGCTTACATAACAAGTGCATATTGTATTTTCCCCCACACAATATACGTACATACAGTATACTTATTTTAATGAGAACTGCAAGAAAACCCAGACAAACCTTTGTGCTCCGGGCTGTCTCTGTACTGGTCAAGGCCGGCTAGCTGGTTGGCACTCTCAAGGGACAGTTTGTTGTTGAGGTAAAGAAACAGCACAATCACCAGAAAGACGAAGACGCCGATTCCGGACAGGAAACCCAGAGCTTCAGGAGAAACTGCGGCAAAAGAAGCAATTTGTTACTTTAGTTAAACTTACTGAATGAGTAAGAAAGAGTTAAAGTTTTAAATGAACTGGAATGTGGGAAATGGAACCACCGACACAGGCATACAGTATCGTCCTTATTTGATTATTACAATAAATACGTTCATGCATGTTTTGGCGCGTGTGTTTAATAATGTGTAACCCACAATATTTTTCCCTATGTAAAGTCTTTCTTTTCTAAGAGTAAAACCTATATAAAATATATCTTTTCTAAGAGATCTATCTATCTATCTATCTATCTATCTATCTATCTATCTATCTATCTATCTATCTATCTATCTATCTATCTATCTATCTATCTATCTAT
>CM051500.1:21227744-21296244 GCA_028031935.1 Paedocypris micromegethes
ACACACACACACACACACACACACACACACACACACACACACACACACACACACACAGTTACTGCCATTACCATTCTGTAACGTTTTTCCTCCCATTCATCATTGTCAATCATTTTCTGTTTGTCAGGTCACTATTTTATTCTAATTCTGCATTGCACCTGAAATATATTTAGCTCTTTGCTCAGCACTTAGCCACCATACAGGAGCCGGCAAATCCATTACTGACAAGACTTCCTTCAGTCCACTTTCATTAAATCAATAGTAAGACAAAAGAATCCACTGAGCCGCAGGTAAAAATGAACCCACAGAACACTGGAAAAAGTTCCCTAACGCACCATTTCTGCACCGCGCAACCTGGTATTTCTTCATCTATTCGCTTTGGAAACACAAGTGACCACCTGTAGCAAAACCCGCACCTGTGATGCAAATCCAGGACATGAGACAGAAGTTCTCCAGAAACAGGGCTGAATCTGGGCCATTGAGAGACAGTCCGAGGGAAGAGCAGCTGGACAACACATGCTTCATCCAGAGGAACCACATCCCTGAGCGGGAAAGCAGGCCAGAGAAAAGCCAGAGACTGCGACTGAACTACATCTAACCCTTAAAAGCCCTAAAGAGGTATAGCAACTCCACACACTTAACCAACATGGCTCTAATTCACTCCTCATCTAATTAGCACGGCGGCTTAGGCTTACCTAGTTAAAATGATAAGTAGTCTTGTATATTTTTGGCTGCCATGATTGTTTCATCCATTCTTTCACACACACAGGAGCGTTTTATGCTGCACAATGTTTCAGACCAACAGTGATGGTGAGAGGATGATGGAGTCACGGACTTTCACTGCATCCCTAAAGCCACAAGCTTTTCACCAGCATCCCTTCAGAATGAAAGCACCGGAGCATTTGAATGTTCAAATATGGCTTCTTCTCACTTACCATCAGACACTCGTGGTGTCTGACAGAACCCAAAAATAGAGACTTTGAAATTGCTGGGTGAAGTAATTACTGCGTTTACACTCCATTTCATATTCAACCTTTACATTTCACCCAATATCACTGTTCATAAACTGAACATTTGGCTTTTTATGGTCTATGTTGGCTTGTATGTCGTAGAATTACCAGTTGTTAAAAAAAAAAGTTGTGTAATAGACATGTCTACAGATGTAATATTTTATACTAAGTATTTTTTTTATTATTTATATATACAGTATAAATTATATGCTAAATAATATGTAGAAAACAAACAAAAAGGAAAACCTGTGCCCATTTAAAAGTTGAATTTTGATTGGTTTGGCTTAAAATTGTTTTTACACAATCTGTAGAGATCGGAAATGTAACATGCAGGAAATCTGAGGATACTTGAACCCCACAAGACATGTTTATCTCAGTTAAAATCTTACATGTTGTTACGTCACACAACTGGTTTAAAACAGACCAATCGAAAAGTGTGAAATGTTATAAAGGAGGAAAGACAAGAACAACATAGATATACTATGTTTGTGGCGAATGTAAAAGATGGGAATTGACAAAAGTGACCAAACAACAGACAAATGTTTTATTAGAATGACAAAGACACACAAATCAGAAACGTCTTTTTGTAAAGCGGTACACGCAAAGTTTTTTCTCTCTTCGACTGTAACGTCTCTCTTACCTTTTCTGATGCAGATAAGCTCATGCACTCCACAATTCCTCTCTCCACCTGCAGGAACAAAGCAACATTTCATGACGAAACACACACACACACACGTACCCAAGCACGCGCACGTGCACACGTAAAACGAGACATTAAACACAAGGACACTGGAGCGGCGGGAAACAGACATGAGTGCAGATGAGACCAGAATTCTTGAATGAAACCAAGCATTTTTTGAGATGTGTCAGGTTTAATATAAGAGAACATTTTGGTGTCTTCACAAACACAACAGTCTCTCAGAATAAATTAGCAAAAACGTAGGGTTTAATTCCAAATGCATATTCAAACATAAAATCTCAGCACAGAAAACAACATCAGAAATAAACTTGATTTATTTTTCATCTGGTGGTCTACGGATAATTTGTGTTGATGTGGAAAAAATGATGCAAACAAATGGAGAAAAATGATACTGACTGACCCTGTGATGAATGGATAAACAACAAGAATAAATGAAAAATATGTCTTGTTTTGAGCTGACAACACATACAGTAGGTGATTAAAATAAAGTCCACTATTGTCACCTTAAGGACCATTTCTGTATTTTAAGGGGAGTTTTGTGACAAATGTAGCTCATGGTACAGTAAGGTTACCCATGTATAGGTAATGAAGCTCAATCGCAGAGGCCATTAGTGAAGGCAAGTAAAGGTCAGTTTGGTGGAGTGAGATCTGATGCATTCTTAATATGCGCTGACATTCTGTAACCTGAGGGACGGGCAATCATCTGTGATGCAGAGCCAAAGTGTGGTGGATTAACACCTAAGAACAATCCAGAATTGTTCTTTTCCAACAGCATTTAAGATAATTTTTAATGTTCATTACAGATTATGCTGACTCACTTTAAATGTGTATATATTTAAAAACTAGAACCAATTTCAGAGGTGTCAAATGTGCAAAAAAGTGCAACCACTTATTCACATTAATGTCATTTAGCTCATAAATAGCATCCAGTACCTTCAGCATCCTGCAGATGGCGAAATCACCTCATCCGGCCAGGAAATTAACCGTGGTAGAAAAAGATGCCGACTTGTCACGCACATCACATTGTAACGAGTAAGGGTAAGTGTCCATTAAAATATAGTGGAGAAAAGAGTACAAATACTCAATCAAAAATGTGGTCAAGTAGAGAGTAGAAGTTGCTCATAATTTTGATACTCAGTACTAGTGTTGTCACAATACTAGAAATTTCAACTTTGATACGATACTTCAAAAAGTATCGACACTCAATACCATTTTTGATACCACAGGGAAAAACAGCAACAAAATTAGGGCCTTTTTTTGCTTTTTTTATTTGGAAACATGACTGGAACATTAAAATGTGTCGAAATGTGTAATACCTGACAATAATGACAAAAAAGACAATAATGAGGAAGACAATGGCACAGTCAGAAAAAAAGCTATTTACTTAAAAAGTAAAAAAAAAAAAAAAGAAGAAATGAAAGCAAAATTTGAGTTTTGTTGGTAGGAGCTTTCTATTCCAGACAAAAAATATATGTAAAAGTAAAAGAGTACAATATTTTCCTTGTTTTTCAAAAAAGCTGGCAGTGTGTGTAGAAGGAGTAAATTTTCACTGCAGATTGTTGGTCCTCAGCTTCAATCTGGTGCTTTAAAAGAAATATTAGACATTTAGAAACACTTTTTGTACTATTGTTTATCGTTTTTATGATTAGATCAGGTCTTACTTCTACTAATACTTCTCACACATTTGTCTCCTGTACAGGAATCTGCTTAAATCATTTAATGAACCGGAGTTGAACAGCAGTATTTGTTCAAACTGATTTGAATTTTTAATGTAAATAAACAATCATTGATCAGCGCATAAAAATCTACTGTAAATACAAGTGTGAACGTGCATCACACGCTCACTGAGATAATAGGGTTAATTGTTACATACATTTCTAGTCTTATTGTATCCTGTCTGATGCGATGGTCTGACATTTCTTTCTCTGAGGCAATAATACGCAATAACGGGGCAAAACTAATTCCACCAGATTTTTCGACTAAAACGGCTCGTAAAGATTCGGCACTCGTCATCTGCCAATATTAATCATGTGCTTATGCGCGAAGATCCGGAAGCGCAGCTAGTATCGATTGTTTGGCCAGAGATTTGTATTGTTTCAGATTTTTCAGGATCAATATTTATTGAAATATAAATAACTACACAACTTATCAATTTTTACAGCAAAGTTGAAACTAAATATAAATGAATTAATCAGCAACGGACTGATTTTGTGACCCAGGCTTGTGCTCTGGTGGTCCGATTCTGTCTTCAGGGACCCGGTTTGAGTGATGTAGTCTGTAAATAAGGTAAGAAAACTAAGTCAAGGTGAGGTTACAGGGTCAAACCCTGAGCTCTTTGTCCTTGTGTTCTCCTTTAGACATCTCACACCTTTAGACAGGTGTAGGATTTACATTTGCAGCTTTTAGGATTAGGAAGTCTTAGACTATAGATTATTGTAGGTGCAGTGTCCAATGAGTAAGATCCAGAGATTATAAATATACAATATATTATATAAAAATTTGTTTTATTAAGGGATAGCATAAGATAATCAAATAAATAATATTAGTTCTAAAAGTAACTCCTTCTTAAAATAGGAAAGCTCGCACGCAATAGATTAACATGTCCAGATCTCTACAAACAAACCGTCTTATCCTTTCATCCCACAGCATTACTGATGGATCAGCACCAGAGAACAACAAACAGAAGAAAAAAACAACTTCCACACTGCCAATGACGCAGAGATTTCTTTAGAAAATATCTGAATACTTTAGATCTATCTAGTTATTTATAGTATATTTATATTTATATTTACATTTAGTTTTATATCTGAGAATAACTGAATACTGAAAAATCTTACATTTTTATAAAAATAAACACGTCACTGTATTGTGATAGATGGAACTGTGATGGAACTTCCACATAAATAATGCCGCACTGAATTGTACGAAATCTACATTCATCAAAAAGTAAAATCTACAAAAAAAATAAAAACAAAAAACTAGGCATTAGCGTAGCTGAGTTGAAACACACGAGAAAAGCTTCACACAAGAACTCAAACTCCCATAAACCCCTATAGCAGGGTCACAGCTGTCATATGACTCACAATGGCATTGATTACAGATATAGAAATCTAGAGGAATATTTAATAACTCTGTAAAGTATGTTTAAAATTTAAATGTTTAAAATTGTATTTCAAGAATATGATTAACAGAAAGCAAATTTACGAGTTCTATTTACATGCTCTTGATCAACTGAGTGTTTAATGGTTGGGAAAATGATAGCACAAACAGCCACATCTGAAAAAAGGTTAAGACCTGGGTAGTGTAATTTAAAATTAAGTAAGTCTATCAGCCAACAGTTTAAAGCACTGCCAGCTCCATTAAAGAATCATTACAGTTGATTCATAGAGCCAGTTAACAGTCGTCTCCACCGCACTGCAAGAGTGATCGCTGCTCTACGAAAAGACATTAGGATTGTGAGACTCTGGTGAAATCTAAAGAAACTCTATTATTTATGGAGCAAATAAAACAATGAGTTTGAAGTTACATTTCACACATTCATCACAATGAAAGACCTTGAGTGAATTGAATTAAAGATCTAGTTCTACAAGTTGTGTTGAATACAAAATGTGAAGTAAATGTAAAGTAAATATTTTTCTGGACCTTTTTTAACGCAAACTTTTTTTTTTATTTTATTTTTATCTTTTTTCAATACCTCAAAATATAAATAAAAATGGAAAGACATTTATCTGACCAAGTTTGAAGTTTATTTTCCATTTTCAATACATTAATTTTTGTAATTCCCCTCACAGATGGAGTTTATGCTGCATTTAGTTTTATTTGTGTTACCTGTATTTAGTTATACAACTCACAGTTTGTTCAAAAACACTCTTTTCTCAAGTTTTTCTGTTTTATTGCTGGCTTCAAAATCAGGAAAATTATCTATTATCTATTGACAGATGTGCAGGATTGTATAAGATTATTATTTTATAATATGTAAGATATTTGATGGCATGGTAAGAAGACTGCTTGGGTTTCGTCTGGGTCTCCGGTTTCCACCCACAGTCCAAAAACATGAACAAGATAAAAAGCTGGTCCGTGGATGTGTGTGAGTGTGTTTGGTGGGGATGTCCAGATGTGAGAGACAACCTTGAGGGTCTCAAAAGGCGCCTAATCTATTAAATTAACTATTTTTATTATTTCTGCTTCTATTTTTGAATGAGAGAAACACACGTAGTTCTCTTGAGTGGTTAGATTGAGTTTCAGTATCCCTAACAGGTCTAGACTAACGGTGACCCTGACTGACAACCAGACATAAAGGAGACAGATTTGCCCCAGAGAGTCTTGCTCTTCACCATCTCAGCCGCAGAATCATTTCCTGTCTGACACACAACGGCGCAATTAACAGTGTGGCCCTCTAAGGAAGATACTCTTCACTACAGTCTACATTACGTTCCCTCGTATTCTCCCTTCCTCAAGAGAGAAGGGCTTGGAAGGGCACTTTCAGTCAAGGCTTATTGAAGCAAATTTTCAATTGACATTTTTTTAGGCATTGGCAAACAAGTTTCAACAATCTGCAGTTGTTCACAAGTCCCAAGTAAATTAGATTAGATTGTATATAACTATACTGTAGCTATACTAGATAACGTGTGAGCCAAACTTTTCTTCTGGTTTTTATGAAGAGATGTGAAAAGAATTAAACAAGATTGAAAAAGCAAAACTAATTTTGCTTTCTTAATTGACTTTTTATTTATAGTCAAATGCTCTCAGTGCCAATTCCAAGAAACACACACTACACTGCCATGACCTCTGGGAAAGAGTAAAAGACACAGCGGATGTGCTTTGGTGACTCGAGTGAGCCATTACTTTCTTTTTCATTTCCATGCATTGAATATGTTCTAAGGGCAATGAGATGCGGAGAAGATTATTTCTGGGTTAAACCACAATTGGTCAGAGACAGCAAAATGCAATCGACATCCCACACAAAAAAGAGTAAATGAACAAAGATTTTAAACGATTTCTATACTGAGAACAAACCTTCACAAATACAGTAGTTATTGTCTAATCCTCTCAGGAAGCCTTATTGCTCTCCATTTCTTTGCAGCTAAATATTCTCATACATCTCACCGCTGCAGATTATTTAATTGTCACCAGTTCACTTTTGCATTGAAGAGAAAGAGTTGAAACAACTAATTTTAGTGATAATTATAAAGTGCAATTTGTTTTACCTTAGATACTGTAAAAAGTACTTAATTTAAAATCTGATTCATAAATTCAGAAGAAACACTTTAAAAAGAAAAAAGCAGAAGTTCAAAAATTTAAAATGCAAAACAAAAAAAAAAACACAAATGCGTCTTTTACTGAGTTATCTATCATTATATTGACAATGAACTAATTGCAGCTCTTTTGTGTGTGAATACTCCTTTGTCAAGTCAAAACGATTTTTGCGGTAAAATGCTGTAAATAATTGATGTGCATTCACTGAACCAGCAGCAATGGGTGAAGCTGAAGTTGTCCTGAGGTGAAATCTGTCATCTTGTGTCAATACAAAAAAAGTACAATTTTACCAACCTGACGCAGAATGTAAAATAACCTTTACTAAAAAATGTTCACTGACGCAAACGGAAAACAAACACATATAATTGGCCTCTAATTCAAGAGTAATGAACTAGAATTACTTATTAAAAATTCGTATTTAATTAATTATGTTAAAAATTATCTCTAAATAAATTTTGTTTATTGCAATTAATCTGGTTTGCAATAAATCTGAATTTGTAACTCTTTAAAGATATTAGGTTCTAATGTTAATAAACATATATATTACTTGATGGTCTATTGATGTACTAAACGTTTAAAATGTTCAAGTTATTGCATTTTAATCAGACAACACATCAAAAACACTACAAGACCTTTACAAACCATTTACACTGATTTCAGTACAATACAATTGATAGCACAAAAAATGTGAAATATTCTTAGAGCTTGTGTTATTCTTGGTTATTCTTGTGTTAAAGAAAAACAGCATTTGAAACAATTACTGTCCGATTACACAGCAACCTACAAATCAAATTACATACTTTACATACTAAGACCTGAGCCATTTTGTAATACATTGATATAACAATGGGGAACAATAACATGTCGGTTAGTTACTGATTTGCTTCTAAAACTCCCAATACATTTAATACATTCGAAACTAAATACATACTCGAATTTAGGCATGCTAACTGAATAAAACATGAAAGCCCAGATATATATTTCATATTGAAAATGCCATTTTTGAACAGAAGCCAAATCGAATAGAAAAGATTACACCAAGTTCACAACTGCCTAACAACACAATTCAATTAAAATGTGAAAATGTGTGCGCAACCTGTATGAGTTTTCCCTAAATACTGTAACAGAGAAAGCGGTTTACACTACGAGCCTCGGTTTTGATTCACCTCTGTTTAACATCACAAACAACTACAGGTTCAGAAAGAAGTGCAGCGAACTTTTTTTTCTAAAACGCAACGGATCGCATCTAATATTTACAACTGACCAAAGTAACGGAACCTCTCGTGAACGAGCCTGTACGGGAGCTGTTCTTTCAGCACCACAGCCACTCTCCTCCACCACTACTACTGCGTGCGAACCAACAGAGCAAACTTCACGCCACACACCGACAAGAAAGTAAATTTCAACCCCCAAATCCATTGACAGCCATTGAGTAATTGTAGAAAAAGTGAGTATGAGCGAGACCGGGAGAGCAAAATTGGCCTACTTACCATCTATCGCCATGATGTTCTGGTCTGGACTGAACCATGCCGCGCGCTTAAGACAGGGAGGGCTCACCGGATCCTGCACGCGGGGGGAGCAGAGGGGAGGCGCGCCAGATGGTACGGTCTAAAATGACAGAAGAGAGTCTATGCTGGGTTCCTGCTTTCCACTTAGCGGGATGGCGGCAAACTGTTTTTAGTAATGAGGGTTGAGTGACATGAAACACATCGAACAGCGGGACTGAACTTGAAAGAGTGTAATAAATGATTACATTATTCAAACAAGTACACCGTTGAACATTATGCTAATTAGGTTCGTTATTGCATAACAGATTTATTTGCCTTGGTGCCGCCATGCTGCTCAGTTTGATTCATGAATAGTGACAAACAACTCTTAACTTTAGCTTTTCAATCTGTTCTGTGAGAAGTGCTGTTATTTCCTGTCAGCGGGAAAATGCCATTTGAATCATGTGAGTCATGGAAGTCATGCAGAGGACTTGCACAAAAGCACTGAAGGAGATAGATAAATCTCTTACATTAATTAATGAACAACAGTCTGAAACACCATCAAGGTGCGTATCAGCTAATGTGAATGTGGGAAAATGTGATGGACAACATTAGTAGTCATAATCCCATCATCAGCCATAAAAAATCTCCATGGTTACTCACTGTTGCCATGCGCCCACTGCCCTGATTAAAAACAGAAGCACGTGCCGCCATGCTAGAAGCATCCATCAGTCTCACCCCAGGCCTGTTTTTCAAGAATCAGTACCATAGAAGCAGCCAGGAGTATGAAAAACTACTAAGAACATTTGATTGAAAAGCTAGTTGAATCAAATATGAGTATTTTTCTTGAGCTGATAACAGCATGTTAATTCTATAGGAACATTTTTACAGCATCACATCTTTTTCTGCATGAACCATTTTTTGTTGCATCCGACCTAAGGCAAGATCTGATTGGCTGTCTGGCAAAATTCTCTCTATCAATAATTGACCTCTTCTTCATCCCCTGTCGTCTCCTGAGGATTGTGTGTGTGTGTGTGTGTGTGTGTGTGTGTGTGTGCACGCGCGCATGCTTATTTTTGGATTGGGAACTGAGAGCTTTTCCTAACTGTTGTGCTCATCAGTTGTCATAGAAACGCTCAGAAACCCATTAACCCTTACAGTGGGAAACCAGACACTTTAGCTTCCGGGAACAAATGAAGAATATTCACAGATATCAAGATACATTAAAATAATTACAGATACTAAACAGAAAACTTTAACTTCTAAACCGACTCCGAAATATGTACATTTCAGCAACAAAACTTAAATTGAAGCCCCTAACCTTTCCCGACTATACATCTAACAAAGAATTCTAAAAATAGATGGATTGAATAATCTGCCTAAATTAAAATGAAGCTCCAGTCGGCAATCAGGGTAAAAACAAAAGGTGTTGTTGATTACTGCTAACACTTGGAATGCAAAGATACAAGCACAGTTCAGAGATCGCACTCTCCACTGAAGCACACACACACACACAGGATGGTGCACAGAGGTTTCCAAGGCAACAGACAACCTACACTCCAATAAACACACGATGAGGTGGAAGCATGGTGGATAACAGGGCGATCAAGTCACATGTGGCGAAGTGTGTGTGCGTGTGTGTGTGAAGAGGTCACCTTCACTTCTCAAGCCTGTCTCCTATCATAGGTCACCCATTCATTCTCAAACAGTGACTAAAATAATAAAAAAATGGCAATTTTGTCAGTTTATAGAAGAATCTCATCTTCTATTCAAACTGACACTGTTTTATTTATTTTAAACAGCACATGATGACACATGGACATCATGTTGTAGGCCTCTGCAGAATTTATGACACACACACACACTCCTCTGGGGCATTTGTAGCCATACACAGCCTCAGCGAAGCCATATAAAAAACATCTCTACCGTTTAATATTTCATAACACCCAGCTCAATGAAGAAGCTACAGCGAGCACATTGAGTTCCTGGCAATCCATCCAACAAGATCTCTTTTCTCAGTGGCTGTTCATAATGCTCAAATGAATCGCTGCGGGAAGCGAAAACACAGGAAGCAAAGGTGCTTTCGTGAGTATTCGGAGAGCAGCACAGCGGGACAGAATGTTCCCAAAAGGTGAATGGTAGAGATCAGTGGGCAGGATCAATGGTTTTGCTAGGTGCTGGTCTAACACTCATTTGTTTTTTTTCATGAAGTGTGAGTGTGTGTGTGTGTGTGTGAGCTGGCTGAAAGACGCGGGTGTGTGAACATGTGCCAGACAGCTGCTACCTTTTTTCCACCTGACAAGAGACGGAGAGCTGGGGGACAGTAAGACCATTTAAATCTACAATTCACTCAGAAATTGTCACTTTGAGGGGTAATGAGGGGATTTACAGCAGTTAGTTCATTAGACAAGAGCCTATGGTTTTACAGTCAGAACTAAAGCCCAATTATTAAACAATTATTGAGATTTAACAGAGCGGCACAGTAGCGTAGTGAGCAGCGGTCACCTCACTCTGAGAAAGACCTGCTCAAGGCCTTTTGTATGAAATTTGCATACTAAAGTGTAAAATGAAACAAGTGAGATTGCCAGTATGGTCACTAGGGACCACACTGGAAAAAAATCTGGCAAAAACAGACAATAAAAAAGTAAAAACATCTAAGTCAAGTGGAATTATCTTCAAATGGGGTAAGAAAAGTTTACTTCGTAAGACATCTTGAAACATGTCCTATTTTCTCAAAATAAGCCAATAACAAGATTGATCGTCTAATTTCATAATATGTCTAATAGACTTTAATTTTTGTCTTTAATCTATGTCAAGAATTTAATTTTTGCAGCGCATATTGAAATTGTGCTATGCACTCACAGTAAAGTGAATACACACAAACCCGGGGCATTGGGCAGTCTTCCACAGTACAAAATCACGTTCAGAAGAATTATAGTCTAGAAAATTGCTTAAGTGTGAGAGAGTGTGTGTGTAATTCTATGTCTTGAGCTTTGATTGGTTGGTCAATCTAGGGAGTATCACCCCCATCAGTCCCAGAGCTGCTGGGATTGTCTCCATCTTCCTGTGACCCAACGAGAAAAAATGATGAGCCAAGTCAGGTTCAAATCTATTTTAATTGAAATTTGAAGAGCTCCTTTTCAAGACAGGGACTACAAAAACATCACCTGTGCACACAATGATTTTCTTTACCATTAAATGTGTATAAACCTGACACTGTACTTGTGTACATACACTGTTTAAATTCAGATATGTACAAATCCAGAAACAAACTAACAAAACATAAAAAACATCAACAAGAATTGTCCATGTGAATCATCATATCTGCCATTCATGGGTTCTTCTCCTCCCCGGTAATGAAAAGGTGGACAGTTTTTTTGGATTGAAGCATCTGAGCAGCTCGGTCGGCTCCTGTGATGGCTGCCAGACGGTGTGTGTCATATCGAGAGTAGAGGGCTGTGCAGGTCAAGCTCAGTGATCCATAACCCTCGGTCACACCAGCCTGAAGCATATTACACACTTCGGTGTAAAAATGTGGGTATGTCGGTAAACCATAAAAGATCAAGTGATGGATTCCCTTGATAGTGTATCTGCAACAGAAAATAAAACGCATCTATGTAACATATGAAGGAAAGCCAATAAATGTAATTACGTTTTTTTGTAGTAGTTTGTGATGTGCACCACAACAATACAGACCTCTTGTAGAAGTGGAATCTTTCCGAGAAGAGCATAAACTGCTTTTCCCCTTTCTGGAAGTAGTGACGAGCTCGGGAAACCTCTGATCTCTGCGAATACTCACTCACAAAAGCACAACTGAGGTCTTCTTTTTTCATGTAGTTTCGAAGACGAACAAAATCGAAATACGAAGGCACGTAGATGAGAGTGTGCGACATGACAGAGTCTCTGTACTCGGGCAGGATCCTATCCACAAAGAACTGAAACCTAAAATCATCATGGGAAATATTATGAAACATTCACATACAATGTCTTGTAGTAATACATAACTAATTCATAGTCTTCAATGATGAAAGATAAGGAAAATGTTTTTTTTTTCTTCTCAAAATTACAAAATTGCATGACTGCTGCCCTCTAGTGTTGAAAACAAGCAACTCCTGACCTGGCATCCTGGTCCATGAAGCTGTCAGAATGAAACATCTGGAACGCGTGAGGTAGCTGAACAAGCACCTGACAGATGGAGCCCACCTTTGGAATGGTTTTACTGCTCACCTGGAAAAAGAAACCGAAAAACAAATCAATTTGTTGGTTATTCTTTCCCCTATTTTTCATTATTCAACACTACACAGAAGACAAGATTTGTGAGGTATTTATGAGATTTTAGTTAATTAATAAAGGCTTATCCAGGTTTCACTGTTTTTAGTTTGTGTTTTTGAACAAATGTAATAAGCCCAGAGGAGATGAACTTCAGACCGAGTACCTGTCCTCTGTAGTTGTGGCAGTATTTTGTAAAAATGTTGTTGATCTGAGGCTCCTGCAAAGAACTGAACACCAGAGTCTGTCTGTAGTTTGCAGCCCAGTTGTTCAGGTTCCACATCCGTACACGAGAAAAGTTCACGCCATGAGAGTCCAATGGCTGAAGATTCAGATGTTTCAGCACATGCTGGATAACACAATGTCAGAACAAACACATTTAAAAAGGCTTACAATTTTAAAACCCGTAATGACAAAACTCACCAATACGTGTTCCCAGTTCTGCATAAGGAACACATCGGCCTGATCCACAACCAGAAGCTCAATGGATGACAGAAAGTCAAAGTCTCGCTTCTTCTCACCCTCAGTTCCCAGAACCGTGCGCAAACCCAGAGGAGACGCTATGATGATGTCAGAGGAGTAGAACGGGGAATACAGTCGCATGCTGCGCTTCAAGATAGACACACCTGACCAAAGAGAAACAGACGGGAGAACAAACTAAAACTTCTCAGTTCACAGAATAATAAACTGCTAAAATCACAACAGAATACAACAAATATTAACAAGTAGAGCTAAATCAGATGTGTATTTAAGCATTTAAGATGGTAAAATAGTTGTTTCTCCATTAAAGATAACCAACATTAAAATATAAAAAAAAAAAACAAAAACAAAATAAATAAGAGCAATGAAGTGAAACGCACCCATCCTAAAATGATCATCCACATTCCCAGAGAAAACAGCATGATAGTCATCCGGACGGTGCAGGTTCGCTGGCCGTTCTCCTGTCTCCTCTTCATACTCTTCTTTAAACCTCTTCTTATTACTAACGTCCATCTTCTTCCCTTTGGGTTCCAGGAGTGTTACAAAAGTCTGGACAACACGCAGAGCTCCATCTCTGAATGGCACCAGAATCAAAACCTAAAAATTTGAGAATAAACCACACAAGCAGTTATTCAAAAGGCACAGTCGAAGCATATTAAAGTAAAACACTTAATTCAAATTAACAATATAAATCAAGCTAAAAACTTAAAATCTCTACCTTTGGTCTGGTAAGACCCTGGTCTCTTAATTCCTCATCCACATTTTTGGTTTCTTTTATTATGGCGTTATTACGCAGCACACGAGTGTTGGCTTTTAACACATGATTGAGGGCATGAAGGCAATAGGCACTTCTCACTTCTTTGGCCTCCTTCAATGGAGAGCAGTTGGTTAAATACACATCCCTGTAGGAACCTACACATCAAAAATGAGAAAGCGCAAAATTAGAATTAAAGCAAGTAACAAAAATAATACATTTGGAATATTTTGACAGATGGACGTTATTTTAACAGATTCGGACATTTTACTGTCCTGTACAAACCCATGAGCCCAAGCAGTTCTTTCTGCAGGTCAGTGATGTCCGGTGGAGGTCCTGCTCCAGGACTAAAGGGCTTGTTTAATAAACACCAGTTATTCTCCAGGTTTTTGTGGATGGGCGGTAGAGTTGGTGAAGGCTGACCAGCAGCAGGGAAGCGTTCCAGTGGACGCACACACTGCAGAGATCCGAGTTTTGGCCACTGAAGAGGAAAACAAACAGAAAAAAAAAAAACTACTTACAAAACATTTTTGTTTAGTGTAACAAGTGCAGGACCAGCACCAATTTTATATTGTAAAGAACAGCTAAACAACACATAATGAATACATTTGAACAACCAACTGGAATGAGGACATCACCAGTATGTGGCCATTTGAAAGTGTGCTTGCAAGTATTAGATTGGGAAGTTATTGAACTGGTATTTAAGTCAATAATTTGATCAGAAGACCCTGTTTTATCTTTACAATTAAAGTATTCCTATTTTTATTATTTTATTTAACAGCAAAAGGTTTTATTGAAAGTAATGCGTGCATTGTGTGATATACAGAATTTTTTTTTTTTTTACATAAAATATATGTACAGTATTATTTAAAAATAATAAAAAAAACTACAAAAGTTAATTATGTGGTTTAATGTGCTTGCTTTTTTGTTTGTGAAAATTCTCATTCAAACAACTTACTTGTAACCATGGTTTAAAAAAAGGTGAGTGCAAGTGATAAGGCCGAGAACAAAATGAGAACGTTCATTTCATTACACTGTAAAATTATTGAAAGACGTAAACAAGACAGGCGGAATGAAACATCAATTATCTGTACAAATTTTAAAACGGATAGTCGGTTAAGTTTTAAACGGCAGTCAAAGAAATGTTAATGATCCTCCAAAATCTTCAGATTAAGTACTGTACAATTTATAAACCCTCAATCATATATTCACATGTTTTTTCTTTCACTTATTTTAAAAATGTTTTCGCTAATTTATAAAACAATAAAAGTTGAGTGTTGGAATGAATTAATGGCACAGAGTATTTTCAATGTGGAAAATTAAATTGACATCAAAGTAAACTGAGTTTGTATTAAAAAATGTATTAAATTCCAATATACCACGGTATTAAGAACACATTTACCTGAACTTGAGTCCTGATTTTCTCTCGTTTAGAAATTTGGGATACTTCATCATCAGTAAGCCCTACTTCTTGGTGCTTAAAAAACATGTCATGCCCTAGTGAGAGAACACAAGATTTACAGGTTTTCAACCAATTTTCTCACAGCACAAGACATTCTTCTTGTATCCCATAAACCCTTAAAGCATGGTTTTATTTATCCCACCTTCCTCTTGATCTACAGGGGTGTCGTCTTCCTCAGCAGGCAGGTTGTTTTCCAGACAGAAGGCAGCTTCATTCTTCTCATCTGTAAACTCTCCCTTGTTCCCATTTGCATTTCCAGGTTGTTCCGAGTCCTGTGTTTTGTCCATGGTTTCATCTTCCTCTATATTTTCTTCAGTGACACTTTCAATTTTTCCTCCACCTTCTTCTTCCTCCCCTGCAATAATTATAGACTTACTAGTAAGTATAGCACAACTATATGCTATAAAAGCTTGTAAATACAAATAATTGTTATAAATATATCAATGATTGCTATAATACATACAATAGTATATATTGTTACTATGTTTTGTTGTGGACTGAGAGAATTTGTCACCTTCCACTTCCTCACCACTGACTTCTTCCTCAACATCATCATCATCATCATCACTTTCTTGATCTTCACTGCCGTCTTCCGATCCTTGGGTTATAGAGAAAAGCAGCTTCTGGTAAGCAGACTGCTGCTGCTCTTCTTCTTCTTCTTCTTCACCACTGTCTTCATCACTCTCAGTTTCAGGGCGACGTTTGCTCTTTGGCTGTTGAGGTGCAGAAATGTTTTACACATTTAAAACCAAAACACAGACTATTGAGACAGTCGAAGCATTCAATCAAAACTACATTTTTGGCTGACACATTTCTACTTGCATGCTATGGTATTATTTTTGTTGTGATGTAAATAACGTATCTACTCGGAAAACAAATGAAAAAATTATCACATACCATTCGCAAAATCTGAGTTTTCTCCGGCCTGCTGACGACTCTGAAAAGTTATAAAGAAAAATTATACTTACAGTTTTATAATAAATAAAAAGCTACAACTGATAACTAGCTAAATGCTAAACGCACGCGTTTAGATTTCAATAACACAACACATACTCATCGTGAAAAGGATGCTGCTCTCCAAACTCCTTAAGGTGTTTTTTCTGCTTTTTAGATAAATTGCTAATCTCCTGATTTCCTCGCTTTCTTCTGCCCATGTTTTCACACACGTGTGCTACACGAACGCGAGGGTGGTTAGTTCGTGTGACTTACTCTCTCTTGCGCCCTCTGTCGGCCTGGTGGAGCGGCGGTAGCTAAGTACACTACAGTTTCATATTATCTGAAGCGCCAGCTAATAAAGTGCAGCGAATTCTACATGGGACTTTTAAACCTAAAAAAACGAATAATTCATTCTGACGATGGTGATTAAACGAAGAGATAATTTTATCATTTGTATTCACAATCGTAAAATCCCAACCCAATTACTACAGGTTCTATATTTTCCCAACAAGTTTAAAAACCAGAGAAGTTCCATCGCATGTGTGCCACAACTTTGACAAATTGTAAACACTATAGGCATGTTGGTGTGGATAACCAGGAGAAGTATTGAGTGCCAGAATCACAGAAGAACTGATGCGTGATGTGCAAGAGGAGTACGAGTAGAACTTTCTGCAGTAATGTTGTTTCCTTACAACCATTTAAAATGGATGTGTGGTTATCAAAGTCGACAAATCACTACATCACTTTGCATGTATACATTTATTTACTTAATCCTCCCCGAGAGACCTCCTTCCCTGGCCTTGAAGAGGGGTCTGTGATTATAAAGCATATTCCTGCTGGTGATTAGGCTGCCTATGAATAACAACAGCACTGAAGGCCAGAGAAAACAAGAGGAACGAAACAAATGAACCGCACACATCTCAGCTCTGGGTGAGTCATAAACACAGCAAAGGTTGGAATAACACGCTTGAGTTGCCAATGTGAAAGCAAGGTGATTGTCCATGAACCCCATTGAAAAACAACAACTGATCACCCACAATTCAGTGCTCTTTTGGTGAAGAGCAAGCAAAGAATAAGCCATTTGGATTGTGCATAACATAAGATTAGTTTTGGTAGTTGTTTTCCTTTTATTGTAATATGGTTGACTAGTAGATTGTCTCACAGATTGTTTTTAGGCTATAGTTTGAGAGCTGTTATTTGAAGGAATAAAATAATGTAAGGAATAATTAAATTAATTAATTAATTTGAGGAATAACCTAATGTTACCAAGTTAAAGAAACATGTTCATTTCTGTTCCTCAGTCATATAAACTGTTTATTTTGGTTTAATTAAACTCGTCATTTAGCGTCATTTCTTCCAGTTGACACTAGATGGCAGTGGTTTATAATACGCTTTAATCGATTTGCACAACATTGTAGGAATTGGGTGTTGAAACAGGAAAATAAACTAGAGCTAATTTTCACTAAAGCTAAAGAAACAGTTTTCCATCTGTGTAAAAACTGGCATCAAATAAATTGCACAATTATCAGAACATTCTCAGATTACTGAAATTACTTGTCAGTCGCACCGACTTGCCAAATTGCATTTAATTGACCAAATATTTATCCAATTTTAAACTCAATAGAATTACCTTTTTTTTTTTAACAAAAATCTTTATGGTGTTTTGTGAGGAATCCAACATATTTGAGTCCTGTAGTTGATTATTTGTTGACCTGTTACAGCTGGTTTGCATGTGTTGAAGTGTAATTCCTATTGAAGTGTTTTCCAGCTTGTTAAAAAAAACGAGAGACAAAACTGCATCACACTGAAATAAAAAATGCAGACGTTTACAGGACTCTTGTTAAATTACCCACATCAAAATAAAATTGCCTCTCGCCAATAATTGGCAGCAGAACAAGTTGGACAGAAATAGCTGCCTCAGGCCGACAGCATGTGTTAGCATGGGGGCAAGATAGTGGGCTCAAGACAGAACAGCATAACACATGTGATAGGATGAAGATTGTAGCCAGAAAGCTATATTCTGACATTACTTAAGGAATGTAATGAGAAAGCGTGGTCTAACATGCTTTTGTTGGAGCCCTGGACGCAATGCAAAATTCCCACAGGAACTGTATATTAATGTCCAGTGGTGAAATCTCACACCTGAGGCTTCAATAAACAGTAGTGACCCCATTTATGCTCTTAAGAAAACTGCGCATTACACGGTTTTTGATGGTGAAAGAAAATAATTCTGAACCCTAACATAATTTTCATTAAACTAGGATTAAGAGAGTACAATTTAACACCTTGGCATCTGTCAGAGATTTTGCCTTACTAGAATATTTCTAGAAATTGTCAGTGAATTAACCTAATTGAATCTCTAATTGGAGCAAATAGACAAGCTTTGCGCTTAAGCAGTAGTGTAAAGTATCTGAGTAAATGGACTTTGTCACTTTACTTAAGTATTTTTGGCTACTCTGTACTACTGAGTATAAAACATGGAACACTTTTACTCTCTACTTGAATACGTTTGATGTATTTTTGATGGAGTACTCTACATTTTCTTTTTAGTCCACTACATTTGAATGAAGACTTACGGTTACTTGTTACATTGTGATTGTGAGCGACAAGACGGCATCTTTTCTTACCACGGTTAATTTCTTGGGCGGACGGGGCAATGTTGTCATCTGCAGGGAGCTGAAGGTACTGGATGCTATTTATGAGCTAAATCACGTGGATTAGCAGTTGCACTTTTTTGAACATTTGAGTTTTACTGACTTATTTTTTCTTTTCTTCATCTATTTTTCTTTATCTATTTATTTTTCTTTATTTTCTGAAAATTTTAAACATTGAGGGGATAAATGTCATTTCTACAGAAAAATAAAACCTTGTAAATAAAGCGTTTCTTGTTTTTCACATTTCTTAGTGTTTTAAAGCAGAAAATCAGTAGGAGTATATACTTAGGTTCTTTTAAAATTGGATACTTTACGACCTTTATTCAAGTAATCTTGCAATTGGTGGCTTGTATCTTGTAATGTAGAGTATTATTTTACATTAGGGTATCCATCTTTTACTCAAGGATCATTTCAGGTACTCTTTACACCTCTGGGTTTAAGTGGTACTTGAGACTGAAAGTAAACTACAGTAAATCAGTAATATGACATTAGACAATATGCAAATAACATTGGACTTGTTGAGGTTTCCTGGAAAGCTTCATTAAAAGAAAGTTGTCTTGGAAGCAAGCCCAATTGCATCCTAGCTGCATCAATGTTGGCACGTCACGTTTGAGGAGGTAGTTTCACAGTAGACATCTCTTTTGAACTATGTCTGAAATAATTATCCATATGCTGGTTCGGAGACCAGATCTAAATGTAGCTCCCCTCTACAGTGCAATCCACCTAGGTACTGCCATGTTCTAATCAGATTTACAGGTGGACAGGTGAAAAAAGAAACTTCCTCCAGCATCAGGACCATCAACTCTCTAGTGCAGGTTTATCAGAGAATCAAAGCTGTTCTCAGCAACAAGAAAACGAAATTTCGAGTTTGGCAACAGGGAATAGGTGTGTGTGTGTGTGTGTGTGTGTGTGTGTGTGTGTGTGTGTGTGTGTGTGTGTGTCTGTGCCCAGCTTTGCAATTGGCCCCCAATTCAAAGTGTGAATCCAGCCTTTAGGTTTAGATAATGAATAGGTTTTTGGTGTAGGGGTGTGGTTAAGTGCTTTAAAGTGTCAAAATATGTCAATCAGTTGGATCAACAAACAGATGACACCTTACCAGTTTTGTTGTGTGGGCTTGTAGCAGGTGTTCCGGGTTTCCCTACTGTTGGTCCAATGGTGGGCAATCCTTCTGGAGCATTGCCTCTTTGAATAGTCTTGTGTATGTTAGCCACAGCCTGCTCTGTTTTCCTCCTCTATTGACAGCACCCCGGCAAACACAATGATGAGGATAGTTAACTTTTGTGGGTTCCTCTTGCAAGCACACCGGACAGTCGACCTGTGTGAGTTCCTCAACCCTTACAATCATGATGGTCAGTACCATACTGGGAATAGTTGTGTTGTGTGGGATAGCCACTTTCTATGACCCTTCCCTATCGTATTCCTGTACCCTTGCCCCTCTTCAGCTTCTTCTCGCATTTCATGTGGCTCTACAATGGCAGACAAGAATGTGTAGCAGGAACTAGTAGAACTGTCCAGTGTTTTGTGAATCCTCTGCCTCACACCCTCTGATGTTTATTAGTTAGTTATAAGTGCAATAAGAGCATTTCTTAACATGACAAAGATTTATTCAGTTCCGTGTTAGAGGAAAGGCCACGACAGGGGTTCAAATAATTATTAAATGGCTTTGTATTCAAATGTCTCAAGTGTGTTAGATTAAAACCCTTCACCTGGTAGTGTTTGTTTAGATAGCCTCCTAAAGCAAAGGCGGAATGTAATCTGTCTGAATGAGTGAAGGTTCACACTCATTGCCCACGGCAACCCGGAACATTCCAAACACACTGATGACAACTTTATGATTAGAACTAATTTACTCTTATGTGTCCGCATGTGTTGTGGCTTTCATACTAATGTGCTGAGACCTTACATCAAGTGAATCTCAAGGGCAGGCATGGACCATGAGTGGAAAATCTTATTCTGCACAAATGTAGAAAAGTCTCTGGAGTCCTCAAGTTCTCACAAAGATATAAAGGGGATTTATGCTCGAATTACAGGCACTTTATTGTCCGAGGGAGTGCAGAGATTAAGAATATAAACAAGTATCACCTGCCAATAGTAAAGGTTCCTTTGGGTAACGTTTTTTTTGTTCCAACACTACTAAGTGTTGCACTGAAAGACAGACATTGGAAATGGGATGTTGCCAATGAGATTGGCAAAATAAAATGCAAGGTACTTGATCATACACACACACACACACACACACACACAAACACAATTGCAAATGTATCAAAGTAATTTCACCTCTGACATAAGAAATTGCTTTACTCTAACCATCACAATCCTATCCAAGATTCAATTATAAACTCAGCTCTAAAATCCCAACTTGGCCCTCAAACAGGTCTTCAAACGACCATAGGTCCACACTTTAAAATTAAAAGTTAGTATTTAGGGCCCAACTGTTATATATATACATATATACATATATATATATATGTGTGTCTCGCACACACACACACACACACACACACACACACACACACACACACACACACACACACACACACAAACAGTTTCATTGATATCGTGAAATTAAATCAAAGTGAGCTTCCTGATACTCCACACCTCAATAACTTTGTTTCCTTGTTGGTCTGCATGTGTTCAGAAAAATAGAAAGACAGGAATTATTTCGGAAAACAGGAGTAAAATGTGCATTAATTCGTGTCATTTCTAGCAACTGTGAAGAAACGTATATATAGTATATATAGAAGTATATATATATATACTTTTTATATGAAGTATATATACTTATTATACTTTATATATTTATACTATTTATATATCTATATATTTATATCTATAGTTATACTAAACACACACACACACACACACACACATATATATATATATATATATATATATATATATATATATATATATATATATATGTTTGACCCTGAACTGTGGGGAAATATATAAGTTACCATATATTTGTATATATATTTACATATTTAATGTATATATTTATATAGATTTTCAGTTTGTAGCGCTGACCCGACTCAACAATCCTCTCGGCCCCCCACTCCCCCCAAAGAAAAGAAAACACAGTATCAAATCATTATATCAATACACATTCTGCTCCTGGTCTCTTTTCTTTATTTCCACACACTTCTCTCTTCTTGAATAAAATGTCAATACTTGCCTAAATCCTTCATTTATTTTCTCTGCTGGAACACTGTCATCCAATCTCACATTCACTTTTCTTTCTTCCAGCGTGTTTCTGTTGGGTGGAGCTGACATGTCCTCGTCAGACTCTCCCGGTTTGCTCTGTTTCTCGCTCTTGCTGCGACGCTGAGGTGGTAGAACAGTAGGCCGTGTAGCAGCGCAGCAGGAACAGTTTGTGTTGAGCTTTGCGGTTGTAGCTCTTTTATTCCTCTGTTTTTCATTTCACATTTCTGCCATTCTTTTCATCATATTTCTTGGGAGGCTGGCCTGAGGAAACAGATGCCAGGACATGCTGGAGAAAAATGTTCACTTTGAGGCAACCAAGTTCAAGTGCAAGGCATATTTTAAATACAAAAAAGAAGCGAAATAACAACAAAATGAGCAATGTTTTTCAAACTGTTTTGTGAATTAATTGGGTTTTGATGCTGCTTTCCAGTGGTGTAAAGTACTTGAGTAAATTGACTTTATTACTTTACTTTTACTTTCACTTCACATTAAATTTTTTGGCTATTTTGTACTTTGTAGTATCAAAAGTATAAGCAACTTTTACTCTCTACTTGACTACATTTTTGATTGAGAATATGTACTGAGTCAAGTTGGCATCTTTTTCTACCACAATTAATTTCTTTGGCAGAAGCAATATTGCCATCTGCAGGATGCTGAATGTACTGGATGCTATTTATGAGCTAAATGTGAACGCACTTTTTGGACATTTGAGTTTGATTGAGACTATTTATTTATCTATTTTGTTCTGCCATTTTGAAACATTGATTGTATATAACATTTTTATATTAGGAAATAAAGGCTTGCATATAAAAGGTTTCTTGTTTTTTTTTTTCACAGTTCTTGGTGTTTTTCAGTCTAAATTCAGTTTGAGTAAAATATTTAAGTTATTTTAAAAAAGTTCAGTCTGAGTCAGGCACACGTGTGCAAATATCCACATGCATGTCCAAGGCTTCATATGTTTTCAATCGTACTTACATGATTATGTCTCTGACATATCTCCACTCCAGTCTGCCTTTCATTCCCACCTATTTATCAAATATCAGGCACTGGTAACTTGGTATCCATGACGATCCGATTGTCACGCCGATTGCGTTGGCCCAATTGGACGTGGTTCATTACCAGTGGAACTCAGGCACAAGACTAAAGCAGACCTGATTAGAGTCAAGGAGGAAAGCTGGCTCTTCCCAGTATGAGGCCGATAGGTGAGCGTCCAGAAGCAGAGACCCCGGGGAGACTTTCTGTCTCAGGAGCATGGAGAGGTCAACAGGAGGTTCTCAGCTCTATCATAGACTGTCATCACTGCTGTACATATGTCACCAGTGCAATCAGTGGGGTCGGCGTCTCACCGTGCTCAGGTCCTCAGGTTTACAGCGCGTAAACCAACACCCGGCACGCTGACCTGAAACCTGCTCTTTGACCCTGAACTGTGGGGAAACCCTTGGTGCCACACGTCATCCACCGTGTTTTGTAACCTAAAGACTGACTAACGGTTGCTTTTCATCAGCCCAGTCTCAGGCACAGCAAGTCCAATTGTTAATATTACGACAAACGCCATGACAGCAACTCTTTGTGATATTGTACGATGGAAATAAATAAGGAAAGTCTCAAGTGAGGTGATGGCAATAAGGCCACTAGGGACCACACTGAATTTGTGATCTGCATTTAACCCTTCCAAGTGATGAACACACACACAAACCCGGAGCAGTGGGCAGAGTCTAAGTCCCCTATCACTGGACTTGAAGTGGCTAAAGTGTTGAGTGGCCAAAAAATGTAATTTTAAGTTTAAAGTGACCAACTATAAAGTGTCCAAGTGTAGTGGAACAGATTGGAAAGAGGGATGATGCCAACGAGAATGACAAAATAAAATTCAATGTACTCTATTTGTGAGATAGCCTGAAACACACACACACACACACACACACACACACACACACACACACACACACACACACACACACACAAACTTGCATCTATTTCATAGTGGGTTCCCACCATTGACTTACATACAGTACACCAAATGACCTAGCCTGAATGCTGGCGCACACACAAACACACAATAATGATCAATGAGTAACATTAATTAAGTTGAGCATGAAGTATTGAACAACCAAGTTTAAACAGTTGTGCTCAAATGTGTGCGATTATGATCACTGGGGTATGAATAACAGAATCGGATGAAATGTTCCTGCAAGCTGCTGAAAAAATCAATGTCTGCATTGCAAAAGCAATATTGACAGTTCTCAAGTTTACACTCACCTCCACTGGTAGTGTGTGTGCGTGTGTGTGTGATGATCCGTGGGTGTGCTTCAGCTCCCTGTGATAGAACTTCAGTAAAAACAATAATAAAGTCTTAAACAAAGACTCGACTGTAAGTGAGTTAAACCTGCTCCTCTGCTCTGTAAACCACAGCCTCGCTGTCTGTCAAAGCCCGGAGCTTATCTAAAACAAACCCACTGTGTGTCTTAACTGTTACATCGTTCTATGTATCGTTTCAATTATATTTGGTAGTTTTCATTTATACAGCTATTGTTAAAATGTTAATGCTCTAAAATTTGCTTTTATTATTTTTTATGCTGAATTAAAAAATATATATATTGAACCTTAAACCTTTATACAGTACTGTATTGTTAAAATGAAAGGTGTAGTGAATAAAGAATCCCACTAGAGGTCCTCATAAGCGTTAGAAAAACATTGCGTGCATACACATACACAAGCAAACAATAAACATGCCTATTTAATGGTAACTTTCATAAACGGTTTTTGCTTTGTGATGTTATCTGAGCATTTTTGTTAATCAATATTGAGGCTTTGTGTAAGAAGATAAAAAGCTGAACATTTTTTTCCCATACAGAAATAGCATCACTGAACGTGCGCCGCAAATTCTTGTTCCCGTCCCCTACCTCTCTCGCCTACGAAACATATCAAATTATATGTGGATACAATCTCAAAACAAAAATCAAAACAAATCAAAACAAGCCTCAATGAAATTAGTCTTGTGCGGCAAACTGAGACAACTCTGAGGCTTCTGATTAGAGCCCCATACGAAACTGTACGTGTTCACATTTTCCATGATCCTATCAACAAAAACAGCCCAGGACTCATGATGTCTGTGTCTCCTGTGACCAGAGATGAGATTTCTCAATCACCTACACCCAGCAGCTTTGCCAAAACAGCGGAAGACATCAAAAGTGAAGCACAAGATTTCCAGAAGTCAAGGGCGCCCAGGGAACAGGAAGTCAAAGGCTTCCACTGTGATGTCAGTGATAGAGAGACAGATAGAGGAATAACGAGGGACTGGGATCAAGGGTCAGAGTCTTCCTCCCTGTTGTTTTAGAATAAACCATGAGAGAGCAAGCATTTGGCTGAGGTCAGTCCTTTGTATCGATACAACAGGGATTCGCTAATCTGATTAATATGACAGTGTAAATGCTTAACTCCTCTGAAAATCGTCTTTCCAAATCTTTTAGAAAAAAGGCCATCAATAAACTTTCTGTCACTGCAAGAGATCCACAAATCCATCAGAGGAGATCATAATAATGAGTAGAGGAGCAATATAACAGGATGACAGCATTATTAGAAGTCCAACTGTGACAAAGAAAAGCAAAAAGATTCCTACAATCTGCCAAGTTCTTTTTTAAAATCACTATGATGAAATACGTAGATTAAAAACAACATTAAAATGCATTTATTACTTTAAAAATCTCAGTAAATTCACACAATATATAGCAATGTTTACAAAATTGTTTGTACTTACAGCAATTTGCTGCTTTTTTAATGCATTGTGGAAAAGCTTGATAACTTGAGCAAACTAGGTCATAATTTTATAAGCTTTTGGATGCCAAACCTGCCAGTAGATTACTGTTTTTGAAGGGAATTTTTTACACTGTAAAAAGTACATAATAACCGAAACTTTTTGTCAGAATAAATCAGCTTATTCAATTTTAAGCAACTCACCTTGTTTTTGCATAGAGACATACTATACGCAACATGAAAATATGATTTTGACCTTGAATGTTTAAACATTTTTACGGGGGGAAGATTTAAAGTTGCGCGCGCACACAAACACACACACACACAGAGAGACAGACACAAACACACACAAACCTTCTTTATAGCGCACTTAAGCATGGGATTTGAACCTGCAACCACTTGGACACAAGTCAAATTCCCTAGTTCTGAACCCTCACTGATAAAAAGGGATAGAGATTGTAGTTCAAAAAACCAAATAAGTAACAATATGAAGTATCTGAAAAAGAATGATGTGCTTTCCCACACTGCAGTGCATTATCAGAGACGTCCGCCTGCTGTTCCTGGTGAATCTCTGTGAGTGAGCGAGCTTCTGGCCAAATGAGACTTCATTCTCCATTCCGCTGCCTGTCATTTTTCTTTCTCACTAGGGATTCTCGATGTTGCCAAACCATGCCGCTGAGAAAACATCTCCAGCCCGTCTCATTAAATGCAAACACAAAATAGTTTACTTTGTAATTCCGAAAGGTAACCAAATACAAGGACTTATCTTTCTGAAATGTTGCTCTGTTGATGGCTGTTGGCAGACAATCGTCTTTGTACATTATAGGATAATCAAACAAACCTTTAGATATTCATACTGCTGAAGTTAACATTTTTCATAACTGCAGCTATAATCATCCAGTGAAGAAAAAAAGGAGATAATGAAAGACAGAATGTACAAAAAATAAAGAGTGAGAGAAGTTATAGAGTCGGTGACGGCACTCTCATTGATCTGTTCAATTAGACGGCTAAATCGCTCCCACATTGAGACTGAAATGCAAATGGTTTGCCTTTCAGCGACAAGAGCTAATGAGCTTCGCTGGGTTAACCACAGTGTTAAAGCTGAGGCGGCAGCTATTACAGTACAGCTCTCCTCTAATCTGACCCATTAACTCTGTGTACACACAGATCGGTGGGCCCGTGACTCCTGTGAGTGTGACCATAATGACCGCCTGCATGCGTGTGATGTGGCCAGGGACACAGATTTAAATGTGGTTTGGCAAATGCTTCAGAAACTGCTCCCAATAATCAACTACCAAATCTTGTTGTCTTGATTGACCAGGAAAATCTGTAGACATTCCAAAAGTAAACTACAAAATTCAAAGATGCGGAGAAAGAAGTGGCTTTTCTAGAATCTTTGGTTTTGGAATTTTTTTCACTTTGCTTAATGATCCACTTTCAGACAGTAAGAGAGCAACAGTGCTGTCAAAAATAGTCAGATTTATTACTCAAGTATAGATTGTAAAGTTAAAAAAAGAGTCTCAACTCAACCTTTTTACTCAAGTAAAAATGCTGGTTTGTAAATACTTGAAAAAGTAAAAGTAAAAGTGCAACACATAATGACATTTTAATGATATTGCTATGGACTAGAATACATTAACAAACCATAAATGTGCGCTACTAATCATTATCGTGCTTCAGAGTGAAATGTATGGTGAAAAATGTCATACTTGAGAAACCTGTCATCAATGACCTTTATTGGAGTGACGTTACAAAATAACATAATTTAAGCACATAACATGCGTATGCTTTGTTCGGTTGCAAAAATAGCTGCTTCTTAAAGTTATTTGAGCCATTTCACTTGCTGATGTGCATGTGCGATAGACCGCGTACAAACCGTGTCGTAATCTTACGTGTTTACACGTCTCATGCAACCACAATCAAGTTTACCGTATCTGGATGGTGTGATTTATCTGGATGTTTTTTTTTTTAAATCAATGACAGCGTGGAAATAGAATTATTCAAAATGAAATGGGTGTAACATTGCTATTTTTAAAATGTGAAGAGTAAAAAGTTAACATTTTCAGAAAAAAATTTAGGGGAAAAAAAAGAAATCATAAAAAATAATCAAGTAAAGTATAGATAAGTCAAACTTCTACTTACGTAAAGTAACGTATAAATAAAGTATTATTACTTTATTACTTGACACCTCCGTAGAACAAATTGTATGAACATAGACAGACAAAATAATACAATATATTATTAATATAATTAATTTTTTTTTGTTAACATGAACAAACAAACAAACAAACAAACCGGTTTAGTTCACAAAGGAACGAAACCAGTATTAAAATGCGCATCAAATAAAACACACTAATAATGGAAACAAACATGCTACAGCTTCCACAGTACTTGGTCAAATTATATCATAAAATGCAAATAGCACTTCGGTCTGTTATAGGTAAGTGACATGCTGCTTCAGAAATGCTAAACTGCAAAAATCAGATAAGCCTAATCAGAAAGTGGTTCCACACTTGGCCTGTTCACATTTACACAGCCACCTTTAACTTCATCGGGCCAAAAAATGGAAAATGCCCATGTTACCTGATGAGAATTCCACCCTAACCAGCCACTGCTGGACGTCTGCAGATTGTAGTTTTTGGTTAAGCTCCAAATAGACTGGGAGTGATAACGCCACTACAACAAGCCTGTGTTTATTTCCTGTGAAAACAGAGTGAAGTGGGGGGTCAGTGGAATGTGGACCAGTGTCCGAGCTCGCACCAGTAAAGCAAACACGCTCCAGATTTTTACCGCCAACATACTTGAAGACGGGGCTGATGTTTTTCTTTGCCCTTTAACCAAGCAGCAAATCAATCCAGAGCTACTGCTAGCATCTGCAATCTCTGGCCTCTTATCAGTCGGGGTGATCAGGCCGTCTGGAGTTCCGAGGTTTCTCTACACACAAAAATCAGCTTTACTGAAATTTTAATTCGCGGTACTGTTATTGCAACTCCTCCCCGAGCTGACCTCGTGTAACCGCGCTAATTGCAACTCAATGGCAAACATGTTTTTTTCTGCTCATATTCAAAGTGTCAATTAACAACTACAGTTACACATACATCACAGGGACTTGAGAACAAAGTGAATTTAAGTAAGAACGTTTTTGCCTATCCAAATCTATATTTAGATCCACGTCTACTTGCACTCATATTGGCTGCAGGTCTTTGGAGAGTTCATATCCTGTAGTGAAATACAGTAACATTAACATACATGTTAACACAGTTTACAAGGCAATAACCTCCCTCAGGGGAAGCAATGACCCTACCCACAGTCTACATCTAATAAAGATCAGGCACAAACTGCTTTGGAACACAGAACACACTAGTAAAAGCGACCACAGTTCCTGAGTTTTGACATCGCCATTTCAGTCGAAAGTTGAACTATGCATGACTAGCTACAAATGTGCATGACCTTTCCCGCCTTATCGCTTGCTCCGCAACAGCTTCCAATTTAGCGTTTCCCTCCAAAACGAACTCAAACTTCTTGGAATTTTTCCTGATGTAACCCAAAAAACATTTGTGTGAGGATCACGTATCCCGGATCTATCTCAAGTATGAGTGGATTTTCTTTTGGCTTAGAATCCGTGTGAGGGTTTATTTGGGTGAGCGAGCGGAGAACCAGTGAACAGAGGATCCAAGCAATGTTCACACATGGAGCTGTTTGGACATTGAACTTGAGGTGGGACTCAGGGGGAAATAAAAGCCCTCATGAAAGCTTGACATTTTGTGAAAAATAGTCAAAAACAAATCAAAACAAAACACTGCAGCGGGAGAATGCAGCTGATTCAGAGGACTGATAATTCAGGCCGTATGGTGGATGTGGATATGATTAGCCACTGCGGAAATTACATGCGCAGGAAGATTCTGCTTTTGTCATTGTTCCGTGTGGGCAGGATAACACTTCTAAGGAACCAATTAAAACCACACCGTGCTTGGGATCTGCATTATGTCATAGTGAAAGCGAGTGACCCTTCTATAGCCTTTAACTGAAATTAAATCTTTCATTAGAGTTGCCTGGGCTCCAAAACCTGCCTCATTTTCACACAGGAGGGCAAGTCTTGTGGTCACACAGAGAAATGCCTTTCCAATGTCTCAAATCCCCCGAATGCCATGAGCCAAACCCAAACCACAGCAGTGAGAAACAAGCATTGCTGTCTGGCGAAATCAGAAGGCTTCACATGCCAGCAGCTGCCATTATGGTCGGCTACCGTCGGCAAAGGCGAGACCTTGTCAAGACCATGCGGGAGGAAGGCAAAAGCAGACCACATTCTCACAAGTTTAAGTCCATCGCCTACATGTGCACACCAAGGTCCATGTCATGTCAAAACAAATTTAGCTCTCGGTGTTGTAATGTCCCTGGAAATAAAGGGTCAGAATAAGTACTGTTCTGTGAAGGCACTTAACATCTGTTTAAAGGAGAGAATGAATCGATTCAGTTCCTTGTCTTAAGTCAAAACCTCCATTACTGGGCAGTTCGTGGCAAAGAAATAGCAAGTTAAACACAGAGGTTTGGACATGTTCTAAAAATCAAAGATGCTGCTCTTCTTTGGATTCTGTGCAATTGATAAATAGCACGGTACATGATTGATTCTTCTCTCGCTCTCTCTCAAAGTCTCAATCTCTCTTAATGCTCAACTCATGTAGTATTTAACTCTCTGTAGTGTTCAACTTAGGTCAACTTTGTTTAGTGTCAAACTCTTCAACGTTGTGTAGTGTTCAACTCATGCAGTGTTCAGCTCTGTGTAGTGGTCAGCACTGTGTAGTGTTCAGCTCTGTGTAATATTCAACTTTGTGTAGTGTTCTTCTGTGTGATAAGCAGTAAAAGTTATTGTATCTGCTACACAAGCTCTTCCGTGTGTGTTCTTTATTTATCACTGTAAAACCCAAGTTAATATAATTATAACAGTTTGTATATGTTTGTGTTTTGAACAACAAAGGTTAACACACGACATGCCTTTTATAATGCAGGTTATTGGGGACAAAACTTTTCAGTGCCATGTGTCCTGATTAACCAAAATCATCTGTACATACAAAATCAATGTCAATAAAATCAGCATAAGCAGTGGAGCTGCCGAGACGCTTTGCCCAATAGAGTCCAAACATAAAAATGTAGTACATCTGTTTGGCATTCACTGGTAGGCAGAAAGAACATTTGCTCCAATTGTTTTCTTGTTTCAAGGTGGCCTTTATGTCTCTTGACTGGGTCAAGAATATTGGGATTTATTGATTTGGACCAAAGGCACTGGACCCAACACTGGTCAGTGGTTATGCATGAGCCAGGTTACGTTATCCTGTGGTCTCATTTTTATTGGGGGCAGATTTTGACCCCAGTAAAACAGATTTAAGAAGCACCAAGTACCTCACAAAACGAAAAGCTTTACCTGTTCCAGCAACACCTGTTCTCCAGTCTTCCTGCTTTTTCATCCCGCTGTCCCTCCTCCTCCCGCAACAGGTCCTTGTAAACAAAGTGCTGAAATCTCTCAGGGGGTTGAGTATTTTTACAAGCCAGCACATTGTGATGAATATATCAAAGCTCTACTGGAGGCTGCACAGGCTTTTATGGGCTAATAAATTAGCACAGGCCCTGCTGGGGAACACACTGCTGCCCAGGGCTTAACCACAGCAGAGACCTGGCACAACTAGATAAGCTAAAGGGAAACAGAGTAGAGAAATAACTGTGAGGTGGGAGAAGCTTTCTCCTGGACCAGGCTTTATGAATTTAAACACCCGACTGTTCGCAACAGCTGCCAAGTTTCAACTGACGTTTCATCGTTTAATTGTAAACTTGATCAGAAATTGTGCGCTGCCAGAAGTCACTATAATGAATTCAACTTCTTTGAACGGCATCCAATATGAAACCATGTTTTTTTTTTTTTTTTTTTTTTTTTTCAAAATAATGGGAAATAAAGGGAAAAAGGTATTGTAGTTATACCATAGTGTAGATTCAATAGGTCTCCAGGCCAAAGTTACAATGCAAAAAAACAAACAAACTTATTTTTGAATTAAAAAAAAAAACTTATTTGAATTTTAATCCAAAAGCAATGCATTAAGTGGAACAGAACATACTTAACTGATGAAACACAAGCTCATTTGGCCGACATATGTTTGCAGGCTTTTCTCTCTCACATAAACTAATGATAAAAAAAGCCAATCAATTAAACAAGATGTTCAGTTTGTTAGTCCGAAAATGGGTCAGCACTTCTCACCTTTTAAAACGACGTGTTCTGCACAGTTAATAACAGCTATGCTCTAATTAATATCTCCTGACATTAACCAACCAAGATGCTTTTATTTGTCTCCCACAGCTGTTCATTTTATTCTTAGCCATTTTTAGCACGTTGTATTCTGAAGATCTTTTCAGAGAAGATTCTTGTTACTTCAAGTGTTTATCTCAAAGTGTGTTTCCCTGATACCAACCAAAAATAAACAGAGCTTTATTAGAAAATGACTCATGCGACTCTGCAAGAACATGAGCTTTCTTTTCCCTTTACCCAAAAGTTGGACAAAAATCTGCTTTCAGCACTAAAAACTTTTAAACATAACATCTAAAACCATCAAGCAGGTTATGGATTTCATGGAACTACCCGCTTTCTTTGGCATTTTCAACGCAGGTTGTGGAATTGTAGGAAAACAAGATGTTGAATGTGTGAGGCAATTGAAGTCATTTTGGCTAAAAGCGTCTCTTCTAAATGCAAAAATGTAAATGATGTTAAAAATAACATCCAAACTGCAGTGTTTACTTTTTAAACAGGTGCAAGAGTGAAAAAAAAATCTTATAAAACCGTGCTGAAGATTTTCCATCGTAACTCACTATTACATGCCACAAGCCTGTCCTTATTGCACACACATCCATCTAATGAATTGCAGACACACATCATATTAAACTGCACACACCATGTCCTGACTCATAGGCTATTAAGTGCTCTTAACACCAGTTACCTATATCTTCCATCCTAGAACCATAACAGAGAGCTGCCTTGCTCCCTAAATCCCCCGGCCAGCACAGCACACGCACCATCAGCATCACCCTGACTCATCCACCGCCACAGATGGCTCTGCTGAAGACTAACAGAAGGTGTTAAAGCCAACGGGCCTTTGTCTGTGTGCAAGTTCCATGGAATGGAGTGATTGTTTAAAAGGTAAAGAAACACAAACACTTTAATGAACAGGTGCAAAATGAAAATGAATTAGAATTGTGGTGTTTGTCTTGTTAAAAGGTTTATAGCCATGGATGTGCGGCATGTGCTACATCTTTGTAATTATTTTTACACTGTTGTTTTCTATAACTGGATGCTTGATTCTCATTATTTTTTTCTACAAAGGGGAGAGGGGTGATGTTTGTACTTTGTACGAAAACTAAACACATACTTTTTTGGCAGATAACTAATTATTGTTTTATAAAAAGAAAAAAAAAACATTAAAATGATAAAAAAAAACGTGTTAGTAAAGTGTACATTTTAAAAACTTTGAATGCAATTAGTACTTTAAAAACACAAACATCTCAATTTTACTGTATGAAACATTGAAAACTACTGTATTATTTCCATTTTGTATAATGTGTTATTATTAATATAATAATTAACAATAAACAATTTTAAAAAGTGAGATTAGTTTGTCCTTATGGCCACTAGAAATCATATTAAAAATGTGCTTTGCATATAACCATCTAGTGAAAACACACACACACACACACACACACACACACACACACACACACACACACACAGTGAAGTGAATACACACAAACTCGGAGCAGTGGGAAGCCTTAAGTTGTGGCATCCGAGGGCATGTGGTGGTCAGTATCTTGATCAAGGACACTAAGTTGCAAAACAAGCCGGAGCAGGATTCAAACCTCTGGGACAAGGGAAATCCATGCCACTGGCAACAACTGCCACATTTGAATTTATTAAAATGTATTTTGACATAAGGTACTCGTAAAATAAAAAACCTCTATTCAAACTATTGTCTAGGAACAAGCACAGTCACATACACATTACCGCTAGCAGAAAACTTTAATCTCAAGTGTGGTTATTTAAAAGTGTTATGGAATATCAACTAGCTACTTTTTATTTTAGTTTAATGAACTGATCCAGAAAGCGAGCAGTGTATGTATAAATGGAGAGCTGTAAATGTGGATGATTTCTGAAGCCAAAGCTCCTGTTTTTATCAAGGGTGTAAGATTGCGTTAGGATAATTAACTGGCCAAACTGACTCCGGCACATTGGAATCTCAGTCTTTACACTGTATAACTACAATGAGAAGCTAGAGGTTTTTACAGGGACATACACTTAATTCAAAACACACACACGTTCATCAAACACCACACACTAGGCGTGAAACACAATACTGTAAGTCAATCTACCAGCACAACAATTTCCTGTCCAAAATGATTTTTTTAATGAAAGAAAAT
Organism: Paedocypris micromegethes; assembly: GCA_028031935.1. Taxonomy (NCBI): domain Eukaryota; kingdom Metazoa; phylum Chordata; class Actinopteri; order Cypriniformes; genus Paedocypris; species Paedocypris micromegethes. The sequence continues at coordinate 21,262,155 of CM051500.1, forward strand.
GCTGAAGTACTTTCAACAGATGTTTATGGAATTTTCTTTACATGCATTTATAGTTTTTAAATGATACCATTAAATAAACAAAGGTTTATCTTTGTCTGAAGGGATGTTGAACCCTTCTCCGCTTTGCTCATCTCTATCCATCCATCCATCCATCCATCCACACATCCATCCATCTGTCAGCCTGTCTGCCTATAAATCTCAGCTAAAAATATTTAACAGTGAAATATAAAAAAAATAAGCATGTGACATTTTAATGCGATATTTTGTTGCATTAAGTCAGCAACACATACGGTTCTGGCACAGTTACATATCAGCTGTCTTTTAATCTGAGCTTTGTGAAATTCCACTTGAATCCTCTAAGTAAGTTTTTGGAAAACTTGAAAATCTGTCACACAGTATCAGATGAATTAAAGCCTGACTAAATCATTTGACTAACTCTAAACAGAGTCCAACTGACCAACTGGCATAAGTGATTTACCACAGTACCCTTGTATGATTTGGACACGTGTATCAAATAAAGACATTCAATACCCCAAACTGCTATTGATCAGCGGCGGCTGACTAGAAGACCTTGGCCTGTTCTTTGCTCCTGATTTGATTATGTATTCAGCTATTGACTGTAATTAATTCCAGGTCAGAGTTCAAATGCACTGTAGGAGAGATTTTACAAAAATCAAAAATGTTGCTAAAACATCGACAAGTGTGTGTCTGCCACAGTGTAAATGTCCAAATGTTTGGGAACATGTACTGTATCTATGAAATGACCTACACAGTCAGGTCATATCTGCGTTGACGGGTTAAGAGTTTGTCCACTTGAGGGAGCTATGATCTTTCTCAGGCCCCTACATCATCCACATGCCCATCATGATGACACATCCACTTCCACTAAAACCTATTCTGCAGAATGAGAGTCAGACACACAGAGTGAAAGAGATGTGATAGAAAGCCATTAATGCAACAGCGCCCCGCAATATACGAAACACCTGCGAGCAACATGCTTGGCGCTACGACCAGCCAGGATGTGATCAAACATGGCAGACCACTATGATCTAACCATAAGATGTAAGAGGCGAGAGAAGGCGCTGCTGCCCCTCCTCGGTTTTACAAGAGCCGAAATGAGTGGTGTCCAAAAATATTCAAGACGCAGAAATACTTTCACAGCATGCGGGTTATTTATACGTCCAATGCGATGTCATGAATGAGCATCACTTTCTCTCCTCCTCGCTCTGTTTATAATGTAATCTGTTTCCCAGAGGATTCCAGCTCCATGCCAGATATGTTTAAAGTAGCAGTCAAAACTGCTCCAGATGAGGGATCGTAATAATAATCGCATGCTATTTGGAAGTAACAGGCACAAATAAGCATAAATACGCCTGGTTCCTTCCAAAACGATGTTGAATTCATATTTCTTCTGTCTCACCTTAGAAAACCCTCCCATTTTAGCAACCTCAATTGCAAGAAAGAAGGAACGAAAGAAAGGAGGAGAAAGCTCATAACTCACTGAGGGACGAAGAGATTACTATAACATGTGTCTTCCCTTCATCTCTCCATTCCTCAGAATACTGCTGTTTCCCATCCAAGCACAGCTGCACACATTTACAGTTAAAGAGAGAGAAAGATGGGGAAGTACCACACTCGTTTGGTGATACACTCTTTCCTCTCTCACTTTCTCGAGCTGTCTCTGGTTAGGGACTTCCCAAAAGAATTTTTAGGAGAATGGACACATGACAGCCAACAGTGTGGAGGAAAACGACTAACTTGCGAGTGATTTACTTGTTATGTTCATGTTTAAAATGATCATTCTAATGTAAGCTGAGCACGCTCGATGGCATGTGTGTGTGTGTGTGTGTGCGTGTGTGTGTGTGCGTGTGTGTGTGACTTCCATTGCAGCTGCAGCCAATAGACACTTTTCAAAGAGACTTTGTTTTATATATATTTTAACTCAAGTATTCTTAAAGGAATAATTCAGGTACAAAAAAAGCAATTTCAAACTCAAATTGCTTTCATCTATGGATTGGCTGTTGCTTATTTCCATGAAATTCCACCAACCGGAGCTCTCAAGCTTCAGAAAGAACACACAGCCTCATATTAGACATCACTGAAGTCACATGATTTATTTCCTATATGTCTAAAACGGAAAATCAGATCTATTTTCCTTTGACATGTCCGCGAGATACTGTAATTAGTGATATTAGGCTTGTGAATGAATCATTCAAGTCTGATCTTTTCTCTGAATTGGGCGATTCAGAAAAGCAATTACAACTCGCTTGAGGCAGTTAAGCTCACAGCGGTTTTGTGACAGGGTTTAAAGATAAGATTCATAAAGCATTTTGCTTCATTATATTCTCATTCGTTTTTTTAAGACATGGGAATAAAATGAAATGTTCACAATGTAAGTGGATTTTAAAAGCGCACGCATTTTTTTTAAGGCTCATTCAGTTTTCCATTGAAGAATTTAAAGACAGCATGAGGGTGACATGACAATGCTCATTTCTTCCTGAACTAATCCTTTAAAAGCCCGGCTTTGTCAAATCAGTCATTTTCTTACCAAGAACAAGAGCTTCATTTCCTCTCATACCTCCTCTTTAAACTGAAGGTGAGATCACCAAAGCGTGTGCTTGTGTTGTGATTACAGTGACTCATTTCTGTCCTTTGCCGCTCCGTCAAGCCCCCTGCAGTGATTCCTGTCTTTGTAATGGGTTTGTTGGTCTCCCCTCTGCAGAAGAGAATGAGATCATGTTCGCTGTAAAGATAAACGTGTTCCCGAGCCAGCATGAAGAACGCTACTGTCACTTTACTAGTTTCCGGATGCACGACACCTGCCTGTCTCTCTGCGTGTATCTGCTCCGCAGCACGAGTCTCGCCGAGACTCTTGTTAGACTTTATGTGCCAGCCGAAGGTCTTGGATGTCTAATTTGCACCAGATTCTTCTGCTCTTCTCATGCAGTCATGGTTTGAGGCTGTGAGTTTTACGGCACACTCATGTTTACTGCATTTAAATCCTAAACTGTTCATCAAAACAAAGAAGCTAAAAGTTAACTGAGCAAGGTCTGTTAATAATCCACTCTGCCAGCACCTATGTTTATTAAAGGCATTGAAAAGAAAATTGTTATAAATTACTCACCCATGTGTTGTTCCTAAAGTACGTGCGTGTGTGCTTTTCTACCTTTCAAAGTGAAAAATTCCATTTCAGAATGCTTTCATTCATTTCGAGGTAATTGAAATAAAGATCTATCAGATGAAAAATAGCATCTAGAGGCTAGCAAACAATTAGGTTATTAAAAAAACAGAGACCTTTAGTTGAATGAATTCAAAAAACAATTTTGCACGATATAAATAATATTAATAAGTATAGCTGCAAATGGCAACGCATAGCACTCCCCGCTCCGCCCCCCGCTTGGCCGCCCGCACCATCATTCCACGATTCAGAGCAGTTTCTGCCATTAAGGCTAACCGTGGCAACACGATTGAAATTACAGCATGGCTGTCATAGACTTTTATGCTCAGGATTTCCTGCTTGAGTTTTCCAGCCAATTTTGTATGCCTGTGACAAACAAATTTTTTGCTCTCCATTCAAAATTGTTTGCCAAGTGCCAATAGGCATAAATAGTGTATTTTGCCGTTGCCACGCCCACACGGTTAAAGTTACTACAAGATAACGATTGTCTTTAATGCTCAGAATGGCCTTTTATTTCTCTTATTATTCAGCAAATTTGGCACGCTGTGACAAACATTTTGGCTAAAAACGAATAATAGTCACTCATCTTTGGTAAGACGAGTGCCTAATAATTGAAAAAACACATTTGGCATTTGTTGGGGAAAAAAAAACATTTTGCCCGTGTTTTAATTGCCAATTTGTTTTATAAATTAATGATTTAATTGAGTACTTTTAATTTAAAGCTAAAACCAACAAAAATGTGCAGAATTTAGATTATTTAGTGTGACAGTCCTGCTCCTCCTGGTGGCCGCTAGAAGAAGCAGCAGGAATGATGACCTGACTGCTGGCTGGTTATCAGCATGGCAGCTGCTAGCACTTCTCTAGTAGTATATACATGTAAACTGCCACATTGAAAGAATGAGCTGCCGGTCAACAGAGTTAAGTTCATCCACACCAGAGATAATTGCCATGCCATGTTTTGTTTTTGTTTTATGCCAAAGGCTTTTTATTTTTTGTTTTATTAATATCACAGTCTGTGTCAACTGTCTCATTTTTGGCTTGTGACAATCAGTTTGTCTTATTTCCCAAAAAAACAAACTAAAAATTATTATTTATTTTTTTTACTTAAAGCTGGAGTTACAGTAACTGGAGGCAAGAGGATGAGAGAACCAAGAGAGAAGAGAAAGGGCAAGAGCAACGATCTGAGAATAGGGACTTTTAACGTTGGCACAATGACAGAGAAAGTCAGAGAGCTGGCAGACGTGATGGAAAGAAGTTCAAGTTCAAGTTCAGAGCATTTGTAAGGCGCTTTTCACAGTTTTAACTGTCTCAAAGCGCACAGGAAGATGGATGTACTGTGTGTGAGCAGCAAAGCACGTAGTATTGGAGGAGGACAACCATGGTATTGATAGGAAGAGAAACAGGGTAGGAGTAATCCTGAAGGGAGAGCTGGGAAGCAATGTGCTAGAGGCGAAAACAGTCTCATACAAGATGATGAGCTTAAAGCTGGAAATCAAAGAGGTGATGATGAACGTAGTCAGTGGGTATGCTCCACAAGTGGACTGTGAGTTAGAAGCGAAGGAGAGATTCTGGAGTGAGTTTGATGATGTCATAGAGTGTATCCCCAGAGGAGAGAGACTAGTTGTTGGAGCAGACTTCAATGGTCATGTTGGTGTGGGGAAAAGAGGTGATGAGGTTGTGATTGGCAGGTTCGATGGTGGTAGACTTTGCTAGGAGGATGGAAATGGCTGTAGTCAACACTTACTTCCAGAAGAGAGAGAAACACAGAGTGATATACAAGAGAGGGGGACTACATCCTATGTAGGCGAGGTCATTTGAGAGAGGTTAGTGACTGCAAAGTGGTGGTAGGAGAGAGTGTAGCTAGACAGCACAGCATGGTGGTGTGTAAGATGACTCTGGTGGTCAGGAGGAAGAAGAATAGAGGCAAGACAGAACAGAAGACCAAGTGGTGGAAGTTAAAGGATGAAGGAGCTTGCGAGGAGTTCAGGCAGAGATTGAGACAGGCTCTGGGTGATCCGGAAAAGCTCCCTGATGACTGCGACACTACAACAGAGGTTATCAGAGAAACAGATAGGAAGGTGCTGTGTGTGTCATCTGGTAGGAGGATAAAAGATTAAGACACTTGGTGGTCGAATGAGGAAATACAGGATTGCATCTAGAGGAAGAGGTTGGCAAAAAGGAAGTGGGATGTAGAAAGAACTGAGGAAAGTAGGCAGGAGTACAAGGAAGTGCAGAGTGAAGATGGAGGTGGCAAAGGCCAAACAGAAAGCGTACGGTGAGCTGTGTGACAGGTTAGACACAAAGAAAGGAGACATGGACTTGTACGGGCTAGCCAGACAGAGAGATAGGGATGGGAAGGATGTACAGCAGATAAGTACATAAGTACAGAGTGATTATTGACAGATGGAAAGGTGCTAACAACCCAGGAGAGTGTGCAGAGAAGATGGACGGAGTATTTTGAGGACCCGATGAACAAGGAACGAGACAGGAAAAGAAAGGAGGAGTAAGTGGTTGTTGGAAAGCAGGAAATAGCAGAGATTAGTAAGGATGAGGTGAGGAAGGCTCTTAACAAGGATTAAGAGTGGAAAGGTTGTTGGTCCTGATGATGTACCTGTGGAGGTGTCTAGGGTTAGGGTTAGGGTTAGAGTTACAGCAGTGGAGTATCTAACCAGTTTGGGATTCCTGAGAGCGAGAAGATGCCTGAGGAGTGGAGAAGAAGCATTCCTGGCCCAATTTATAAGAACAAGGGTGACACGCAGAACGGCAACAACTACAGAGGAATAAAGCTGATGAGCTGATAAGCGAGAGGTGAATGCAGGCAGAGTGGAGAGGGTGGAGGAAGGTGTCAGGAGTGTTGTGTGACAGAAGAGTGTCAGCTAGACTCAAGGGAAAGGTGTACAAGACAGTGGTGAGACCAGCTCTGCTCTTTGGGTTAGAGGCGGTAGCAGTGAGAAAGAGTCAGAAGGCAGAGATGGAGGCAGCAGAGATAAAGATGTTGAGCTTCTCCTTAGTAGTGAAGAGGTTGGACTAAATAAGGAACGAGCACATCAGAAGGACAGCTCACGTTACCTGCATTAGCGACAAAGTCAGAGAAGCCAGACTGAGATGTTTTGGACGTGCAGAGGAGGGATAGTGAATATATTGGTAGGAGGATGTTGGAGATGGATTTGCCAGGAAAGAGGGCCAGAGGACGACCAAGGAGATATGTGTATATATTAGTGCAATCCCAGCAAAATACAGTTGTATATATTCAATATGTTACAATCCAAGATTACAATTGTATATATTCATATGACACCCTTTTTTGTATTGATGCAACAAAAAAACCACAGACAAGTTTAATTTTGGGATCAAATTCGAAGAATGGAAATTACAGCATTATGAATAAATGAGTCTGTTATGAGAAAATTGAGTCTGTGAATTTGGGGATATAATGTATTCATCTTTACCCCGAATTAATCAAGAGTTGCACAGGAAAATGTTACATTTTTTCGCCTGAATTCTTGACTCTGCCTAAAAAGAAAAATAAGAAAAAATTGTACAATTTCAAAAGGGATTCTAGCCATACAGGCCTAATACATTCTTGAAAGTCAAGTAAAGTAAGTTCTCTGTTCTGTGTGGACTGTGTTCTGTTCTGTGTAGCACCAGGGTCCTGAAGAAACGTTGTCTCGTTTCACTGTGTATCGCTCTGCTATATGTAGTTGAAATGACAATAAAGCTTCTTTGACTTTGACTTTGACTTTGACAAAAAAAAAATCGACCTGAGGTTTTTACACTTTTACTGAAAGATAACATATGTTGCATTGCAGACCAGCTTCAACTGCGATAAAGCACCTCAGTTCCGACAGCTGCACTTAAAGGATCAACTGTAATCTTGACTAAAACTCTTTTCTCTCCTGTTTGCATCCAAGCTTCCACTTCATACAACACAAATATCACTTCTCATTAGTACTGAAGCGCCAAGTTTGGTTTTACAAGGTGAACAAAGAGATTGTAACAACCCTGCAATGCCTTTCATAACCTCTTCACCCAGATTCCCTACGTCAGGATCAGTTTACATGGATTTTCCTTTTTACCAGAGTTCTTTGGGAGATTTCTAGCTGTTCTTCCATTTATTCAGCAGGGAACACTGAGCACCACCACTCGAGCTTCGGTCAGAAACTTGGGTGGGATAGAAATGTCAAGACAAGAGATGCAGACCAGTCGTAGGAACTGAGTTCTGGTGGTTTTGGAAAATGACGTGCAAATTCACTGACTCTACTGCTTTGGATACTTGGCAAATTGCTTTTTTCAAATATTTTGACCTGCAAAGCATTCATCACAGATGCTGTTACTGTTTAAACAAAGTTTACCACAAGGTCAGAATGAACCTTAAATGAACCACATGTTTCAATGTTTAGCTTTTATTTAGCTACCATTAGCATTTCTTCAAATATAGAATTTCCTTTACTTATATGTTAATTTCTTCTGGTACAAAAACTCAGACAACCTTCCCATAACGTAGCAACCCCGGAAATTAACGATATCTAGATGTTCTGAAGCAGGTTGGAAACACATGTACGCCAAGCCTGCGGAAAAATGACAACAGATCTGATGTAATGTAGGATTTCCTGCCTTCCAATTATTGGATGGTCATTTTCAGTTACTGAATCACACTAATATCAGTTAAGCCGAATAACTTGACTCAAAAAGGGGCAACTATTGCCCTATATTGCTTCAGGCCATCAAATCAGCATTTTCCACTGCAATCGCTACAGTCTCGGAAGTCTAACTGCTTTAGGGAATCACAAAACAACAGCAGCGCTGCATCCGATCCTACACGCTGGTCCCAGAGCCTCTTGTAAAAGCTGGCTTTGAGGTTTTACTTTAGTTTTTCCTAAAGTAAACTTTATTAATTCCACCAAGATAAGTGGAGGAATCTGCACCTCCAGCCAAATTAGTACACTGCAAGTGAAAAAGTCAGTACCATAATTGTGAGAGGCAGATTTAACCTAGAAGAGAAAGTGTTTTAGTTATGTTGATTAGCCCGTGCCTTCTATATAGTTATGAATGATTTGTTAGGCACTAACCATGGCTTTTTCTTCTAAACCACTGCGTGAGGACAAACACTCGGTATGCAAATGTGCCTTGAGTATAGTCACTGCTTGCATCAGGAGACCGGAGTTTTGATCTCACAGAAGAAATTCATTTTCCCTCCATTCAAACGAGCTGATGCTTTTAATGTGGTATTGCGCTGCTCAGCCGCTGTCATTCCGCTCGTGTTGTGTTTTTGGCAGAGTTGAGATTTCTCCCTCAGGTCAAAGCTGGAGCCATTGCTTTGCTCCACCTATTCGCAGTTCAGTTTGCAGTACTGTCATCTCCTCACAAATTTGCTAATGTGAAATGAAAGCGTTTAAGAATAGTTTATGACTTCCCAGGCCTCTCTGTTGTGTCACATGAAAACAATTGCATGATTGTGCCATGGTAACATTTTCAAATACCTCATTTTAAAAACTATTACCATATTTTGAACTAAAGCCCATCAAAGTAACGTCAAAAAGTAGGACATCTATTTTAAGATCAGATTGTAAAGATTGCATAAGCATGTTGCTAGAAATGTAAACATATAACACAAAGAAAGACTGTTCTTAAATTGATAATAAATGTATCATAATCACAATGTGCCAATTGCCACATGACCTTCATTAATTTGTTAGAATTGAGATGCATGTCAAAACGAGTTTTTTTTTTCTATGTTTTAATTAGCGTATCACACGTCCGTTTGTCTATTCCATCAATCCATCCATCCATCTATCTGTCATGAATGGTGGTTGCTAGAAAGCAGGTCGAGTCTCGTATGCAGTTTAGATGTTTAATGATGAAGTCCGTTCGGCAAAATCAGGGTCATAAGACAGGCACAGGGTCAAGGGCAGGCAGAAGCAAGATCACAATGAGGTCACAGGCAGGAGGTCAATAAACACAGAAGTAACTAGAAAACACAGAAGACAAAGGCAAGGAACGTGGCAACGGCAGGCGTAGGCAAAGCTTCGCCCCGATCTAACGGCTTGCAAGTCCTTATATAGTCCTCGTGATTGGCGGCAGGTGAATTCACTTTAGAGAGAGAGTGCACGCGCCAGCGGCACCAGCACGCGCGCCGGCTCGGGAGACTTGCACACGGTCATCACAGAGCCCTCCCCCTATGCGCGGCTCCCGACGCGCATACGGAACATCATCCAACCCTGGCCTCCACTCCCTGAGTCCTTTGAGTCCCTCCGAAGTGTCAGGGGGCCAGGGTGGCAGAAGCGAGGGCAGAGGCGAAGACTCTGGAGCAGGCGAAGGCAGAGGCGAAGACTCTGGAGCAGGCGAAGGCAGAGGCGAAGACTCTGGAGCGAAGCGGCAGACGCAGGTTCGTCGGCGGCAGACGCAGGTTAGCAGCGACGCAGGTTCTTCAGCAGCAGCAGCAGCCTCGAGACCGTCTGGAACGTCCAAGCCTCAGCAGACTCGAGACCCTCTGGAACGTCCACAGCTCAGCAGACTCGAGACTCTGGAACGTCCACAGCCTCAGCAGACTTGAGACCCTCTGGAACGTCCACGGCCTCAGCAGACTCGAGACCCTCTGGAACGTCCACGGCCTCAGCAGACTCGAGACCCTCTGGAACTCCTCAGAGAAGCTTGGTGGCTGAGGCAGAACCAGTTCTCCTCAGAAAAGCCTGGCGGGGCGGCAGGAGCTGCCTCCTCAGAGAAGCCGGCGGCGGCGTGAGAGTTCCTCCTCCCAAAAGCTCGGCGGCGGCGGCGCAGGAGCTGTCCTCAGAGAAGCTCGGCGGCGGCGTGAGAGTTTCCTCCTCCCAAAAGCTCGGCGGCGGCGGCAGGAGCTGTTCCTCCTCAGAGAAGCTTGGTGGCTGAGGCAGGAGCGTTCCTCCTCAGAGAAGCTTGGTGGCTGAGGCAGGAGCTGTTCCTCCTCAGAGAAGCTTGGTGGCTGAGGCAGGAGCTGTTCCTCCTCAGAGAAGCTGGTGGCTGAGGCAGGAGCTGTTCCTCCTCAGAGAAGCTTGGTGGCTGAGGCAGGAGCTGTTCCTCCTCAGAGAAGCTTGGTGGCTGAGGCAGGAGCTGTTCCTCCTCAGAAAAGCCTGGCGGGGCGGCGGCAGGAGCTGTTCCTCCTCAGAGAAGCTCGGCGGCGGCGTGAGAGTTTCCTCCTCCCAAAAGCTCGGCGGCGGCGGCAGGAGCTGTTCCTCCTCAGAGAAGCTTGGTGGCTGAGGCAGAAGCGGTTCCTCCTCAGAGAAGCTTGGTGGCTGAGGCAGGAGCTGTTCCTCCTCAGAGAAGCTTGGTGGCTGAGGCAGGAGCTGTTCCTCCTCAGAGAAGCTTGGTGGCTGAGGCAGGAGCTGTTCCTCCTCAGAGAAGCTTGGTGGCTGAGGCAGGAGCTGTTCCTCCTCAGAGAAGCTTGGTGGCTGAGGCAGGAGCTGTTCCTCCTCAGAGAAGCTTGGTGGCTGAGGCAGGAGCTGTTCCTCCTCAGAAAGCTTGGTGGCTGAGGCAGGAGCTGTTCCTCCTCAGAGAAGCTTGGTGGCTGAGGCAGGAGCTGTTCCTCCTCAGAGAAGCTTGGGGCGGCGGAGGTTCCTCCTCCCAAAAGCTCGGCGGCGGCGGCGGATCAGCGGAGGCTCGGCGACATGCTCACGCTCTGCGACACCGGGTGTGCTGGGAACAGGGGACACTTGGCAAGACACAGTTGTAGGACATTTGTGTATATTCCATGGATAGCCAAAACGTCTAATAAAGAATCAATGAAGGTGCTGAATGTTATTGTCTGTAGCTCTGTGAGGCTAAAGTTCTTGCATGCCCAGTCCAAAGCCTCTCCCTTTAACAGAGACACAATAAACACAACTCTGGAACAGTCTGTTGTGTACCATGCTGGATTTGCGTTCCATATGCAATGCATTCAATGATAAATCCATGGCATGTTTCTCCCTCACCATCAAATTTATCAGGAAAAAACTGGTCATTTCAGCAGAGGGTTTGACTTCACTCACCCAACCTGAACTCTCTGTGGGCTTCATGGCTGCGGAGACTCTTGGTGGCGAAGCTTTCTGTCATGAATGGTGGTTGCTAGAAAGCAGGTCGAGTCTCGTATGCAGTTTAGATGTTTAATGATGAAGTGCGTTCGGCAAAATCAGGGTCATAAGACAGGCACAGGGTCGAAGGCAGGCAGAAGCAAGATCACAACGAGGTCACAGGCAGGAGGTCAATAAACACAGAAGTAACTAGAAAACACAGAAGACAAAGGCAAGGAACGTGGCAACGGCAGGTGTAGGCAAAGCTTCGCCCCGATCTAACGGCTTGCAAGTCCTTATATAGTCCTTGTGATTGGCGGCAGGTGAATTCACTTTCGCCGGCTCGGGAGACTTGCACACGGTCATCACACTATCCATCCATCCATCCATTTTCTAATGCTTACTCCATTTCTGGGTCATCAGGATCTGGCGCCAATCTCAGCAGCTCTGGGCTCGTGAGTTGTGTGAGTGACACACACTCTGGATTGGTGACCAATCATTTGCAGGGCGGGACACACAGACACACACATTCACACTTTCACTCAACTATATTTAATGCCAATTCACCTGATGCATGTTTTTGTCGAAGCCCACACAAGAACGGGGAGAACATACAAACCGCACAGGAAGGCTCCGACCGGGTCTCAAATGATCTGCCTAATGAACTAGAAAATAAAACCATAAAAAAGAAATGTCTTTTTATTCCTCACGGTAATTTTCATGCGCTTAAAACGTTAATATAAATAAACATGAAACTATTTAGAACCAAGATAGGCAGACGTCCAAAACTGAAAACCTAATTCAATTTTAGAACATACAGATTTTTTAACAACATAATCTTTTGCGGCCTAATCCACACACATGACATCAGCAGTTCATTGGTTGAACAGCTGTCAGCAACAAAATGAAATGTCCGTGTGGAGGGCTCACGTAGGGGCCAGTGGTCCGCGTGCTTTGCAATGCTTATACATGTTCATCCCTGTGCTATCAAACTCCAGAATGACATCATCAGGAGAGATGTGGTTGGAATCTCGTCATCACACTCCACCCTCTCCCCATGTTGACCACAAGCTCAGATTAAGCAACACAGTACCACACATCTGCAACTGAGACAGTGCATACATTTTTTGGTAATTACAGAAGATTATAAAGGTTTAAATCAGGGTCCCAGTACAAAGGAAGTCCCGAATGGAAGAAAGACAACACTTAAAACGGCCAATACACACCAACGCTCACACACCTCCTGTGAGTGTTGAGGGAGAACACTTCAAGGTTACTTCATCCAAAACTCCCCATAGAGGGATCAGAGTTCATCACCGTGGCTACACACACACTGAGTTGAGGGTGACAGAAAACACACTTCTCAGCAGCTCGGAGATGGATGACACTCCAGAGTGCTGTTATGAAGTCTTAACCACAGCCAGATCGAAACCACTGAGCCACGGAACTGATAAGGCCTGTGCGGGAATGTAGGCATCCAGAGACAAGACACAGAAACATTTTTTTTTAAACAAAACCTATTTGGTTAAATATGAGAGTCTATTTCAAAAGCTGCCACAACATTTTCTTTAGTTGTACCCCAAGGAAATTAATTACCAAAAGCCGTATGTGTTAAAGTAATATTGAGTGGTTGATTTATCCTTTTTAAAATATATTACGTACACTTTGAAAGACTTCATTTAAATGACAAATGATGTAAACATAGAGCACATCTTGCCTCGTGACCTTGACCAACATCGTGAAACAAAATACAAATGTGAAAAAATTGCAGTGGCAGATGTGGGAACGACCGAAATCGGGCCTCATGCAATTTTTGCATCAAGTATAAAAAAAATCGAAACCATTTTTACATGCATTTGAAACTGCTTCACATCTATTCACTTTACATACATACACTTTACTATACATATTTCTAATGCAGTAAAGTTGAGTAAGAGATGTTGTTGTGGATTATTAGGTAAAAAAAAAATCCTGATTTTTATTGAAGTGAATAGAAATAAACCTTTAGGAGTTTCTTTAGCATGTTGGTGAGTCAGCGTGCAGGTTTACACATTGAAAATATTTGTGTCCAGGCTTTTCTGTTCCAGGATCACGCAGCGAACCAAACAATGTCAAGAAGGGTCATTGCTTTTCACCTAGGAAACACCGATGGAAACACTTAGTGTCTGGCTGATCGCCGCTCTAGTTTACAATTTGTGACAAAAAGTGCCAAGAGGAAAACTACACTAAACGCTTCATCATAATCTCGTCCCAAGAAAAATTCAACCTCCTCTTACTGTGCTGCCCCTGAAGAACATTCGACTCGGGTGTTCCATGCTTACCCTGAGATGAAGAAAAGTCCTTTTGAGAAGTTGACATTTATGAGTTAGGGCCCACAACGTAAATTACTGCCTAAGAGAAAAGACAAAGAATGGGTGCACGGTTTCAGCCTTATCTTTCAAGCATTTTGAAATACTATCAGAAGCGGGTCCAGAGTATTGTTCTCAGGATAGGTGAATCCCACAGAGAGATGCAGCTCTGCGCCTGCAGAACCAGCGAAGTGCACAGATTGTTCAAACTCCCTGAATAAAACCAGATGCGCGTCTGCTTCGTGGCCTGACGGGCAATCCAAATAATTCTCTGTAATCTGTACGTCCAACATCCTTCATTCGGGACCTTGACATCTGGCTTGGCAGTGTGCTGGAGACTCTATTTACTCTATACTGAATTTTAAACTGAACTCCAAATTTCAAAATGTACAACTTATTTTTGTTAATTTTGTATTCTGGCTCGCATATTTTGTTTTTGCTTTGAAGAATAAGTCATTGAGGTATTTGACTAGTCCACTTTTAATCTACTTGTTCGGCCTAGAGAAGTGACTGAAGGGACTGAAATGTCCATGTCTGTCAGACCGGGCTGGACAAAGCAGTAGAGGAATGAAATGCATTCCATAAGTTTTCCCCCTGTGAATAATTATCCAACAGTGGTGGTATTACCAGTATGATTGGCTTGTGATTTGCACAGAAACAGCCACCACAGAGGGATTCGGGTGGAGCGGGTCAACCAAAAGACAAATGTCTTCGATTAAGCCTAGACCGAATGAGGTCACAAGTGCATCACATTGTCCCTGCTCAAGTGGGGAAATCGTAGTGCGATGGTTGTCCCTCAGTCTGCAGCTTCAGATCCTCAGTAAGTCCAGAATTTTGTGCAACTCTGGTTCTTATTTTAAAGAGGGCGTACAAAAAAAGAACATGATAATGAAATTAAATGAAGAGGTATCAATGAAGTGACTCTAATATCTAAATATTTGGAGAGAATGCAATGGATCAAATTCTGACATTAGACTGAAAATAAATGTAACAATTGTGTGAAAAAAGACTGTAATCCTTACCTTAATAAACATAGGTGAAAGTGGGTGTAAGATAAGACAAAATGATTTATGACCTTTATGCAATTCTCAACCCCAAAACGTGCTCATAATTAGTATTATTTATATTGGTATATACTTTATAAAAAAAATCTTGAAAAAGCACCTACACAAGCGTGCAGCGCGCGATACTGCCACACATTATTGTAGTGGCATACAACCAACAGGTTGAAAAGAGTAGTGAAAAGTTTTTTTAAAATGTGGGCAGAAAAGAGTCTTTTTAAAATGTGGTCAAAAATACCTCTTTTTTCAAAAAAGTGTTTCTCAACCAAATTATTTTACAAGTTGCTATGCATAGATTACTAATTAATAAATGTAATATTGGTAGGATGCTGGTGTGTGCGTCATTCTAACATAGTGATGCTTCCTCGCCACAAGGTAGCGCTGTATTGATGTCCAAATCAAGATATCAAGAAGCCGGGGGTCAGTGGTATGGTTTAGGAAAGGTCGGGGGGAGCAGAGCGAGCTGACTTGAGCTGTCTTTTCCACCCTTGGCAGGCCTCGGAGCGCCACCACAGCGCTGGCTGTAACACGGGCTCATTTCCTTACCGCTGAGCAGCATTAATACACATTTCAGCACCTTCTCTCTGCCTGTCAGGCCTGATGAATTACTGAAACTAGCTTATCAGATAACATGAAAAATGAATAGCAGCGACATTAATTATGTTTTCTTTGAAATTTACTGTTTTTCTCAGACCCTAAAGCATTCCAATTTAATGATTGTGATGTTTTTCCCCTTAGCAGGAAAGCAATATCCTACTTAAGGTGAATCATGGGGACCTGACAGGTTTTCCTCCTTTAATCTGAATGCAGATGCCAAATTATTAATCCATTAAATGCCAAATCAACCACACATTAAAATAGTGTTGAAAATGGACATTTGAATCTTTTTAAAGTCTTAATTTTTTCTGTTCAGCATGTGCAGCCGTAAAATACACACCTCGACTTGACCCCAGTGTAGCAGTTTCAGGGCAACGCTGGGTTCCTGTACAAATCAGGTGGATGGTTAAGCGTCAGATTGACGGATTGGGTGAGACAGGTGGCATCTGCTACAAATTTTCCCAGCTTGAAAATGCTCATGCAAAGGTAGCCTGGAAGCACAGACCCCGACAGAACGGGCTGTGTGTTTTGAACAGCGGCCAAGGAAACAGAAACTTTGAATTCTGGCTTTGGGGTTAAATTTGTACTTGGTTTGATTTGCTCCACAGCTGAGCACAAGTCAAGTTTGTTTAAAACATCCTCTATGGCCTGATCAGAAAAGAGCCAAGTCCCATTTTGGACTTGTGTTTTGCTCCCATTGCATCAGAAAGGCAGTTGGGATGCATTTGAGACGGCTCTCTCAAAAAGCATCGCTGGAACACAGAAATCTGATTTTCCACTTATTAAAAAATATAAAATTGTATTGAAAGGCTTTTGAGTGCTTGCAGGTGTCTCTTTTTAGGTGGCTGCACCTGATCTAACCAGAAACTGAATGTCTGCCAGAACCAAACTAATTCGGAATTCATTAAAACAAACTCAAACACTGCCGTTTCCATGGGAACGCTGCAGTTTAGGGAGTCAGTTAGGAATCCAGGTGGCTGTTTTCTCTCGCTGTGCTGTTTCTGCTGCGCACGGATGGAGCGATGCCCCCGAACAGAACCAGAAGAAGGACAGAGAGGGTATAGTTTATAGAATGTTTAAGTGGATGACACACACATTTAGTGCATAGCACACGTCTGTGTTAAAAAATCCTTTCAGTTTTACAACGTACAGTAGGTTGATAATTGGTGCAATTGATGCACGTCACAAGACGCCTTTTCCTTCTCTTTCATAAAGCGGCATACTTCAATTACAGATGAACGGCCAACTGTTTAAATAATGAGATCATGTGATTACTTCTGTAGGTCGATAATTTGTTTTCTTCTATTGCTCCAGACACAACAACCTAACAAGCAGCGTAACTAATCCCGATCTCAAAGAAATATGAAATATGAAAGAAATTTAGCATTAGCTAATGCAAGAGGTACTTCATCCAAAAAGTCCAACATTGAATTACATACGTACATTACATACTTTATAATCAACCAACTTCACTTTCCCATTTTGTTTTCAAATACCAGCTCTACTGACAAAAAATACATCAAATAAAGGACAGGTTCCCAAAACTGTGTAAGTTCTATGCTGAAAGTTCACTGGGTCTGTTTATAACTCGAGCTTCTGAGAGTCATGCACACACAATTAAAACCACCAGCAATGGTTTATAAACCAACCTAAAAATCCCCTTTCTCTTTTCCACTGTTTTAAAAAATCAATTCACAACCTACTTGGGGTTAATAGGTCAGGCTAACGTTCGACTCGATATGAAAAATGCAAAACTGGAATATTAATGCAATTTTTTTCATTTGCCAACAAAAGAGGATTCAATAAGGAAGGAAACTTTTCTGTTGGCGAATGTATTTCTTTAGGGTCTGATTAGAGGGCAGAGTTTTGTTTGGACAGGGTGTGGATTCACCTACACTTCATTACCTGAGCTGAGCTTGCATCCTCCTTTCATCCGACTCTAATTCAGCTGAAATCTGCAATCAATTTCAGTCTTCAGTGATTGGCGTGCGGATAAAGTAGCTGGAATTAGAGTAGGCTGTAGTTTAAATGATTCGTGTTTTTCCAAGGCCCGTGTGTACTATATGTTCATATGGATTTTTTTCTACAACGTTCAGGCACAGTGAAAGGCATCTGCTCTGATATTGGGAAGGTCCAGGTTACAGAAAAGACGGCCGGAGAGCCCAAATGAACTGTAATAACATCTCAAGGGGGAATCATTATTACCTGCACTCACCCCGAACTACCCTCCACCAGAGAACAAGCAGCAACTGACCATATGCACACAAGCACGCCAACACAAACACACACACACACACCGAAGCAAACATGTTATATGTGCTCCTAACTAGTGGGATGTGCGTCATTACATGCTTGAATCCACTTTATTGATTTACAACCTTCCTAACAGCCATGAATAATTTTCAATTGAGTGATGTAGATTCTCCAACAATCAAACAGACTTGAGCTACAAGACGGCAAACTATATTTATAGGGAATCTTTGCCGCAAACCTGAGATGCGGATGCTCTTGCATGATGCATTATGTGACTGCAACATTCTTGAAAGGCGAAGCGAGGCCTGTAAAATGTTTGCGACAATCTGCTTCCATTTGTAAACATTAATCCCATCAGCTCCAACCCGCAGGTGCAGCCGGACAGTTTCCTGGCGGGTGGAGGAATAAGGTAATGTCTCTGTGGAGAACGCTAAGACGACGGCGCCCCAACGGTGAAACATTTCTTATGCAGAAGCAGAAATAGGATACGGTTTCTCTGGAGTTGTGTACCAAACAACATTTAGGTAAGTTTGGCTTCCCGAACGTGCAGTTATTCAAATGAGCCGCATTATTCGTTTTCAAACATTTTTGTCACAAACGGTCTGGAATGAGTAAACGGTCTGGAATCGAACCGTTCATTACCTAGTGCTAAAAAACACTCCGCTTTGTAGTATGAACAGTTGTCTAAGGACTTTGAACTTATGATCTGCTCAATTAAATTTCTTATTCAAAAATCATGTTTATTATGTGGTCCAGGCAAAAATGTACCAGGCAAAAAATAAAATGTTATAAATTAATTTACAAATAAATTATGTTTAATTACAATTAATTGCATGATCGCCTGCGATTATTTGCAAATAATCACATGATTGCCCAGAAATGCACACAATTTATTGTATTTTTGAATGCATTTAAGAGAAAATATAAAAGTAGCTGTGTGCACTTGTCTGAAGTGCTGCTGTCTAAATATTTGTGTAAATACTAAAAAGTACAAAGCTTAGTGTTATTATCAATGCAGAATGGAATGGAGGAAAACCATTGCAATGTTGTGAATTAAAAAAAAAACATTAATAAAATATTAAATAAAAAGTCACAAAGAAAAGTCACTTCCATATACTTCACAGTATCGTCGTGTAAAATGCTGGCATTGTATTTAACATAGTTACACTAAACCGACAGAGCTATTTTAAGCGAAAAAATCATACACTTTTACTTCCAATCTGATTTATGAGGAGTAATTCTGCTTTTTTTAATCTGCAGAATTTAATACATTCAAAAACGTAGAACCACAAACACCTTTTCATGCCTGACTTCCACAGGGTGAATAACTCCCCACACGTGCAAAACCCCCTTTATCATTATTACACCTGCCATTTTTGACTTTTCCCTGCCAACATGCCATTACATGGGAATTCCGGGAGATTAATTTCAAAACTCAGATTAAAGCTTACATACATATCCACAAATTAATAATTTTGCATTATCTGTATATCGAAGTGTTAACACTCCCCTTCTCTTTGCGCCAGTGCAACACAATCTGGAGTCAGACATTGTTGATATTATGATAACTAGGTTGTTAATTATATGACCTCACTGCTTCATGAAGTAGGGAGGGATTTTTCAGTCAAGTTCCTCCATTTTTTTGTTATCATAGTCTTAGATTGCACTGAAACAGGATCGGATCTTATCGGGGATATATTAGTAAAGTGGGACTCAACCTTTCGGGTCAAAAGAGATATGTCTGCAACCTCGGAGTGCGTGTATTCACACATGTGCATGTGTTTTGATTCGGGTCCACTGGTCAGTTTAATGCATCTGGTTGTAATCTTGCCCTCTGCTGTACGTCACACTCCTTACAGGTTAGAGCGAAACCTATGTTTCACCTCATAAAACGTTATGGCGTTTCAAACAACTCGGCTCATAAAACTCTGCTTGCAACGCAACTGGGTCTCCCAAGGACACCTTTATGCCAGAATCTTTGCCCGGTCTCATGTTTCGAAGAGCTAGACTGGAGAATCCAAGCGAGGGCAGAAAAAAAGTGGCTATCAATCAGGGGTTTGGGAATCAGGAAATAGGTAGGTCGGTTCCTTCAGAGAGAAACACAAACCACATGTGGCGGCAGCAGCAGCAGCAGAAGCAAAGCAACAGGATTAATGCAGTTTGGTGAAAATGAGATCAGGTCACTCAAAGCTTCTGGTTCAGCGAGAGCCTCAGAGGTTGTATACTCAGTACGCCCTCACTCCAACCCGCTCACACGGACAAATGAAGATTAAAACAACCTTACAGCCGTTCTCACACCGTGGCTAACTAACAGCCAGATCAATCATCTTCTTTCACACAGACGCTCTCAAACACACTTAATGTTTTATTGACCTCCTGATCCGGTTGTCCCTCTCCGTAATATTTATTAGGTGCTTGTGCTTAAATGCATGTGTAGCTCTGATAAAAGAATCTGGACTCAGCTCGGGGTTAAACCCCATGGGAGTGAAGTGGGTGTTTTCAGCTGGACTGTTCTGGATTGTTCTTTAAGTGTCGAACGTCCCCACCCAGCCACAAATCGGACAGCCAAACTACTGTCTTGTGAAATGTGTAGCATTTTTGTGAGGCTACATAAACCAAATCAGGCGTTGTTGAATTTATTTAATTTTCAAATAACATACAATTTGATGTAGGCAAAGATTAATCGGCTTAATTTACAAAGAATGTCACTAATTGCTGGCTTAAGTTCCATAATTTAGAAAAAGATCAACATTTTAAAAAGTGCTTTCAAACTAAACAATTCTGGTGAACTGACAAACATGACTCCATGATCCTGACATGAGGAAATTAAACAGAACCACTGTATTTCTAACAAAAACGAAGCAGCACCAAAACCTGTAATTTTGTCCATAGATATGCTGAGAAATAACGATGGAAGCCAACATTACGTCCTGTATATATGTGAGAAAATTCTAGCAATTTATTTCCCATGAGCTGGAACAAATAGCAACTCTGGGCCAGAAGACGGGACTCACCCTTGTTGGTGAAAAACCAATCAGAGAGCGGGATACATAGGCACACACTCTCACTCACACCAATTGCCAATTTCCCAGACTCCATTTCTCGGATTGTGAAAAAATACTAGTTTGCTCCGAAAGACTAAAAACAGGATTCTGCACGTCCCACTTCACAATAGATTTCCCAAAAAAACACAAAAAATGTTCTCCCTTATAGCCCAGTGATGCTTTAGCACTGTGACAATTTACAAGCAGCCATCTCAAAAAATGGAAGTCTGTACACAGCTTTTCATAAATAATGTTATATATAACTCCCTGAAGTTTTACAACAATACTGATTCTTGAACTTATAATTTAACTTCCTCTTGCTAAACCCATCAGCAAAAACATATTTACTTCTAAAATTGGAGTTAATAATTTTTCTCTTACATTCACTGCTTACCTAGTTACTACAGTGTTTGAAAACAAATAAGCAGGTAAAACAAATGACAAAAAAACACATTTTGGTGCAATGTCTAGCTAGGTAGTGTCGCATTGCTACTCTCTGGGCAACGGTTAAAAAGCATTCATTGTTATTAAATTACTCATATTAAAGGAAGAAAAAATGACTGTAGATCTAATGCAATTAACCAAAAATAACCATTTCAAGCAAATTCTGTCATAAAGCATTTTCTCTCATTCCTCAGTAATTCAAGTTAATAAACAACCTACATTTGCCTCTTATCAAGATCAATAAGAAAATGAGGCCAACAGCGTCTGTAAGTGCAGTTAAGAAGCATTCAGCCTCATAAGGTCACAAGATTTAAACAGCTTAGGCTCAAAATACATTTTTATATACAATAATGCAAAATGATCACAGAGAACGAGTTAAAGCATTCTGTAAATTAAGCAAAAGATTATGAAAGCAATGGTTGAAGGCAAGTCACTCATTTCAAATATCACAGTTTTGGAACTTAAATTTAAATGAAAAGAAGATGTCTAAAAGGATCATAAAGGACTTCTCTGGTGGTAATTTTCAAGTTCCAAGAGCTTTACAAGACTTGAGGGTCTAAAAACTCCACTGGCAGTGCCGAGGTGAAATCTTTCTAGAGCTTCAATAATAGCATTCATGACATTAAACTTCCAAGCTGAAGTTCTGGATATTTAAAGGAGGAACTAGGCTTAAGAATAAATCTGTGGAAGAAGTTGAAGAAACACTAGTGTTATGTGATGGTGAATGGACAGGCCTGTCTCTGATGACTTTCACATTCTTCTTATACAGTTGGATTCCTTTCCAATCTAGAGTTGGTTCTGGAAGATTGGAGCATTTGTGGTGACTACAAAGGGAGAATTTTATCAAGAAGCTTTGTCTGGTAACCTTGAAATAAATTAACCTCTTGAAAAGTGGTCGAAATGCGGAATGTGGTTATAGTTTCTGGTCATCTTAACTAGACACTCTGCTTGGATTGGTCACTGGTAGATGTTCAAAAAATTAAGTTACCAATTGATCTTAATTTGTTTGATAAAACTACAGTGTATTTTGATATTTCAACAGTTTGGCATTTATATCACAATTTATGTTCGTAATGCTTTTCTGTGCAAAACATTTTATATTTTACAATAATAATAATTATGGGATGAAATCAACTTTTCCTGCAGGAATAAAGTCCCCATAAAATAAAACTTTCTACCATTCTAGATATTTTGGTTAAAGAAACTCAACAATGTTCATCAGCAAAACAAAATCAAAACCCACTGCAAGCAGAGCATTATAATTAGATCCTAATAGATCTTAATTAGATTGTGAGGTGTCCTAATTTGTCTGTCTGCTACCCGGACTGCACTGCATTTCCCAGCATTCCTCAGAGAGGCGTTCATCTTGATCCCTGACCCAATTGCACTGCAAGGTGAAAATGGCCCTCTGGAGAAATTCAGGCGACTGATTGCTAAATCACTGCCTTTATATTTGATCTAAGGGCAATATATGTGCATATGGTTTGATTTAGAGAACAAGGGTGGTCCAGCAAATGTATTTGTAGTCTAATTTACTGTAAGTAATTGCAAATTACAGCATCGCTGGGTGTCTATTCACTCCAGGTGGCTATGAGGGTCTTGGAATAGCATAAAATAATAAGGTTATATAACCATATAAGCTTTCAACACTTGCAATTTGCTGAACTGTACAAGAGATTTCAATAATGACGTTTAATATTTTATAGAATCGGTCATAGTGCCCATTGCAATAAAGTCTGGCCCGGTTACATTTCAATTTGAACCACCTGCAAATCGCAAATTGACTTTTGGATCCTGTCAGGAGCTGCCACAAAAAACTGAGATTTCTAACAGCTTTGCAATTTCCAACTAGTTGTTGAGTTCATACTGGCATGGAGCTAAAGCAGAGAGGACCATTTCTGGTGGTCTTGACTTTAAAGCACCGACGTCCTGAACACTTCATCACAAAAAATTACAGATGGCAGGCGACTGTGAAATCACCTGCTTTTTTGAGGTCTGCTTTTTTACAGCTGGATTTTACACACATTGGAGCTGTTTTCCGAGGTGGTTGGGTATTAACGTATGAACTGAATGGTGAACGGAGGTAATCGAGGAACACTGAATTTGAAATATTTCTACAACCGTCAATCAAGCGCTAGATAAACTTGTGATGAAAATCCAATTTGGAGCACATCAACCGTTTCGTTTATGCCAGAAATGATTGCTAGATTAAATTATCCGCTTCAATACATGTTTGTTGTGTAACGGGGCTTAAGATGATGTCATTTATTTCGATGACTGGCAGGCGGAGAAATTCCGATATGGAAACTATTAAATTGTTGGCATCTTTTGAGCTCAACTTGGGTTTTGGTGTAAGTCCCCTCCTCATGCAGAATTTACGCTTTAGTAGTGGTTGTGTTTCCCAAGAACAAAAGGCATAACTCTTTGAGAAATATACTTTGTAGCTTACGAATAGCTATGACGTCGAGAACGCTGTTCCACAGAAACTTCTATTTGCCAATTCTTGATTTGTGGAATGCACTTTTGCATAAACGTTAGACCTTCCAATCGAACACATTTGTCATTTTTCATACATTGCTATGGACAAAACGATGACTTTTACAATCACAGGGATTATCAATATGTCTAGTTTTATAGTAGGTGTTTCATGATCTGTGGACACTCACATAAGGCATGAGGTAGTTAGAAAGGCAGCAAGAGGCCTAAGAAAACACAAGCTCATCCTTTCCTGGCAGTTACAGTAACCAGTATCATTCGAGCGTACTACCACAGGATATTAAATCTGGAGAATTAAGTGTCAGGAGCTGTAATAATTTTGTTATGGGTAATAAAGTGACAAGCAGAGGATGTACAGATACAAACACATGAGTTGCTCACATGGAGACATCTTCCAGATATCCTGCGGAGAAACAGTCGAATCTGTGATATTAAACTCCTCGTGCTTTTAATGTACCATGAGTGGGAGATATCTGTCACTCCGATCAATGGGAAAGTGATCGATTACTCTGTCTTTTTCCTTTCGACCTGCCAAAGTGAAGCACAAAAACTCTACATGATGCGATGGATGACTGTCCATTTCTGCACCGTCCTTGAGAATCTTTTTCTATCTGCAAAACATTAAGTTCTTGAATAAAAGAAAGATTTATAGCCTTGCACCTTGCTGTGTGGACTATGTAGCATGCGCTTTTTCTTACTAAGTGGTAATAGTTTTCCCTCTGTGCCGGCCTGTTCAATGGGTTGAGCAGAAACCCTGAGGAATAGATCAAAGATGCAAAACATGCTCTCTGGACAACGCATTACAGCAAAGTAGCTCGTGGATTCCCCCCGCAGCCCGCACTGATGGATGCGCTCGACAAACTCTACTTGTAAAGTGTAGACATGATGTAGGTCTTCGGGAAGATAAAACGTCATGCGTGGATGCCAGCACACCGGAGAAAGCAAAGGAAAGCAAACATAAGGGGGGCCAAATACAATCACTAACCATGATTTGTGAGAGTTCAGGATGCTTAACCATATAAGACTCTGAATATTCATGGGTCACTGTCATGATAAAGGGACTTAAAGGATGGAAATCCAATACAGCAGCATGAGAGTATAAAGCTACTTGAAGATTTGCTTCTATTGACTTTATGCTGTAGTTTAGTTGTTTGGCCCAGTATTCACACGTGTACGTTTGTTCAGAGGCGTCTGGTTTCGAGGTTCGAAAGAGACTGTGTTCTGTCCGATCTGTGATTTACATTAAAGTCAATCACTCATCCCGAGAGCAGCAGCTCCCTGCTGATGTTCAACAGTGGCAGTATTACGATCTTTACGATGGAGGCCTCATCCTTCTCATCTCCTCTCGCTCTCTTTCTCTTTGTCTTTAAGCTGGAATCCTCCCCGTCTCCTTTTGCAAGGCTGCGGGATGGAGGGATGGAAGCCATTAAAAACGAGAAGAGGAAAAAAGACAAGCAGATGGGGATTCCAGCAATCTCTTTGGAATAGATAAATAGATTTTGAAATCATTCACAAATGATGTGCAAAATGTGCTCACCATCTGCTCCTACCAGCTCTAAGAAAAGTCTGGCCCTTTTTTCCAGCCCCTTCACTCTTGTTCTCCCTCCTTTATTCTTTCTTTTAGGCCATTGTGTCACAGGTGTCATTTCCAGTGGCTTTACCATGAGGAAAAACAGGGTTGGGTTTCTGACTTTAGAAACAAGCAGCCCAAACGGTATGACATAAATCCTGCAACTGGCCTGGAGCGTGAAGAGCGTGAAATGAGCATCCTGATTGCGTGGGTGTCCCACAAACCACATTTCCCAGGGAGCGCTGATGGAAGGATGGAACACACCGAAGCTGCTGAGGCAAAGAACAGGGTGTGTGCAATAGCTAGAACAGTAGGCTAAATTTTCCATAATTTCATGTCTTCCATAAGTCTGAATTAATTTTTCAATAACATGTTGAAAAGTGGAAAGAATTGTTTTAAAAGAGCAAAAGATGTATATTATTTTAACTGCACTGAATATTTGAGTTATGCAATATTTGCTACAAGATTTTAATATTCCTTGATTAAAAAGAATAAAACAATCTTAACAAGTAGCCCCGATTCTTAATTGAATTTGTGTTTTACTAGACTGACCACAGAACACATAAGTAAAAAATAAAGGACTGCATAATTTATTTTTCTTTAAAAAAATTAATTAGACACCATGAAGTAAAATTCTGGACAAGAAAATACTTTTTTTCCTGG
Organism: Paedocypris micromegethes; assembly: GCA_028031935.1. Taxonomy (NCBI): domain Eukaryota; kingdom Metazoa; phylum Chordata; class Actinopteri; order Cypriniformes; genus Paedocypris; species Paedocypris micromegethes. The sequence goes on from CM051500.1 coordinate 21,287,827, forward strand.
TAAAAGTCCTGGAATTTTGGATACCGTATAAAAGTCAATTTAAAATGATCAGGAGCCCAAGTACATTGGAACGAGTACTGAGAGCAACAAAATGCAATGACATAAAAAAATAAAAGGCACAGCAATTTTCTATTGCAATGTGCACAGAAGTTAATCGAGCCGAATCAAATGATTTGATTCAAGACCCAAACTAAAATATTTGAAACCCAAACTATTTAAATCCCTACTATGAGCTCAAGCTGGCCAGAACACATTTGATATCCTTAGCCATTTAATGAGGTTTCCTCATCTGCTTTGCTCCCATAGATGGAGAGACATAGTGAGGAGAAAAGGAAGCTGGCATTGTCCCACCTAAACTGAGGTGGAGAAAAAAAAAGAGTGAGGAAAGAAAGAAGAAAAGAAAAACAAAAGTAGTCAGGATCTGATTAGTAACACTTACATGGCCAAATGAATCCCAGTAACATATCTGCTTCAACCACACATGCTTTCCATAATCTACAGAAACGTGCAGAGGAAAAAAAAACCGAAGGGAGGATAAAAATAAATGATCTTTTTACTAAAAATAACACCAGCCTCAGGATCACATCAACAGAGTGAAAGTTTATTTGACCGTTTTTAAATCGAAAAGTCATTATTTACATATATGTGTGCGTAAAATTGTTCTTTCCTATTCCTAGATCTTCTAATAAAAAAATCAGCATGCAGTCAAAACATCTTCCCTCCAGATTTTCACTGACTCGAAATGTGTGACTTCATAGAGAAACAATATGAAAGGCATGTAGCTGTACAAACCATGTTCTGATGCAAAACCACAAGCTCGAAATGACTTTTTCTTACACCAACATCACCTTGAAACAAAAACAGGACACATCTGCCACATCTCCACGTCTGAGTGGAAACACGATGGAAAAAAGACCATCTACACATATGCATACACACTCAGAACTTTGGTACTTGTGATTGACATTTTTAACCCTAACAATAACAGATGACTGTAACTTGAAAAATGGCAATTAGAAGAAAATGAAGAACAGATGAGGAGGGAGAGAAAAAGAGTGAGAGAGAGAGAGAGTTTTGTCTTTGAATAAAAACTCTGAGATGAATGTGAAGGACAGAGAGATTATCCTGCACTATTGTTCCAGAAAATAACTCAATCATGCTGTTGAAGTCCGGCAGAACACAGCCAAACACACAGACGAGCTGTCACTAGTGTGTGAGCTACTCGCTTTTTACTCAGACAGCCTTTTTTGGGTTAAATGTTTAAAAATGGCTGTGGTCACATTCGTGCTTCAACACATGACAATCGAGGCCGCTTAAGCTAAATAAACCCAAATCAAAGAGTTTCGCCACCTGATACGTCTTGGAGTCGGAGCTTTGGAGACGTGAAACAAGCTCTCGTAGCGTCTAAATAAATTCTCACTGTTTATGACCACACAGTATATTGTTTACTTCACGGACAAGCACACCAGCTCACACCTGCGGCCTTCAGCCATTACAAGCATCTCCTCTGGATCCACTAATTCTTCTCATATGTGTCGAAGAAAAATCAGTTGCCTCCTTGACGCAACACTTGCATTTTCAATGATGCGCAGTCAATGTCAATCCTTGAATGCCAACAATGAGTTCAATTTGCTAAATATTTCACAAGGTCCTTTCGTGAGATTAATGTATGAGTTCAAATCAAGGTGAAAGAACCTGCCAATCAGCTTCAGTGGGCGGGTCAATGGAACTAAACGTTACTCAAAGGCAACACGTTCTTGTGACTGTACAAGGAGTCTGACCAACAGGTTTAAATAAATCCATTTTGAGTAATAAAAATCTGCAGAGAATAAATTATAATCCGCTTCTTCGGAGAGCATTACAGATTTTTTTACCTATTACAATCATTGTTTGTTCTCTTCCTCATCTCCTCTGTGTCACGCTATTCTCCCTCGCACCGATGCTGATTGGCAGGTTGTGTCAACTCGTCAATTGACTTTGTAAATTTCTATGCAAGATAAATTTGTGTTTGCGTCTGAATTTTGTCTTCTTCTACGTGTGACCTCTCAAATTAAGTTGCCAATTTATTTTCTGTTTGGGTTTGATTTGCAGTTGCAAATACAAGTCGACAAATATTTAAAATTGTCCTTCATGCATTGAGGCTGGAATTTTCCCAAATGTCCTAATGACTCTTTTTGAACAAACATCTCAAACGTTTAATTTCCATGGCCAACCCGAGAGGCTTTTTTTTACATTTCTAAATATATGTACTCCATCTAGAATTGTAGATTTACAAATACACACACTTGCTTGAGTCAAACGTTTTGGTTGAATTTGTATATCAGAGTCAAAGCTATATAATTTTAACTTATTATTGGCTTGTGATAGCTTCAGAATGGCCCACATCACACAATGGCAGTCTGTCTAAAGTGCCTGATTGAAACGTACAGTTAAAACAAAGGAAAATAGGCATTCACTTAGAGCTTATCTGGACAGATTGAGAGTGTGAGGCTAAAAGTCTCACAACAAATGCTCACAGTAAGAAAGACTCGTTGGACTGTTAAGTTTTATGCCATGCCTGTGTGTCCTGCTCTGTGATTGGTTAGCCAACAAACTAAAGTGCAAAGTGTGTGTCTCGCTTTCAGGACCAGAGTTGCTGAAATTGGCAGCTCCGTGTGACTTTTTCTGAAAAAGTAGTTCAGAAAACAAATAAATGTATGCATTGTTTTATTTCATTTTTTGCTCTCTAGTGCATTATTTAATCTTTTTGTGACATAGAAAACTACACAAAACGTTGAACTGAGTAATGCAATTCTACTAAAACCAGAATTGTGCGCCTGGATTGCATTTCTATTAAAAACCTTTTATTATCTGCTGCTTTGGGGATCTGATAGAAAGACACCAAAAATACATTCCTAGTAAAATCTTTCTGAAGCTTGATGAATCAGAATTGTGTGCTAAGCAGCAGACAGAAAATGTCGTGTTAATGTTTTCACGAGACTGTTTGAAATGAGTGTGTACAGAATGTACAACAAATGGATTTTGTATGTTTGTGTAGCCTGCAGCAAAATCTCAACTGTGAACAGAATTTCCAACAGGTCCTTCGTGTTTGTTACAGTTAGTGTATATGTTTAAGTGTGTGTTGTGTGTGTGTGTGTGTGTGTGTGTGTGTGTGTGTGAGAGAGAGAGAGAGAGAGTTTCCTAGATCTTTTAACACCATAATGCTGATTGGTGTTGAAAGAAGCCCAACCGAATCAGTTCAGTAAAACGCTTCCATTTGGAGCCTTGTGTGTAACAAAAACCGCTGCATTTCTATTTCTCAAAATTGACGTTCTTTTTTCGGCCTCTTCTTGTCTATGCCCAAATTCCTGTTTTCCTTAATATGTAAATATAATCCCTCTATGGCTGCTGCTTAGACATTTAAAATGAGGGGAAAGGACTTTTCTTCACCGCTGATCAAAGTATCAGACTGAGTGTATGTGACCTCCAGGTAAAGCAGAATGGAGATTTCATCGCTTTCTTTCTTGGCTAAAACCCAGTCACAAAGTCAGAGAGCTGTTTCTTCTCAATAGCTTGCTGCCACAATGAGAGCAAATTATATTCCATTAAAGGAATTCTTTCCCCAACTTATTCAGGAGAAACTTAAAGGACTGCATGTCAAAAATCAAATACATTTGGTAGCCTGTTCGAAACAATCTGCGCAAAATAATGACGGAAAGCCAGCTTCCTTAACATACATGATTAGTGGAGTATAATCGAGTGCTTTTTTCTAAGGAAAAGCAGCAAGGGTAAAGCTGGTTCTCATTGAGAGCGACTTTACTAAGGGCAAAAAAAAGAACATACGGAAACTCCCACCGGTGCAACAGAGCCGGACCCTCCAGGTCACACAGCCTTGGGTGGCAAGTGCCACCAAATGCCAATCAAGACATTAAAGAAGTCTGTGTCTGCCAGATTTACAGCAGTTTAATGTATTAATTAGATTATATATAGTCATTCTGTTGGCACCTAATGCACTTAAAGTAAATAATGAGTTGTTGTGTTTCAACTCCACTACTTGCAATTTAACTTGCTTCTGGACTTAGACATGTATGTGTTTAAAATCTTAGGAACCTAATTTGCCTAACTTGCTCACATACTAAAGTAGAATGGTAGGTAATAAATACATCGTTTTACATTCCACTAAGCATTACTAATACTGGGTTTAAAAAAATCTGTGTTATAATTTATTATTAGCCACTGGTTTGGAGTGTCGATATTTTTCTTAACAACATTATGGAGTGACTCATAAAACATAAATGTGCTGGTCTTAAAAATTAACACTGATATTTATTTTTAAAGCCAAAATTTGAAATCTCCCGCTCACTTTTACATCTCAATGTGTCTCAATATCTCAATATATCTCAATATCTATATCTGTCAATCTGTCTTCTAAAATGTAAAAAAACTAAAATAATTAAATCTGCACTGCTTTTTGGATAACTCCTTTAATTTGAACAGTTTTTTAAAGATGTGTAAAGCAAAAGTGCTTTGCAAGCATAATTTAAGCTATATTTAGGGTTTCCACTCTTTAAAAGAATATTTTTAGCACTTCTAGAACCTCATCTAACATTTGCAATTTTGGCTGAAACCAAAAGATTTGTTGCACTCAACACCGGAAAATATAGTTCTGTCATCCACTCTGTCGCCATAAGTTTAATTACATAATGAATGCTAAAAATGCAGCTTTACTTTTTAATTAAATCCCAAAAAACAATGGTATAGTGTAGGAAGTGCTTTTCAGCACTTCGGTATGTCAATCAACTTCGGTATGTATTTTTATGTCCATGTTGTCTTCCCACAGCTCCGGGATTGTGCGTGTTCACTCTACTCTATGTGTGTAATTTCACTGGATGGTTAAAAATGGTCAATTTGGTCATAACTCAGAACTCACTTAGTTTACTAGAGCGCAAAAAATGTCATCAGTGGATATTTCTTAGAGTAACCAGTCTAATTATAGTAAGAAAAACATTTTCAATCACAAACCTGCTGTAAACCTAAAGACCAGGCAGATCAGAAAACACTATGACTACTTCTTTCCCAAATTAGAATACACCAGCTCTCAACTCCACCGTGAAAATATGCTTAATACTGTCCCATGCGAGCCACAGGCAGTGATTTATACAAGCTTCTTGGTGAACAAAAGGAAAAACAGCCGAAAGAATAGAGAGTTAGCAGAAAAAAAGAAGAGAACAGAAGGAAAGAGGAAAAAAAAAAACAAAGCGAAAGAGAAGAAACTTGGCACCTCCGCCACACACTGTCATGTAGGCAGGCTGACATCATCATTGTAAAATTGGGAGGCCGGGTTTCGTCTTTCCTGCAGATGTGGAGGCTTGATCGCATTCCGTGGGCCGATGCCACTTTTCATCAGCGGCCGCCCTTCACCCCTCCACTCTCCTTCTCTCCTGCCACCAGACCACTCCAGAGCGGCGTGTGTGTGTGTGTGTTTGTTTGCGTGTTTGGGGGATAAGCTGTTGAAAGTAGCATGTGGACACATCACCGACTACGTACACACGGTTTCCACGTCTCATGACAAATTTCCAGAGAATTTTATACCGTTGGAACTGTTTTCAATCTTTTAACTCTACACTAAACCTACTTTCCCCTCATAAAACATCCTGCATTCCGTCAGGATACATTACCGTGTTTCTTAGAACTGATTTTTGTGTTCTATCCACAATGCTAAATTGTGATTAGGAGTAAGTGAGAAGTGAGGACTTGACGTTTCTTTTTAATGCCCACTCTGGCCCTCTGCACTTTCTCCGTTGCCGGACCCTCAGTGGCTTCTTGTGTCCAGCACCTGGGCCTGATTGGATCCTGCTGCTGAAGAAAGCCTTGATTTACGAGAACAGAGAGCCAAGCCTCAGACTCGCAGCTGTGTGTCGGCAGGAAAGGGAAGTTGTGCATCACACGGTGTGTGTTTTACGGGGAGAGTCACACCCTGAAGACTCGGAGAGCAGAAACTTGGGCTTTATGATTGACAGGTGTCCAGTCTGCGCTTTTGTAACGCAAGATGTGGCTTTTCTGAGTAAACACACACACACACTCAACCACGCACACTCACACACACACACACACACACACACGCACACACACACATATGAAACATTAGAAAGAAGTAATGCTGACCTGTAAGTTTGATAAGAAGAAATACATTTTATTAATTAATTAAATATTGAAAAACTTACTTTAAATAATTTTCAGCAAAAACTTTCAGATTTCTGACTAACAAACAAATTTGAATAAAAATGTATTATAAAACTGTTTTATATACAGAACAATTTAATCTTACACTTACATTTAATCCAACCCGGTTGTAATTATCATTGCAAAATAAACAACTTCAGTATCATAAGATGTTTTTGTAATACATAAAAAAATTAATTAAGAAAGAAAATAATATAAATTGTGCTGAGCTGCACAAAATGTTGAATACACTAATAATAAAAAGGCAATCAAACTATTAAATCTCGCCCATTTACCGGCAAATAAAAATTGTATTAACACTTCCTGTGCAATACTCCAGAGCTTGTTATGTAAAACCATTCATCCTAATTTTCCACGTTGTTAAACTCAAAAGTCGTAAATTCTTCTCTTAAATTAAGCAATGTACACTTCCACTCACAACTGCTAAATGAATAAAAACATACCAGAAACTATCTGACACAAATACAGCCACAGGCTCCTGCTCTTGTGCTGCACGGACATCATGCAATACACTAATCTGTTCAGCATATGCTGGTCTGCACAACAGAGATTGGGACACACGTCCTGTCCTGCAGAACCAATCCATTTACTCAGCTCATCTCAAATCCATTTTCAACCTGCATTTTCCACATTTTCAACACATTGTCCAAGACCCGGCCTTTACCTAGCACAGCTAAACCTGCATGGATCATCATTCTCATACTTCACCGTGAGTTATGATCCATGCTCACCTTAACGTATTGCAAATATTGCACATGGCTCTCGGTATAATGCATGGCAAATTTAGAATCTATTCAATTTGGTATGGTATTTCGGAGTCCCCGTTGAGAACTTCAGATGCTTTTGAGTGATACAGAATTATTTAAAAAATTAGCATGGACGTTTTTCTGCCAGTAAACGCGTGTTTACATAAAGAGTGGTTTATGGATTAAACACATGCATTTGTGTAGTTGCTCCTCTCTTTCCTGTAATAAAATCAATTAGCCATACGTAATAAATCCAAGGATTGACAAATGAAGCGGAAATAAACTTTCCATCTACATTGACTCCTCGTCTTAAAGTATATGCGCTCGGAACACATGCTTCAGTATTTATTAGTATATAAAACACATGTTTCTGAGTGTCAGTTAAGGTTTTTGTCTGGAATTATCTTCTGATGACTTACTGGCCCAGGCAAGTCAATTCCATTGCCACTGCTACTAATCTGAAGCCAGTTTGTCCCATATTACAGCTCAGATTGCGGTTTGGTAGGATGCTCGAACAATGCCAACACTTGGGAACTTTGCGCCATCAGAGTTTCCTCCATGGGTCTCTCTTCTTTTATATTTACGAGCTAAAATGAAAAGTAATTGGATAGACTGAAGAAATATGGAGTGCCTTGTCAATAGAGCGGTATGATTCACTAACAAGACCCGTTGAAAAAATTCTAAACGCTATATTTTAGCCTACTATTATAATGTGTTTCATCATCCACAAAATAGTTTTTTCGTCCCTGTGCGATAAAGTTTGAGTCCGTCTTTAGTGCACGGAACACAAGTGGACATGTACGGTCCTCTGGAGTGGTATTCTAGAATATCATACTGCAATAAGTTCTGGCTACACACTTATTGGACTAATTCATAAAACTGCTGGGTTCTCGTCACAGTGGGACTGGGTTGTGAAAAAAGACCTCGACCTTTAGAGGTTTCTCAGGATTTGGCCTTTCTCTGCAGCCTGACTGTTAAACAGGCCCCTAAGAATGAAAAAAATCCCAGAATTCATCGTGTCCTCCCACGAGAAAGATACGGATTCAAGAGTGCGTCGTGAGAAGCTTTAGCCTCTTCATGAATCGCTGCAGTTGTCATTCAGGTCTGTTTTCAGTAAGCACTATTCAAATGGGAGCGAAAAATGACTGTAAATACACTCTGTGTCTCCCCATGTTGTTCTCTATATTAAAACCACTTTATAAAAAAGACATAAATCATAACGGTCGACCTTCCTGTCCAAAAATACAGATTCTCGTCATCGTGTTGTGTTGTGAAATATACTGGAAGTGGTTTCATATAACGGGAGTTAAGGGACTGCCTAAAAATCTATTGTTTTCATGAAATTATCAGTAATAATTTCTATCAACTGAAGTGTTTTTGGATTTTTATTGTTATTATTTTTGTTTTATTATTATAATTTTATATATTATATTTTATTTGTATTTATTGT
>CM051500.1:21296265-21370758 GCA_028031935.1 Paedocypris micromegethes
ACAAATATAGAACTTCAGTTTTACTCCCATTACCTTTTCAGAAACAGTATTAAAAAGAAATCCAAAAATTAATGACACACACACACGCACACGCACACACACGAACAAACACATGCACATAATTGTTTTGGCATTGAATCTAAGAAACCTTTGCAAATATGCCACACACCACAACTTCTTTTTTACCTAAATGTGATTTTATGAGTTCACACACACACACACACACACACACACACACACGCTCGCACACACAACATCTTTAAACAGTAGTTCTAGTAATTGGCTTTGAAAAGAAAGAAAAAAAGTGATGCAATTCCAATCAGGCCCCACAGCAAGATTTTAAGCCAAGTCGTTTTAAAAAATAGATCCATATGCTCCTCCTACGCACAGACGTTCCGCGCGGTGGTGGAGACTAAAGCAGCACACAGCTGGTGCAGTGGGGCTGGCCACATTCTCCACCAGATCATTTTCACACGCATGCTTCAGCCTTTATGTTAACTGAGCCCAGCATCTCAAAGCCATGCCAAGAGGGGCCTACCACCTGCAAAGACTAACCAAGCACAGACACCGCGAGATGCTAATCCACACAAAACAAATGCTAGTTCTTCCCAACAAGGTTTCCAGAATGCATACGGTGCTAACACCGGCCGATGAGGTAACCGCAGTCTGTCCAGTCTCGTTTGTCATGTTAGAAACAAGCTTGTGATATTTGCCCACACATCCATGTAATTCCTTTTCAGATCCTCCAGAACATCACGTTGATGCACACTCAGAATCCCAATAATGCATCATCTCACGTTCCAAAACCAAAGTCGAGATGGCAACGATACAGTGGTTGCCGGTAATACATATATCACAATCCTTCATTTTGACAAGTCTAATACACAACCTGCATGAGGTCAGAAAACAGAAGTGTTTGCTTAGATTCAGAAGAGAAGAACCAGATCTGACTGGCAAAGTTACTCCAACACTTCTCTCCATCTGAACTCTCTCATGCTCCCAGGGATCTTCATTCCTCTTCTAGTCCATGTGGCTGCCTGCAGCTGTCTGTTCACACAAAGCGCAGCCTTACTAATTTTCCTACAGGGTGTGAGATTGATAGTGAAGAGAAAAATGTCCGGCAAATTTGTGACAGCTCTGTGGGGGATGAAGCTTCTGTTTTGGCTAGACGTGTTTTGTTTGTCCCTCTCCTACTTTGGACCGCTTGCAGTTTAAGGAATGAGTTTTTCTCATTTGAAGAACATGATCTAGAACTGGAAACAAACAAAAAAAATATTAAAAATGTTCTGTTGGATTCTGTAGAAATTTGAATAACGATTTTCACTGAACTTAAAACTAAGTGATGATTGATAGCTGATTTTCAAAAATGGAAAAGTAAAGATAGTCATGTGTACACAGACACTACACATTTTTATAATTAATGCTTTATATAATAATCCAAATGCATTTTTTGTCCTTTCTTTTGCTTTTAAATGTAAATGTTTAAAATCAGTTTAAATGTAATCTATTTCATTGATTCAGCTCTGTTTGAAATTATAGAGGGAATCTTCAGTTCTGTGTAGAAGAGAAGAACAGCAGCTTTTCACGTTTCTCCAGAATGACATAAATCAGCAAGCACTTCATTATGAAACCGTCATAATGAAATCTGGAAGAACGCCTTGAATTCAACCAGTGGATCTTCAGTGGAAACAGCAGTCAAATTAAGGCCGTATGGGGAAGAAAGAATAGTTTTTACTAACGCAACAATGGACGTCAGCTAACACAACCACTGGAGGACTTCAATGAAAATCTTTATGGCGCTCTAACAGTAAACAATCTGCTTAGTGATTTGCTCACTTTTAAAATGATCTATGCAGATAACAATTTGGATTTAGAATTAAAGTTCCATATTTTCCATATTCCATATTAAACTTCCATATTTTTTCACCAAAACACTTGGAAACTTTCTTGCTTTTGAAACATCAAAGCAATTCAATGCAAAGAAAAACTGCCAAATCCACAAATATAATTTGATGGCTAAAGTTCCAAAGTGACTGCAGAATTTCCCAGTGATCTGCTTAAAGTATTTCAAAAAAATTAAAAACTGAAAAAGATGTTTATGTACTTGAATGACGCTTTAACAACAGAACGATATTAATATCAATAAAGAGATGAAAATTATAAATTTTTGTTGTAGATTACAGTGGCCTTCCGCTTAAATATGCACTTAAATTTCTGAGTTCTGAGTTTAAATAAACTTCATGAATTGCCCAGGTTTTGAAGTCTCTTGAGTTTGGCTTTGATGCAGACCATCCGAATCTTGCTCTGAATAGATTCAAACGATTGAATACCAGTAAACAGGGCAGATTGTTCTTGGATCGCTTCACAGTTTTCCCAAATATTTCAAACGGCGTTTTCACTAACAACTATTGGGCTATGTTCCTCTAACTTGGAGCAGACCATTTGTTTATATGTGCTTTGAGAGAGACGTAACTGTAAAAAGCGCCTTACAAATGCACTGAACTTGAACTTGTTCAACTTTGAGATGATTTTGCAATGTTTAGAGACTTACGGAAACTGGTTTATTAGACATTTCGGAGTGACAAATCTTAATCTTAAACGCACACTGATCACACAGGTTCATTTTGAGCATCTAACACAAGCATCACATATCATTTAATTTAACATTAGATCTAAACTGATCTAATGTTTTACTCCAAACTTCAATGGACCCTCCAAATACTTCAAATATCAATGGATTTGGACAGAAGTGATTGATCTGAATTGTATATTTGAATATTACCCAAATAATTCGATAATAAAGGTTTCGGTAAAACATGTTACTCATAAAAGGACAGGCTGATCTCTCTTCTGTCCATTAGAGAGACCTGTTTAACCACTAGCAGCCCTGGAATCTAAGATTGTCAAGGTTATTTTATGCACTGCGGATGAATCCTGTGCAGCCGCGGCCCTCCGGCAATTCCTGTGGTAAAAACCACATCAAACTGAATTCTCCCTTCAGACAGCTACTGCTGCACATTCAGCGGCTGCAGTACACAAGACGGGACTGATATACATTTCAACAGGTAACACAAACTGGGAGTACAATCATACCACCAACAAGACGAAATCTATATCCAGTTCTAGCCGGCGTGTGGCTTTGTGGTGCTTTTAACACTTGTGTAATCCAATAATTTATTTCTCCCCTTTGCTTTTATTGTTTTTCTTGTGGAAGTCGGATCCCTCGGAGTGTGTTAAAAACCTGACTGCTTTTGATTTCGGCCAAAGCCATTGAAAGATCCAATCAGTCAACTTGACTTCAGTCTGGAAACGGATACGCTCAAAATGGGTAGAAAAGGGAATGTTATGAAAACAAATACAGCAGGTATAAAGAGAAAAGAGACTAGATCAAGCTTTCCAAGTAGCGGCGAAGGTTAATTCTCAACCTCGGAAGGCATTAAAACAAGCATGAGGGTGCAGAGGAACCCGGACCCCAAGCACTCGCTCCATCTGTCTCATGTTACCACAATTTCTGTAATTGAGCCAATTGGAGCACGCTCATTGATTGGGGCTATTTGCAGACAGGGCAAACATCTCAACCTTCTCAATTATATCATTGATTACAATAATGTGGAAAATTACCCCCCAAAAGCTGGACAGTAACTCCAACACCTGGCCAGAAAACCAACTCCTTCATTGGATGCGGAAGTTTGGGGAAAAAATGAGAGCAGATGTCAAGACCCACGCTAAACCAAAAAACAACGAACTACCTAGATTGGTAGAGCTATTCCAAGACACCGTGGAATGCGTCACATGTTTGTTTCCCTGTGGTATTTTTGAGCTTCAAGCACAAACTACCGTTGTATTTCGTGTATTTAATACCAGGCTTTTTCCATTACAAAATAGCAACGGTTTTAAAATATAACATCTTGAATCTAGTGACTAAAGAGGCGACGTGTGCATATTGGTTGCTAAGCTTGTGTAGGGGTCAGTGTTTCACTCTTGGTGCTGTTGTGATCCGGGATAAACAGCAACATTGTTACGATCAGATGGAAGAGTTCTAACATTGCTTACATTAGCTATGCACTCCTAATCCCCATTACTAGAAGAAAACTCACAAGATGGCTTTCAAGCACAACTCAAAACACATGGATTCCACAAAAGAAGCTCATAAATTAAGAAGTGACTTCATTTTGTGAATTTGATGCTAGTCGGATGAGAGGCATGGCGGGCACAGATGCCGTCTTTCAGAACGATGACATGTATTATTGTCTGGTCGTGTTTGAAATCAAAGTAAATAAAGGAATGTGAGCACTCTTCTTTTTTATGAAATCTCGTACCAAAAATTGTCATGAGTTCCAAAAGAAGCTCAAACAGTCTCCTAGACAACATTAGCAGTTAGAAAATGTTTTCAAGATGTCCGTCAATCCACAACAGAGCAACACAACCACCCAAAAACCTCTTCAATCTTTTTAATTTATTACAGAAACATGATATATAAAGCAAAGGGTGGAATGGAGTGGAATCAAATTTGACAATGAAAATGTTCTGATAAACAGTGGCTGTGTGTGTTTTTCAACAGAAATAGTCTGTAGCTAGTCCACAAAATGTCTTGGTCTTTTTATAGAAGTATATGACTAAACTATCATGGGACAAGACAAAACAAGACATGAGTTATTCTCATTTTTACATTCCTTAAATGTTGTTCTTTCTGCGTGATGATGAATGTTGACATGTAAAACCATTTGTTAGAGTGTTTTTGTATGAGTAGCTGTTTGCAGTTAAGCATTGTATTTATCCTGTTGAATTGTTTGCCTTTTAGTTAAGGAACAGGCCACTTAACAGCAGTGTTTGGGTCAAGTATGTCCTTTTTTTCCAGTTTCATTTTCATAAAAAAAAATTAATTACAATTTTAAATAAAAAAAAAATGTCCTCCCTCCACATAAACATAAAAATTTTTTTTGGTGGTTTTACATAAAAATCACCAGAATTACAAGAGTAATACATATAAACACTCACCAGCCACTTATTAGGTAGACCTTAACAATATCAGGTTAGATTTATTTTGCCTTTTCTGTAATCCAATGTACTGAACCATTCCCCAGAATATTGCACATCCATGATGTTAATCTCCTGATCCATCACATCCCAAATATGCTCTTACTGGATTGAAATGTGGTGACTGTGGATGCCATTTGAGTACAGCAAAAGCATTACCATGTTCAGCCTGAGATGACAAGCTGAGATGAGAACTTTATGACAAGCATGACGTCATCTTGCTGGTAGACATCTGAAGACGGTCAAAAAGGGATGGTCATAGTCAGCAGCAATACTCAGGTAGACTGTGGTGTTGACATTAATTGATATTAATGGGCCCAAAGTGTGATAAGAAAATATCCCCCACAGCTTTACACCACCAACACAAGCCTGGCTGATACAAGGCAGGATGGATTCATACTTTTTTGTTGTTGACGCCAAATTTATCAGACACTGCAAAGCGGCATTACAGTTTTATCAATCAATCGATTTCATGGCGCTCTAAAACATGACGTTATTCTCCAGCAAACTAAACACGGCTTTACCTCAGATTCAGTAAATATGTTAGCAGCTGAATTTTATTGTAATAAAACTGCAATTGTATTTTGCATGACCAGACATTTTGCTCCTCAACAATCCATCAACAATCCAGCATTTATTGAATAGTGTATTCTCTCATTATGTACAAAACAACTTCAATTAAAAACTATTTGGTTAACAGTGGTGTAAAGTGGTGCACTCGGGTAAATTGACTTAATTACTTTACTTGATTTGTTCTTTGGCTACTTTGGACTTTTATCACAAGTTTTTGATTTGAGTATCACAAATATAAGCAACTTTTATCGTCTACTCGACTGCATTTTTGATTGTGTGTGTCATGGGGATTTTAACTAAGACTCTACTGATTATTTACAAAGCATTTGATGAAGTATTGTAAAGTAATTCCACACATCATGTGACAAGGTAAAAATACTGATTTAAAGGATGTTTTTCAAACCAATCAGAGTGCAAGTTAGCTACTGCCGGACTACTCACACATGTTAAAGATTTTAAGGATGCTGGCTCAGTGAATGTTTGTGAACGAGTTGGTTCCCATTAATAGGCCATTAGTCATATACACAGTAGTTTGGATGGAGTTCAGATTGAACGTCCTCCATTTATTTATGTCAGCGCTCACGAGCGTGCATGCGTGTCTGATGGTGGATGCATCTGGATGTTCTATTTGGTCAGTGTTTTTATTTACAATAAATCACTTTCAGAGATGCATGACACGCGTTTTCCCTTCCTTTCTTACTGCTGTGTCCACACTTTGCGCATTCGTGATTGGTGATCGACTGCTCAAGTCAACCCTTTGGTCTCTGAATGGATTGACGGAAAACTCTAGAGACCACCCGGACATTCTTCCAAAGAGACAGACTGGTCTATTGCCGGCAGGAAAAACATATACATTTTAACGACATTTGTAAAGTCAATCTGACCTGAACTTCAGTGGCTTCTGCCTGGGAACACAGTAGAAGTTCACCACAGGTCAGAATAACAGCGCTGACACTCATCCAGCCAAACACAAACTAAAACAAGTTGCAAAAAACTCGAGTTGCTTTTATTGTTCAACACAAGGTCTTAAAATGACATTTTAATAATCAAAAACAATTAGAAAACTTGTTTTAAAATACGATGTAAACCAACAGTGGGTGTGTTTTCATAATAGAAGATGCTGGTGACTGTCATAAAATGGTTGTTTACATCAATGTAGCATCCTTTCATTTACATGTAAAAGTAAACAGAGGAACGAAAAAGCTGCTTCAGTTCAGGCCAAATGTCTTGACTGGAAAGGTGCGGTGACATTTTCTCATAAAGTTAGCTCACTTTACAAGTTTATCAGATAAACAGATTTTATGAAGTTTACTGAATAAAAACACATTTGTTTGTATGAATGAATGACCGAATGAGACTTTATTTATCCTACTAAAAAAAAAATGTCGGTTTACAGCAACAACATAGAACGATACAACAAAAAAACAGTGATGAGAGGGTAAAAAATGATATAAGTAATAATAAAAAATGTGTAAAAGAAAATTGTAATAGATATAAATAAATAAATGGTGCAAAAACAACAAGCAGGTATACTGTAATGTTTGTAAATAACTTTTACAAGCAATCTGACTTGTAATAAAAAAAAACCCCATTTAAAATACAGAACTGATTTAGATTGTGGAAAAAGTATGATTGTGGAAACACATATTTGTTGTTAGAAAGTGACAACAATGTTGTTATTCCATCTTCCCTTTCTTTAACATCAGGTAATGGATAGATAGAAGGATAGATAGAAAGATAGATAGATAGACAGACAGATAGATAGATGGACTCTAGTGATCACACAAAGTGGATTTTCTGTTTAACACTTGATAATTGATATGAATGGCTAATGAAAACAAGATAAGAAAAGAACAAGCTAAACCCTATTTCCTAACTTGTTTTACCCCTTATGTAAAGCACACATTTTCTCCGGAATTTAAGGTGCACAGCCAACTTTGTCGTAAAAAAAAGCACAAGTCACAATGTTTTGTGATAAAAATGCTTTGTGAGTAGATGTACATTAACCATTGCTATTGTCACCGGTGCTCTAAAAAAAAAAGCTTGTCGTCGAAAAATGTGAAACATTGCTTCTTAAATCTTGGTTGAGAAGCATTGTTCGCTCTCTGCTCTCTGTTTTTCTTCTACGGTAAATCTCACACAGGCATGGCAAGGTGCATGCTCGCTCTACAGGAAGACAATGGGAGAGGATTTACACAAGCCCCTTTTGCTATTAATTAGTGATCTCATTTATTTTGGAGATGGGAAGAATAACAGGCCTTCCGCCTCCGGCTAGATTTACTGCACATGCTTGCTGTACAACACTTAGAAATCTGAATCAAATCCAGGTCCAGCTTTTAGGCCCTGCTGTAACAAAAAGGGAATTAAGGCAAAAATGTGATCTGTTAGTCTTGGCAAAATCATGTGCTTCTAAATCAAAGACTGCGTCTATAATTCATTCAGCCCAGGTGTAAAAATCCTTTTTTTTTTCGGATTCAAACCTTGCGCTCAAGTGAATTATCACGCTTTAGCTCTTACTGAGAATAAATTAAACCACAAATGGAAAAATCAAGACGTTTCAGTGTCTTTTCAACATTCATTTGCATTAATTGGATCAGCAGAGTGATGATTTGGCATTTTTTGCTAATTCTGCTGACCAATCAGAAGTAATGTTGTACAACTTGTCACAATAGATGTTCTGGCATCCTTTCATATGATGCTTTCTTCCCAGCTGTCTTTATTCCATTGACTTCAGCCACAATCCTCCACCACAAACGGCACATACATTCTCCATCATCTCGCCAAAGACTTTCTTCATTGAAACAAGTGTCAAATGTGCACTTCATTTGCAAGGATCCGTGTTCGTCACGACATGCAGGGTGGTACGGCAATGGAGAGTTCAGAATGTTCTTTCTCCTAATACACCAGTGCTGTCTTCCAGTTCCTCCACAGATAACACTGCTCAGCGTTCTCTTTCCTCACTCTCAATGAACTCTTGGATGTCCTTTTCCCTGATATTCCTCTTTTTTTCAACCCGAAACATGTTCTCAACAAATCCCCAATAAAGTCGCATAATACATTTTGGGTGTGTGTTTGAGAAATGCAGATGTTCCAGAAAGCACTTTCAATTTCTTGGATGGTACGGAGATGAGACGAGCAGATTTATCGCAGATCGTAAAAAAAAAAACAAAGGGTGACAAGCAAAACAATCAAAAACACAAAAGTCAAGCGAGGAAAAGAGCAAAAGAAGCAGTCGGGCTGTTTTTGGATTTGTTTTATGCGTGGATGCGACACAGCATTGGAATGCACTGGAGCAGAATACAGTTCTCCAGGGTTCGGCCGTAACGCAGGAATGTATCGGAGCATAGCTGCAGTCATCCGTCAGCGCGGCAACTCCTCCCGCGCTCTCCACATTAGCTGCTACTTATTGCACTGGCATTAGCGGAGAGCTGGAGAACTAAGCTAATAAATTACCTTGCTTTCAATTATTTTCCCTCCCATACTTCAGAGCAAGGCATGTAAAGTAAACAGTAACGGGGGGAGGGTTTTTTTTTTTTTTTAATCGACCCCAGTAGCGGAAAGCCTCAGTGCAGTTGAGCTTGTAAGAGTTTATATGGCGGTGCTGCATACTGTCACTTTTATGAGTGTCTGTAGTCCATGAATTCTGCTCTAATGTAAACCCATAAACTCCCAGCACTCACGGTGGAGGGGAAAAAAGCCAGTCTGGTGAGGAAATATGAACTTATGGAGTTCCATAACATTAAGAAACTTTTTATATGGGCTTTTAGTTTTGCATTTTCGGGGAGGGATGGACAGACGCAAAAGTAGTGTGATTTGGTTTTGCTCCCTGTGATATTTAATTGTGAAGGATGAAACGCAGCGAGGGAAATCTGATCTCAGGTCAGGGCTCTTGGGCAGCAGTCTTGCTTTACTGTGGACATTCCCACCGTAAAGCTGCTCAAAGCTCCGCTCAATTGCACAATGATCATCCCCCAAATATTCACTAATCTTCCTCAGATTAACCACAAAGCAATTCTTCTCTCTCTCTTTGCCATTTCTCTCTTTCTAGTCAGACCAGAAGAATGCCTGAAAGTCTTCTGTAGCTTAATAAATTCACTCCTCACACATTTGGACTTGAAACTTAAAACCCACAGAGCGACCTATGAGAAAGGGCATCCTACACATGATTCAACAGCTCTACAGTTATATCACAGAGAAGAAAAAAAAAGACCAGCGCAGAGGAAAATCCATGAACGCTGAAATGTATAGCTGTTTGTGAGTCCATAGCCCATTTTAGATTATCAAACAGACAGATTAATATGATTACAAATGTAAACACAAATGCATTTGCACATTTGTAACAATGTCATCTCGATTGTTATTTTTACCAATTTTGGTATCATGTGGTGCTTGAAAAATAACGATACATTATCTCAACTAGGGTAAAAGGTCCAAGGGTGTAATACATTTTAATAAAGGAACTGATGGTGCTTTCCACACACGGGCAACACGTTTCCCCCGCTCTCTTTCACTAACTTTAAACATATCCCACTCTTCTCCTGTGTCATTACTCACAGTCTCAAGTTAAATGCCACTTCCCTCCAACGACTGATACGGATCTCCTAAAACACATGGGACCTGTTTACACTGGCACAGCTGATGGATTCTGTGCAGCCAGTGCACCTGCACACACACACACACACACACACACGCTCAGAAAGAACACGCTCGGAAAGAATTCTCATGTATACCATTAAAGCTTTGTCTCAGATTGTGTGTGTGTGTGTGTGTGTGTGTGTGTGTGTGTGTGTGTGTGTGCGCCCGCGCTCACTGCCTGACATCAATCTGGCTACTGGCTCAGTCTGAACAGATGGGACTGATTATTACACACACTCCACAGGTAGAACACACACTCCACATCAAACACAACCCTAACTCTCCCTCACACACATACACACACACACACACACACACACACACACACACACACACACACACACACACACACACATAAACACAAAGCAATACAATCCTTCTCCCAGAGGTGTAAAAAGTACCTGAAAACCAAACTTGAGTAAAAGTACGGATTCCTTACCGTAAAAATTACTCCATTACAAGTTATGTCACCAATTCCATGAGGACTTGAGTAAAAGTCAAGAAATATCTAATTTTAAAAGAACTGCAAGTCGTACTAAATTGAGACTCGAAAAACACCAAGAAATGTGAAAAAAGAAACTTTATTTTTGAGGCTTTATTTCCTAATATAGAAATGAAATGTTTAAAAATGGCTAAACCAAATAAATAAAAAATAAAAAAGTCTCTTTCAAACTCAAAAGTGATAAAAGTGCAACAGCTAATTCCCGTTCACGTGAATAAATCATTTAAATGAAAGAATAGTGGTAAAAAAAAAAGATGGCGCACAAAATCACAATTGTATTATATAATATTACAAATGTTTTTGATACTTAATGCAAGGCCTAAAATATCAAGTAAAGTACTTAAAAGTCCATTTTCATAAAAAAGTCAATTTACTCAATTGCACCCCTGCCCTCTCCCCTCCCCCAAATCTTAGCCATCAAAATATTCCCTTTCCCCTACCTTACTCTAACCAAAATTCAATCATAACCTCAGCTCTAAAATTCAATTTTGACCCTCAAATAAGCCATCAAAGTTGTAGAGTCCAGCCCAAGTCCCAACAAGGGCTTCTAAGTCCCCACTTCAGTGTGGGAAAAACATTCTGGGCCTCACTTTGACTACAATGCCTACACACACACACACACACACAGTACTACATTTTCCCCTTCATCCACTCAGCACAACGGATAATTTACTGTGAACATTTCTTTGAAAAGTTTAATCACAACAACTTTGTAACACACACATTTTGCACCAGTAGCCCGTGAATAGGTTAAAGCAGCATTTTACCGTGTGGTGATACATGTGAAATCCATACCCATCTCCCCGTTCCTCATCTGGTAACTGGATGCACAAGAGCATTCAAAGGACTTGATTTACAAGCGCTGTTATTGCCAGCAGTGTAATCATTTATTATTCTTCACATGCACGCCAAGATCTTCACAAACACATGCACGCATGCATGCACGTACACGGCCTTTGATGCTTGGAGTCTTGTATTGCGGTGGGTGGTGCGGCCCAGTAGTTTCACTGGAGGCTGCAAACTCAAAGACTCCAGATTCAATCCTGACAGGAATTATTCATGGACTGCCACTGGATTCAAGCAACAGATTCTAGTAGGATTTAACCCCAACTGCTCCAGAACAGAGGTGTAAAGAGTACCTGAAAATCACACTTGAGTAAAATTACAGATACCTTAAAGAAGTAAAAATTATTCTATCACAAGTCACAAATTTCAAGAAAGCTTGAGAAAAGTCGTAAAGTATCCGATTTTAAAAGAACTTGAGTGTTTTACTCATACTGAATATAGGCTTAAAAAACACCAAAAATGTTAAAGCAGGAAACTTTATAGCGGGACAAAATAGATAAAAAAGGAACAAAAAGTTAGCAATCTGCAATCGCTAACACACATTCACGTGATCTAGCTTATAAATAGCATCCAGTACCTTCAGCATCCTGCAGATGGTGATATCACCTCATCCGCCCAAGAGTAAAAACACACAATCAAAAATTTAATCAAGTACATTTTTGATACTCAGTACAAGTACAAAGTACCCAAAAAATACTTGAGCAAAGTAACAATGCCCATCTGCTCAAGTACGTCACATCACTGCTGCAGTCACAACATTTAATAAAATGTGAAATATGCAAGCAAAAAATACCAAACTTAGAGGTTCTTATTGGTCAAAAATAAAATAATGCGTGATGCAAATCAAGATTATCTAACATGTATTTAGATGTCAGAGATGAAACAGAAACATTCTCAAGCTTTTGCTTTGCTTCGATTTTTCAAAATATTATCCTCGTGCTTCTTGTATTTATTACTTTAAACGGTCAGTTAAACAGAACTAAAGAAAACAAAGAGGACGAAGGATGGAAAAAGGAAATGAGAGAGTGCGCCGTGAGAACTTGCTACTCACGTCCGTTTTTGGAACAAGGTTTGCTCTTATTTCTAAGCGGCTATTAAAACATTTTGCACACCTAATATTTGCAGGCTGACATGTGTTGGGGTAACAGAGGTTTATTATGAGGTCACATCTGTCTTTGACAATTTAAAACCTGATATCTGAACTTTTACTTAGCCATTTACAATTGTTTTGTCTTTAAGTTGTTTCAAGACGGGCTACTTCCAGAGTAATAACGTAGCCGTCCATTCATCTCCTTGCTCACACTAAACTCTTTAATATCGGGTGTTGCATATATTACATCTAACTGACTGATTAGACGCAAAGAATGGGTCTGAACAGCATGGAGGGTCTTTTTTAGGACTCTGAGGTATTTTTTCTTAATGTTTCTGATTTACTGATTTGCTTTGAGAGCACAAGCATGTTTCTAATGAGATCTCGTGATATCATGCAATTTCCTATTGCAGATATGCTCCAGAGAAACATTTTTTCGTCATTTCACAAGTTAAAGGCCTCAGAAGAACCGGTGCAGGCACCAATTTAATAAAACAATTTAAACTGAAGGATCTCCGGTTACTTTGAAAAGCCGCCAATGTGATGGTAAAATAAGGAGAGGGAGGGGTGCGATAGAGAGAGAGAGAGAGAAAGAGAGAGAGAGAGAGAGAGAGAGAGAGAGAGAGAGAGATGATGGGACGAAAGAACAAGGAAGAAAAGACAAAAAAACACCAATAAAAAAAACGAGTGAGGAGAGAGGGAAAAGAGAAAGAATGTGAAGGAGAGAAAGGGATAACACAAAAGAAAGAGATGGACAGACAATATGAAATACAGACAGTATGAAAACGAGAGATCAGAAACCAAGGAAGAGATAAGTGGGAAGGCGGAGAGGGACAGAACAAAAAAAAAGAAACAAATAAATAAAGCAACAATAATGATCGCTTAAAGGGGTGAGAGAGTGACTGAGACATAAAGGGAAGAGAGGAAAAAAATTGAAAAAAGTGATAGAGAGATAGAGAGGGAGAGAGGGAGAGTGAGAGAGAGAGAGAGAGAGAGAGAGAGAGAGAGAGAGAGAGAGAGACCAGAATGTTTAGAGATTAAAAGAGTATTAGGTAGTAGATTTAAGTAATAGATAGAGAGTAGTAAAGATATTTAAAAATGGTTCTAAAAAAAGGTTGTAATAAATACATTAAATATCATAATACCCCCTGATTAGTTTCAGTCACCAGTCTGTAAGTGAGTTTGACAATATGACCACTAGGGGCTTTATCAAAATTGTTCTCTCCATTAAACCATAAAACCACTCTGCGCGTTCATTATATCATTCAATGGATATTTTGCATTTACCACCTGAATCATAAATGCCATGTGACTAATTACACCAGAGATGAACGGAAAATGACACTGATCACAAGACAAATCCCTTATTAGTCCAGGGTGATGTTAAAAAATGAATCCAAAAATACTTAATATCATTATTCATTTTCCAGCTTTAATAAAGAGAACATTGAATCAACCTGTTAAGTTTTCTCTGTGTACCACAGAGATGAAACCAAAACCATCAGGCTCTCTACAAAAACACAGACTATTATTTCTGGTCTTATCACAGCGGGAATTTTAAAGGCACCTTCGCTTTTGTAATATCAGAACCAGAAACGTACTAAGTAGAGAAACAAATCTGCTCAAAAGCAGCAGCCAAAACGTTTTGTAACTCGGTCAAATCTGCTGATACAGCACTTTGTCTTTTTAGGTTCTGCTCTCGACGCGAATGTCAAAATGCTCTCTTCAGTTGCCAAATGACAACAATGACATTAGCAAAGACCTCGTGTCTCCACAAAGCCAAAGGCCGAACTTACTAAAATCCTTACAACATTTACAGCATGTTTCAGTCAATCTCGTTTCACCGCAGGTTAGAGATGCTAGTGCTAGCGTTTGAAAGTGTCATCTGGAAAACATCACATCCTCAAGGTATCAAGCTGCTACAAGGCCAAATTTACTTTTACAAACTAGATGAATTTTCATCTAACGCTTGTGCTGCTGTTTGCCATGTTGAAACTTTCCTGTGCAGTTTTCTATCCAATCAGAGGCTTTGTCAGCAGATCCTAAATCAACATTGTAATGAAGAACGAGTTGACTTATCAAATTTGCGCTCTGCTTTTAATCATCACACATGCTTTTAAATAATACACACACAAACCCGGAGCAGTGGGCAGCCTCAAGTCTGTTATGTAGGCCCTTGGACCTGCAATGCCAGGGTGGCTGGTCTAACTCCCAACCACTGGACAACAATTGTGGATAATTAGGAAGTTTTCACCTTTTATTTTTCCACAGACAGTTCTATTCATTCATTCGTCACATATTTTTTCAAGTTTGGTATGATTGAGACCTTCTGTGTGGAGTTTGCATGTTCTTGCCCGTGCTTGACAAAACTGGTTCACTAAAGCTTGGACAATTAATAATAAGTGTGAATGTGTGTGCGTGTCCTGCTCTGTGATTGGTTGAGCACCAATCAAGGGTGTGTGTCCCGCCTTCAGGCCCAGAGTTGCTGAGATTGGCTCGAGATCATCATGGCCCAAGAAAAGTGGTACAGAAAATGCACGGATGGATGGAGGTTAAATTATTACAGCTTAGATGTTGTAACACTTGATTGTAGATTGTTCTATGTCCTCATTTGCATGAACGTGTTACGGAAAGTGTTTTGTTGAAATCAAGACGCTGATTCGATCCTCCAATCCAGTTTGCCCAAGATCTGATAAAGCTGTTATTTTGCGGCTTCATATGAATGTTTTGCATTCAGCCATACTGGTTCTCTGGCGTAGAACATTCCCTCAGCTCACACAGAGCTCGACCCGTGCTGACATTTCTGCTCAGCCGTGATAAAAACATTTATCACTGGCCATGCAGAGGTCACAAGAGTGACGGAGGGTGTTATACATTAATGCACCGGCTCCCACTCCCCCTCTTCTTCCTCACTTTCTCCCTCTTTCTCTCAGGCCGGACGAGGAGCACCAAGACCTCGAAACAAGAAATTATTTTGGTAAAGACTTGGAGATATTTATCAAAAAAGAAAATGTTTCAAACAAATGTTTTCAATGCACTTGATCTGGTCAGAAGTTGACAAAACATAAGAGGAAGAAGAAACGAGAAGAAGTTGATCAGTTCCACTTCAAGGCAGATGCATTTTGGACATAATAATTAACAGAAATTTAAGTTAAGATGAATGAATGTATCAATATGCGTTTAATTGATCTCGATGGAGATTGAACCCTCAACTTTACCGTTGCAAGCTTCTTTAATTGAGTCACTGGAACAAACCTTTCTCATTATACAAGTAAGAATTGTATTTGACTTTTAGATATTAAATATCATCTGTGATCAAAGTTC
The DNA here is from genome assembly GCA_028031935.1 of Paedocypris micromegethes. NCBI lineage: Eukaryota > Metazoa > Chordata > Actinopteri > Cypriniformes > Paedocypris > Paedocypris micromegethes. The sequence continues at coordinate 21,312,273 of CM051500.1, forward strand.
TTCCTTTTCAATCTCTAACTTTCACAAAACTGCTATGTGAAGAATGTAAAAAAAAAAAAAGCGGTAATTTACAGGCAACAGCATACTGTAGTCCCTATTGCTTTTATGTACAGCCTTTTACTGTTTTTGTCTGATTTAAGACCCATTACAAAAGTTAAAAAGTCTACTGCTTAAAAAAAGGCAACTTGCCATCAATGTAATAAAACTGTATTTTACTGTAAAACAATGGTGTATGTTCATAGGAATTTTTGTACTAAGACTCCAAATGGCAATGCACAACATACACATCAAAAAGACAAAAAATAATTTGTTCTTATGTGAACTTACAGTACTCATAAAATGTCTGGGGGATGAAAATAACTACATTTACCTCAGGAATTTATATCTGCTCAAACAACTCCTTCTGTGGAAAAGAGGCTGAAGAAATTATGTAATGTAATCAAATTAAAAACACTCAGTGACTTTGTTCATGCTTAATCGATGTTCTAATGTTGGCTTTAACTCAAGGGTATGAAACTCAATAGGACAGGATTAGGATAAGAGCACAGGGCTCGTACCTTCAACCACACGGTGTGTGTTTGTAATTATTCAGAGCAGACTGAAGAATTAGCTTAAAAAACTGCAGGTAACAGGGGGCTAAACGCAATGGCTTCTCATAACACCCTCTTCCAGAAAGACAGAAACTGGAAGTTAAACAATCATAAACCAATCTCATGCACGTCCCTGTGTTGATGAACATCATCACCGCGGTGACCCGTATCACACCTGAAATGCATAATCATTTCCTCCACAGATGCCATCCGGCATGTGTCACCACCGAGGGGTCCCTCAAAAGGTGATCCCCCTTAAGTCTAAACACAGCCTTTTACCCATAAAGCATTAGAAGCGCCTCTGAGCTCTTTCAATTATCTCAATCACCTCCAAAGCCATCGGAGCTGAAAACACAGCAGTTTCACGTAACCATGAGCGGCTCGGAGAAGCTACACCTCTGTTCTTCATTAGCCATTAAAAGCCTGTTGTTTTTGTAAAGGGAATAAGTGACCTAAAGGGGCATCGTTATGGCTTTGCGGTTTGGGTTTGAATGTAAAGCCGTGCTGGATTACCTCCCCGAGAAGCACCAAGCCCCATTCCATCCAGCTGAGTCACAACCCAGCCCTATACATCTCTCCATCTCGCTTTCACTCGTGTACGAACAGCTGTGACTGCTTTTATTGAGAAGAAAACACAGACACACATGAGGTTCTGCCTGATCACCCAATGCTGCTGAAGAGAGAGAGAGAGAGAGAGAGAGAGAGAGAGAGAGAGAGAGAGAGAGAGAGAGAGAGAATATAAGGTGTTCAATTAGACAAAAAATGTTACTAAATTAAAAAAAAAAAAATAAATAAATAATTACATAATTAATTATATGACATTGATTTTACCTTTTCCCTAACCTCTGAATAACAATATTCTACTTTATTTAGATATTTATTTTTATGTATATGTCCACTTCACTGGATGGGTTAAAAGCAATTTTAATATGGCTCGCCATACTGACAAACTCACTCACTTTATATCACATTCTATATATTTATTTTTTATGTAAATATTCATTGTAAATAACTGTCATTTGTTTATGAATTATATTAATTACATTTATTTACATTTTATATTTCAAAGTAAATATTAAGAATGTAAATGTAAAAACATTAATGTGTGTGTATTTTTTATTTCAAATATAAAAACTAGCATGGAGTGTGTGTATGTGGGGAGGCACAACAGGTTGACCCCCACTCCCCGAGGCTGTTGTCATGGAGACCCCTCAATGATCATGACAAACGCAGGCAAAGGCCTGTATTTAGACAGCCATCAGTAGTTCAAACCTTGAGAGCAGCTTTCCGCCTTCAATGACTTTGAAATGTTAAACTTTCAGTGGCTGAAGTGTTTAGATTAGCAAAAGTGATGTAAATAACCGTGATGAAATATGTAAGTGAGCTGTAAACAGTTCTTTTTATCTCCAGTCGACCGTGTGTTCCCGCGCATTGTGTTTAAACCCGCACTCGCACCAAGTCTATTCTTTATAGTTTGTTTTTCTTTCCCCTCCAAAAATGTAAATGATGTCTCACTGCTGTTTTTTATTATATGCAGGCGAGGAGTGGGCGCACGGCTTCTGTGGCAGGGTTTGCTGATGAATTTCCTGAGGTCAGGTCTATTGCGCTAGGCTTGGTGATGCAACCACGCAGACAGCCAGACATTTCTTATAAAAAGTCAACAGAAGGAATTCTGTCAGAATGAACATTCTGCATGTTCCGGCCCAACTTTCCCTGATTTAAGAGACAGGAGATTATTATCATATTAGTTTTCTTGCGGTCTGATTTTGTAGTATCTTTAATCTCAAACAAAGCCATCTGAAATGCATGCATATGAATTATTTTAATCACAGTCAGATATTTATGATTGTAGATAACTCGATTAAAGGGTAAAATTTATGATATAAACTTCTAATTTTCCATAGATTCCTAATCGTTTAAACACGACTGGAATTAGCGTTCAATGGTTGCGGAGTGAATCATTACACGCTCCCACCACAAGGTGGCGCGTAGTGAGCGCGTATCAGGCGATTCACTGAGCGCGTTGCTTTGATCCATTGAACGTCGCAAGCGAAGGACCAGTGACCTGTATTTCACAGGCTTTAATGTGTCAACACCAAACACACATTCACACGGCCGCTCGTGTACACAAACAATCTGAAACCATTAGAAAAAAAAAATTAAATACTGCACATATACGGAGTGTTACTTTCGATGCGTTCAACAAGACTGCAGAAATAAATAGCAAATTTCAGTTCAGTTTAATTGATATTTTATAAAACTTCGTTTGTCTTTATTTATAATTTTGTGAGAAAAATATCACAGCTTGTTTAAATATAATTGCCGTTTAATCGGTTTCACACAAAATCCAAAGTAAAAAAAAATAATACTGAAGTAAATAAATGCACTCCAGTTCACTTTAAAACACACACATAAAAGCAAGGCTCGTTGCACTTAATCTATCTTCACTGGGGTCGGTGTGGCACTGACTAATGGTTTAACCCACTTTCTAGTTTCGTTCTCATATAGAGCGCAAGTTAAAGGTGACAGCTGTATATTTACCTTAATTAATTCAAAGTGAGGCTTGATTTGTTGCTGCCTCCATCTCACACAGAAGCTTGATGCTTTTTCTTTTTCTTTCCACTCATATAAATTGACGTGAGTGATTTTCGTTTGTTTGTTCAAATAGTCTGTGACTTTACCGTTTAATATTAAATATTATATGTTGCTTTGTATTTATTAATTTTTTTTATTGAAACAAGTTTTAAACAATTATTTTGGTGTTTTGTGCATGCTTTTGTAGAGAGACTAAACTTTTCAAAGTTTTGGGGTCTGCGCCGATTCTTCCTTCAGCGTCTTGCGCTGCTGTATCGGAGGAAGAAGTTTGTTTCAATATGTTGGGGGTTTGGCTGTATGACGTCGCGGGTTGAGTTACAATAAAGAGGCGGTTTAAATCTGCGACCACGAGACAAAGTTAAAGTAAGAGAAAGTGGGGGAAAGGGAGAGGGAGAGAGAGAGAGAGATTCTACCCCGAGTAACTGAATACTCACAGTACACAACCGCTGGACCACAGCTGTGCGAACTTCAGAAAGAACTTTTTCCGCGGCTCCGCTGCGAGAACATGCTGAGCAAGACGCGCATTTCTCCGAATGTCCAAAGAGTTTTGCACTGACTTTTGAAAACCCCGTGGAAAGAATAAGTGACTCTAAATCCTAATTTGGATCGTTCCACTTCTCAAAGAGCTGGTAAGTATTTTCGAGATGTTTAACTGTATATTTGTAGTGTGCAAAACGTGTAATGTTGGCATTGAAGCTTAACAATGTTCAGATGCTTAATGAATTGTTAGACGGGGAAAAGGATGTAATTATTAATATTATTTAGTCCAAATTTAGCGGTCAAATATATGTTCGGGAAACTGACTTTATGTAGAACATTGTGATTGTTAAGTAATGTCGCCGCGAGTAAACTAAATGAATGACAGTAAATGTTCAGTGGTCAGCAGGTGAGAGGCGCATTATAAAATGTATGCAATGTAGTTTTTTTTTTCAGTACATTTTTCAGTATTCGTTTAAAATAAATTGTATAATAATGTTAGAATAGGGTGTGCATAAAAAACAATGCAAAATGTTTATACAAGCATTTTTTTTTACTCTTAGGGACAATTCAAACAATCACATGGTTGGCATGGTCACTTTAGTAACCGTAATGATTTTGATTAAAAGGGTGAATAATAAATTTGTGTTTTATGGATATTTGTTTTATTGCGTGGTTTAAGGTTGCCACAGGTCGTGGAAGTATCATAATAGTCAAAAAAGATGCTTGCACTTAGTGAAACATTCAAAAAATATCTATACACAGCTACACATATATGAAAATAATTTTAAACGAAAACATTAACGAATAAATAAATGAAACGTGTCGCGACCTACATTTACTACAAAATGTACTACAAAAAGTGTTGTGCTTTATCACAATAGTTTCGTGTTTGATGTGTCAGTTTAAAGCAAACGTATCTAATATTAAAATGTTTTCAAGAATATATTTTATAAATATTTCTAGAAATTTCGTTTTTAAAAAGTCTTTTTGATAAAGAATAGCTATAAAGGAGAAATGTAAGTGACCTTTGGCGGCCAACACTGCAATGAGGTCTAAACATATAAATTAAAATAATTGCAACAACATGTAATTATATATTTATTTATTTGTTTGTTTTCAATTGTCAAAAATATAATAATAAAGCGAAAATGTTAAATAAAAAAATTCCTTTTAACTTAACCATTATTTACTATTTTATTCGTTTTGCAAAATCTTTTAAATACTAGTACTACCTACTATTTAAAATCAACACAAAACGAGACAACGAACACAACCTTTGCAAGAAGAAGTGTGTGTGTATAAAGAATTCGCCGGTACTTAATGAATGGTGTATTTCCCTCTCTCTAGGCTTAAGTGATCACATCCTTTCGGGCCCTATGAAAAAAAAGAAAGAAAAGAAAACATACACTTGATAATCGTTGCACAATTGACCAAAGGACCGTCGTTAACGCGTGAATCTCGAGACCGTGATTCATTCTTTCAGGCCTAATACACATCGAGATTTCTCTGTGATCTTTACACGCGCGGCGGGCGCACATTCACACCTCCAGCAAGCGAGTCTGGAAAAAGAAAAACACTGATAAGATCCGAACAAGTAATCTTTGTAGAAAGAAGACTGAAAGAGTGATTTAGTAGAGACAAAATTGTTGATGGGATGTCAGGCACTGGGTCAAAAATAAATATGGAATATAAACCCCTAGACTTGCACGCGCCTAGCTGGTTCCCGTTTTATTACAATTTATAACGTAAAATCCGAGATGTTTTATCACACTTACTGCAATGTCACGTCAGGTCTTTACCGCGCACAGCAAATCGCTTTTCGGGTTTAAGTTTCTTTCACCACCTAGTCAAGGATATAGACGTCTCAGGCACCACAACACTGATTCTGCCTGACATGGAGGTCACAATCTGGTGAGATTTATTCACACTTATCCAGACATAGTGCGCAAATCCGACTAATTAGCCAACAATGCCCCGGAAAAATGTCCAAGCACTCGAGATTACTTATTTCCAACTTTCAACTGGCGTTAGATCTAACGGTTAAGCAGATAGTCCAGGTAACACATTCCCATCTATCACCCGCGTTAAAAGCAAGTGGACTTCAAAGGGTTAAGGGTACGAGCCTGTTCTCGGGAGCGAGCGCTGATCTCCTCTAATGACCCCCGTAAGTAAAAGTCAATTACTTCTGCGCCATGATCAGAGCGTCCAAATCCCCAGGGAAGCTTTGAGCTTAAGAAAGACCAATTAGAGCTATTTCACTTTTTATTTACTGCAGATCAGACCTTCTCTGCATCCTGGATATTCAGAAATGCACATTCGTTATTCTCTTTATCCCACTTGTTTTATTATTATACATTCAACTAATTTGAAGAAATCAAGCAGTGCTCTGAACTTACTTAGAATAATATCTGAACTCACATAGTAGCATTTTGCTTTACCAGTAACTAACAACACCACCTCATGTTTCAGTTGATACTTATAAAACAGTGTGAAACAAATCCTTCAGACCATATGAATAACAGCGTAAACACATCAGGCCAGTGTGTGTGTGTGTGTGTGTGTGTGTGTGCGCGTAGTTTCTGATGGGACAAAGAGGACTTATTGTGCTTTGTGTCTGTTCTCATCCAACTTGATTAAACAGTCGAGGCAGGTATGTCACCTGCCGTCTTTCGTCTTCATGGCCATGGGCAAATTTTGCAGCGAACAGAAGACGCCCACACCGTGTGTGTGTGTGCGGAGATAAACACACGTTTGGCATGACCGAGCCTTGCACCTTCGAGTCTGCTGTTACAATTTGTCAGACAAGGTGCCTGGAATGACAAGTTTACACTTAAACCTTGACGTGACTCTTTCGCCTTTTATTTTTAAGGGGAAAATCCCTCTTAAGGCCTCAATAGGTTTTAGGCCTCAAAAGCTAAAATCTCTGCTATACATACTATAATAATCGGATTTTATACTGAAGAATCCGTGCAGGTGTTTTATGCTGAAGACAAAGCTCTATTTATGATGTTAAATAATGTTTTGCTTCAGACTGAAAGCCGCTGCTATTTCTCCACTTATTTGCTTTTCTTTTCTCCTGCAGAACTCCTTCCTGTCATTCCTGACATTCTCCACAGCCTTTCTATTTGTCAGTCATGGGCAGTAAGACCCTCCCAGCACCCGTGCCCCTTCACCCCTCTCTGCAGCTGGCAAACTATTCCTTCCTGCAAACCTCCAACGGTCTTAATCTACCAGCAGATCACATGCCCAGCATCTACAGCTTTAGTGCTCTGCATGCTGTCCACCTACATCAGTGGACCCTCGGCTACCCACCCTTCACCCTGCCACGCTGCACCTTCTCCAAGTTGCCCGGCCTGGTGGACGGGCGCTTTCCTCTGCCCTCCATCCCTTTGTTCCCACAACTGGTCCAGCCAGCTAAGCAGGAGTCACTCGGGACTGGAGTGTCGGGCAAAAGCAAACCCCGATTTGACTTTGCAAACCTGGCAGCGGCTGCTACACAGGACGATGCCTTGAAGGCTGAAGATCTGAGCACCGGCAGTGTGCGCTCACCATCGTTGGGATGCATGCTGGACGTGGCCAAGCTCTCCTCGCCAGAGCGGAAGCCTAGCAGAGGACGACTTCCCTCCAAAACGAAGAAAGAGTTTGTTTGCAAGTTCTGTGGCCGTCATTTCACCAAGTCCTACAATCTGTTGATCCACGAGCGAACGCACACGGACGAGCGGCCGTACACGTGTGACATCTGTCACAAGGCCTTCAGGAGGCAAGACCACTTGAGAGACCATAGGTGAGGAAGCTTCACTCTCTGTTCATTATTTTCAACGTATTTTATGAACTAAAATTCTAATAATTATGAAGAATAAGTGTACAATAATTCTTCTAATTTTGATTACCTATGTAATTATTTTTATTAGTATAAACAATAAAAATATAACAAAGCATAACATTAAAGTTTGCTAAATATATTTAAATATGGCTTATTTCAATGTTTAAAAAATTAAAACATACATGCATGTATACAAATGTATCTACATATTATGTTTATAAAAATGACACGTATAGACTGTATCACTGTGATAGCAGTGTACTTTTTTTTATTTCTTTTTAAACTTTTTAATTTCTTTTTTTAAACTTTCTTTTTTATTTTTATTTTTACTACTTTTACCATAAATACTACTCTTACTCCTTTCGTTAGACATTTCATTAAAACAAGCAAAGTTTTGTTGACACTTATTAAAATAAAACTTGAACCAATCACAAACGTGCTGTTCTTTTCAGCACTGGGAAATACAGAATCACACAGAATTAAAGAATAAAAGCTTTGAATTTGTCAACTAAATAATTGAAGTGCTCAATGTTTCAAGGCAGCAGATACGCAGAAACAGACTTTTTTTCTTTTTCTTTTTTTGCAAAACAGCACATGCTCTGGAGATTTATGTTATTTGATTTTCCAGCTATTTAAAATAACTAAAGTAGTTGAGACACATAGAACATTCATAATCAAATGCTATGCAATGAAACAATTTGGCTCTTTCGCACTAACAATTATCACAAGACATACATCTTGTTTGTGATTTAATTAACATTTGAAGATCTAAAAGTTCCTCATTCCCAAATTTTTGCGATGGCTTATTGCTGTTGTCACTTCATTGCATTTTTTGGCAGAAATACTGAGAAACACTGCTGCTCGGGATATTTAATCCCAAGACATCACAGGCTACAACTGTTTTAGCTATGTTGAAGCTGTAAAACGTTGGTTTCCATTAACAAACTGTTTTCTTTCTTTTGTTCTGTTAAGGTACATCCATTCCAAAGAGAAGCCGTTCAAATGTCAAGAGTGTGGTAAGGGTTTCTGTCAGTCCAGAACTCTTGCTGTCCACAAAACGTTACACATGCAGGTCAAGGAGCTTAAACCAGCCAAGATAAAGTGAAGGCATCTGCTTCCATCAATGGGGGACGCTGTAAAACCAAACCTAGAGACAGCAGCCAATAACATTGCCATTTTAAGGCCACAGAGACTAGATCTGAAGGTCGTGGACGTCTGCATACGGCTTTACGTCCTGAAGATGGATTAGGCCAGAGCAAAGAGGCACCGTTCCATTACCTACAGCCATTATGCCTTAAGTTTAAATGATGGAAGAATGCAGAGCCTAGATAAAGGCTCACGGAGCTCAACAGACACTAACACGGATCCAACGAGGTCAAACCGACACAGCTGTAGAGAGATCTGTGATTTTAGCCTGCACTGCTCCATCCACGTCGTGTTTAATAATTGTAAGCAGTATTTTTTCAGCTATTCTTGACCGTGTGATCGATGAAGGCGGACACCTCGGCCCTATGCAATTATTGAGGGAACACCAAAGCTCTCAAAGCCAAAGCGACCTGAGCAGTCATCTCTTTACTCCAAAAGCATCATGTATTTTTGTTTTCCTTTTGTACAAATTCCCTTTTGTATAACTGATATTTGGCACTTTAATCTGATTATTGATTATTTTCATATATCACTGGATTCCTCTAAACTTATTTTTGAAAATAAATAGTCGTTTCTGTATCAAAAGCACGTCTGTCGTTATCACTGCAAGCCCGTATCGAATACTAACCTTCAATGAAAACAACCTTTTCTTTAAGAAAAGGTAAGTGGAGATGTCTAAAAGTACAACTGGCAGTACTAAAGTGGATTTGTCTTCACGGAATATAATTTAACATTCAACAATAAGCCGGGATAAACACTGAGCTCCTCGCTTGACTGAATAAATCAATAAATAACCTTATGAAGACATGGATTGACTCTATATTTGCCCGAGGGACGACATCTGCTGCCCTCCTCACGAGAAGCCTGATGAAGGGCTGGATTCTGTTCCTGAGCTTTAAATCACTTCAGCTTAAACTGCTTTAGTTTTGTGCCATCAGAGGGCATGAAAGCACATGTATTTATAGAGAAATCCAAGCAAACAATTCAGCGCTTCAGCGTATCCGAGGCTGGTGTTTAAAGGAGATAAAAAGAACTTGTTCCAGGCAGAGAACAATTTATCAGTACAAAACTTTACCCAAACAAGGTGATCTCAGACTGATCTATTTAAACAAAAACAAAGCTCCGGAATCGTCCGTGGATAAGGCAGAGAACTGGCTATGTAAAACTAATCATTACAAAATAGCAGTGGCAAGAAAACGGCCAAACAGTTTCACAACATCTGCGAGACAGTTCTCGCTCTACACCAGAGCTGGTTCTGTGTGAGTTTCTGTGCACAACCGTGATTGTTTTTGCTCTGACATCACTGACTTTTGGCGAGAAATTGTCAGAAGACAAGAGAAGTTAGAATGACATCTGACATTACATTGAATTTAACGAATGATAATTATATAATAATTATGTGCCCTATTACTAGAGCAATACAATAACAATAATTCTCATAATACATAGTTATGTATTTGTTGTTTTTTGGAATTGTTATAGGATTTTATTACACAGTAATATAGTGTTAATACGGTAACAGTTTATCAGTAATAATGTGTTATTAATAGTAATATTAACAATAAAACAATCAACAATAACAACAACAACAACAACAATTTAAACATAAATACTTTATATATTTATAAATATAACCTTATTAAATCATGCATTTACCTAAAAATATCATTGATCAAAATCAAACTGAGCATATCAGTAAAATCCTTTATATTGTTACTGTTAATGTTTCTGCAGTAGCTACTATTATGATCTCTACTGTAACTACTAAAAATACTGTTGTTAATTAAAAACAATAATAGTAACATAATCATTAGCATTTATTATTACAATTACAAATTAGCAAGTATGTATTGGAAATTAGTAATAAAAACTAGATATAAAACATAAACAATGAAGCTATTTTCTCTTTTTTTTTAGATTGGTATTGGTATTGTTTTTCCACAAATCCTGTCCTGAAGTTCAACCTGTCTGTCAGCAGAAAATAACGTGACAGACTGAATCTGACTTTCTCTGAACTCGGCTTGAATTAAATAACGCACTCTAAATTACAGCACACAGGAGGAGAGCAGCGGACAAACTTAACCGTTAAATCTCAGGAAAAAAGATTATTCTTTTCAAGGTAAAGTTTGTTCTCTCTAAATAATGTACTTCCCAAGTCGACTGCAATTTCAAGCCACAGTAACACTAGACTCTCCTCAAAAATCTTTCTTTTTTTAGGGGAAGCACAGTTTTATGAGACAACATTTCACAACCTTTCCAAACTCATTCTCAGGTTTTTCTGGCATCCGATGCTAAGGAAAGAACCGCTTGCTCATGAAACCCATTGGTTAATAAAGGAAGTTCACTCTGCTGCATTGAATTAGTTCTGACAGAAGTATATTCCTGTCTGACATTTATCATAATCCTTAAAACAAACTCTCCTGACGCTTCGGTTACAGAATTACAACGGCATATTCCAAATCATAAACCTTTTCAGTTATTGCTAATATTTTTCCATTTTCAGCTGTATTTGTTTTAGAGAAAGTCAACTGTGGGTTAGTAACAAGAACAGGAGGAGGAGAGCAAAAGAGGAAGGTTACAGGATGGCGCGGAACTCTGTCCACAATTCTTCATGCTGCCCGGAACACATCAGTCCGTCAGCATCTCAGACTGACCATCTCACACACACACACACACACACACACACACACCTACACGCACGCATGCACGCACACACACCAATGTCCTTGTTTGCTCAAACATCCACTACTAAAAGTCCACAATTACATCTGAATTAGACAGCAACCAAACCACTAATACCTAAATGTACATTGTAAATGTGTGTTACAGTACTGGACGCAGCACAAACAGTACACGCAACATGATTTACAGTGATGTTTGTGAGGGTCAACCAGAGTGGCCGACAGTGGCTCTGTGATGACACATTTAACACACAGGAGCAGATGACACACACACACACGCATATACACATGCACAGGATAAGGTGAAGTTTAGGGCAACAGGATGGAGAGAGTACACACTGACAGACAGACGGACACACACAGGCCTCCAGAGGACATGGCTTCCTCAGACTGGAGGAAGAGGAAGTGAATCAGGCAAGATGGACCATTAAAGAACACACGTACTTTACACACAAATACATTCAAATGCACTAAATGTTTATTATATCAGTCAGAGCTTGAAAAATATTTGTGAAATATTAATTTTTGAATTATCCTCAAAAGTATTTTTTGATATGTGCATCGTAGATTTTGCAGAAATTAGCCTGGCTAGTTCAAAAACACTTTTTTCGTATTCAATTTTTGTATTTCAAGGTATTCAATATTTGTTTTATTTTTATTGTTAATAAGAATACAGGCTACAGTAATTATTTGCCACAACAAGATGCAACAAGCAAACACCATTTCATATTTTTCTTTAACTTGTGGACACACACACACACACACACACACAAACACACACATCATTTTGAAAAGCTCGACAATAGAAAAAAAAAACATTTTGCGCTTAGGCCTAATAACAACACATACAAAAATAAAAAAATCACCTAAATTTAAAGTGACTTTTATTTTATGTAGAGACGCACGTAGAAGTTTAGCTTCTCATTAGAGCTGACTGGAGCGGGAAACGTTTAGGTCTTGTAATAGCTTAACAATTTAAGAAAAAAAAAATCCCTGAATCTTTGTTTTTGGTTACGAACATAATTTAAGTGGGCTTGAATTCGAGTTCACATCTGACGTAAAGATTGAAACAACAGCATTTCAGCCTGGTGTCGTTTATTATCCGAATTAAGACAAATTGCACCGCAAGCTCTCAAATTAGCTTGTTGAGTAGCGTTGTAAGCGTTTGATGCCCATTATGGATCTGAGAAGCCAAGTAAACGAAAACGCCTCAGAAACTTTTATTAAGCAAAAAAACTTCACATGCGGGCAGAAACGGCAAGCGTAATTGCAGAACAGCGGCCTGAAAATGATAGATAGAAGTATGTGGCTTCTGTGAGGGCAGCCACATTTAAAAACCTTAAACATTACGACAATTTCTGAGGGAAAGAGCTAAACAGTTCACCTGCATATAGTGTCAAATGGCTGCCTTTAATTACTCTGCTATCAATAGAATGGCCACAATTATAAATCAGACTGATGTGTGTTGGGGAAACAGTTTAAAGGGGAAACGACCAAAATAAGCATGGAGTCTTCTTTCAGATTCCACATCGAGAGTTACAGGAAAGTGAGCGCTTTAGGCCAAACTCTTCCGTCAGTGAAAAAAATAAAATGGCAAACAAAGACATTAACTAAACAACTTTTAGTCAAACAACGTCCTGCTCAATTTATCAACCAATAAAGCTTGTAAAACGTGCATCAAATCAACAGTGATTTATCCGGCACCGCGCATTACCTCAGTCCTGAGACAGAAGTGTTCCCATGCCTGGGACCCAAGTTTTATTTGACGAAATACAAATTTATAGCAATAAAAGTGGTTTATGATATAATTTCGAGCAACAAGCAGGAATATAATTGAAATATGATTTGACTGGGTGCGGAGCCTTGAGAAAAGCGAAGGCATGCCAAATAGAAGGAAAGTAATTACCCCTGGAGCGCAATCCAAGGCATTATTGGTCAAACACTGCAGGCAAAACAGCTCTGTTTGCAGTTTGCTTGGTAATTTACCTCGTTTAAAGACCACTGCACCGGTCCTTGAATTTATCAAGCCTCTATATCAAAGCTGAAGGGCAGATATTGTACATTTGGACAATGAACGAGGTTTTGGTTCCAGTTTTGTAACTGGAAAACCCACCTCTAGTCGAGCTAAGATTTCATTTCTTAACATAAAATATAGACTGGCAGGGCAAATTATTCCATTGAGTTGTTGAATTGGCGGACGTGAGGCTGTTTATTATTAACAAATCTTTGATTTAATCATTGATTTTATCAAATGTAAAACTTGTGTGCAGATTTTTCCAATTATGTACATTCCCTCAGTGTCTTATATTTAATAAAATTCCATAAAATTAAAAAAAATTTGACCCGTTGAACCCTGGAGAGTTTCTGGTTATAAGCACAAGCTCTCCAATGCACACTTTAATTTTGTGCCCGCTGTTGTCCCACACCCACCACCCCCAACATATCAAATTTCCAAATTTGGTGTCCTTCATTTAAAAAACACATCTACTATAAAAGCTGTCAATAATTATTCATGTAACTTGATCAGTAAACCAGACATTAACGGAATAAAGTCAAGAACATCCACACATGATGAAGCATGACTGAAGCAATGTAATTCAATTTGGATATATTTTTTTAATTATCAATGTCTTTCTTGAGAAGAAAATAAATACTAGAATCTGAACATTAAAATCCTCTTGTGCTGATTTTTTGTTCCTTCTAAAGTGAAAAAGGCTGAACAAGGTTCATTCTGACTTAGCACGCCAGTTTCACAGACCTCTGGAAGGACCCTTTACTGTGTGGACAACCTCAAACAAGTTATTACACCCTCGTACTCTCTGGCTCAACACATTACTGTTTGGCAGCTCAAGCTGAAATAAGGCGAACGATTAAATAAATGGCTTAATTGGCCATTAGGGACACACTAGCGTGAACCCGAGCTCACCGGTGTCACATGTCGAAACTCCACCTGTAAATTTGCTCTGCAAACAAGAGCAACATTACATTTTATTGCCTCTCAAGTGGCTGGATTCATGTTGAAAATAATGATTACTTGTGTATGAAAGGCAAACGGCAAATATCACCGTCTTAAATAAATCTAGGGGATGAGATTCCAGCAGGGAAGGGCATGAGAACTAAATCAAGAGCTAGAATCAAAACATTACAGCAAAAAGGTTTTACATAGGTATAAAAGATATCTGAAAAACAGTTCAGAGTATTTTTGTATGTAAACATTCACTACAACGTGAAAACCCAAGCGTGCAAAAATGTGTTTTTCAAATATTGAAAATAATTAAGAAAAAAAATGTGAATTCTGTTTCAGTTGTACTTGCTATTTTAAGAAGACAATGATTGTGATTTAAAATATACTTTAAAAAGTAACAAGATAACGCCTTCTCAAAGTCTACAAAGCATCCTTGTGTATAGAGTAGTTCATCAAGTCTTCTCAAAAATTTCACTTCTCAAAAAGAAAAGACAGCAGCAGAAGCAGATGTGATATCAACTGACATGATATAACGGAAGTCGCCTAATGTCAGTTATTTATCTTCTAAATTACTTTTACGTTAGTAAGACAATTATACAAAAAGAAGAGCGAAAAATCAGTTAACTGTTTTATGACCAGTAAAAATGTAAATCTAAGAAAAATGCATTTCAATTCAATTCAATATGGTATTTTAATACATTAGCTTTGAGTCATTTCAACATTTAACCAACCTTTATTGACATTTCAGCATTTAGAAGACTCTTTGTTCAAAGCAACTTATAGTGGATAATTTTATACAATAAACAATTTTACTTCAATTGGAAATTGACCATGTATGCATGATGTTCCCTAGGGTTCTGGGTTTAAGACTTACAAGACAAACATGTCATTGAATTGGTTTCAAAGTTCCTTGTATTGTATGGTGGGTAGAAATGGACAATATTGACAACAATATTCAAGTTCGAATCTTGTGTAATCCAAGCCATGATAGAGGTTCAGAAGCATGTGAGAAGATATCAATATTGTAATAACCATATTAAAAGGGATCAGAAATACTCGGGAGAGTCCTAGTGCGTGTCAAGGAGACAGTCTAACAGTACTTGACTGAAACCCAGGTAATACATTACTCCCAAAACTTTCGAATGGCGTTTTAAAGTCTCATTGAGTTGAGTTTGTCAAAAGTGGCCACTAGGGACCATAATAGTGGTGGTCTGCATTTAAACATTCAGCAAAGTTACACACACAGTGAAGTGAACAAGCAGTGAGATATAATTTGTGGCGCTGAGTGGGCATGTGTGGCTACTGTCAGTATTCCATGGTATGATCCTAATACACGGAGCAGACAATTTGTCTGGAGGCTTCAGAAATTGTTAGTAATAGTACTAAATTACTATATTGTAAAAAAATTAAAAACTTAAATATTGCTTTCCTGAGAATCCTTCTTGTTGAAGTGACATCATGCTTTGTCACGTGTTTAATGACGTGGTGACATTTTACATAAATATATTCAAACATGCAATACAGGAAATGTACAATAATCAACCTGCACATATGGCTTGCACTATTTCTTTTATAGAACTGATACAGGCAGACAGCGTTTTATGCTCCATGTTGTTTAGACGTCCGGAGTTCGGAGGCCTGCTGATGGTTTAGCACATTGCAGAAGAATTCAAACTTAGGCTTGGCTGCCACCGATGGTTCATATTTTGGCCCTCAATGTAGAGAGGAAGTACATATGGAGCCATAAAAATAAAAGCCAAAATAAATCAGAGCAGTTGCACAATAACGTAGGCGTTCATGCATTTTACAAGACAGCAGTGAGGCCAGAGATTTTCTTACTCGTCTTGTCCCCCCTCGTTTTGTATCAACACTTGTTGGCATGTCCACAAAGTTATTACACCAATCCGTGAGTGGCAATCTGTCGGTCCTAATAAAAAATATATATGAAACACGTCAATGAAAGATTAATTTGCTGGAGCATGTGACTGTGGCATTAGATTATTAAAACAAAAAAAAGCTATCCAAACTACTTGTTCGCACAAATCATGCATTTTTACATTACATTGATTTGGCTGAAAACTTTATCGAAAGAGATTTAAAGAATGAGCAGTTGGGGTTCAGTCGTGCTCAAGGACAGTTTGTGGTGGCTACTAGTACCGGAATGGAACCTGCAGCCTTTCAGTAAAAAATCCTACTTTTAAACCGTTAGGCCAGCAATCTATGACCTTTCTTCTACTCCAACCAAAAAGTAGAATCTAGTTTTATTGCAAACAGAAAAGCAGGTGAGTCTGAGAGAGACCTTGCAGGGTGATGTGAACAGGATTGGGCCTGACAATCTGGTCTAGAAGGTTTAGAAGTTGGCCAACAGCATACAGATTACTGCAATACCGACATGCTTGTTTAATTATGTTTAAAAGTACAGGAAGGTAATCTTTGCCAGGAATATGTGCTGTTTGTATAGCCCAAGGAGGAAAAAATACCACCAAATAAATACTTTGTCATGACAGCAGTTGATACACAGAAATACAACATCCCCAAAAGTTCTTCATTTTTAACCTCGAACCCAAACACCGAACTGAAACTCATTTCATTCTAAGGTTTGTATTAGTTGTCCTATAAACTTAGACGGACAACAAATGATCTGTCTCAACCCAAGGATGCTTTGCATATAAGAACACGCACATATAAATCAACAGAATTTTCATGTTTCAAATTAGAAGCAGGTTTTGTAAATACATCCAAGCGCTCATCCGAACCACGGGGGACTGTTTTCTTTTTCTCCCATTCACACTGTGAGAGTTCTCCCACCTAGTGGGACGTGTTTGCATGTTTTTGTAGGTACAGCTAAAATGTAAATATAACCCCTAATGTTTTAGCGATATCTCTGGCTCCGAGTGTCTGCTTCTGTGTTTGTGTGTGTGTGTGTGTGTGTGT
Source organism: Paedocypris micromegethes (assembly GCA_028031935.1). Taxonomy (NCBI): domain Eukaryota; kingdom Metazoa; phylum Chordata; class Actinopteri; order Cypriniformes; genus Paedocypris; species Paedocypris micromegethes. The sequence continues at coordinate 21,329,487 of CM051500.1, forward strand.
GTGTGATTTAGGGCTGCTCTGTGATTTGCCTGATTAGGGTCAGCGATTGGGATGCTTCCCTACCGACAGCCCCTCCAGACCTGCTCCTGTAGAGTTTAAAGAGAAAGCTGGGGGCGCAAAGGTGCAAGCAATTTCGATCTTATTACCAACTTAAATCAAGATTAACAAAGTCTAAGCGCTTTCTTGGTATGGCGGTTTCACACACCTTGTTCAAAGCGATGTTTTGGTGATGCAGTTAAGATCAAGAGTATAATGCGTATTTGTTCAATTTAGATCTTTGTAATTCCGTTTTTGAAATGCCTAGTTCAAAATGATAAATTGGTACAGTTTGACGGAATATAAGACATACATGCCGAGGCCAAATCTAGATGGTAGAGTAAAACACAGAACAGGAAGGGAGAGGCCTATTAAAAGGAGGACGGGAATAAAATAAGAAGTGGAAGAAAAACAAAGACAGAATACTGGATCAGAGAGACAGACACAAGTAGAACTGCAATGAGAGCGCTGTAAAAGATCAAAGTCCTGAAGATCAGCATAATACTGAGAACCATGCAGCCTGAGAGAAAGAGAAACATCTATAAAGAAGCCGTCTAAAGAAAACTAAGAGACAGACCAAATCTCAAAGCCTATACACACAAATCCAATTTTAATAACCATGCAATTAATATTATAATTTTATTACCACAAGATGTTATATTCCCTCTTCTTGCGTTACTAAGTGAGCCTTTTATATCAACTCTATCCTTTTCTGGCAACACTCAACCCAAGGTGGCACTATTCCCAAAACCAGAAACAAGTGACATTAAGAAGGTTAAAAAAGCAGTGTGGGAATGTTCTGGACAGGTCTACCAGACATAAAAGTCCGTGTTTAGCCAGAACATACCTTACATGCTAACAGTCCTGCGACACCAACACAGAGGACGAGTCTTCAGTCCTTCCAACCATCAGTTTCTGTTTAGTGATTTTAAACTTTGCAATTGATCATCTGGCCAGAACTTCCAGAGATCTGAGAAGTCACGGGCAGGCTGCTCCCATCAGAAGCCGCTCTGGCGTTCCTCAGCCCATAAATCTCTGCAGCTTTTATATTTCTCTGCTCATCAGAACTCTGAAACTGTTCCGTATGTCTCTTTTCCTCTCTGCTGTTAAATGTCATGGACCTATGATATTCGTGCTGAGCCGTCTAGTTGGTGTTGTGTGAATGTAAGACAGCTGGACGGGGTTCCACACATAAAGTCGAGCAGGGCACTTTGGGTGGAGGACGTCTGCTGAGTAGCAATGCGTTCAGTTTGGAGATATTCAACGGGATGGTTTTAATTGCAAAAAAGGAATAAACATATTTCAATCGATAATCAATCATCGTAAATCATTTGATTTCAAAAGCTTGTGAGGTGGACGTTTAAAGCCAACACGAAACACTGCTATAGAATTCACCAGAACCTTTCAAGTCACTGAATAAATTACAGTGACTAATCACGGCTCTTTGCGAAAAATGAGTAATAAAGAGCCGGCATCACATTTCATAGGCTTGTTTTATTTAGTCATTTACTTCTTTGTGGAGCAGGTGATGCTGTTCTCAGTAATGGGGTTTGAGAAGAAGCCATATGAGTATCTTTGCTCATCAGACACCTGATACAAACAATGCAAAGCAATGTTGAAGAGGAAACATTTGTTACAGGAAAAAAAAGGCCTCTGGGACTGCAGTGCAGGAAGTCGGGCTTTATTTCTCCTGGTGGAGACAGTGATTTGTAAGGTGGGGGCAGAGTTGGGAAAGTGTTCTCAGGACGTCCCGTAAAGTGGGGCTGTATCAGTCGTTCTAATCTAACTTCAGATGTTTGGGTGGGTTTGACCCAGGGTCGTCTTCACCCCTTAATAAAAGTAAAGTGGGACCTGAAGAGTCGCTGTGTACACAGAGCTTTGGGAAAAAGTCAGCAGATGAAAGTTTCCACTTAAAGAACTTCAGGAGATATGAATCAACACGTGGTCGCACAGTCATTTTATGGCTCTTTTTGGAAACAGTTCTCAGCCGGTTCTCCTATAAAGAACCGTTTTCAATGCGAGCAGTATCAAATAATAGAGGCAACTTAGCGTAAACCTATGCTAGCCCAACTCTCAAAGCCTAGAAGTCGATACAACTTTACCTGAGTGATACCAGCCTTCCAAATGGATGTTTACCATTGTGCAGTGGAGAGAAGTAAAGACGGCCTCTATGCTAATACCTTTCAGTTACACTAATGACTGTCCAAATGTTAACATACCCAACTCATTAGTACAGTAATACCTGGAGAAGGTGCAGGAAAACTCTAATAGCGTCTATTCAGAAGAGAATAAAGGCTTCTCTGTAATCAGCGCTGCTTAGTGATAATTATCTTTCAAGAAATGCACAAACAGAAAGCCCATTGGCTATTAGCATGTGGCAGAGATCAACTGAACGGCTGCTGGTCGAAGACCTGGCATTCGCTTAGCCTGTTTTTGATTCCAAAGATTTGTGAATTTTAAAGGCTGCTCCGCAAGGCAAATGAACACTCCAGTTATGGACATGCTCGAGATGGATTTGGATTTCCTCCGATTTGATCCCAATGTTGGCTGCAGCCCTAATTTTGAGTCATCTCAAACCTCTTCTCCTGCCGCACTAAAAATAGCCATGTTCAAGACGGACTCTGGCTTTTCTGCCGTGGATCAGATGAATTATTGCTTGTTCAGCTTAAGGTAGATGGGGAAATATTTCTCTAAAGGCTTCTATTCCGCACTACACTAACAAGACTGATGGGCCTTGCTTGGAAATAAAATCAAGATTTCAGTTGCTGTGTTACGATGCTTTGAAATTACTTAGGTGTTTTTGGGTACATCTGAACTCCAATGACCTGACAAATAGAACTTCTAAATGTTGCGTCCGACACACAGAACGGTAAAAGATCAGCCAGAGACAAGCAATTATTTTATCAGAATAACCAAATGTGTTAGTTAGAAGAACAAGATTACCAAGAAGGATCTGTGTGAAATGAAGGTGCTTCTGTAGCCCAGCAGGTGGGCTGGAAAGCCAAACCACTGAAATTATCTTCTGAACAACTTTGATGTCAACAGAGTTCACAAGTTCCTGCCTTAGATTGGTACCATTTAGATAAGATGCAAGGGCTGTTTCTCTTATCAACGTTGTGGCTTAGGGTTTCACTGGAGCCATGGCTTCTTTGCAGTCATCAATGAAGGTAAATGTTTCAACCAAATGGAAACGGCTCTGCATGAACGGGTCTGATCATTCACATGCACCTGTTAAATATCTCAATATACTGTATATCTAAGTGTAAAAAACACTGAAAAATGTGACGTTCTGAGACAATAATAAGATTCCCAGCAAACAAAAATAGTCAAGTTTTCCAACCATCTGAATAAAAGTCTATAAAAAATAAAATATGTTAAAAAAAATTTTAACCAACAGAATAAATAACTCCCAGTTGACTATTTGAAAAAAGAAAAAGCCAGCACAAAAACAAAGCACCCATGTTTTTCTTGTTTATGCTGCAACAATTGCGTTCTTTCCTCTTTTCTTCATTGACCAATGGAATGCGGCCCTTCACAAGCTTCAGGGGTTGCTATGCTTCAATGACCATGAGCATACGCACAGGAAGTTTCTCCACATGTCCACTTCTGATCCACACTTTCTATTTATTGGTTCTGTCAGGTTCTAAGAGCAAGTGTGTGTGTGTGTGTGTGTGTAGTGTTATTTGAGAAGTGTGCCCTCTATCCCTTCAGCAGTCATTCTGAACTGATAAGGCAGAGGTGAGGGAAGAGTCAGCCAGACTCGGGGCGTTTGGTAGAGACCACCCTAATATACTCATGAATCCAGCAAGACACATTCCCCTTTCAGGAGTCGGTGAAAGATGCAGTGGGTGGGATACGTCAGCCCGGGATTTACAGTCGGCTTTATAAAAACACACAAGCAATAACTGGTCATAAAGTCACCCGTTCCAGCACAGAAGTACAGATTGTTAAGTATTGTAGTAGAGACGTTGGTTGGGTTTTATGTGGTGAAACTAATTAGTGTTATTTGTGTCTGTGTATGGTGTCACTACTATGTGAAGTATTACGGTTGTTTGCAGGGTGTCAATTAGGGGTAGTTTGTGAGGTGTTGACCTGTGCTGGTGTGACCTCCCGGGGGATCCTAGTCTGGCTTGGGCCCCCCTGACGGTTCCTCAAATAAGGAGGTGGTGTTTGTTTGTACAACTTTCATTTCAGGGTCTAGCAAAAAATTACTGCTTGTCTTTTTGCTTGTTCTTTTAAAGAAAAAGATCTGAGACATGCCAAAATATGTGTATTGAATTCTTGTTCATTATTCGTGTCCAATCATTTTATATTTGTGAAATAAATGTAAAAAAATATACCTTTTTTGTGAAACAATGCTGCTATAATGAAATTGACTTAAAATTGGTCAAACATAAAAATTGTACTCGACATTTACATAATTTTAAAATGACCTATTGTTTCCTTCTGAAATTTCCAGCAGTATCACACATAGACAGACACATACGCGCACGCACGCACGAACACACACACACACACACACACACACACACACACACCGGCATCATCTGTTATATATTTTCTATATTCTGTTATTTTCTGTAAATATATTCTAATACATTTATTTTGCTTGTTGTTATCGTTATTAATAATTACTCATATGTATATGCAACTTTGACATTTTTTTATTGTTTATCATAATTTCTTTTGCTTTTCAATCCTATTCTTTTTTTTATCCAATTTTATATCTTCAGAAAGGCTTCAGAAACTACAAGTTTTTATTCTGTGACAAATTCTCATTTAAATAGAAAAAAAGCATGTATATTAAAATAAAACGCTCTGAGTGATCTTTAATAAATGTACTTTTAAATAGTAAACCTCCGCTTAACTTTGAATTGCTATGCATTGCAATACACAAACACAAGCTTCTTATTATTCATAAGACCATAAAAGTGATACTACCTGAAAACATGGTTACACTAAAATAATAAAAAAAAAATCATCTATTGTTTTCTTCATTTAGACTTTAAGTTTGTACAATTTTGTTCGAAGGATTTTTATTTCCCACCATAAAACATGCAAACGAGTAAGCTATGTTTTCTTTCCTCTCTCTCAGATACATGAGATATCTGTTCACCACAAGAGCCCTTCACACTGTCTTCACTTTAACTCTCTTTCTCTTTCTCACTCTCTTTAAAAGCAAAGGAACCCCATTGACTTAGAACTGTATGACCTGTGATGAGGTGGGGGCTCATATACTGTACTGTGTGTGTGTGTGTGTGTGTGTGTGTGTGTGTGTGTGTGTGTGTGTGTGTGTGTGTGTGTGTATCCCAAAATGTAAATAAATATTCCTGTGTCTGTATACCCATGTCTGTAGGTGGATATGAGAAAGGGGTATTTGAACATACAGGCAAGCATCCCCAGAATCCTTCAGCCAGGCCAAAGTTAACAGACAGGAGGGATTCGATATCAAAGCGCTGAGATTTCATTCCACACACAGATTCTGGCAAGGCTCAGAAAAGGAGGCCTCCAGCAGACTATCTGAATACTGAAATTTGTAACTAAAAGCAATGGGGAACACAGGTTACAAGGCCAGGAAATATAAATATATTCAAATGTATACATAATAAGGTATGTAAGGTTTTTATTGATGGGTGTCTGTATATACATTTGACAGACCCACACACACACACACACACATCTTGTTAATCAAGAAGCATCGGCCGGGATCTTTTTGGTTTTAATAAATGTTTGGCCCGATTTGTCAGTATTCTAATCATAATAGAAGACTATATAATAAAGAATATAGAATAAATATGTAATAATTTTAATATATTTGACACATATGCTTTTTACCTTGCTCGTAATTTTTATAGCAGTACTACTGCTGTAACATGGAAAGTTCCCCATCGTGGGACGAATAAAGGAACATCTTATCAGATTCCCCATGTTCAGACTTATACGTGCACATAGTAACACTTTACTGATTTCACATCAGCCAGATTTGTTCCATTGTGTGTGTGTGTGTGTGTTTGCTTTCTTGAATCAGCCATTGTTGAAATGTCTTTATCGGCAGATGTGTTGGGTGACTTTCTTGTGATGATATATTAATCGGTTTATGAGAACCTCAGGCCAGACCATTCATCAAACATCTTCCTCGCACACAACAGAAGAGATGATTTAGGTACTGTTAGATTTCTGTTTAATATAAAATGGCAGTAAAGTAAATCCTCATGCATGCTTGCAAATTCAATGTTTACATCCTTAAACCACATGATTTGAACCGTAGCACCACAAAGAAGAAACATGGCTGTCCAGGGTCAATTGTAATGAGAGCAATCGACAGCGAATTTGACTTCATCTGTAATTTGAACTATCAGCACCGTAATAGTGACTCACAGCTTGGGAAATGTGGGTGCAAGTGGTCACTTATAGATTTTAAGTGAGTTTCACTATTAATTTTACCTTCTGTGAAAAAAGTGCCAAGTGCAAATCATTCCCTCTGTAAGATGCTTTGAGAAGTGACTGCTTTTAAAGAGCTGAAGTCGATCTGTTTCTGATTTCACCCGACGGAGTTTGAGTCACAGGAGGTTTGAGTGGGTTATACAGATGGCAAGACAGCTGATGGCTATTTTCTTCAAGGGAGATCTTTCCTCACTGCTTTCTTTCCCCTTTCCGCATCCCCCTTTTTTGTCTTCCTTTGAAAGAGAGACAGCTACTTCACAAGGTGACATGTTAAGTTAGTAGAACAAAGAACAAGTGAAACAGCACGTTGTGAGAAACACACTTGAGATCATACGCACCGACAAAGTCTTTCTTTGATCTGCACAGTTGTGGTTTAAAAGAACATCAGCCTGATGTAAGTTTCTCCATCATGCTTCAATCCAAGATGCGAGAAAAACCGTTTCCAACGTCCACTAACACTGGCGCATGGAACACACATGGGTGTGGCACCAAAAAACATAAAATCACTTCAACAATCCCAAGCATCATTCACAGAACGTGGGTCGGTTTTGACAGGTTTCAGTATAATTACACTCATTTTTTAAACAAATGGAACAATCTGTGCAACCTCTTACGTGAGTCTTAACGATATTTTCCAAATAGTGTTTTATTTTGCTTATTACCACGAGAGCTGGGTGTGAGTAATCGTATGGATTTGTCATGTACACTTGAAAAACATTGAAATATTCAGCGACTTAGCAATAGCCTCTGACTTTCATTATACTACAGTGTGGTGATTTCATGCACGGTTCATTTGTTGGGTTTATGTCACGCTCTCACGCTAGGAATTTGGTATTCTCTCTTCTGGTTGCGCTGGAGGTTTCTACGTGTTTTGATGAAGAAGCCAAAGTGTTTTGGTTTGGCGGTAAGAATTCAACGAAATGTTTTGTTTGTAAATTTCGTAGACACCAAGCCAATCTCAGAACATCTGTTCTAAAAAGTAGATGCTCTAAAGTAGCCTGAGCGACGCAGAAAAAGCTAGTCACCTGTTTGGCGTACATTAAACAGGAAGTCAAACAGAGGCCTGGCAAGGTGCGTCAGGCTTGTTCTGGTTTTCGTCCTTCAGCGGTTGTGGGAACTTCTGTTTTGAGTGATCGCCTCATTTTCTACAGACAGATTTCAGTACACAGCGCAGGGAAAAAAGATCCCTCAGCTGAAGGGTTTATGTCTCGGTGAGCTCAAACAGTCAAAGAGATGCATTTTTTCCGTAAATTTGCTTTCCTGAAAAGGCCATTCGTCTTTTCAACAACTTCCTCTGAGATGAACCAGAGCGGACAGAAGTTATCAGACAATAACGACACCTTTTCATCTTCCTTTGCAAATGGCCGTCAGCCATCTGAAACAAAGACGTACATTGAAGAACGGGGGAAAGCATGCGAGTAAATCACACAACACAAGACTCATATTCAACTGCAGTTCTGGATTTGTACCTGAATTCTCACTAATCCATTCTCAAATACCTCAAAACAGTTTGATGTTATTCTTTCAGCTTAAGTCTTGGCAGGTGTGTAACCGGACCCACGTTAACAGTCTGACAGATTATTCCATTTCTCCGCAAAACCATTTTTAAAGGGAGGATGATGGAGGGAGCGAGCAGAGGAGGAGGATGGGAGGATTTGGCAGATGAGTGTACTCTGCAGGTGTTGGGTAATTGGATTAACACAAAGCAAGAGAAAAGGAATTCCTCTTTTTTTGTTGTTGGAAGAACGAGAGAAACAGAGTAAAGAAAAAAAAAAAGAGTTGAAAAAAATTGGACCAAATTTCAAATATTTTCTTATAAGCAAGATTGAACACAATTGCTTGCGTTTTGCATTCCCTTTCAAGTTTGTGAAATTGCTCAACCTCCTGCAAAACATCGGGCTCCAGAGGCCATGCAGGAATGCGTGATGACAGAATACAACCTTCCTTTCTATCTTACGTCCCTTCTCACTCTAGTCTCCATTTGAAAGTCTTTCAAAAGATACACCCGAGAGTAAACAAAGAAGAAAAGCAGGCACAGCAAGGAGTCGCCCCTTTGCCGAAGCGGGAGTTTATCTTAAACTCTAACCACAATAAAACTGCCGTGATGAACAGAACGACAATGAAGACCGCTGATGCTTCAAGCCAGTTTGATTGCCCTCCAAAACCAACAGCCCTCTGAGACACACACACACACACACACACACACACACACACACACACACACTTGGACAGCCCTTCCACCTCTTTGGTTCAGGTGTAAGTGAAACGACTGTTCTGTGAAGTTCCAGACAAAACACTTGTCAGGGTGATCAGAGTGGCACTAACGTACCAGTGAAAATGTTTGGCTCTTTGTTGCGGTCACTTTTCACCCTGGAACTGTTTTTGTTCCGATCGGTTCACACCGAGTTGTCATGCCAAAGAGCTGAGATGGATACTCGGAGCAGTATAATTTCAATGAGAGATGGGGAATTTTGATACAGGTGTCAGAAATGGCATCCCACCTTCCCCACGCCATGCGAATTTAACGACTTTCGAAATCCCCCTGTATTTCAGCCATGTTTCAATTCAAATAGACATTTGGAAAATTTTACATGTTATCCTCCCTCGTGAAAAACTGTTATAAGCTTGTCAGACATCTAATTACATCTAAGTAGTTTCTTTGAGCACCATCTGAGAAATAACATTTCCAGATATTCCATCCACCTATAAAAACAAAGGGAACCACGAGCTTCCTTGCCTTTAATAGGGAAATTAAACAATCTTGTTTAACTAACTTGAACTGTACGTTCCACCTCAAGATGTACAGAAAAGCTGTTCTGAACAATGGACGCCTGAGATAAAAGCAACATTTGCTGTAATATTAAACCGACAAGTAAAAGCACAGTATTGTATATTCTCTATACTTTAACAGTAAGAAGTCATAATGTTTAGAGTACACTAACACATACTATAAAACTAAGATTTAAAAATATTTTTGTCACTATATCACAAGCAATTTGAAAATGCTCACCCAACTTCGACACAGCTTCTTCAATTTTTAAGACAGAGGGCAGTTGTGGCCTAGTGGTTAGAGGTGTATTTGTGACCAAACAGGTGTCAATCCCTGATTGGTATGTTCTACAACTGAACAAGAGACTGATGATTTACTTTAAGTCGCTTTGGGTAAAACTAGATGAGACTAGATTATGATCTTCTACGGAGATGTCGGAGGTTTCATCAACAAGCAGGAAATTGTGTCTCTTGATGTCTTCAGTGTCCCTCAAAACACAGTTACATCCCGCCAGAAGGTTTGCCTTTCGACCCGAGACATCCACCTCATCTGCCCTGTAAAAAGCTGATTCTGAGCATCTGGTGGACTAGTATGGCTTTGGTCATGAAAAAAGGTTTTGGGTCAATAGGCAGGTCATTTAAGCCCTCGTCTTGTATCTCCATGTTGTGTTCAAAGTCCTCATCTTCTCAGCCTGGTGTCATTGTTTCTCGGGTCAGTATCTGTTGGTTGTTAGTTCAATGCATTGTCTGTTATTAAAGCATCGCTTAACACCAGCCTGATCTGTTTGTTCTCCCTCCTTTCGTTCCTTTTCTCTCTCACTTTCTAGTGTAAGTGCGTGACAAGGAGATTGACTCTGTCTCTGATTTTTTATTCATGATAATAATAGTCACTTTGTAAGAGTTGTTCACTCAAGGTTTTGTTTATGGTAGTATGCATTTTCAAATCAGGTGATGACAGAATTGTTCAGTGATTTGGTGATCACACGCACAAATTTGACCTGCTGTAATTGACTTGATTTCACCCAGGTACGCCTAGAGGTGTAAAGAGTACTTGAAAACCATACTTGAGAAGTATGGATACCTTACTGTAAAAATTACTCCATTACACAAAGTCACCAATTCTAAGAAGACTTGAGTAAAAGTTGTATGTAAAAGTTTTGAGTAAAGGTGTTCAATTTTAAAAGAACTTAAGTATTTTACTTGTACTGAATTTAGGCTCAAAAACACGTAAAAACACAAAACTATTTTTAATTACGAGGTTTTATTGCTAATATAGAAATTACCTTTAACACCTTTGTGTTTCACTCAAATGATCAAAAAGTGCAACCGCTAATTAACGTTCACATAATTTTTTAGATCATAAGTATCCAGTACCTTAAGCACCCTGCAGGTGGCAATATCAACTCGTCCGCCCATGAAATTAATGACTGTAAAAAAAGATGCCGACTTGTCGTGATGGCAATATGGCCACTAGGGAGCATAAGTACAACGAAGCCAAAAAAATAATTAAGTAAAAGTTCATTTACTCAATTACTTTTCACCACTGTCAGTCGTGCACTTCATTTTGATAGGAACATCCTTACACAGTTTGCGATGCTTGTGTGTACTTAACTAGGTAGTGCAGACCTAAGATTGGCCACACCCCAATGTCAAACCAACCAACCGGAAAATCTCATAGAGTTTCATTGCTGAAAAAAATGATAGCACAGTTGAGCAAAATATCTGCTCTCACTAAGAGGTTAACAGCATGGAAGTATAACGTTAGTTAAAGCACCATACGAAGAATTTGGGATAAATATTTTGAGAGATTTTGAGAACTCTCTGCCCTGCTTACTAGGATTTAACCGTTAATTTTGGAACAAGATCTGGACGATTCCATTAAAGACATCTGAAAAAAACAAAGCTTGTGCAATTTATGAAATTTGTACACAATTTTAACACATTTTGAACCCAGACGATTAGGCATTGCAGAGTTTGTCCAGCAAAACACACACACACACACACACACACACACACACACACACGCACACACCGGATAGAATTTTGGTTAGAATTGAAAAGCAATGTTATTATTCATTGTGAAATATATCTCAGTGCACAAGTCAAACTTACTTCACAGCCCATTTACATACGTCATGTTTTAAGTGAACATGGTGTTCAACAAGAACAAATATAGGGTGGGTATCCAGTGGATGGTGTAAAGTTGGCGTCATTGTAAAATGGGGCCAAACTGAATGAAAATGGCTAAAAATATCTACATTGCTAATACGCATCATCTAATAGCCCTGGTAGCCAAAGTGACATCAGTCGAAAAATAAAGACCATTCAGAAGAAGAGAAAGTACTTTTTGATTTAAGTTATTAGTCCATTTCTTTGACTTTAAAGTTATGACAACATTAGAATGTTGACTCTAAAGTTATGACAACCACTTTGAGCACATTAATAGATGGGATATCATTAATAGGTCTGTGAAACAAAATACAAAAAATAACAATGACTTTAAGACATATTGGAATAGATTGGAAACGTATTTGGAAAATAACGGTTGCCTTGGTAAATATTTATAAGGATTTACCATAGACATGTATATTTTTTAAACAATTTTCAGTCTTAGTTGAATTGATTTTTTTAATTTATTTTACTTTTTAGAACTTTACAGACCACATACTAGTGCTTTATTTATTAGCTGCAATAATAGATAAAGAAACACTCGTCTACACATCCCAATCCATCACCATAGTGTACAAGCTTGTGGTCCAAACGCTGTAACCGCTACAAGCTTGAAAAATACCACAGTTATCACTCCAAAGATTTTATTTGGATTTAAACCACACTACAATATATAAAAAAAAAAAGCTGCTGTATTTTTCGAAACATAGTTTAATTAATTACACTTTTGTAACAGAAGCTCCATGACACCAGAGAACAAAAATCAATGTTTCACTGCTAAGTAAAAAAAGGAAGAAAATATGTTATTATTTTAAGACTATTATCACAATGAAGGATTAGTATTTGATATTATTAAATTATCATGTCCCTTCAAAATGTGTTGTGTTCACACAAGAATAATAGCAAGGGCTTGAAAACTTCCTGAACAAAATGTGTTAAAATAATAATAATTTAAAAAAAAACAGTCGTGTTATAAATGTTAGTGCATTTGAAGGGTTTGAAACTACTGGGGGATTAAAGTGTTGAGTTTGGTTCAAAGCACAGATGATCATCTAAATAAACTGGGGAAAGCTCTTTAACAGTTGTTTTGTGTCGGATGAAAATAGAAATACAGTACGACGATACAAGAACAAACAACCATGCAAAAATATCTGTGACAGTAACTGAACCATAAAATAATTTGAGATGCAAAATTCAAGCATCTTTAGTTTAGCCTGATTTTGAAAAGAGGTTTCAAACAAAATAAATGTAAATAAATAAATAAACGCTATTATGAAACCTAATAAACTGATGAATTAAGTCTGAAAGTAGAGTCAATTTTGATAGTGATGCTCCAGTGTCTGTTTTGTAAAAGAATGTGTAAAAACTTAAGAGTAATATTTAACATAGTAAAAGTAATAAACGACAGTCTGCTTAGAAATGGTTAACACCGTGTTAGTAATGTTATTAGTCTGCTGGCTCCTTGCAGAGTAAGAAAGTGTCACGACGACATGTTGTTTGTCATTTTCCTGTGTGAGGTCACACACCTGAGGTGAGATCGAACCTTGTGCTCACTCACTTAGGGAAATGATGTCATCAGTCACCCTGTGACACACACACTAGCATCTGATTGTCAATGATTGCCAGGAACGCCACTCTTCAGATTAAGGGGATTTTAGCTCCTGGCCATGAAATCGTGAGAAATAATATACAAAATAAAAAAAACATTAATGTACAGCAAAAATACTGTATGCTTCATTTAAGGCTGATTTTATAAGCAGGCCGACTAGCATGTACATTTACTGTTTATTGTACCACATGAGAGCACCATCTGGACCCTGAGAGCTTATAACAGGACAAAGTTCATGATCAAAAAAGTACACACTACTCTCTCTCGCGTTCTTTTTCCTTTCTCTGTCTCCTTTAAATAATTTGGAGCATAATACGCTCTGACACAAAGTTTGCTTTAAAAACCAAAGAGGCATTTGATGAGCATTGAGCAAAATGAACCTGTTCATTAAATGCCGGCTCGGAGAGTGCAGAAACCTGATCTCATAATGCTGGCCAGATTGGCTTACAGTGGCCCCCATATCATACACTGGCTTTCATCTTCCCGTTGCGCTACGCCGTAGTTCTCTCTGCACTGCGCTGCCTCTGCAGGCATGCCTGATTAATAAATTGTCCTTGATAAATATTGCATTTTGTTCCATACCCACATCTGGAAATGATAATGGCGCCTCGGACCATGCAGCAAACTAAAGGCCGTACACAGCTTATATGCAAAAGCATCAATAGTTTTTAAGAACTTCAATGTTCAAGCGTGTTATCGGACAGGGAAAGAATTTGTCTTTTGTAAATTCAAAACAGGCTTGAGATGTGGGGGGAGCGTGTGCGGCTTGCAGAAAACTTCATCATCATTTCAGACAGGTACGATCTTCCAGGCCTTTATTCAGATCTCTCAGATGGCAGTGCGGTTTTAGGTTTTCACTGCACAGGGGAATATAATGTGCTGCATTCCTTCTTGAAAAGTTTCCGCCATAGTGCGTACCGTTTTAACATTGTCAGCCTGAAAAAGATTACCGTTCCCCGCTGATGTGGACGTACATTAGTCAGCCGGTTCTTGGCCTGAACACGTCTTTGCTATCCACTCCCATCTCGATTTGTTTGCCCATTCACCTCCAGTAAGAAAATCTAATTCATCTGAATGCAAATACCAACCCTAATGTCATTTTGTGTGATGGTTTACTCCATGATGATAACACCGCGTTCCTGGAAGCTCAAAACACGGCAACGCTTTTCTGCTAGAAAGAAGCCAGAATCAATACAGAAAGAAGAATTCAGACTGAGTAGAGCTGTAAAATGGATTGAACATTCAATCTCCAGGAGGAAAAGAATGAACAAGTAAGTTTAAAAGCAAAAAGCAATGAGAATATGAAGAGTGTAAACATATTTTGCAATAACGAACAGCTGAAAAAGGTGACAAATTTCCATTGTGTAGAATGTTGATAGAATCAAATAAGAAAATAAAGTATTTAGTTTTGAATATAAAATAATATTATATGTAATATGTATAATATGTATAAAATATTATGCTTAAAATATTATTGATTTAACAAAGAGCAGATTTCTCAAACTTTAAAAGTATTTAACAAACTACAGATAAGAAACATAAAAAATAATATCAAAGACTTAACGTACAATCTGAATACTTGAGAGTTTTGTTTTTTTAATTTTTAATGTAAAACTTTGTCTTTTGAAAAAACATTATTTTGAAAAAAATATACCGTAAGTAACAAGCACTATTTATATTAAGTTCTTGTATAAATTAAAATTGTATACATTTAAATTGACAGTAAATTGTCAAACTATGCATATATACATGTGAAGTATATAAATAGAGTTCAGTGAATGCAGGAGATTTTATTTTATTTTGGAAATTTTCAATCATGAACAACAGTATATACATTTTTATACTTGTTCAACCCCATGTATAAATGATTATGTATATATTATTTACTTTATATGTATATTCTTACATAAGTGGAAAAAAAATGCAGCCATGGTTGAGAGCCACTGAACACATTCTGCAGTATTAAATGATTGTGCAGTGGCTTTTATTGTGATCACTTGAATGAAATGGAATGATCTGGAGCTCATAAGTTGAGCGCAACACATTTCTTCTAGTCTCTTCTAAATCTTCCGGTAATGTAAAGCGACGACAGACAAACTGATCTCCTGCATAAACCCTGAACGCTCTCTTACTGCCACGAAGTGATGCGCCTTAGACAGACAAAGGGAAGAATGGAAGCACTGTCTCAATCTTCTCAAGCTCTGAGAAGTGTTAAGCAGATCTCTTAAGAGCACTGAATGGGGCATAGAAGCGTTTCTTCCAGCGTCATTTAATCCCAGGATCTGCAAACCACAGAGTGCTCATGACTAACACACCCACCGAGTCTGGACAGATGTGCCACAGGGTGGCTCCCAGACACTCAGAAAGAAAATCAAATCTAGCAAACAAAAAGTCTGCTGGGGGTTTGTGGTTTCGTGGAATTTCAGCAGGATCCTGCAGCAATTTGCTAGGAATTTGTTGTGGTGAAAGAGATTGTGGCAGATGAGACAAATTCCCTCAATCGCTACATTCAATTAACCAGCTCTTCCATCTCTGTCTTCAGACTCTATGAAGCAAAGTGATTAAACGTTACCGATTTGGACATACTCACTCACTTTTATTTATTTTACACAGCTAGCTCACAGACCACAATGTTGGGACACTTATGAATGTGTTTATACTAATAATGTTACTAATAATTATATACACTTTGGAAATAATCTTTAAAAAGGCATCACCATAAAAAAGGGAAACAAATTATTTTTACAGTGAAACAATGAGAAATTAATGGCCGTATTAGGATACATTTTTTTCTTCTTCCTAAGATGTCTTGCACAAATCAAAAGTAGTTTTTGAAGGCATCATTACAACTTCAATGCAACTTCAATTACAAGATCTACAGCGGAGTAAAATGCACTGGATCTCAAAAAGGTTACATAAGGTCATTGGGTTTTATCGTAACACCTCTAATATACTTGCAGAAGAAAACACAGTAATTCAGGCTTTTTACTTTCAGTTTAGCTGGGAAATGAGTGTTGCTTTGTAATAAAACAGGCTGGAAACATAAACTTCTGTGTCTCAGGAAGAACTTTCTCAACCATCTCAGCTACTCAGACTCTGCTCCGGTTTCCACTGTTTCATTAATGCGCATTATAATTTACTGGATTTGACATGAAAAAAAAAGTAAAATACAAACAGATTAATCAAATTAACATTAAACATAGTAAAACATGGATCAGTTAAATCGATTCAAACCAAGATCCCAATGTATATACAGTTTTATGTCAATTCTTCAAATGTAAAAAACTTTCAGTTCTGCACTGGACTGCACTGGATCTCAAAAAGGTTACATAAGGTCATTGGGTTTTATCGTAACACCTATAATATACTTGCAGAAGAAAACACAGTAATTCAGGCTTTTTACTTTCAGTTTAGCTGGGAAATGAGTGTTGCTTTGTAATAAAACAGGCTGGAAACATAAACTTCTGTGTCTCAGGAAGAGCTTTCTCAACCATCTCAGCTACTCAGACTCTGCTCCGGTTTCCACTGTTTCATTAATGCGCATTATAATTTACTGGATTTGACATGAAAAAATTTGAAAAAAAGTAAAATACAAACAGATTAATCAAATTAACATTAAACATAGTAAAACATGGATCAGTTAAATCGATTCAAACCAAGATCCCAATGTATATACAGTTTTATGTCAATTCTTCAAATGTAAAAAACTTTCAGTTCACTTTCTGTTCATACGCCTTTTCACTTTTAAAGTGAATACATTTGCTAACTAATCATTTGGCATAAACTGTACTACAAATACATTTAGAAGGTTAAATGTTCAATTTTTGTTAAACAATTTAATAGTAGTGTTAAACACAATCATTTGTTTATTGCTTTCTATTGATTTGAGTTGCATATATATTTTGTAACCACAAAAACCTCCAAACAAAAAGAAGAAAACAGAAGATTTGTTTGGCTCGAGTTTATCGACTGAGTCTGGTTAAGTTAAAAACTTGAATGGTAGTTTGAAATAGTTTTTAAAGTATTGTTTAACAAACAACTGGAAGACCTGTGACATCTTTATTTTAAATACGACTATAACTATAGAGCCAACACTCGCCCGACATCCAGATGTGTATGTGCATCAAGGTCTCATTCCGTCAGTCGTTTAGCTTCACACCCTCCTGCATGTGTTAACATCCCTCCTCTAAACCCTTTTGTCATCTACGCACGACGGCACGCTGTGTAGACTTCGGCCCAGCGTCGGAGAGCGTGTGCTTGCGGACGTTTGAAGGAAGGTGTGTATGAAAGGTCTGAACTAAAGCACTCTATCATCTCACTGTCAAAAGCTGCAATTATCCAGCCGGTTCTGTAGTCAACATACCATCTTTTCTTTCTGCAGGACCCTGTTCAAACAGAAGCTTCCACACTCTGTCAATAAAAAAGAGCCAATATGAACCTTCTAACACACAGGCCTCCTGACGCCTTCCTGTGACCCGGGTTCAAAAGGAGGGAAAACAACCTAGTCGCTAAATGTCTCTGACACCATTGAGCGCTTGTGATTTTAGTCAAGGTGTGTTAATGTTACACGCGATCACTGCTTTATTTACCTTTTCTGCCACAGCAGTCATATTTTATCATCTTTGTCAAGTAAATACTATAAAACAAGGTATGGTAAGGTGCTCCTGTGGTGAAATCATCGGTATAGTAGCAGTTTATTTTATTGCCATTGTACAACAAGTACAACACATATTTAAAGAACCTATTTGTGATTAAAAAAAAAAAAAACAGAAACAAAATATTACATTACAGAACAATTATATAATGAATACATGAGATATTTATGAGTTCATAAAAGAATTAACTATAATGAATAATTCTGTTGTGGAGGAAGTTAAAGACCAGCTCACACTAATTCACTAGGCAAGAGTAACAGCAAATGGCCAATAGGGGAAACTTTTAAATTTGACGCATAAGCAAGTTGGATAAGAGACCCCCATTGTGAGCGATCAGAACCCACGGGGAGAAAGACACCAAATGGCAGAGATAGAATCAGTAGCTCATTTTATCTGCAGCATCACATCAAAAAACAATAAAATTGATTAACAAGTTACTGACTCTTGAATTTGAACCAATAACATGTCATGATAATTTAAACTATGTAAAAAATGTATAAAAACTATAAATTTACTAGTTTACTTTTACTTTACTGGAATCAGTCGTGGTTAATAACTGAAAGATGCATAATAAGACAATACAGAACATGCTAGACCACTGATATGTCGGATAAGGGGTAGATGGGGTAGATGTCAAGCTCATAGACACCTTAAGATAAATACCCTTGTGACTTCTGAAGAAGAACCCTGGAGATTATGCTAAACTGTTACCTCAGCAGGTGAAAACTCACACACATTTAGATACAAGCCATGAATCTTTACAGCGTTGCCTCTAACCAAGAATAAATCACCCAATCGGGGCAATGTCACGTGATTACCGGTCCACGAAAATCACCATTAAGAAACCGTAAAACTTGTTATGAAACTAGGCAAAGGTTGAAAGAAGACTTAGAACAAGAGAGATAGAAAAGAAAGGGGGAGGAGGAAGAAAGATCAGAGAGTCTGTGTAACAAGGGGACCAGTCTGGACTGATATTTGCTTAAACTTTGGCAAAAGAAAGCGTACAGAGTTCTGATGTTTTGAGGGTGAGGGTGTGGGTGTGTGTGCGGTTTGGGGTGACAGGATAAATGGATTACTGACCATAACAAATAAAACGACGTCATCTTGTTTGGCTTGGCCTGGCCTAGACACTATCCAGTACAAAACTCCTGAGACGGTAGGACATGCGAGGTCTGCCAGTGACCTTATAAATGGACATATGGACTTATGTTCAAATATGAAACATAATGCTGGATATTCAATATTCTCTAATAGGATTTAGAGAAAGAGCAAAGTAATAATGTCCTGCTATTGTTGTGGGTGGATGATAGCATCCAACAAAAACTTGCACAAGATTTGCACCGATCACTGCATAAGACAAGGTCTGAACTCTTCGCTCTTATTTAAACATATCCAGACATATTATGTACGAATTAAATAAGATCAGGGGAAAAAATAACTTCGGCATGTCAAAACAATCCCACCTGAATGTATTGGATTACCGTTGGATCGTTGGATTTGTTTTCCTGAACGGATGAAAAAGTATTGTATTGAAACACAACCATTAATCATTTTCCTGAATAATACTGGTGCTATGGCCACACTAACAGTAGTCACTTCCAGGGTCCCAGGGTGGTCTGGTGGTGGCAATAACAAATGGATTATTGTTGCCACCTGGATCGGAGTCATTATGAGAGCACCTGCCACCCATTGACTTTAACTCTGAAAATTGTCTGTTGAGACTGAACTCTGATTGAGCATCTGAGAGTGATGGATGCTCCAGCAAGACCTTCCTGTTAACCCTAACCCTTCTTCTTGGCTACTTTTACTAGAAATAGCAACTTCAATACCATATTTGAAAAAGTATCTGTACTTATACCGTTTTCGATACCACAAGTAAAAATGCAACAATGTTAAGGGCTTTTTTTAGTTGCTTTTTTATTTAAGAAAAAAATATGCAAAACAAGACTAGAACATGAAAATGTTTCTAATTGAAGAATCTCAAGACAATAAATGGCAAACTGCATTATATTTCATATTTTTCTGAAGTAAAAAAAAAAAAAAAAACATTTAAAAGCTTTTTAAAAGAGTAAAAAAAAAAGGAAATTAAGAATCTGCTTATACCATTTAATAAACCAGGGCTGAGCAGCATTTATGTTAACTGATTTAGATTTGTGATTTAATTAAACATTATCATTGATCAGCGCAAAGACATCAACTGTAAATACAATAATCACTGAAATTATTAATTAATCAATTATTACACACATTTTGAGTATTATTATTATTAACTTTGAAGTGAGTTTCAAATACATAAGAGATTTTTACTCTCTACTGACTACATTTTTAATATTTGAGAATATAAGTGAATATTTGCTCTTTACTCCACTTCAATTAAATAGACCTCGTTACTCGTTACATTGTGATTGTGCACCGCAAGTGTTCATCTTTTCCTACTGCGATTAATTTATTGGATTGCGGATGAGGCTATATTACCATCTGCAGGATGCGTGAATGTAGTTGTAGCAGCACTTTTTTGCACATTTGAGTTTGACTGAGACTGACTTTTTGTTCATTTTTTAAATTAATTTTGTTCTGCAATTTTTAAACATTGAGGTGTTACATTTATTTTCTTTTTTTTAGGAAATAAAACTTCATAAACAAAGATTTTCTTATTTTTCCACATGTCTTGGTGTTTTTTGAGCCTACATGCAGTACAAGCAAAATACTTTTTGAGTTTTTAAGTTTTTTTTAACTTGGATAATTAATGGATTTTACTCGGCTCTTCCTAGAATTGGTGACTTGTAACTTGTAATTGAGAAATTTTTACAGTAGAGTATCTGTACTTTTACTCAAGTATGGTTTTCAGGTACTCTTTACTCCTCTGCCAGATTCTTCACTGGATAGCTGTGTAACTTTACTGGATAGTTAAATGAAGAGCACAATTTAGATGTGGTCCCTAGTGGCCACTTAGACAAGGGAGGTGAGTTGTTGGACAATACAACCCAACGATGGATGGATCTCTGAAGACCCGTTGAGCTCCACCCATTCCACCCCAAGATCGAAACCACATCATGATTCAGCCTCAAGCTACAGCAAAGAGCCCCTCCAGTGTGGAGGAAGAGAGAGAAGGAGATTACAATCCCGATTCAGTTAAACAGCGTTAGAAACAGCACTCGTATAATGTAAATATCTCACCCTTTTATTCTCCAGATCTGGAAGCCAAACATGACATGTAAGCACTCTCTCACTCCGGATCTCTTCAAAAATAGATCATGTCACATTCCGGAATGTAAACTCAAACTAGGGAGCAAATTAGTCGGCCACAAATGATTGCTAAAAGTATGAAGTTTTCCACAAAAGCTCCCGATGGAGTGGTTGCCGAGGGCATGGAAATCAAACCCGCATGTGTTTTGAGTTGAGGAGCGGGAGGAGTGTGTTGCCGAAGTGTTACAGGTTCTCATCTCCTGGAAGAGGATGGAGAGGAATTACGGGATGGGTAAACTTATGACTATATCGACTTTGTGCAAATACCATCAAATCCAAAAATTCCGTCAATGAGACATGTTTTTCCAAACAAAAGGATTTAAATAATAATACGCCAACCACGCCAGATCAATCCAAGTCGTTTATTTGCTCTCAACAACATCCATTTAACTCATCACCCTGAATGTTTCTACTTGGACAGTGTTTGGCAGAGTTTTCTTCTGACTTAGAAAGCGAAGGTCTCCGCATGTTGTGGAAACATTCAAGCAGGTGTTTTGGAAATTGGAAAGCTGACTTTATCAGACATTGCTGTACAAAAACATGTTTAAACGGTAATAGTGATTTGTACTCTCTCCAATCTGGACTTCAAAATTGGCCTGCAGGATGAAAATGTGGCATGCATATTGGGTTCGCGTCTACGTACTTGCACCGTTTACTGATTTCGGGCCAACACAATGTGCACAGAAATAAACAATTCGTTCTGAATTCATTCTTACTGAATTCCTCTCGTACAATGTGTGGCTGCAATCAGGGTGTAGTTTACTCTTGTTCATTTAAAAGTTCAAACTCAAGAAAGCCAGTGATTGAGTAAACATAAACCTTGACTGTGCAAGGTACCACATGTGTGAATTTGACACTTCCTTCGGAACCCAACATGCAGTACAGTGCCACAGTGAATGCGGAGTGGTTCCTGTCAGGTTATAGTAACACTGCCTTTAAGGTCAATTATGGGAAATGTTTAGGAAGTTCCCTGAATGCTAACACATGCAGCGGTATAATGGCTACAGTATGAGGTCCATACAGACTTGCTCTGTACACAATATAGTCCAAACTCAAGCTGATGACTGTTTAGAGCAACCCATTTCCTCCTAAAAACAGCTATCTGCCTCACAAGGTATATTTATGTACATAATAAAGTGTTCTACTTCTGTGGGATGATGTGTTCCTCTACCATCATTTCCAACTGGTAATTCTGCACAGAACACCAAGTACCCGATTACGTACGAGCACTACAAATATTCTCTCATGAGTAGATTCAGACTGGCATGTTCCCGAAGCTCTCTTCTCCAGAGACGCCATGATATGACCTGTTGGAACTTTGATGAAAACCCCGCAAGCCAAGATCGGATGTTGGAGGAATTTGCAAAGACTGTTGCATGAGGGCGTGAGGAATCATTTTTAAGTGCATGAATATTATGGTTGGGGCTTATTCTTATAATAATAAATCAAACATGTGATTACAAATTAATACTTGGTCATGTATCAAAGTGGGGTCCAACCATTGACAAACAATATCTTGCCTCCCCCACTCCCACTGACCATAACCCGCAAAAATATTGCCCTGCCCCACGTCCATTAGTCTAGCCTCAACAAGCTCCATTCTAACTTCATCCCTAAAATACTGCACTGGCTTTCAAAGACCCAACTAAGTTGTGGGCTTCAGCCAAAGGTACGCACAAGACTCACAGACACACACACACACACACACACACACACACACACACACACACACACACACAGCGATCCTCTTTTCGCAGTTCAGAATTCACATTAATTTAACATATACATAAACAAACACACATTGTACAAACACACACATAAAACATAACATTGATATGCATCACATATAAACAATCATACATGCACACAGTCATATGCAACAGAAAGTACCATACATAAAAAAAACATATACATAATTAGGCACATCAACATACGCATAGCATATATGGAAGACAAAGATAAGATAAATAACAAATGCATATAAACCAGACAGAAAGTAAAAGTATTTTCAATAGAACAAAAAGTAACTTCAAGCTAACTTTTTTGTAAAACAGTTTGTAAAAATTAGAGCTTGACTGTGTATGAAGTTTGTTTAAGAGCGTACATGTCTATACTGTACTGAATATACTGTCAATCTATACTGTATATACTGTATATATTATAGTTCATGAATTTGTTGATGGCCGTAATTTTGTACCAGTATGCTGAAAATACAAAATGCTACTGTATAATTATAGTTTTAATAAAACATATATACAGATACTAATTAAACATTTTTTTCATTTTTAATAATTTATTCATATTTTATCATTGTGTGTTTTACTTTTTTCATCTTAACTAATTTAAAATATTATACCAATATCTGCTTTTTTCAAGATGTTGAACAATTTGAAATTAGCATTATTTACTATAATAGTAAACATAGTAGCAATAGTAGCAAAAAAAAAATAATAATAAACGAAACTTTTAATTAATAATAAAAAATAATAAAATAACGTCATTTAAAAAAAAAAATAAAAAACTATAATAAAAGAGTTTCTGGAAATCAATTGTCCTGTGATCTGCTCCTAAGAAAACAGCAATAATATCAGGATCCGACTCTGGTAATTGAGGAGGGAACGTCAGGCGTCTATTAACCCTGTCAGGTATGATTAATGTGGATGCATCGCCCTAAAGTTCACCCCGTGTGTGACGGACAGGCCTGATGTGATTGGTCACAGCTCTGGTAGCGAGTGACGGTGATTCGCTGACATGGCGGTGAGGTGTGTGGTTTGGATGGCGATTTGATTACATGTGTAACACAGAGGGAAAAACCACTCAACAACGAAACGAGAACCGCACTGCTACTCTCCGAAAGCAGCAGAGAGGAACATGGGAGTATGAAAAGCCACAGCAGGAGATGCCGGCCAGCTCTGCGAATCAAAGAAAGAGTGTGGAGGGATGTGTTTGTGAATGACATGAACTGAATTCTCCTTCCTGTCATCAAAACGAGTCCGATTGAATGCACCACGCATGAACCTGGCTTTAAAAAAATGGCATAAACACATCTGTGTTCAATTGGAAGCACTTAATCTTTGAAATCCTGACAGTTGCTCTACTATTAAAATCATAATTCATTCTGTATTACATAGTGCTGGACAATATGCTGATATGTTTGCAAACCAAACATTCTCACCGTCCTTTTCAGGCATGCTTTAATGAAACTTTCTGAGAACCACTGTTCTGAAACGTTTTCCCATTACAATAATTTTGCGTAAAGGGGCAGTTTCCCTAAAGGACAGCTTAAATCATTCTCTCGCTGAAGGGTGGATCACTCGTCGGTAACTTATTTGTGAGAAACTTACTAACTTCCTCTTTTGGTTTCACAAATCATAGAAATATGAGGTCAAACGGGTGTCATTCCAGTAACATCTGTCATAAAACACTATCTATTACACTTTTGACTTTAATCGCATGGTTTATCGAAAGATCACCACTCATAGGAGTTCACACTTTTATCTAACTTCTAACGAGATGAAAATTTCAATATGTGTTATTTATAGACTATCCCAACTCTCCACCCATCAACAGTAGTTTAAACTATCTGAAAATCCCTTCGAGAAGTCAGAACGTCTTCTGACCTGACAGTGAAGAGGCAGCAGATAAGGTCTCGGACCCTCGCAAAGGGCCAATGAAAACAAACGTTGAATTCCCCCGCCTGTCCTGTGCTCGGACTGGGACTTTCACTATTCTGTTTGGCTTGATTGCTCGCCATGGCACGCAGCATAAGATTAAAAAATAGTTGATTGCTCAAATCCAAGCCAGACAGAGTCATAATTAATTGCGTATAAAAACATTCACCTGCCAAGTCCCGTAGAACAAGAACCTTTAGAATATCCAGCATCATAAGCCAGGAATTTACATAAAATATGGTGGCTAGCTTTATCTTTATCCTAATAGGGGTCTAACAAGCTTCACTGCCCAGAGTTGCGAGAACTCTGTGTGTTCAGAACAGACTGAGAAATTTGCAGAGCATTCAGGATGAAGTTGAACGTTGCTCTATCCTGGTACCTATCTTGCACATCAATATCAGTGAGAGTGAATGAAACAAGATTCAACTTCTCACACAAACACACACCTACACACTTCAAAAGTATTACATATGACTTTTACGAACAGATAAAAATAGGCATATATTCTGCCCATGACCAGGCCAGTGCATGTTTTGTTCCTAAAGGCGGTGATTGTGCAGAATTCCAGGCCTGTGTTTGTTCATAAAAACAGTGGGACGCAGGGAACAAGGACTCTCGTGGCCTCAGAAGAACTCTGAACAAGATGATGATGTCATCAGTGATGCGTGCATAAGCGTGAGGTACTGCAAAAAAAAAAAAATCACTGTTTTTGTTCAATGTAATTGATCTCTTTCTCTTTCACACAAATGCAATGGGAATTTGTATTGTAGAATACAAATACATTGACAATATAGAGAAAAAATTATGTTTTTGAGTAACATTTCCCAAAGCAAACTACTTGGATAGCAGTACTTTAGTTTCATTTCAAGCGACTTGCATTGCATTTACCCATAGTGTTTGACCTTTGCGTTGCCAGCTTCACTTATTTATTGCTTATTTACAGCTATTAACATAAGTACTGATCATAAATAATTGTTGACCAAACACACATTAATTTTTGTAATATCTGAAGTTCATGCTATTAAATTTCAGTGAACCTAATTACAAAGACAAAGTGCAAACAAAGCAGTCTAACCTTCGTCTGACTCCATAAAATGACAGAAACAAGTTTAATAACAGCGTTAAATGACCTTCAGGTTCATGCAAAACAGAATGGAGAACCACTGTGCCCTATGAAATATAAACTGTCAGCGGTTATCAGATCCAGAGCAGCTGTGCAAAAGAAAGAAACAGTATGAGACAAAGAGAAGAATATAGAGAGAGACACTGACCTGAAAACAGGAATGTATGTGGCATTAAATAATGGATATAATTACGACAATAAATTCCATATGCAGGTCTCTTTCAAAACAGTGATAATCCAGTCCAATTAATCAGATTAAAAATTCAGATAAAAGTGCATTTATGGCTGTTTACATTTTTACACTCGCAAGGAGCAACTAACCATGATTGTCTTGTGAAATTTACGGCTTTAATAACAGATGATGAAGTGTAACAAAAAGGGAGTAACAAAAGAAGAGGTATGTGACTTTTTTGTTACTTTTTTTTTTTTTTTTTTCGTTTGTGCAACACTTTAATGCACAGTTGCCAAGATTACAGACAATGCAAAATTGTGTGTTGTATTTGGAAAACACCTTTCATTTTTCCCAAACCCAATCCACTGCCAGTGAATGCATAGGGCTGCTTTGGTCTCCACAATCTCTCTCTCCTTTATCTGATAACAGATTAAGAGATGAAGGACTATTGTTTGGACCGCGAATCAATTCTATGAGCTTCAGGTAAATCTCGGCTGCTTTATTGGCGATTGCTGGGTGGCGTCACAAAACATCCACATGCAATTTGAAATGTGCAGCTGCTTGTCAGGATTAATAAGAAAAGACATTAGAAAGAAAATGTGGGAGACAGAATAGAAGGAATTCAACATGGGTTTAAATGTAATTGAAAGACACGTAGTAACCTGTGTTGCCAGATTGTATTTTATCTGAATTAGACTCCAAGAAAACAGATGAAACATTCAAAAGAGAAACGTTGACTTTGTAATTAATTTTTACATTTTTTTTTTTTTTACCATTCTGCTATTCTACATTCATGTTTAGGATTCAACAGCCACATTCATATTTTAGATGTGTTCATTTTAATATTCCAATATTTCAAGTTACATTTAATTTATGCACTGATTTAAACCTAGTTTTACATCGATCACTTTACTGACACAACTACAGGAAAGCTACTGTAACACAGTCAATAACGCCAATTGTAACTATGCAGTTCTGAACCGTGCACACAAAATCGCATTTCCCACATGAAAATACCAGACACTTCTTCTGACATGTTACTGAGAAACATTCAACGTGTTCAGTCGTGCATGTTTCGATCACACAAAAGAACGATGTTTCGAGTCTCACATAGTGACGGCATGAATTGGTGTGTTTGTTATTACAGGATATGGCTGCTGACTTTAAGCGTCGACCTGTGTCAAGAGACACGGCACACACACCAGCCGAATTACCTCCATTAATCAAGGTGACCACCATACTGGCAATGCCAACAGACTAAAAATAATGGAACATCTATATTTAGAAGGAAAAAAAAAAACTAGAAATATTTCCTCGAGCTTTGATGACATGTTCGTCTCCACGATGCAAATAAAGTCAACAATGAACTGTACATGATTGACGCAACGTCTAATGACTCCCAACCAGAAGTTTCCTAACTGTAATATTCACATCTATTTAAACAATGCTAAGACTCTGACAGCGTAAGTGTGCAGTCCTGGGGCAATATCACCAAGGCCAACAGGAAGATAACACAACGTCTCATTGTTGCGAGCAGAACAGAAGTTGTACTGTGGTTACGTTGTTTCACTTCAAAAGAATTCGGTGTCGAAAGAGTTGCGTCCAATTAAGAAACACCAGCAGCTTTCACTGGGTGTTGTTTCAGGGCTCAGCTGTGTTTCTGTTGGCCTGCCCGTCCAAGGTATGATGGGATGAAATGTTCCCGCTGTGAATGTGAGATATTTGCACAAACAAGTGTGCACAGGTTAGAGCAGTAGGGCAGCTCTTAAGAAGTGCAGTCCACTGGGGGAATTGAATGACAAAGTCGATCTGAATTTACACAGAAGTCTTGCCAGGGATGGGTTCACACCATCAAATCAGGCTTTGATGACCTTTAGCTGATCCTGGACATCCTGCTGTCAAAGGAGCGAGGAACGATCAAAGTTCAAGACGGAGATAATGAGGAATAACAGTTGCGTTTGTTATTGGGAATATTAAGCACCTTGGATTGTGAGAGCTTGGCATACAAAAGCGCTGGATGAACGTTAGCACGTTAGCTCATCGCAGCAAACAGAATTTTAGATGTCGATGGGGTAGTTAAGCCAAAAGCAACAACTCCACTGTAAACAGTTAGTTGGAGTAAATAGCGCTTAAGGGATTTCATTGATATTATTCAATAGAATAAAATAAATCATTGATTTAATATCTCTTATAAACGAGATTCGAGTAAATTAGTTATGTATTTATTCATAACAGTCTCAAGATTGAGATTTGGCAAGATGGCAAAACATTTGACTATTTTTTACTTGTTCGAGTCAGTTGGACGTAATTATTATGTTTAGTTACAACAATGTTTTTAACAATACTGTTTTATTTTTTGCCTAATTGTCTTGTACTTTTAGGATGTTTAGATTTCTCCTAATTAGACTAGAAATAGATACTAACTTCAGTAACTTAAAACATTTGCTTACGGATTGAGAATATTTAATTTGTAGAATTTGTATTAGCATTTGAGTTTTGCCTTTTCAAATAAAAAAAAAAAACTCAGCAAACTGAAACCTATTATCACTGAGGTCATCTTCTATCATTGAGACGTTGTTTTCATTATAATATTTTCGTGACTCCAACAAGGAATGAGCTGCGAGTAAATTTGGATTCTGTTCAAATGAATGATTGACAGGGTTGCCGTTGTACACCACACTTCCTACTTATCTGTGTCTTTAACCTGTGTCTTAACGTCTTCAGTTAAGCAAAACAGATGACTTATCGAAAGATTAATTGAACAAGTTTTTAAAAAGATGGCACATGGCGCTTTAAAAATGTAAAACTATTGCAACGAGAAGATGATAAACATTACTTTAAGATGATTACTATACTAAAATAATATACTGTGCTTTTTAAGTATGCAAAAATTTTCAAATGCTTTAAACAGTCATGAATCAAGCTTAGAAGTGGATAAAAATGTCTGGAAGGGCACAACATGGTTCAAATCTATAGCTTTTGGTTTCTTCGGCATTTGAGCTAGGCCAATTTTATGTACGCACCACCCAGTTATGTACACACAAACCTTGCATGTTCAACATTCACACTTATACTGGAAGCTATGGCAAATTTCAACATCAGTCAGTTAAACAAAACATGGTCGTAAGTTGACAACTACTAGAAGTGAGGAGCATCAGAGTACATAACTATAACAATAAACATGAATCTCAACAAAGCTCTAGAGTCAGCAGCATGTTATCACCAACAATTATACAAACCATTACCATCGACTTTTGAGATCAGAACAAACAATGTTCAAGAT
This sequence comes from Paedocypris micromegethes, assembly GCA_028031935.1. NCBI lineage: Eukaryota > Metazoa > Chordata > Actinopteri > Cypriniformes > Paedocypris > Paedocypris micromegethes. The sequence continues at coordinate 21,358,664 of CM051500.1, forward strand.
AGTGTCAAGGTCAGCAACTGGAAACCCACCCAACAAGAGGAGATCATGCAAACTAGTCTTCATCCTAACTCCACACAGAACGTCCTGGACCCGTCTTTAAGTCGTTGTGCCCAGCCCTATTACTAACAAACGTGAAATGTAAAATGCTTCTGACTGACCTCGGCCTGGCTTTAATAACAACACCAATCTGTTTTTACTAACTCTCGCCCTTACTCATCTATTCAAAATCGACTCCTTTCACATGCATATAGAGCCACCTCAGGGCATCAACTGTTTAGAAATGAACTCATCCTGATCTCACAGGGGAAGAGGAGCGCACTGTGCAGGACTTTATTGCTCTGGATAATATTGACTCAACTTTGAGCTCCTCAGCATCAGCCTGTAATGGTGTTTATCCAGGAGAGAGCTGAGGGGAATCTACACTCTCTGAAACACAGATTAAAGGCCAGAGTGGAGCATCAGTCCGCTCTGGTGTCTTATGGAAACATTACATGCATTCAAACATAAGCAGTTTCACCCCAAAATCAACTAGAAATCAGCGGGCAGAAAGTCTCATCACGATTCTCTCCATTCCATTCATTCCAGATGCAACCAATGAGCTCATCGATGTTTTCCGACAGAATTGCTAATACATGCAGGTGCGGGAAGTATTTTTCTATAGATGTGAGTCAACCTGTGGAGAAAACAACCGGCCAAGAAAAAGAACACGAACTTATGAAGGGTGTTTTGCCCGTAAACCGAATCACAAGAGTCCAGGATGATCGGATGAAATAAAGGCACTGAAAGAATGTGCTGGAGTTTGCTTTCTTGGGAAATGCAAGAGGAATGTCATCTCCAACTGAATTTAAAGAGAATTTATAAATGCTGGGAACAGACAGTTTCATTTTTCATTCATAGCTTCATTCAGCAGTTTCATATTTTGCCAGCAATTTTCAAAATGATCTGGTTTCAACATTTAGGTGATGCTTATGTCTAGGTCCATGATTCTTGACCCCAGGTCTCGAAGCATCTACATGGTCCAAGTCCATTTGCTTCACGTGAGTGAGTTGATAGAGCAACCTCTGACCTCACAGCTGTGCTGCTGCAATCACTCTCTCATCCGAGTTCACAAAAGTCATATACACAAGAATTAGAAACCAGTTATAATAATCCAACAAGTTATGCTGGAGATAAATTAAAAGTAGTATAAAAATGACAGGGGAAATTAAAATGTGCTAAACATTTAATGCCATGCTAAAGCATCATCATCATAATAATAATGGCAAGAAAAGGCCTCATTTATCTGTTCATCATTCTATTTTATTTCTCATTACAGGGTCACTGGGATCTGGTGGCAATTTTGGCAACTCTGGGTGTGAAGGTTGCAAGGATACACGCCGTGAATTGTTGGGCAACCAATTACAGAGCGCTACACAGAGACACGCATATTGACACTCACTCACACCAGTGAGCAACGTCTTCTACTATATTTTAGCTGAAATTCAATGTTCTGACTTTGAATTCAGTCCCTTTTTTGTCTTTGTCTTGTCTTTGGTAATTGGTTATTACCTGGTCAATCTTCTAATATTGGTACATGTTGTTTCATCTGTCTTTGCCTGTTTTACCTTTTCATGTTATTTTATCTAAATCTCAGGTTTATTGTGGCTTCTTGTGTTGGTTCATCTGTTAACGCTGGCTGTTTTAGTTTTTATGTCATTTTTGATAATACAGTAGCCTCCACATAAGAACGCCAGTGGAACTTGCGAAATGTGTGCGTACTTAACCGGGAGGTGTGTATTTCACAATCAGTCTCAGATGTCAAGCAAAGCAACATTGTTTTTGGCCCAGATCGCCTCAAAATCATCTTGAAGTAAAAAAAAAAAAAAACTCTCGACAAGGAAAAGCTAGTGAAAGGGCTGTTTGAAAGATTTGGGAGAATTGTGAAGCGATCCAAGAACAATCTTCCCTGATTACTGGGATTGAATAGTTTAAATTGTTAGGGAGAAAGATCCGGTCAGTCTCTCTCACAGCCAGATCTCTCGCACACTTCTGGTCTCTCTTGTATATTTCTGATTTGTCTCGCACACTTCCGGACATCTCTCGTGAGCTTCTGAATTTTCTCAAGCATGTCATTATTGTTCACTTTCACGCACCATACAATGCAAGAAACTTCTAAACTAGTACAATTCATATGTGTACCGAGCCTGGGTTGGTAGCCGGTACTTAAGCAGGTGCATGAGGCTTTTATTTCATTTTAGCATGTTTTAGTTCTAGTTGTGATCTAGATCATGTTTTGTCTGTAGTGGCAGGGTTTTGATTAAATGCCTCATCATGTCTCTGCATTTGATTTTGTTGTCGCTAAACCCTGCCACATATATAATATCACAATTACATCGTTGAATAGACATTTTGATATAATTTTGATATGATGAGTGATACCCTTTATACTGCAATAACAAATCTTGTTTTTTTTTATTACATTTAATAGTTATGCCAAGAGTGTGTATGTTGTCTGTGCTTTCAAAGAAAAACAGAGAATATAAAATAATATAATATAAAAATTGATGGCAAAAACATGAACAAGCAAGTGATTAGTACTTATTATTACTATTACTATTATTACTTAGTACTTATTATTAGTATAGGGCTAGAAACTTGTCAACATAAAAGTTGTTTCATGAATTTGAACATGTTTTTTTTTGGGGTAACAAGTTACCCATTTACATTTGCTAGATCATATGGTTTCTAATAATCAACATCATTTTGTTTTACTTTAGCCAAAATTGAAATGTGTAGTGATTAATTTTAAACACATTTACGGTAAGTAAACAGTTTCTGGTTGAACTACAAGATATTCTGACAAAAAAGCATTTTCTGCATGGAAAGCATAAAAATTACATTCATTAAAGCTCTTTTAATGGCAGATAATAAGGATATTATCAAGTCATTGTACAGAAACAAAACCATCGGAGAAAGTAACATAAAGGCATAAAATATTGAATGAGCCTGTCTATGCTTTTTCTAGTCCAAAACCTGCTTGTTCCAAAGTCACAGGGACTTAAAGTCAAAGTCAAACGTTTCTTGAGTCCAGCAAACTCTAGAATGGGCAGCTGGATTTATTTATTGACACTCGTAATGAGAAAGTACATTATCTGCATCTAATTATTCCATCTTTTCATCTGTTTTATGATTCGATGAGTCACATTATTTTATTGATAAAGTCTACAGTTGACATTTGAGTGCTGTATTAAAATTTAAAGATTGTGTCGTTTCTGCAGTAATTTTATGATGGCAGCAGGGTTTGGGAGGCACAAGCTGAGCCCTGAGAATGTTTCCCAGCACGTGCTCTCCATATGGGAGGGCTGAAGTTCAGTTCCTCCGTTCTTAAGGTCTCCGAGTCATTTAGAGGGCTCTCTATCGCATCTATTTGGCTGCTAGGTGAAAAGTAGTATGTCAAGGGTTTAGTGAACATGTAGCATTTATCTGTTATCTGTCACTTGGGGCTAAAGTTGTTCCAGCAACAGTATATATTTTACAAGAAATAGACAAGAGAGCCAACGCTACATCCAGGTGGATGTGATCTGTAATTCCACTCCAGTATCTATCCTCTCATGAGCTTAAATCAGTCTGTCCGAAGACACCAACAAAAAGAGTGTTTTACCCCTGAGATACAGGAAATCTCGCATGTTGAGCTTTTACTGTAGATCAAATTTGCCCCCAGTTCAAATTTGATGCTGGTCCAGCCTTCGAAACCATAAAATGGCCTCATATCAGTGAGAAAGAAACCAGACACTGTCATTTACAAAGCAGCTTGAGGCTTCTGGCAACCACAGTAGTTCCTGGTCTAGCCTATGTCCGACCCTGTCTGGTCTGTGCTTGCATGATAAACAAGTGACCAAAGTCCGGGTCACGACACTGTCCACCAAAGACCTTTTCAATTACGAATCAAAACAGAAAAACTATTTTGATGGATTTAGCAAACGTTAGACCGTTTCGACAACGTCAGGGTCTACGCGGCAATCAACCTCACTTTCTTTACTACTCAACAAAAGTGAGTTATATCTTTCTACAAGATGTCAGAGATGTGAGATGTCAAAGTGTGCTGATTTACAGCTCACTAAAGCATCGGAAACGACAGCTGCTTTCGACGTGCGGTGGTTAAAGCGTTTGCATCTGTGTGCATGGACAAGGTGACTAAAGTAGGACTGAGTTCCGTGCCTTGTTACATAGTAAAAAAGACGCACAGTCCCCCTGTGTCCGCCTATGGACTCAGATGAACCTCTTTGGAGAGATGAATACAACTTTTAGACTGCTGTGCTGCCAGGCCCAGCTATACATATTCAAGATGGAGTGCCCAGATGGTGTCAAGCCATTTTCTCATAATCTCTTGAGTCCACCAATCACTCACATCCTCAACGTATATAAATGCAAGAAACACAAGGAATGGAAATAACCGGATTGCTCATGCAAATGAATATCAAAGATGAATTTATTCACTAATCACTTGGTCGTGTATCAGCGAAAAGGGAGTGAAACTGGATTTTATCCTAATGACCAATGTTTCATTTCCCTTCCAAAGTTCTCCGTTCAGTACAGACACTCACACACAAGCAAGCCATCAACGCAGCAAAACAGTGACCAGCCAAGGCCAATAAAAACCCAGAGACGCCCAAATCATTCACCGACATTCTCCCTGAAGAGCAGCCGAATCTTTCTCTTGAAACAGCGAGGGCACTTCATGACAGGTGAACAAATGCCACTGCGTTCCCAATTTCTGTTTTTTAAGTCTTGCAGGCCACATTTTAAATCAATTAACACGGAGAATCAATTAAAAAACCTCTCAATAAAGCAATCTGTATGTGTCTTGCGTCACACACTTGCATCTTTTTGCATTTACGTTAATTGCTTTTACGTCAAATGCATCTTTTTGCTTTTTAATTGTACTCCACAGATGACCAAAATTTCATTTGTCATTTTAAATGTATTGAAATAAAAAAAAAAATGAGAGCCAAGTTTGCAGCCAGTCCAGAACTTTCTGTGAGGAGTTTGCATGTTCTCCACATACTTGAGTGGCTTTCTTCTCACAGCCCAAAAACATGCAGAAAAAATGAAGTCTGGAAAAGGTGAGTGAGACTGTTAATGTGTGTGTCAGACAAATTCTACATTTATACTATATGTATTGTGCTTTAAACTTTTAAGATGTTGACAAGTCATCTGCAATTTTGACAATGTCATTGTAAAGATGATGCATGAGAGGCAGCACCAGATCGCAGATGTTAGTCGTATTAGGCAAACACGCTCTGTACATTTATCTGAATCAGCGAATCCCATGATGTGCATCTTGCGTTATTTATTCTGGTAACGGTCTCATATTGGATTAGCTCTGTGTTTACATAGATTCGGATTTGTGTCCAGAAGTGATTTCTGGTTCCAATCTTCAATTTTTTATTAATTAGAAAGTGTATGGTCAAAGTCAGTGGAGGTTAGATGTTGTATCATCGTATGAGACACTTGGACGCACTTGCCAATTTGTTACTATACTCAACCACTAGGGAAAACTGAAGAGGTTGTTTTCATTCCTTCCGGACTTTCTGTGTAGATGTGTTACTGACCCTAGTCTTTTACACTAAAAACTCAAGTGTCGTTTTTTACACAATACCAAATGGCTTTCCAAAAAATAAATGGCCATTATTACCAGCCTGCAAAGGTCACAGAGTAACTGACCACACTTAGTACTAAAGAACATTCCATAACAGCATATCGACGTCCATTTTCATCACCGTACTGCCAAGCAGAATACCGACAGCTTGATTCAGGTATGCTAATGACGCTAAACTGATCTGATGTTTCTATCCCCTGTGTAGGGTCTCCAAGCATTCACAGTTAACCAGTAATGAGGAAACTTCCTCCAGTGGTCAACAAAGAAATTTTATAGGATAAAGACCGCCACTATACTGAAAACATATGGAAAACCACTCATGGGTTATTTAACAAATGCACTGCATGACACTAAGGAAAAGAGAGGGAGGAATTCAGGGTCAAAACGATGGGAAACATTTAGCGTTACTGTTCAGTGACTGCTAGCTGCTGACTGTAGCAGGGAATAAGGATAATATCATTTCCTTACATTGATCCATTGAACTGGTCCGACTTTGCCTCCATGACATTTTTGACTTTACATTATGCCCTACATGTTTAGTCCTCAGGTGTATTTACACCAGGAGACAGATTTGGAATATTTTTTTAGCAAAATGAAAACAACCACATGAGGCGATTTGTTTATTGAACATAAATTCTAAAGAAGGAGAAAAGTTGGATGTGCATCTTTTCCCCCATTTTAGAAGCTCACAAGGGCTGGGGCTTATATGCACATACAGTATATCAAATATGCAGGTAAATATTAGCGCCCATCTAGCGTTGATCGCAAGAAGATAGAAAAACGTCTTTGTTCCTTCTTTAAATAATGGTTCTGGAGACAGACATGCATAACTAATATGAAAAAACAATATCCATGACGCAACATGTAGCAGTGGCTAAATAACATAAAGAAATAAATATAAATTCAAATAAATACAACATGGGGAACTCTGTTTTTACTGGCAGCATGAAAACCGGAACACATCCATTTATGATTATAGTAAGTGGAATCATAGCAGCTCTACTGGAGATATACTACATTTATTATTATTTTTTTTTCATCTATTATTCAAGTAAAAACTTCTATTATTCCAAGTTAGGTTTGTTAAAAGATGAAAGAAAGTAGAGAAGTAATTAGCCAGATTTTCAAGTTTACACTTGGCACTTTTTACTTTGATACGACACTGAGCAGGAGATTGATAGAATCCCTTCCACTCCATTCTTTCATGAAATGTAAAGTCACTTCAATGAGGTCTGATATGTGACATCTTCCCAAATTCTTTTGAAGCTGAGAAGTTCCCTTCAAGCTTCAAGCTGAGATACAACTTGTGTGCCGCTATCAGTCAACCGCAGCATGTACCTTTAATCACGCAGGGTTTCTGCTTCCGGAACTGAGATTTTGTTATCAATTCTCAAGCAACGCTTTTTGGAATTGATCCAATGGTCCACCAGAAGATGATTGATAATTTCACAACTATTGAAGTGATCCAGAACAATGAGAAACGATAATCAACTGAAGCAAACAAGGCAGGTGTGAACAACGAATTTAAAAGCATATGTGATGAACCATTATATAGGGATTGAGTGGGTATAACTCTATGACGTGACTGCACAAACAACACATCCGTGAAAATTGGATTTCATAAAAGCATTTATTTAATATCACTTTTGACATGATCCTGTTTGTTTAATTGGCTACGAACACATTGCACTTGTCAGTCAAGTTTGGACCAAATTGGGAATTTTATGGTTGTGTTTATTTTTCTCAATCCTCTATTACTCTGGGTGACATCAAAAGGCCTATGAGGACTTCTCGATTTACAGCTCAGAACTTCAATTCAATGGGCTTCATAGAGGTTTCATTGAGTCATTAGGATGCTATGATAACACGTCCCCTCTTATTTCATGTGTTTAATTTGGTTGGTTCAGGTTCCTCTCCCTCCTCTGCATGTATATGACTCCCTGGAGAGAAACAAGCAACTCTGATAGAAAAGAGATGGGAGAAAGGAGGAACACACTGGTCTCCTGCAGAGATGTTGGATCAACTCTTTGTGTTATTCTTTTTCCTCAGGTGAATAAGACTCTAGGGTTGACGTTTTATTTAAGGCAGCTTTAAACTCGTGTGAAAGTGCTTTGGATCATAGCAAATCTGCTTCTATGATAATAAATATCCATTCCTCCATTTTCTGAACGGCTTTTCCATTTCTGGGGCACTAGGAGATGGAGCCAATCCCAGCAACTCTGAAGGCAGAGCATTCGTCTCTGCATTTAACCCATCCGAATGCACTCGGAGCAGTGGGTGCCCGGGGGGCATGTGAGGTTTAGTGTCTTGCCCAAGGACACTTAGTTGTAGAACCAGTAGTAGGGGGGATTCGAACCGGCAACCTCTTGGACACCAGTCCAAGTCCCTTACCACTGGACCACAACTCCACACAATGTAAGAAACAATGTAAGAAAAACAGTCGAAAGAGAAGAGACCTATGGGAAACCCACACTTGAGCAGGGAGAAACCTCAAGCGTGTAACTTCTTGACTGTGATGCAAACGCGCTACCCACTACACCACCGTGCAACAATAATAATACAGTAAATGCCCAACCAAGTTGACCACATCATTAGCGTTACCTGTGGAATGGTAGGATTGTTTCTGAATGGAAGTGGTGTCATTAGTGGTTTTGGATGTCTTGGTTTAAGCCACAGGGCAACAATTGGGCAAACAGCCCCTCACTATTAAAAATGAAAGCTCATTTTTCTGTCGAATTGTCAGATGCGTTTTCCATGTGATCTGGGGTTTCTTCGCCTTGTTGGCACATCGACGACTTTTCTTTAACCAAATCCGGGACCTTCATTGGAGTTTCCGTTTCTATAATGCTTATAATGTCACATAGCAATTATTAAATGACAATATTAATAACTTTGATGGGGAACTTGATCACTTCTCCAGCCGTGGAAGAATCCCAAGAGCGGCGGAGTGACCTCGAAGAGCTCAGGAAAACAGTGTTCTCTGGTGATGTTCTAGACATGGCTACATCATTCATTCTTGTTAGGGAGGGAACGCTGCAGAAGTCTGTGGAACACTCTAAATGGCAAATTTGCCTCTGGAGATCCAAAGGCCTGCCAAGCCTTACCCATAGTCGAGTGTTTGTACCCTTAGTGCGATTAGTCTTAGCCCCATGATGGATGCGCTGATGCTGACGCTAGCAGTACAGGAAAGGAAACCTCCAGTATTTCAAAGAGTCGTGTCATCACTCTTCTCCATTTCTGTTTACTCAATGGACGTCCTTTAAGAAAATACAAAGCTATAAACACCAGAACCAACAAAGTCGTAGTGAGCAAGAAGCGGCACCAGGAGCTTTTCGCAGGAGTGTGTGGGTGGCTTTATTATTAATACACACCTCTGGAAATGCAGCGTCTGTTTGAGTTTCAGTGGCAAAGTAAACCCTACATGCCTCATGCCTAATTCCACTCGCGCTTGAGTCCTTTTGTTGTGTTTATCTGAGAAGAAAGCAGGAGAAGGCTCTCGTCTGGCCTCAGCATCGAGTGTTAGGATTTACAACACTGTTTGGGAATCATTTGCAGGGAGCGGAGAACATAATGGCCTTAAAGTACCCTGTGTGTTTACCATTCAGCTCCGAGGACTCCAGCATTTGACCAAGGACTCAACAGAGAGAGACTTTGGGTCATTTCTATTGGGTTTTGTAGAAGACAGTTTAGACGTAAATGTCTATTTTACAGCAGTATGCATGATGATCTAATGACTGATTAGAATTTAGCAGAAATTTGCTAAAAATAATGGCAATTTTATGTATGCTAATTTAGTTCTGTCAAAAAAAACATTTTTTTTTAAAGCACAAAAGTCTGACTCATTATTGTAACATTAAAAGTCTCTAATCAAAGTCTTATTTAAGTTATTCAAAGCTCTTAATGTTCTTTTTCAAAAACACATCATTTCCTATCTTTCATTCCTCATACTTTTTCACTACAGACTTTAATCAAGCTTAAACTCAAGAAAATGTCGAAGCATTTTTAGCTGAACTGAGCATCATCACGTCTCTGAGATGCACAAGCTGTTAAACGTCAAAACACACTTAAACAAATAGCATATGCGTGTCTGTCTTTGTATATCATTAATCTAGAAAATAAAAGATGAAGGAAAGGAGGAATGGGGACGAACGTAGGTGAGGACATATCATGTAAGATTAATTTAATTGCATTAAATGTGCTAATGTGATGACATTTATCCCGCAAATGTTAGCACGTATAATTTCTTCCATTCATCAATTGTTCTTTTACTGAAATTATTACTTAATACACAATTCAGATTTTAAAGGTTTCATGAAACTATAATAAAAGTTATATTATGTATTGGCCTCTTAAACATCCTTTATAGTTTTTCGATTTCTCATTTCAGCAGTGATGAAATCAAAGATCCTCCAATTACAGTGTGTGCAACCGAACACAGTAAAACAGATGGCAAGAACAATCAATTCATATGGAAAACTTTAAAATATCACATTTTTAGAATTCTGGTATGTTGATAAAAGAACATTTTCATTTCAGTTCAAATTTTCTAATGTTCTGTCTGAAAAAATATGTCAAAAATGGTTGATATTAACCAGCAAATTGAACTAAAAAGGCACTAAAACAAAGTGGACACACTTCAATCACAGACCGTCGTACACACACACACACACTTTACTTTTACTTTACTTTACAGTCATTTGGCGGACGCTTTTATCCAAAGCCACTTACAAAAAGAGGAGCAAGTGAAGCAATTTGTCTACAGGGAGTTGTCTACACACAATTTGTCTACAGGGAGTTGTGTTGTCTACACACACACACATACACACACACACACACACACACACACACACACACTTGAGATACTGTAGAAATAGAGAAATAAGGCATCAGTGTGTGTGTGTGTGTGTGTGTGTGTGTGTGTGCGCGTGCACATGGGCTTTGTGAGTGGATGGGAGTGTGTTTATGAACGCCTGTTTGTGCTGCAGTGTTTGTACGAGTGTGTTTATACGTGTTTGTGTGTATCTGAGTGTTAGTATGAGTGTGTTTATGCGCAGAATGCTTTTATGCTAGCGTGTGTGTGTGTGTGTGTGTGTTTTGCCCTGATCTTAAAGGGACTGTCTTCTATTTCCCCATTAAAGATGAAGCAGGAATGGTTTAATGCCTGAAAGGTGCAGATGGTAAGGATTTGTCCTGGCTACTTGTGTGCACCAATCAGATCGGACTCGCCACACTTTAAACTCTGCGATTGGCTGAGAGCTGTGATTGGGCCCTCCCTGGGTTGACACTGGGCCAATCAGAGGTAACTCGAAGCATCAGGACCCGGTTTGGCAGGAACTAAGGTAGTAATGAAATAAAACAGCCGTCATGGAAGTTGAAATTTGCACATCCGACATTATTCATGGATCAATGTCCAGAAAAGATTAACATTGCTGAAGCTCAATGCTTCTTAAGGACTTTTCTGATTCACGCTATACTTTTCAGTTAATTAAAAAAATGCCGCATTTTTAAATCTTTGGATAATTTATACTGAACTTGATAAACCCACAGATGTAATTTATTGGCAAAACAGCTCTGTCCGGCATAGTCCTCTCGTGAGTCCTCGTGTGACTCTTAACCGCGGACGAAGCCCTCTGTGCTTTTTCTAAAACTGTGTTTGAAACAACGGAGCGGCTGTAAAGCGTACCAGGATGGCGGCTATAGGAAACAGGACACCCACAGCGAAAAACAAACATCCAGTGCCTCAGAGGGATATCTGCTGCATCTTTAAATCTTCTTTTTCCTCATTCTGTATTTTCTCTCTTTTCACTGACAGGCATGCAAGTGTTTAGGAAAAGTCAAAGGGGGCGAGTACAGCCCCAAGCTGACCTCTGAAATGGGGAAAGTGACGAATATTGATAGAGAAATAGACGGTAGACTTTCCGATTTATTTACTGATGTTTTTTTTAATCCTAATTATTTTGTCATTCATTTATAAAGAATGTGTGTCCATTTTTACAAGTCTTTTAAAAAAAATCTCTCTCTTTCTGTTTCTTTTCCTCTCTCTCCATTTCTGTCTCTCTTTTAGTTACTCTATTTATCTTTGTGTCTCATTTATTTTTCGTCTGCTTCCGTCTGTTCTTATCTGTCTTTCTTTCTATTCTTTCATTTCTGTTTCTCTCTCTCTCTCTCTCTCTCTCTCTCTCTATTTCTGTTTCTTTTTCTCTCTCTGTTTCTCTCTCCATTTCTGTCTCTCTTACGGTTACTCTATTTCTCTGTCTCTTATCTATTTTCCGTCTGTTTTTCTTTCTTTCTTTCTTTCTTTCTTTCTTTCTTTCTTTCTTTCTTTCTTTCTTTCTTTCTTTCTTTCTTTCTTTCTTTCTTTTCTGCCTCTTTCACTTTCTCTCTTTCTGTTTCTTTCCCTCTGTTTCTAATTTTCTAATTTTCTCTCTTTTGTCTCTCTCTCTCTCTCTCTCTCTCT
>CM051500.1:21374830-21454512 GCA_028031935.1 Paedocypris micromegethes
ACACACACACACACACACACGCACACACACACACACACACACATACCATGGAGAGTGTGACATACAAACTAGGAGCAGTGAGCAGCCTCCAGCCGTGGTGTTCGGGGGTCAGTGTTTGGATCAAGGACACTTAGTTGTGGAGCATACCGGACTGTTTAAGAAAAATACATGTATTAACATAATATATTACCAGTACTGTATATATGGCGCCCTTCACACCAGTGTGCTTCATAGTCCAAAAAATACAGTAGTTGTGCGATTGTTCCAACAAAAACCTTTCACTCTTTAGAATGCTGTTCTGATTAAAATGCATAATTGGAAAAATTATTCAAAGCTGTAGAGTTTTATACAATTTTTATACAAGTCTCAAAAGAGTTTTATAAAAAAACGACACTTTCAGCCAAGCAGAAAAGACACATTCATCCTTGGCGCTTCAACTTTAATTCCTCGCTTCTCTTTCTCTCTTTACATCGGTTTCCTGGGTGATGTCATACAGTGGATAGCTGAGTGATGGATGTGAGAGATAATGTGTATTAAGTATGTCCAGCTCCTTGGAAAACTGTAAGAGAGACAAGAAAATGGGAAGAGAAAAAAATGGAAAGCGAATGTTTGAACCACAGCCCAACAGGATGAGGAAAGTCCCTGCATAGCGTCAACACCAGCCCTCCTGAAATGGACCATGTCACTGTGGCTATACAAAACAAAGAACACCACAACATGGGAAAAGAGCAGAAAAAGCAGAGACTCCATCTCTGAGGCTGTCGCTTCTCATTTATTAGTCGTATCTCCGCTGAATGAGCGAAAGAAGAACTTTAAAGGCTGCTTTCTTTATTTGAGATTTGTGCTGGCACAGGTCAAAGGTAAAAGAAGTTTTCTCTGGTATTGGTTCTGTTTCCAATCACTTTAACTATAAAAAGGCAGAAGAGCGCTAGTTCTGGCACGTATGGATACACATGCCTGCCCAGCTAATCTTACAGCCTTTTACACTTCTATACATACATAGAGTGTAATGCTGAGGTTTAATCACACTTAATAAATACAAGCAGTTGGAGCCAACAGATTTACAATTTACCCTCCATGGGAATACTGTTTGTCAGAGAACAAATGCTAAATTGCTTGTGAGGCACCATTGACTCAACCAAAAAAAAATATCATAGTTTCTTTCTAGACGTTTCACAGAAAAAGAGCTATTACTTGATTTATTTAAAAGGCATTTTGCTTGAAAAATAGATTTGTTCATTAAGTCACAAACAATTGAAACTGTTGACGGACAAATCCTATATCATTTGCTACAGTCAAAGATAAAACCTTCAACAGATTAACAGCAACAGGTTATTTAGTCCCAATAGATTAAAATGTTACAATAATCATTATAATAAAGAAATCAATAGTTATGAAACAGTCCAGAACAACAAACCACAAGAGAATCCCGTAAAAATCCACTATTATCTTACAATATACGTATATTGCAACGATAAACAGCCAAGTTGGATGGACATTGGGGTGTAAACCAGTGACAGTTTCCTCCACATTATGTCATTTTAAGCCAGAAACATTTGGTTTGAGAAGCACAAGAGCACTAGAAGTTAATCCAAACAGCTTTCTCATTCACAAATGTGTCTCGACGTAACGTAGATGAATGTCCAAGTACAGCTGACATAACACTTCACCTAAAATCAAGCACTTAAGTTGCCTTCTTTATTTATAATGATAAAAACCAATTCCAGGAATATCAACAGCACAGTTGGTGTTGATCTCATCGTAACCTAAATATCTGGACACTTTAGTAAGGCGTACGGTCCGTATGCTGACTGTGAGAAACCGTGTGAAACACTCAAGCCAAGAGCGTAATCCTCTGGGTGAATGACTCCTCCGTCTGCATTCAACCATGGCCTGGATTGAGACAGTGACCAATGATTCAGATCCAGGAGTACAACAAGCATAACGTGAATATAAATGCATTCAGTCTACCCGCCTTACCCACCAACTGACCCTCACTTACACTTCCTAAATACCATCTGGATTAACAGTTGGCGATGGTGAGATTTCCATCACAATGCTCTACACAGCGACATGAGACTGAAGCGTGCGTGTTTGCACGAAGTCTGGAGCTTTAAGACTCTCAATCAATGTTTTATTTTGCACACTGTGTAAAACGTCCCCTTGCTGTAATTCAGACCTGTTTGGCGTACGCTAAACTGGCTACTCGGCTTGGAGACGACGCCCCACGTGTTATTCCCGTGGCCAGTTGGCAGAGCCGTGGTGATGGGGAGGAGGGAACCTGTTCTTAAATAGTCCCTGATCACAAAGTTGCTTTTTACTGCGAGGTTGGATGTCGTTCAGTGTTGAAGCAGCAGCCTAGAAATGTACCCACGATGGTTTTGGAACGTTCCCAACGCACCTGCAAACTCCCTTGTGGGCTCCGCTTCGTACTCCCTAACTGTGTTTAAGAACTATGAGATCATTAACTGGACAAATCTGAGTTGTTAAAGGACAGCAAGGCATGTTCTGCTGATTGTAATATCTGCCAGAGATAGGGCGAAAAGATTCCGGTCTTCCGGATTTGTTTTCCAGCGTTAGGAACAGACATAAAACGCCGAAACGTTGTGGTTCTAACGCCTGCAGTGAATCTTTTGAGCAGCTGGTAATTGCAATATTTACTTAAATAACAAACAGCTGTCTCATTAACAAAGACTTAAGAAATGTGCAAATCTCTGGCAAGGCCTTGTGTACCATGGCAGCCTCACGCAATGACCGCATCATTTACATGACATAAAAGTTATCAGTAGCAGACATTGTTTTATTGCTGTGATATCCAGAGGCTTTGGAGAAAAAGCAGATGTGTATTTACTAAATGTTGCAGCTGAAGCAAACACAATAAAAGCACCCGTGACTATAAGCACCTTAATTGTTTCATGCACAAAATTAAAATTCCTTTAATTGATGAACCTTTCATTCTAGATGTTCTAACTTTCCAGAAACCTAAAACTTCTAGCTAACAACGTAAATCGTTTTTGCTTTAATAATAGATAATAATTTGTGTGGCGATCTGCTCTTTCGCATGTTAGAAACCATATCAACCATTAGAAACCATAACAAGTTATCATACTTTGCCTTTACATTAGTTTGCACATAGACAAAAAGTTGTAATCGTAGGCAGTTAATTCTGATGCTTTGGTCAGTTGGTGCAGCCGATTAATATTCCACTTATTTGGGACAAAATACCACCTTACTGGGTCAAAGAATAAGAGAGAATTTAAAAAAGAAGCACAAGTCTGTAAATATGAAGCCCAGTGCTTGGTTTAATCAGAATACCATTTTCCGGTGCATGCAAGAACAAATCTAACTGGTCTGGCAATCAGTATTGGTATAGTCCATATTGAATTAGTCATTAATTTGTGGACATCCGAATTTTGTAAAAATGTAGTGAAGAAACAATTTATAACAATTTTTATTTCAAGTTGATGTTGTTCAGTGTAACATCTGTAATCAGTGCTGAACGTTTTGGTAGATTATTGGTACTTATCTAACAAATACATTTAGAGAACTAGCAATTTATTTGGTGATGATGAACATAAATTGTATAGTTGTTGTTTTATTTTTACAGTGTAAAGTAGAAACTGAGAAACGTTATTGATGGGATTTCTTGGACAGATTTGTTTCAGAAGTTCATATAAATCCAAAGCTTTTAAAATTCTATCACTTGCGGCTTTCTCATCCCATGTTATAATTACCATTTTAGTTTCTTTATAAATCACAACTGGGTTTTAAGAACGGCCTCTTCCAAGAGGTAGTAACTTCTTGGTGGCTTCTCAGTGGTGACCCTTTGACTTTCAGGCGCCACAAACTAGCTCATCGATGCTGCTCTGTGGAAAAATGCTTTAACACAACAGTTAATTACGTTCTCATATTCTCTGAGGCTTTTGTTCGTTTTGGACTCAGATTTATGTCACATTTCTGCACAGGGTTGCCAGTGTTTTTTCATGACTATATGGGAGAAACCACCAGGACAAATACCCACCTTTGAGGTAATTGTTGGTGTTGGATGGCAATGACCGTCAGAAATGGTTTACGGGATTATGAAGTAGCCTACAGCGTAGTGTTGCTAGCTTTGGATGCTCTGCTGGGCCTTAACATAATATACTTTGTCCTTTCCAAATGCGCGAACGGACAAAAAATATCTTTATTTTGTAATAATAATGATCAAAATGATTGAAGAGTTTGAAACTGTTACAGAAAATAAAAATGAAAGCAAACATCCAACTTCAAGAAGACAGAAGAGCAGTGATAATACAGAAGAGGGGTGAACCGGTTAAACAGTGATTATATTACTGTGTGTGTGTGTGTGTGTGTGTGTGTGTGTGTGTGTGTGTGTGTGTGTGTGTGTGTGTGTGTGTGTGTGTGTGTGTGTGTGTGTCCGCTAAGCAGGTGACTCACATGGGAAAGAAATCAGTGCTGGCCTACCCCAAGCACAGGCTGAAAGCCAGGATGGTGTAACATAATTCTCTTCCCTTCCTTCTTAGTTTATAATAAGAAAAAATAATTGCAAAGCATGAACGACTGTGTTCACCTTAAGAGATACTTTGAATGAGTGAAACCTAAGCATAGAATTTGCCGTATTTGTTGCGTCAAAAAACAAATAAATAAGGTTCAGAATTGCTATAATTGTGGACTAAATTGACTAGAATCGTCTATGTGTGTTTAGACAAAAACTGGAGAGCAAGAAAAAAGATGTAGTTAGAAAGTGGCGAGAGAAGTCAAGAGATGTACTTCTGCAGTGAAAGAGGAATTGTTCCCACTTTCCTGCTTCTGTCTTCCAGAAATATAGACCATTATAAGCAACTTTACGAAGGTTTTGAGCTAAAGACGTAATTCTCAGGGAGGGTTTACGGATGCACTTCACATTGTTTCTCCTCCTGGGAAGGATCATGCTTTTCATCTGTTTGACAGAAGGCTTGACCTTTTTTCAGGTCAGAACAGAAAAGGGCAGATGTTTGGAGGTCTCAGGAAGACCCAGAGCAGTCCATAACTGCTTGAGTTTAAGTTCCTGGACTAAAACATCCCGTCACAAAAAAATTAAAATACACTTCTACGAACGTTTGGTGTGAATCAGTAAACTCAGAACCAGTATTTCTATGAAATACCAACTTTGATGATAGAATGGTTGCTTTGGTTGAACATTTGAAGTATTATGCTTCAAAATAAACATTAGTGTCCACATTCCAGTCATCTTTTATTGCCCAATTTATTCTATCCCCTCTGTGGGCATCCAGTATGACCATTGACCCTAAGCAATGTTTATTAGGCAAGTGCAAATCCACTACTTGACACAAGGTGTCCAGGAATAAACGCATGATTGTACCAGATTCAAGTGGTTTGCAGAGTCTATGTCATCTCTAAATATATTAGATGTTGACCATAGCATCTCTAAATATATATGTAATTATAAAATATATGTAATGATTATATAAATACTGATATAACATATTCAGTATATACTCCAATAGTAAACAATCTTCTGTTTACTCTTAACGATCCATTAACTAGTGTGTATTTTATATTATTCTGTTCAACACAGTCTGGGTTTGCAATATAGTATAATTATTAAAATTGCTGAAAAAC
The DNA here is from genome assembly GCA_028031935.1 of Paedocypris micromegethes. Taxonomy (NCBI): domain Eukaryota; kingdom Metazoa; phylum Chordata; class Actinopteri; order Cypriniformes; genus Paedocypris; species Paedocypris micromegethes. The sequence continues at coordinate 21,380,453 of CM051500.1, forward strand.
CCTTTTGTGCTTATTGTTGCTGCTGGATTTATAAGAGACATAATATGTAGAATAATATGATTTAACAAAAGAAAATATTAAGTAAGTAAAAACTCACTTTGTAGGGTTCACACATTTGTTTAAGATTTAACATGCTCGTTTTTTGGATTGTCAGAACTAGACCTCTATTGGTCGAGCTGGTGTTTGCAACACAAAGGTTATATGTTTAAAAAACTTTTTGTGAAGTTGTTTTAATGTGACTGCTTTGCCGTTTAAGTAAGAGCATCTGCTAAATGCATAAATGTAAACGTGAAACTAAAAAAGCTAAGCTGTTCTTCTTCTGTTAAAGTTCATAAAGCCTCATTAATGAAGTTAATGGTGTGGGATATGGCAACTCTTTCATTGCCTCACACCAGACACCAATAAACCAATGGCCACTGTCCCACATATGCCTTATAGAGCAACACTTAATGTAGCAGAAATGAGTAAAAAGGAAGTGAGCAACAAAAAAAAGTAAAGCGATTAATGATAGTGAAAATTCTGCAGGGATGGATGTTGTCATAGGCCAAAGTTTCCAGTAAGACGACACCTATAACCTTTCATCAGCGTGAACCAGAGTCCAAAAAGATGCTCCACGAGGAAAGAGGATTCATTAGCTTCTGTTTGGAAGATAGTTTCCATGGAGTCAACGTCAGAACTGAAAGGGGAGGATGATCATCAGCCTAAGAGATATGCACCAGGCAGAGAGACAGAATGTTTAGTTTCATTAAAAAGACATTTGTTTAATTCTAGAAGGATTAACGTTAAGAAAAATGCTCTGAAACGCTAATAAATGAAAAGAAGAGTTTGTGAAATTACCCTGAAGATTGGGACTGAACAGGAAAACGATTGTCATCCGAGACCAGTCAAAGTTTTTGGACTGTGAATGAAACTGAAGATTTAATGATGGCTAATGAGGCTTTGAGAACAGTTGTTTTTCTGATCTGATCAACCATGTTAAACCGACTCATCTTTCACTCATTAACATCCGTTCCCGAGAACTAATGGATCAACTAACTGAGAACCACTGTTTAATCTTTTACCATCTTTGTTTAATTTAAATGCCAAAAAAAGTTACAATTGACTGGAGGTGTAAAGAGTACCTGAAGTACACTTAAAAGTACATAGTAAAAGCCATTATTAATTCCAAGAAGACTTGAGCAAAAGTATACAATTTAAAAATAACTTGAGTATTTTACTCCAGGAAAAAACCCCACAAAGAAATGTGAAAACAAGAAACTCTTTATTTATGTGGCTATATTTCCTAATTTCGTATTGAAATGTAACACCTCAATGTTTCAAAATAGCAGAACAATATAAAAAAGGAACAAAAAGTAAGTCTCAGTTAAACTCAGAGTGCAACCACTAATACACGTCCACGTGTTTTAGGTCATAAATATCATCTAGTACCTTCCGCATACTGCAGATGGCAATATCCCTCGTCAGGCAAAAAAATTACCTAAAAAAAATTTTATTTAAAAAAATTAAAAACTAAGAAAAAGATGACGACGTGTCGTGCTCAATCCCAATGTAACAAGTAACGGTAAGTGTCCATTCAAATGTAGTGGAGTTAAGAATACATATATTCAATCAAAAATGTAGTAAAGTAGAGGTAAAAGTTTCTTATATGTTTGATGCACAGTACCAGTATAAAGTAGCCAAAATACTCAAGTAACAAAGTTCATATACTCAAGTCAAGTACTTTCCACCACTGCTAAAAGCTTATCTAAACAAAAAAAAAAACTGTGGATAAGAAATGGCACTGGTAACAATCATGTTCTACTTCAAGACAGTTTGGTTTAGCTACTTTAGGAAAAACTTTTTTTTTTAGCTATTTAAAGATTCCAAGAATAAAATCCAGTAGAACATCACTGTAGGCCAGTATAAGGAACTCTCCTCTCGTAACCCATGCAGCCGTTTCCTGCCTCAGACTGAAAATAATGCAGGTAAATCAGATTCAGCTCCAGCTCTGTTCCCTAAAGCCTCATATCCAAGCTACAGCTTTTCTTATGCTTTTGAAGCTTTACGAGTGCACAACTTGTAACACGCATTACCTTTACACAGGATGGCCAGCACCTCCCCAGAGAAGGAGGCCGGAGACTCTGAACCAAAGCTGCTCGTAATGGACCCTCTGGCTAAATCTCTGAGATTCACCGGAGGTGAACGTGTTAGAGATGCGGAACCGCACAGGCTGTAAGCACAAAAGGGCTGAGGTAAGAAAGATGTCAGGGCGACTCCCCAAAGATAAAATGTTCAGGAAGCAGAGACTAAAAAAAGCCATTGTGGGCGGCGGGGTGAGGTGAAAAATCGCTGGATGTGAATAATTTGCAGCAATGCTTCAGGATCGAATGGGAAATGCGGCCAAAAGTGCAATTTCCATCCCTGGTGTAAAGCTGAACGATTAAGACTGTAAAGGTTTTGCAAGAGCCAAAGTGGATTTTGAATCAAACAAAGAAGGGTCCTTGTCAATGGCAAAAAAGGTCCAAAGTGAAGTTCAACAGCCTGTCAAACTTCAACATGTTCAACATGTCAAAGTTGAGTACAACGGTTAAAAAGAAAAACACAGACTCATGAACTCTCCCTGGTTCAAGCTTGAAACATCTTAAACAATACATACCAAACAAATAAAGAGACCAAGATTTTTTTATACAGTAACCACACTAAATACATTTGTAGAAACCATATAGTGGTTGGATTTTCCAAAACAATGACAACTCTGAAATTTTCTTAAAGGGTAATCTAAGGTCAAACCTCCAACAGTACAAAAACCATCGAGACGTGCTTCTGTGTGGGTTTCAGTGACCACCTCTGCTTGCTCATGTCTGGTCCTACTATTATCGTAGGCTCAGACAACCTCCAAACCTAATCCAAAATAGAAATACAACTCGAAACTCACCTGAAAAAAACAAGTGACATTTCCTTATTTAAAATAGACTACAGTTCAGACTTTACCAGTGGTGCATCCACAGGGCTTCTTATGAAGGCCTAGAAAATATATGTTTCAAGAACAGGTGCTAGTTATAGTTTGTTCATAGAAAATATAGGATTATAAGCATGTCGTGCTTTCAATATATTTTTTAAAAGAATCTAACCAATCACATTTCAGCTATCATTTTTGCTATGCAAGTTAAAGTCAAAGCAGCCGACCCAGACTCCTTCAAGACGGCTGTTGTAAGTTCTCTATGAAACGCAATGGCACTTTGTCTTCACCCACTGAAATTTTGAGCTTGAGCCTTCTAGAAGTCTTTGGCAACGCCACCATATTCAGACCAGTTAATTGAGCACAAGTTCAACTTTCAGCATTAGTTTCTATGACAATAGAAAGTGTTTCAGTGTCTCTATGCAACTGAAAGCACAGAACAATTTTTTTGACAGTCAAGGATTTGAACAGTATTTGAGTAAAAGAGAGGAGAAAGGAGGAGGATTTTGGCGAGTACAATTTTTTCTAGAGTAAGAATTTTCTAGTATTGCCAGTTTATAGTTTGTTTTGATGTTTGTTGTAGCTGTTTGTAGGCAGACTCGTGTGTGACTCGTTTGTTCATTTAATAAAGGCATTTATTGTGGCTTCAAGAGTCTCTATATTTGAGGCAGTGGCTCTTTATACTATCTTTGTGCATGTTAAGACAATTGTTATACCTATACACTCATTTTTGAGGGGCATGATTCTGACACCAATGAAGGCCTCATGTGAAATGTACAGCACACCACTAGATCTAACAAAGCCTTTATCCCCATCAATCATCATTTGTGTTCCGTAAATGTAGTATCAAAAAGTGGAACTGTTACAGTAAACCGCTACATTTAACAACACAAGCAGCAATCACTGTGGTTTATGACTTTGCTTACACTTGAAAGAAATGGAAACGAAAAATGACCCTCAAATGCCCCATAAGGGTGAGAAAGCCCAGAGCAGCGCGGCACCAGTAAATTGTCTTCAGCGGACACCTGTCGGACCTGCCGTAAACACTCACCGTGCCTCTGGCGCTCTATAAACTTACACCCCTGAAGTTTGGACAGTTTGTTATAATTCTGATCGTTCTACTGCCTGTTAATTTAACCTGAGAAATTTGTTGAAAGAGAAGGAAGGCAACGCTCAAGTTCAAACTTCCCGATGTTCTTCAGCCTTAATTAAGAACCTTCCACTTTTTCAAACGCACATTTTTAAGGAAATGCCGCAGCTGCGAGCTGAATAGGCAATATGAGATGGCTACTAAAAATGAAAAACTAAGAAATAAAAAAAATTATTAATTGATTCCCCATATGGTTGCAATCAACCATCAAAATCCAAAGAAGGTCCGTTTTCCATTATCCAAATGCAGCAAGGCCGTGAGCGCTGGAGTGGAAACGGAGAGGACGCTTGGCTTTGAATGGGACGCCATGGCAGGCTGACATCCTCTCAGTACTCCGGGCTCATTTGGAGTGAACCGGTCCCTCTGTGGTAGCTACTACTGTGCAAGTTGAAACTGGAGTCAGGGAGAAAGTGTAAAAGAGCGAAAAAGGGTGAGCAAATGAACTGGTAATGCCTCCGCCAGCCTGGCAGATGAAAAGATGTTGGAAGTTTTATGGCTTCGCTTTGGTGTTGATTTACACTAAATGGGCGTCAAGGCCGTGTCATTACAGATTACAGGCTGAGAAGGTTTGAAGGCATGAACTGTACCAACTTGCGCCAAAGTTTAAGTCTAAACATTTCAGATTTTGAAAGGATTTGCTTCCCATAGATATTACATAGCAACATGAAGAATTGAAGTAGGGCTTTCTTTCACGGCCGTGTCTAGTGTGCAGGCTTTACTCAAAAGATACTGACTAGCAGCTAAGTACGGGACACGACTGAGGTGAAATCAGTTATTTAATCAGTCACAAAAAATGCAAAGGCATCACATGAAAGATTTGCCTTCAGTGCAAGAGCTATAAAAAGAGAGCAGAGGAATTCATGAGCTAGAGAAAGGGTGACACCGCTGTAATGAGAAAGCCAGAGCTTTTCATCAAACACACTCTGAAGTTGGATGTGGAAAAGTGGCACCATTACGGAGCATTCCTTCAGCAGGCGAACATGGGAAAAAGAGATTCTCAAGATTTATATAACCAGTTCACACAAAAATGTAAATAATATCATTAGTGACAAGCCTTAACTATACATTTCAAATAAAAAGAGACCTTTAAGGGTTTGGGTGTTTGCTCTGGTGTGCACTTAAAATGAAATGTGACGCAGACTTTTAAATTTTAACAAAGCAAACCTGCCATTAAAAAAATCATTTAAGCAGTATACATAAAAACGCCTAAATTCCCAGAGGAATGAAAAAAGAAGAAGAAAGTGAGTTAATTTGTCAATATGGCCACTAGGGACCATATCAAAATTTAGCTCAAAGAACGACCAGTTGCAGAACCAGGCGGAGTGGGATTTGAACCTGCAACCACGTGTACACAAGTCCAATTTACAACTACTGGACCACAACTGTGGATGAACCAGAAGAATTCAATTCTAAATACATTAGCTAGTTATTATAATAAAACCTTGTTCTGAATGCCGCAGACATGGCACAACGTGGCTGTGGATTTCTCACGACAAAATGAACCTTTTCTAGCAACCACTAGCAACCATCAAAAACAATAAATTGATTTTTTAACTTTATATTTTAATGCCAGCCGTGTGACTTTCTCTAAAACACATAAAAATCATCCAATTGTTGTACAACATAAACATTTATACTTTGGATTTTTGTAAACCAAATATGTAAAGAGAGCGATAAAAACTAAACAGCTCAGTAAATCCAAGCGGATGTTTGTAACCAATAAAGCCAGAACCGTCGTTGGAGAAAAACAAATGTGCACTTGAGTTTATCTGTAAAACTTCTTTTATTCTCTTTTCCTCTGTGATTCACTTTCAGCTGCCGGTTTCCTCCGTCCTGCTTAGTTTAACTCAGGCCGCATTACCTCGAACACTGAACAGCTCTCACCATGGAGCTGCGCGTCCTGACAGGGTGAAAAATGGTAATAGAGAAATTAATGGTTAACATGTGTTCTCCTCTCTTCTGCAGAGCTCCCAAACCCTCCATATACACATGCTCTGTCCCATAGCTGTGTCTTGAGCTTTAAGGATGGAGCCAGAAAGGTAAAGCTGCACTGTAATCAAATATCACTCTGAGACAGGCAGTTCCACATTAGGCTCATCACCGTTAGTAATGGAAGTGATGACGTAATTTGACAAGGGACAAACCCACAAGTCCATCATTCATCGGAAACTGTGTATGTGTGTGAGCCTGCACTTACACATGGTTGATAACTAGTCAAATAGAAATTGTCATGATTTTAGTACAGACAGAAAACCACAGTTTAACCAGCAATAATGATGAATTGTTGAAAATGATGCCAATCAATTCACAAAGCACTGCATGGAAATGTTGTAAACTGAAACTGAAATTGGAAGGGTTTTTTGCACGTTAAATTTGCATCAATGTATATCTAGATATTTGATCGTTTTATTCCCATGTGCCCGTGACTCTCTCAGTCACCTTTTACTTCAGATTTACGGCCAAATCTCGAGCTCCAAAAACTATTCCATATGTCACCTGACTGTAGAAAAAAGTTAAAGCACCTGAGTATTTGCTCAGAAGGGGATTGTTAGGTATACCCTCTCATTTTGAATGTGAAGGCCAGAATGTGAACATAAATTTTACCTTCTTTTTACTTATTTCACATGAACATGTGATGTGTGTGTGATGAGAGTAAATCAGCTTGAGCTGGTGGACACGATATTGACATTCGCCCCCAAATACACCCCCCGCCCCATGCAGGTGCGAGCCGGGTCGGCTCTGAGCGCTCACAGGAAATTAACCACCACTCATGTGATTACCAGATTACGGCTGATGGACAAATCCAACAGATCATTTTTAGACATCACTTCCTTTACTCCCTTTTTCTCTTTTTAAAACAACATCACACACAAATCGCAGTCTGACAGGCCAGCGCTGTCTGGAGCATACTTTTTCTTTTAATCAGTTTTAAATAAACAGTCCCTTAAAATATTATACATTTCAATCTTGAGCAATTTTGAAAACGACTGATAAAAGTTTCGAATTATTTAGTCATTGTTGGAAAAATATTTAATCATGTCGGATATCATCATGCATCTACTTGACCATAAACTATAAGAAGTAAAAACAAAAAGCTTTGCCGGTTCGAATCCCGGACAAGTAGGATCTAAAACTGAAGTCTTTGAACAAGACGCTTTAATGACCCGCTAGTTGTCTTACTCGTTTTTGGATAAAAGTGCCTGACAAAAAAAAGTAAAATAATTGTAAAGCAGTAGATGCTGTATTTCCATGTGGAGTTTGTATGCTTTCCCCTTGTTCATATGGTATCTCTAAATACAAAACATGAAAACTATACGCACTTCAATGTGTGTGAGACAGTTTGTGTTTCTCAAGTTGCCAACAATCCAGACCTCATATATCACATCCGGGACCAGAGATGCAGAGATTGTGTAACAATCTGTGATCCATAAATAAATCCATAAATGAAACTATTAGTTTGGATAATGAATTTATAGATTAACAGATAAAGATGTTACTTAATTATAAAACACCTGAAAATAATTTCATTCTTTCAAGCCAGACTAAACAGAGGCATTACAAAAAAAACTGTTAATGCTTTAATAATTATATTAAATCTAAAGTAGTCCAAGGAAACCTATGCTACTTATCGAAGTGATTATGATTCCACCTCCTCCATGTTCGCACAGTGACAAACCCAAACAGCAAACAGAGAAGTTGTCAAATCGAAGAAAAATGTGAACTGAAGAAAACATCAGAATTCTGTCATGATTGATGTAATAAACTGCAAGTGTCTTGTTTCGCAATTTCTTCACTATGTAATCGGCTTAAAAGTCTCTGCTGGAAACACTTGACTCCTCTCTGTCGAGTGTAATTGTTGGGACAAAGTAGAACTTTAAACATGAGGAGATAGAAGTCAAAATCCATCTACTTAGATGCAGTCTTATAAAACAGTTACACTTTCAGCCACAGAAGAAATTGGTTGACACATATTTGTTCCAACCCACTCTATCCAGAATGTCCTTAATTTCTAGTTTTCAACCATCAAACTACCATATAAGCTCGTTCTTCAGTTAAGAAATCCTAATTCTCAAAATTATTTAGCATGATAGTCATTTAACCAATCACAATTTTGTTGAAGTGCAGAATGAATTACAATTTAAATACAAGTCTTCAAACTTGACACCGCTAAGATGCATCTATGCTCCACATCTCTTCACTTCACTTCTTCGCTTCAGCTAGTCCTAAACTCCAGCATTGTTTTTGCCAGCCCTAATTACAGCTCAATTATACAGCTGGAGGTTCTGTAAAGAACAGACACTATACAGGCCACCGAAAGCAGTTCCTCTGGGCCTTGCTTGTGCCCTGATATGGTCGATCCATCACTGGCCTGCCATAGGACTCTTTGATGACTCAGGCATGTAAGCCATGCTCAGGTAGGTTTAATAGAGGAACGGAACGAGAAAGAACAGTTACATTTAATATAGCAGCAAGCAGCAATGGCGCTCAAGCCCCAAGTCGAGCTTAGCAGGTTTGGAGGCAAACCAGCCAATGCTTTAAACAATATTGCTGAACACATTTGAACATGTCTAGCGTTGATCTACGACTTACAAATAATTGTAATGTAATTTGACGTTTTTATGTAATTATTGATATAGACTCAATTGGCTCATTTTACAATAATTTTTCTGATATTACCTAGAATTTAAATTTTGTGTCCCCCAAATGGTTTAGGTGATTAACCATTTTATTTTGTTTTGCAAGTGAAGTCACTATCTCTTGAGACAAAAAGTTGATACCATTAGCAATACTTTATATACAGAGCTCAACACAAAAGAAAGGGGATGAAAACCATGTGGAGAAATCACAGTAAAGTCAAACCTATAGCTACTCAGGCTATGCACAAATTTAGCCGAAGTAGATCATAAAAGTCTTCGCTCTCTAGATTTGAAGATTAAAACAAACATGTTTGTGATTTACAATGCTTCGTGAATTCCTTTCAGTTAATCAAACTTACAAGGACTGAATTTGGTACAGATGGTTCTACAGTTCGACATTTCACTGTAGAGAGCAAAAAACTACTGGAGTTAATTACGAAAAGAAAAGTCTGTAAAGGTGTTCTTAGAAAACCACTGACATGGATTAGAATAAATATTATGCCACAATGACTGCAATACAAAAAGTTTCTGCTCTCATTAATTAAAAGGCAAAGCCTGAACTCGGTTAATGATCCTCTGGAGTGCTGTTTGTTAATGGCAGGGTTTTATGAACATAATATCTTGGCCTTTTGGCAGTAATTGTACATTTGCATCCAGGCAGCTGTGTTCTTTGCTGTGGAAAGCATGTATCACTTCCATTGCTTCCCAATGATGAGCAATAACTCTGTTGTAATGAACGGATTTCGAACTGCCATTACTGCAAAAGAGATTTCTCAAGGAGAGATTTAGCGTTAGATCATGTGGTTTAGCCTTTTGTACGTTCTAATGAACGGTTGCTGTTGGTCTACTGATTGATCTACTGTTGTCTGTTTCTAATGTTCGCCGTTCTATACAACTGGCAGCAAATTCTGTAAATACTAGCTTCATGAAAGCTTGTGAAGGGTCGTCAATGAAATGAGCCATTATAAAATGTGATTTTTAAACAAAGCTGAGTCGGACTTCTAATTAAGTTTTCATCCTGTGAAGATGTATTGGCCATTTAGAAGCAATCCTGAATTCAAGTGATGCAACACGAATGCAAACTTATCAAGATAATGGTCGTCAAGACTTGGTTCTTGTAGCCAGCCATTCTGTACGTCCCATCCATACATCTGTATTCACCACTGTGGAGTGGCTTCTAAATAAGTGATCCTTTAGAAGGCCAAGCCCCACAGGGCCATACCGAAACCTTATAATAAACATGCCAAGCCCTGTTCTCCACTATCCAGCACCCGGCCAGAGACAACACGACTCCTCATCTTTGCTCCAACAATGGCATTAGACTGTCAGAGACACTTTCAAACTGCCCTGATACTCTGCCAACTGCTCCATTTAACAATATTTTAAGCTGGAGCCAAGTGCACCCAAGCCAAACAGTCATCCAGAGCTGCCTGTGTTTTTCTAAAAGATTTTCGTACCGAGGGAGGGTCTTTGGGGGAGATTTGGGACATTTTTGAATGGAGTGATGGCTCGCAGGTACTCTGCTTTGCTATGACATCATAATGATGCAAAAGCCACTAGAGGACAAAACCCATGACAGTGGATATTGACTTTGCTCAATAATAGAAACACTAAACTTAATATAAGGGCATGGCATGTGTAAAAATATAAGATGTTTCTGTCATTGTAAATAACAAAGCTGAAATTACATCGCCGGCTCTCAATCTCTCCCACTGCTCCATTCGATTGGTCAGCAACTAGGACCTGTGCACAATCTTTACTGCTTCCTCTCATGATCAAGGCAGGTTTCAACATCAAATGCATATAACAGGCCCTCTTGGTTTCATCAGGAGCAATGCTGGTTGTGAGGTACGATATGTACCATCAGAGCAGTGGAAACACAAAACAGAACACCATGCGTTGACCACGCCCACAGGATGACCCTGTCAGCAGAACCCCGCCTCTCTGAGATGAGGCAGGCGTGCGCTGGTGACATCAACAGCTCGCTCCTCTGTCTGTAGGCACAAAACAGTCAAAGCTCTGGAGTTTTGCAGCTGTGAAGGTGTTTGTTGGTTGTTCTTGAAAATATTGGTGCTACTAAATAGTGATAGAATTAAGTGCTTAATCAATGGCGTAGAAATGAGGCACAGAAACCCCACATGTTGTGTGGATATCGCTATAGTCTCTACATCTTATTTGACAGAGACTTTCATCCAAAGCGACTGACAGAATGATCAGATTGGGTTAAGTGTTTTGTTCAACGACACTTCAGATGTGGACCAGGATTTGAGAAGTAAAACGTCTTACCACTAGACCACCACCCTCCCAACTAAATGTGTGAGGCCAGTTGTTTTACTCCTCCTAGCTCATTTCCTCCAGGGTTAGGGATATTATAGGTAAAAGGGAGTATCAAGCTTAAGTCTGGCATTGAATCACCAAAGCAAATGCCCAGGTGTATGCAAATTTACAGTACGGTGTAAATAGATTGGAACCATTCTACACACCGGGCTGAATTTCATAAATGGCATTATCCCAGCTAAGCCACCGTGGCCGCACGGTAAAGACCTGCGGTCCACTGCAACCAAGTATTGACTCATAACCATCATTTTCCTCAAATGACAACTAATTAAAGTATTTATAAAGCAGACACTGAGGCAATATTTTCACTGTAGTTGCTTGGCAACAAGTGATTGGGCAGGAATTCTGGACGGGTCGGAGGGAGTCTGGTCAGGCCAAGCGTAGCATTGTGGGGTCGAATCTCCAAGTGCTGGCACCCAGGATGGGAATTCTGACTGATTAATGTGATGAGGCCAAACTACAAGCCCTTTCTGACATCATGCAGCATTATAAAGCTCCAGAGGAGTGTGCTCGGCCCAAACAGCTGCCGGTGCCAGTACAGTAGGAGCAGCCATAGGCTTGAGGTCAAAGCACGGCCATGTCTAACTCAATGCAATGAGTTAGACGCTATACACCGTGGTGGCCATTCCATTTCAATTACTTCTGTGTCACAATTGGAAAGACTAGAAGAGGCCAAACAACATTTTTTTAAGATAAAATAACAACCATGTATATCTTATATCATATATATTTTGCTTTGCAAAGACATGACACTTATATTTGGTCTGTCTAGGAATCTACCTTTCCATTCATCTTTCTATCTATAGTTATCTATTTTTCTACCCATCTCCCCATCCATTCGTCTACATATTGAAAAATAGTTGTTAGATACTACATTGAAACTCCAAACACAATGTCCCCCATTTAATCTAGATAACACTTAAATACATTTGTTTACTTTGGAAATTTCCAGACCAATGAAGGTTGACCTTAAGCACATGGCTGATCCTTCATCTGCTTATCACTTTTGTCTACTGCTGAAAAGGTAGCGAAGTGATTGCCCTTTCTGGCAGTCGTTCAACATCGTTGAGAAGATATGGAACCCATCCAAAATGTCCGCACAAGGTGGGAGAGAGGGGGGGTGAGAGACCACTAAAAACAGCACACAGCGAACGCAACAACACTCTAGCATTAAAAAGTAAAATATTCCTTTTTACTACTTTACGCTTTGTATTGGGCAAAAAAAACATGTTGCCATGGGCCTATCACCATAGCTTTCTCACTTCACAGCCTTGTCTTTTCCCTTTGCTGTTTAATCTTAATGGGGTTGTTATTTCTTGTCCACCCCCTTGGTGATTCAGAGCTGAAGCTGCTGTGTAGCCGTTCATCTGTGTCTCTCTTATCTGCACACTCCTCCTCCTGTAAACAGTTCAAGAACGGCTCAGCCTTGGCTAACACTGATTCACTAGCTCATAGATCTTAGCTGAGGAGTGTGTTCTCTCTCCCGCAAACCCACACACACATTACAGTACATCTAAGTATTTTAGCACTGGAAATCATTTTGGTACGTTTTATTAAGAAACGATAACTATAATAATATATGGGCTATTAGAGCAACCAGTTGTTTTGTTGTTTGTGTACATTTGGGTACAACCAGCAAGATTAGTAGAATAAAAGTAAATTGAGTGTGTTTGTAAATATCTTCACTAGGGCCGATATTAAAATTGTCTTCAGCTTTAAACACATTCGGTGATGTTATACAAACACAGACTCGGAGCAGCGGAGAGTGTCTTGCTCAGGGATCCTCAGTTATGAAACCCACCGGACCAGGATTAGAATCTGCAACATTTGGGTCCAATTCCTTTAGCGCTGGACCACAATTAGGGCCACGAAGCAAATAGGTTTGTTTTCATGTTCTAAAGAATTCTTATTAAACTTTGGAATGGTAATTTGCCAACACGCAGAAACGATGAAAATAATACGACCAGGCCTCAAGCTTGGGTCTCAATTTGGTTCATTTAATGGTTGCGTGGCGCTATCCACTACAACTCTGTATCTCTTGCATTTTTTTCAATTAATGTAATACTTTTAAATCAGTATAAAATTCAAAAAGTTCCAAAGAGTTTTTGGACACACTTTTTGAAACTCTCAAAATGTCTGAGACACTGTAGCTATTCATTTAGTGGACACTATTAATACAAAGTTATAAAGTGATCCAACACATGGATATATATAAAGGAAGTCGACTGAAATAAGTCAAGAGATGTTTAGAAGTGCTGTATAATATAAATACCTGAAAAACTGAACTCTGTGTTCAGAATGAGATTAAGGACTCAGAAGAGTATAAAATGCCTGATCACCATCACATTGCCAGTTAAAACTAGTTTACGTTTTATTATAATTTTATTTATTTTGCATTTTGTTTTATGCCTGGACTGTCCCTATAAATTGTGCAGAGGTATTAGCTCTAGGCACAAAAGAAATCTTCTGTGCTTCTTAAAATGGCAACCCTCTCACAATACGTCAAAACTGAGGTCTGGAGCTCATTTTTGCTGAAGCTCCTTCACTTATCTCCTCGCTTCTGCTTCATCACTCGGTTTTAGAAAACTAATGTGAATGCTTGAAAACAACAGACATATTTCACTTGGATGACAATGTTCTTTCCATCCTAAACAAGTGCCAATCTCAGTCACTCTTGCAGACTCCTGCAACACCACAATGTGCTATTACACCCATCCATCAAAAATAAATATCAGAACAATGCCTTTGGCTTGGTGGTCAGATGGCGTATGAAGAAAAAGCCTGGTAAATTTCTGAAAAACAATAATAAAAAAATAGCTTTTTCCACCCAGGATGGTTAAGCAGGGAGTAATATTTATTTGAATTTCATTTAGCATACTTGTGTAATCAAGTGTGCAAGTCTGAACTCACATGTCAGCAATTTTAACCAAACCGAAATATCAAGCAAAGCGGAGACCAGCACAGAATCAACACAGATTGATGATTGAAACATTTTAAAAGCGATATGAATTTTGTATAACTTACATACCAATTTTAATCCTGTTGGCCATATTGACATACTCACAATTTAACAGAAAACTTTAAAAGCAACAATATAAGATGCACTAATTTATCCTGTATGAGCTAAAGTTAAAATAACGCACAAACTTGCTTCTGCGGGTGCCCTTCATGCAAATGCCGAGAACAACTGCTGATAGAAAGACACAGAAATTAGACTATAAGGAGCATAATCTTCAAGAATGCCTGGCATACTGTGTCATAACGGAACTATTTCGACTATAACTACAAAGACAGACTTAAGTTAAACTTGAATGGTGAGTAGAGGTTCATATTGACTGACAGATTCAACAACCAATAAGAACACACATATTGAAATCTGACGTGAAGCAAAGCGTGTTCTTTTGTGTTGTGTTCCACTTTATGTTAATAATGTATAGTGCTTTTAACATTTGTGTTGGTACTTGACTCTACCATGTACTGTATGTGGCTATATTTAAAGTCTACAAAAATGCACTGCTAATTTTTCTAGTAAACAAATAGAATGGTGACCACAGCTGTTACCGATTAGGTAGTTAATATCTCAGCAGTTGTGAAAAACAAACACTTTAATCTGAGCTAATCTGGGGGAGATTATTAGCCAAGAGCAGCAAAGTCTGACCTGCTGTGGCACATTGCCTATCAGAGAGTCAACACTATCAGACAGAACACACAGAAAAGAAAAGACAAAGGTTGTGAATGAATCAACCTTTTTACATAATCCAATGAATATCCACAGATTTCATATTTCTGTTCAATTTAAGCAAAAACAAGCTTCCGATGTCAGCCCACCTGCGACCCCGAAGGATTTTTCAGTTTTAGTTTGGTTTTCTTACTGGAAGTTTGCCTTTATTTCAGCTCCAGCTACTCTCAAAGTCAACAGCTCGCCAAACCACACTCACTGACACTTGCTCTTAAACAGGATGCAATCTTGTGTTCAAAAACAGAGCACAACAGACGGAAACCACAAGCAGAATAATAAATTGTAAAGAAGAGTTTTCCAATCTAAGCTTTTCACATTGCGAGTGAGACGTACCACAACCAGTGCACACTAACACCATTAAAGTCGTTTGAAGCGCTCACGTGATGGTAATTTAATATTCAATTCTGCTATTACATATACAGGCACATGCTTCTCCGGGCTCTCCACATTTACAATTCACTGCGGAGATTTATGAAAACAGACTCACAAAGAGCTTGTGTCTGGCACTGAACAGTTGAAAATATCCCTGAGTCATATTTCAAACGGAATTCGTGTTTGATGTTTTGTTCAGAAGTCGTATTCCCTGCTAATATGTTTGCTAGTCATTTTTCTTCCCTTACGTTTGACTTTTCCCCCTAATAATGAATAAAATGGGAGCCTGCAAAAAAAAAAAAAAATCTTTGAATTGTTTGAGCAATGGCTGTTCAGTGTGTCACCATTAAAGTTCTAAGCACTGGATTCCTACGGGTTTATTTGTCTTCTGCCACACTGGCATTTAAAACAGTCTTGTCAAGACGAATCGTAACAAACCAAATCCAAATAATCTCCTGTTTTCATAGTTTCATCTAATTTGACCAACCGTCAAGTGCAAGCTTAGTTTCTGGAAAAACTCGATTTCCCATCAGATTTATGGTTTCAATTGATGGCTTGAATTCATATTTCTTCAAGAATAAGGCCCTTAGATTTGAAAACTGGTCTCAGACTCATGACCTAGTAATAACCCCAGCCTTTGGCTCTTATACTTTATATTGCAAGGCCTAATGGTCATCAACTGCTGCTGGTTGTGAAATGGTTGTGTGCATATGTGTGTTTATTAAGTCACTTAGGGATCTAGTGAGTGCTTGACCGGTATGCAAAGGTTAAGGATACACAGTTGTAAGAATCCAATTTGTCAGTTCAAAATGGCACGTACTAAAGCCACCTGACAAAAGTGTGTGTGTGTGAGCGTGCACGTGTGTGTTTACACAGTCAGATCAGTCGGAGTAAGTGATGGAGTGGATGGCCAGCAAAAGGTTTCACTAATCGACCTTTGAAACGAATCATCCAAAATCAAGAGCCTAAGAACTTGCTCATACACGATCCGACGCATTCATGCAGCTGGCGACATGACTGAGTCTCCTGGTCACTTGTTAAACATTTACAAGGACTACTAGTAGTTTGGTGTTTTCACATTATCTTAAAGAAATTATTTTAGCACATAGGAATACAAAGTCTATAGTATTTTTCCGAATCTATAGAAGATTTGATTGTTCATAACTGAAACAACTTGTTATTCAGTCTGTAGTGAAAAAGATCAAGTGGATGCATGAAAGTGAAGTCTGGACCACTTTCCCATTTCTGGGTCACAGGGAGCTGTAGCCATTCCCAGTCACTTAGTCTGAAGGCAGGACACAACATGATTTTAGACCAACCATCCTCAGAGACGGACATACAAACACTCACATTCACACCCGCCAATGGGCAATTGTCCAGACTCGAATTCTCCTGAACCCATGTTTTTGAATTGTGGGCAGAAAGCAGTGTAAAGTACTTGAGTAAATGTACTTTGCTACTTTACAATGTTTTTTGGTTACTTTGAATTTGTTCTGAGTATCAACTCTCTACTTGGCAACATTTGTACATGTATATGTAAGTAAGAGTATATGTACTCTTTACTCCACTTCATTTGAATGGGCATTTGCCGTTACTAGTTACATTGTGATTGTGCGTAACAAATCAGCATTTGCTGTCACCGTTAATTTTTTGGTCGGATGCTGAAGGTACTGGATGATTTTTATGATCTAAATCATGATGAATGTGAATTTGCACTTTTTTGCACATTTGCGATAGCTGAGACTGAGTTTTGTTGTTTATTTATTCGTTTTGTTCTGCCATTTTGAAACATTGAGGTGTTACATTTAATTTTCACATTTCTTCAAGTGTTTTTTTTAGCCTAAAACGAGTATGAATAAAATACCTAAGTTCTTTAAAAATCAAATACTTTGCGACTTTTACTCAAGTCTTTTTGGAATCGGTGACTTTTAATGAAGTCCTTTTTACAGGAAGGTATTTGTAAACTTTACTCAAGTATGGTTTCTAGGTACTGTTTACTGTTTAGGTACCTCTCGCAGAAACCCAGAGGAAAGCCAAACCTGGAGGAGAACAGGCAAACCACCCAGAAAGCCGCCGTCCTGGCCTCAAACATTTTGTGAGAAAGTGAAACAGAGTATTTAAATTTCACTTTTACAACCAATTTTTAAACATAAGATATATGATCTAGCTTGAGACAAGAAAAAAAAAACCCTCTGGTTCATTTGTTAAAAAAATCTATTCTGCATTTAATAAACAACATGCACCATAAAAGAACACCCTGTGGTCATCAGATTTAGAATCTGATATTTGTATACCAAAAATCAGCGTTTTCCCTTTCTCTCTCGCTGACGAAAGAAAACAGTATAAGAGTAACAGTGAATGGCCCTAACCTCTTCCACATGTAAAAATGAGCAGGGTCAGTATTCCCATTTCTGGAGATACATATATCTTACACAGTAGCATGAAAGAAACCTCATGGCGCTCTGAGCAAATGAAGGCCAGTTTTGTTGTTTTTAAGATGCTGGCTCATCTATTCACTCCCCACAGCAAAACAAGATCGATCACCCTCCTCCCTCCCACCTCATCCGTCAAACAGAAGCACAAGAGAATATGTTTTCATCTAGAAAATCATTTAAGATTACAGGAATAAATCAAATCCTCTGTCCACATTCTGGTCTCCACCGTTCAGCCTCCAGCCATTTGCACTGAGGTAATTACTCGACTTTAGGTACTGAACTTGACTTTAACCTAAGAGCCCCAAAACGACACATGCTGATTAGAGTTCTTTAGGTTGCCTAAACACCATTTTCTCCTGTTAATAGTCGAAAGAAAATATTTTTGTCTGTAGAGCAGGGAAATGCCTTAAATGGTTTAGCTTTGTGCCAAAATGCCTGAGCTTGTGCATGGTATTTCATTATAATTAGCTGGAAAAACAAAGCTGGCTCGTAGTTATCAAAGTAGAACTGTGAGCTGAACATATTTCGCAGGTCTAGCCAAGCTGGTCAACAAAACTACTGCAGCTTGCTGCTCTGGAACGGTGAGTTGAAAAATGCTTTCTTTGAAAAATATGACCCTGACCGGACGAAGCTTCCAGAAACGCACGCCAATGCAAACACAGCATTTCAAATGTGAAAAATATGATGATAACAATTATTTATCCTGTTAAACTAGAAGGAAGGGAGCGAAAGTGGGAAAGCAAGAGAGAAAATGAGTCGGAGGATCCCGACCATGAGCTTTATTTTCCAAACTGAATGTTTTCCTTAGGAGTTAAAGAAAATAATATTTGAAAGAAGCCAAACTGCGAGAAAGAAACCTCAACGTATCTGCTGTATTTCTGAATTAACAAGTGAATCTGTCTTCATGGTCTTGCTCGGGAAGATATATTCAGTGTTTTACATCGGCATGTATCCCAACACTCATCGCTACAATTGTGTCAGCCAGAGTGTGTGATCATGTAATTTTCTGGAAACGTACAAACAACACAGTACAACAAGAGCGGGAAAATATGAAGTGCTGGCAAGTTTCTCATATTAATGTATGGAACAGTTGGTTATTGCTCAGTTTCATATTTCAACAGGCCCAAATATATCTTATTTAGCTAAGATTCACAACACTTATTTCTGACTCGTTTCCAGAGTGTTTCTTAAAAAAGTGATCCTAAATAAATGGCAGTGATGTAAAGTACTTGAATAACATTTACTCTAGTTGACTACATTTTGGATTGAGTTTATGTACTGTACTCTACTACATTTTAATGGACACGTATGGTTACTCTATGCATAGTGATAGTGACCTTTTTCTATCGTGGTTAATGTCTTGACCAGACGAGGTGATATCACCATCCCCAGGGTACTGAAGGTACTGGGTGCTATTTATGAGCTAAAACACGTGAAAGGGAATTAGCGGTTGAGCTTTTTTGCACTTGAAATTCCAAAATTTGAAATAGACAGACGTTTTGTTCTTTTTTTGTTCTGCCATTTTGAAACAATGAGTCTATACATGTACTGCATTAGGAAATAAAACCCCATGTAGTTTGTTGTTTTTCACGTCTTGGTGTTTTTGAGCATTAATCCAGTATGAGTAAAATTCTTTTAAAATTAGATACTTTATGATTTTTACCCAAGTCTTCTTAGATTTGGTAACTTGTAATGAAGTATTTATTCCAGGTATCCATACTTTTACTCTGTATGGTTATGTATGGTTTTCAGATACTCTTTACACCTCTGATAAATGGGGATGCTTTCCTGAAATTTTTGTGTGCCATTTTTATCCAATTCGAATTACATTTTTCCCCACAGTGCAATCTAGCTGGTTCTTTATACCCCTTAAGGTTCCCTAACCCTTAATGTCAGCATTTTCCCATTGTCCGGTTGGTCAGAGAAATGTCATTTGCATTAAATAAGGTCCAAAGTAGATCATCCCTATTTATATGGGATGCGTATTATGTTTTATAATTAACAAAAGTATTAACCACAGCCAAAACAATCTGGGAGCAAAGAAGAGTTGTTGAAATCACATTTCTGGTTCAGAATAAAAAGATTTATGGGGCTGAACACAGAAAACAAGATTTTGTGCCAAAAAATAAAACAAATGTTATTAAGCAAATTTCCCAAAACAAATGTAGGAATGTGGAAAGATTGAAGGACTAAATCAACGTGTTGATTTCCTAATAAATTAGCCATTGGTACAAAGAGCCAGAGGCATCTGTCCTTTAGTTCCATCTGTTCAACAGAATCCTGTCACAATTTCCTCAAGATCATCATCAGACCAAGGAACGAGTATGGGAAGCCTTCTTTTTATTACATATTAGGAAAACACTGTTGCTATTTGTTGCCATTGGACAGGCTGAGACTTACTACAGCACTTCTTTTTTTGAAGCTAAGCTTTTAAATCAAGAGAAAAATACTCTACAAAATCCTCTCTTCGCTTCTTCTAGTTTCACAAGCAAGTTCCAGACTTTTTCTTAATCCATTCTTCATGCATTATAACATTATTAGAGATCAGGGGAATACGGGAAAGCTCTGCTACACAGTAAAACACTGCTGCATGAATCTGTAACCACCTCATCCAGGGTTAAACGCAGCACTGATGGATAAATGCTACAAATTTGACATCTTTTCCAATCTGTTTCCCTTAACTCCTGTTCTCAATGTCGGGAGATCACCAAGGTCAAGGGTCATTAAGAGGCCCACCATCCACTGGTCCAGTAAAGCTCAGAGAGAGGATATCCTACAATTATATGATTAAGGCCATTGACTTTAAATGCTGCTGGAATAGCCTTACTTTGCCCTTCATTCTCTTTCTCTCCTGCTGATTGTCGACTTCGCAGGCCTCTTGAATGACACACGAGATACAGTAATGGGTTTGTCATGTTTGTCTGTTTGCCATTGTCTCACATGTCTTTCCCGAATATAATAAGCAAGCCTTTAGGGACTCCTGTAAAGCAGAGCAAAAAATAATCTGCAGGATTGAGAGTAAAAACTTGAACATCACCCCCAAGCACAGTAAGTCCTTGAACATTACTCCTGTAAGTCACATTTTTCTTACTCAAGCATGAGCAAAAATCCAAAGTCAAAATTTGTTTTATTGAATTTGGGGGGAAAAAAAATTGTTATACGTTGTTTTTTTTTCTGCCTACTATATTTCATTTTATTTTACTGATCTTATATTATGACTGTCTTAAAACTCTAGATCACTCTGGAAATCACTTAACTTTATTTATCTACATTTATTATATAGATATTTTTCCATTTTATTTATATTTAAATATTAAGTGCACCTTATAGTTCAAAATATGGCATTACAAGCAATAAGTAAATAAAACAGGGCTATTGTCCTTAATGCAGAGCCACCTAGAGGCGATTCGCTGAACTTCATTGACTAAAAAAAAACGTCCTAAAAATGCTTCTTTTCTAAGAATAAGAATAGCATAAATCATGCATCACTTTTCTTCAGTGCTTATGACAAAACAACGCACTTATTACTTCTGAAGTCCATTTATTTTTTCTGATGATATTTTGCTAGACCTAATAGATTTATCAATAACTTTAACAAATGAACAACTTCATTATTATATGATCAACAGAATGAATCGACTAATTTTACTGCATTCAAAATGATTAGAACTGCATTTAAATCACCTCTCTCAACATTAACTTATGAATCATTTTTTGCTTTACTACTGGGCTTGAAAAAAAAAAAAACACAAGACAGAAGGCCATGTAGTTTCACAGCTATGTCGGGCACTTCCTTTTTTGTACACTCTCTACAATTTCCAGTCCCATAAACCTGCAGTGTTGATCAGCCGGGCTGCCTGGGGACACATCAGCCACTAAACCCCCTGCTGCTGGACCCTAAAACTCAGTGCTGAAGGACCCCCAGAACACATTTAATGGGCTTCATTAAAAACCAGTGAAGCGTTCAGATTAGCATAGTTATGGACTGTTGGTTTTTATGCACAGGCTACCTGAGTATGAGCTAAGGCTCCTGTAGATTGAGGCAGACACAAATACTGCAAAAAAAAAAAAAAAAAAGTCATACCTTTTCAATTTTAAACAGTTGATCACGTTGAATACGTTAATTTTAAACAGTATTTAGGTTTCCACGGTATTCTGTAAGTTAAAAAAAATAATATGGAGCAATACTCAAGTTTGCAAATGGTTTAAGACGCGGTGGGCGAGCTGTGTGCAAAAAAATGTGAAATTTAGAAATTGCTCGAACAAAACCCAAATTTAGTTCACAAATTCAGTTTTCCAAGTGAATTTGCAAAGTTAGAGAGTGGATAATGGATGTTGCTGGGGAAAATGAGAAAACTCTTTCAAAGCTCATCAAACAAATAGATGGCATTTCATCCTCTGTAGATTTTGTAAAATTTTCATGAAACCCGTCGGCGAAAATTCAGGTGCGTCCGAGTGATGTCACTGCACATTCAGCCCAATCAGTAACAGGCCACCATGTAACTGACACGCCCCCTGATGCTGATTAGCAGGTTCTGCGACCTATCAATTAGACCAACTCAAAATGAGCTTGCGAAAATTTCAGTTTGCCTTTGAAAGAGACAAAACAAAGAAAATCAATTGCAAATACAATTCACTTTGACTTTGAATATTATCATAAACTTGTACTTTTCTTTTCCATAGATATTTTGCAGCCACAGATGCCTGTTCTCCACTGGATGTGCATTGCTCCCACCCCCTGCCCTCCTGTTTAAAGAATGCTGCTAATGTTGAGTATAATTGAAATGATTTTAATGGGGGTCACATTCCAGGATGTTTGGACTGATTAAAGTTAAAACTTTAATGCATGCAACTGTATTTTTTACACCAACATGGAGACGGGCTAAAGAGACGTCCTAATGACGTCCTGTGGTTCAAACTAGTTTGCATGGGTTGAACCGAGGGGGGCAAATAATGAAAATAGTCTGGCCTCTTTAGAAAATCACAGCTACTGAAAGCAATTGAAGTAAAACACACTCTCTTTCTCACGGACATGTACACATACACACACTTTTATTTACATTAATTTTCATTAAAAAAAATGTTTTTTTGAGATTTAAATCCAGTTCCAAAACAATTAATTAGCCAATAAAGACCCAGGGTTACTGAAATCACAAAAACACTTTTGAATAAAAACTAAATTAAAAACTATTTTACCACTTGCATAGCATGTGCATGCTGCTTTCAGCACAGAAACAAGAGAATTCTAAATGAAACACTCAGCCACACTCAGTTACTCAAAAACTTTTGTGCATAGCAAGAAAGACCATTTAGATTCCGATTTGATCATTTGTCGAAATTATCTTAAACTAGCATGTCTCGCTTTTCCCAATCATGAAAAATGTTCAAGATCTTACGATAGGGTTCTATGAAATGACTTCAGAATCACGCAAAAGCATTTTTCCAGATTTTTTCTACATGTCCAATAACCCAGTCTGTGCTGACTTCATAGGTGTCCAAAGAGAATGTGCAATATTTTATGATTGATGAGAGCGTTCCATAAAATTCCATTTCGACGCGCCTGATTGGACACAGAGAGCAAATGCGGGCTTGACTCGTACAGCCAATCACGTTGATTTCTCATAGATATCACAATGGCTCTTGAAATATTTGCCATGCTTAAAATGCAAGATCGGTATCAAGAAAAATATCTCATTAAAACTCTATGAAATGTGTTTGAAGTTAAGTGCTTTTCTAGGCGTGGACCAATAACGGGCTGGGAGTGAATCTGACTCACTTGCTGTTGGACCGAACATGCTCCTTGTTCTGTAAAAGCACAGCTCTGTAGTTTGAAACCACGTAAATGACTAACAGTCCTAAAGCATCAAGTAATGATATTTCATTGTATCTGAAAAATATACTTTTATTTGTCAGTTTTCGCAAACTTATGAGAATTCCTCTGCCCTGATACTGTGAAGCTTTACACTCACAAAATGATTATTAAATAAAACGTTATGTTTGCTTTTTATGAACATACATTGTTCTAAATGCGTTGTTGTCGATGGTGTTTGCAAATTCAAAGATTGTGGGTTTGATTCTCATAGAAAGCACAAAGTTCATTTAAATGTAGACATCCATTGCATAGCTGATTTGCTGAACGCAGATACACATGAAACGTTCTTCAAAAAATGATTTGCAAATAAAAATATTATGAATTATTAATTATTCAAAACTAATTATATATAATATACATATATACCCACACAGTATATTATGTATATTAATATATAAATCTATATTTATAAAATTGAACGCCAACTAACTATTTCTGTATGGTGTCATTAGGAGCTTGTCGGATTTCATTGCATGCTTCTTATACAAAGACAATCAAGAATATTCCATTCTATTTTATTCTATTGAAACATTTTCACAATTTAAACCTTACCTAAAAAAAACTTTACAGTCTTTACAGTGTACTTTACTTTACAGTCATTTAACAGACGCTTATCCTAAACGACTTCAAATCCCAAAGAAAGAACAAAACTGAAATAATAAATGAAGAACCGGCTTGCCCATGTTGATCTGCAGAATGCAAATATATACTGTAAATGCAAAGAAATACTAAAAACCAAATGTAAAGACCAAACTTAAAACAAAAGACCAAAACTAAAAGTAACAATGTTTCCTAGTTCAATAAAGAAAATCATTTCACAATTAAAACCTCAATCAAACCCTAAAAAAAATTGCAATTATAATAAAATCTATGTTAAGCTCTTCAGTATTCTAAACATGTAGCTCAAACAGTGGCGGGTTCCATTCCCAGGAAAAGCACAACGTTGTTTAACACATAAAACACTTCTGCTAATTGGGAAATGTAATGTAAAATAACTTAAAAAACTCGGCTATGTTTAAAAAATGTAAAGCTTTCTTTCTTTCAACCTCTATATGTTCATGAGCACTGTTTTCTGTCACTGGTCATCTCTGAATGTGCTTGGTGCAAATCCAAAAGAGATCTCACAGTGAGAATATCCAGAATTCTCTCTCGCTGCTTCTGTTATGGAACTCACACCGGATAAGGAAGTGGTCCGACCTGTCACCTCTTCAGATTAATAGCAGGGGTCCCTGACCACCGTAGCTCTACGGGGGTACACAGTCCGCCTGACTGAGCACTACCGCACCACTACATGTGGATTACATTTCCTGACAAACGCCCTTTTTTCCTTCACTGACGTCCTCTATCCTTTCTTCCTTCCATCCCATTTGTTTCTCATCTTTTTTTGCTGGTTTGCTGTAACAGAGAAATGCAATATCTTTTACTATTCAAAAGGTTGAGTAATTAGTGCGTCAGAGCTTCTATTCAACAACAACTGACGTGAAACGTGGAAAAAGGACATAAGAGTTTGTTTGAGTCTGGCAGTAAACGCTAAATGTAATCACTGTGTTCAGTCAGGCAGGACGGTCTTTCACTTTCACCAAGACATTCTGTAATTCAGTCCTTCTCCAATTAACACTCACTCAATTCTTTGCTATTCTCTGTTGCTTCAACTGCCACAAACAGTAAAATTTAATACAGACGTTTGTATATAAACAGAAGAGATTGTGCCAACTCCCCAAATCAGCTCCATTTCAGCATCAGGATGTTTCTGCTACCAATGTGAGGGATACAGTCCAGAAGAAGTGAGTTTTAAACAGTAATCTGAATTAATGTGAACATTAATTGCTCTGTTGGAGTCTCAAGTGTAGTACTGAAAAGTACGCAACATTTTTGCGCCCACTGCTCCGGTTATGTGTGTGTTCACTTAACCGTGTGTGTAACTTCATTTCTTTTCTATTTTCAAACAATTTTCCAGTCTCTGAGTGCATCTTCACCTTTTCCTTTTTATTTATTACATAATTTACATTTATTAAAATAAAAAAATGTACAGAAGTCAAAATTTCTCAGGCTATTCACACCGATACGTCTTGTACTAATTTGTTGAACTAAAAACATTTCACTACATGATGTACTATGTATAATGTGTATGTGACAAATAAAATTTGAATTTATTTGAATTAATTATTTCTGCATTAGTGTGTGTGCACTTGTGTGTAATTTCTTTGAAATCCTAAACTCCAATCAAAATAGTTTTTTTCTCAGAACAGTGTAGCTCTCTATATTTAGCAAAGTTTTTAATTAAATTCCAAGAGACATAACTGATAACACAGAACAGATTTGAGATAATAGTTTTGCTTGTTCATAATGTCATCTAAATGCAGTCGGAACGAACCTCTGAGGTTTGGAAAAAGGCCTGTGTTTGCTCTTTAAATGCCCTCTGCCCTGGCACGGCATAATCAGGGGTCTCCAGGGGGCCGTAAAGAGCTCTAAAGAGTCGTCTGTCTCTCATAGATGCCCGTGCATTTGGGACTTTATGGGACAATCCTTAACCATTGTTCAAAGAAAAGCAGAAAGTCCTGGTGCTTGTCAAGAAAACACAGCACACAGATCTCCTGCATTGGTTAATAACTTTCAGCAGAGATGCTTTATCTATGAAGTGATGGATCTGATGAAAAGCATCGCTTCATCTAATATCACACCCAACTGAACAAATCTGGCCTTGTTGTATGTTTTACTTTTGTACAACATTAGGTGTTTCTAAAGATCAGGCTGGATGCAATGTACCATGGATGGGTGACTAGAGTAATTCAGCATGGACACTTTTAAATGGACAACTGTTAAACTCATGAGAGCTTCGGAATTACTTAGCAGCTAAAAGAAAACGCAATGTTGAATAAATGGCCTATTAAATATGAACTGGCGCAATAGCTGAACTGAGACTCTAACACTTCCTTGGACCCGCTACACTTGCCTAATAGAGTCTTTTTGGGCAAAGGTTTCTGAAACATGTTGATGGTCTCGCGTTTGGCTTGCACAGTTCATTAAGAGGTTCTTCGGGCTGTGGTTGGTTTACGCAGACTCTGTAATGGTCAGAAGTGCGTTAGTGATGTTTCTGGGCGGAAGGCTGTAAGAGCGCAGGACAGCTGTTTCTGCTTGCTTTGTTATGTTTGGAGTCTTTATGGCTGGCATATTTGCCTGGGTTACTGTCAGTGAGTACTGTCGGCCACTGGCCTTGTTGTTCCTGACAACAAAGACTCGTAAACACTCTAGAACCCACCCGCATCACTTCTCAGAAAAAAAAAGAACAAAGGGAGTTTAGATCTGTTTTTCGTTACGGCCCACCCTTTATTCGTTTTCTATTCTTTCTCCATTTGTAAAGTGGGCCACTGCGGAATAGAGCGCAGTTGTCAGGCGAGAGAGTCAACTGGGACTCCTGATTGTATTAAAGATGAGCAAACTTGGAGAGAGATACATATTTTGTTGAGGAAGGCGCTTTGGTAAAGCAACAAAAGCAATTGTTAACCACCAGTTATTGCATAAATTGCACATGTTAGCGAATAAAATATAATATAAAATATATATATATATATATAAATATATATATATATAATAAAATAAAATACATATATTTTAAATAAAAAAGTACATATATAAAAAGTTTTTCTGGAAATATGGAATGCATTGGAATATTTCTGCAAGAACAATAATAAAATCTGAGTAATTTGCCATATTGGATATCGTTTTATCCGTTTGACTACAACTTCTTTATGTGGAAAATGTCTATAAAATATCCATTGTTATTAAATGATACGGTATATTTGCAGTTCATCAACATGCATCATTTTTTCCTAACCTATTACATTTAATTAACTACAAAAAATTGAATCTAATCTAATCTAAATGAAATCTTTTTATGTCATTATTCATCAATACACAGCAGTGATCAATTTTTTACTTGAGGATCCTTATTTGGGCTTATCCGTGTAGCTGATCAATTTGCCTATTATTGGTAAATTGGTAAAAGTTCATCCACCTGTTCTCCTCTTTACCTCCTTCATATTCTGTACTTAATCGGATTCTTGATAAAAGATTGGTTCATTGTGGCATCTCTGCACGACTGCCACCTAAAACACAATTCCCCGAACCCTTAAGCCCCCTCCTGTGGGTGGTGAGTCGGACTGAAGGGTGGTCCACAGAGCTATTTTAGGCTGAGCTTGGCCGGGTCCGTGAGCAAAGAGCCTGGCCACCAGAAGCTTGCATATGTGCATCAACCCCATGCCTCCATCGACGTAACGATGTGTGTATTGGAGGTACTCATTTATAAAAGCAGATAGAAGTCTGGGCATCGCTGCTGCCCTCACCAATCAATCCTGGATAAGCGGAGAAGATGGATGGATGGATGGATGGAAGGATGGAAGGATTAATGAATAAATATTTTCTTAATATTTATCGGATTTCTTTGACATGTGCTGATTTTTTAACATTAGGCTATTGTTCATACTTCGATGTAGTTTGTTGGCGAATCCTGTTGCTGCTTATGTTCCCGTCTTTTTCCTCCTTTTGAGTCTTGTTTGAGTGCTCCTTTGCGTCTTGTTTTGTAAATTGTGTTTGGTTTTGCCCATTGTGATGGTTTTGATTGGTTGTGTTGTTTACGATAAAAGATACAAAACGTGTCTTGTCTTCTCAAATCCCAGACATCATGGGCAAGGTATCATACTTCATCTTTTAAAGCATTTTCTCAGTAACCTATTACCAAGACAACAAGGACGATTTCACTTCCCGCTTCAATCAATCTACTCATCTCCAACTCTATTGTAAAGTCATCAAATCTGTGAAATTGCACCAAATGGGATCATTATAAACACGAAAACTCGGGTCCAAACAATCTGGCCCGGTTTTGTAAAGTGCATTCCAGTGCAGTGAGTCAGGTGGTCCGCTGAAAACACTTCACAAACATCAGTAGTAGACCCCGCATGTGCCATCTGCTGTCACTTTATAAAACACCAAGCTTTTATGCAATTGGCTTAATTGCTCTGCATTTAACTGTGGTACAGTAGTATTTAATATGTATCCTTCCCCTGCCAAATGAGTAAATGACTGTCATATGTAAGCAAGAACATCAATAAGAGGTAACAAAAAAGCTCTAATGGAAGAAGAAAAGACTAAACGAAGCGAGCAGATAAATACACACCACCCATGTTGGCTCCTGGCAGATAATGGCTACAAACAGTGCATGTCTTTGTTGCAGAAGACCAATCTCAGCCCTCAGGTCACATCGACACTATTGGTTCAGGAATATGGCAAAGATTTACTTGGCCTTGGTTAAGTGGGCTGAACTGATGTTTGCTATTGCAGCACATGCTGTTGCTGAAAGACATAAAGTGTTGAGCTAGTGGTCTGTGTTTGGCTAGGAGTTACATGTTTACAGTCCAGGGTGATTGGTTCTGTCGTTTAAACCAGTAGGAACTGTTCTTTTCAGAGCATCCATCATCATGCCGGACTGATGTCAGCGCATGTGCAGCTAGAAGGTCCTCTGCCAGAAGGTCCAGTCCTATGATAAATAATTACAAAATTCATAAACACCACTTCCGTGAGCTGATAGCGAACAGAGCCTTTTCATCATGCATACACAAAGCAGAAATGATCGATCTTCATTCAAGCCAAACACTGTGCAATAAAATCTATGTCATAGGGTCTCTGCAGTAAAGCAAAAATGCACACAGTTGCAGGACAGATGCACAGATTTACAAAAATCCGAAAGTTTCAGATTATTAAAAGGAAGAAGTTGAAGTCTAATTAAAGCAGAATATGAGATGTTTAAAAACTACTTTCTACTGTAACTACAAAAACACCACACAAAATTCATAAAATAAATGCACTTGTAAATTAAGTTACCATTTACACTTAACAATAATTTATATTCATTTTAGCATTATTAGCACTGTTTTATGGAAAAAAATACCAGGTATATCGGAAGACACTAAATATGATATTAATAAATGTTGATTATTTTATTGTTAATTGTAATTAAATATATTAATAATTTGATAGACTACATTTTTCTCTCCATAACATTCACCTGACCTTGAGACGCACCCAGTAATAGGACGTGTAAAATGAAAAAACACATTTTGTATCGTAAAACCTCTATTTGAAGACCATGGCATTCTATTTTTCAACTGTTCCGCCATGAGGGACTGATTAGAGTGGCTGATTAGAGGTTTAATTAGAAATGCCGTTCAAATAGAGATTTTACAGTAATTTTTATATTCTAAAATATTTTATATACAGTATAGTGTAATGAAAAAAAACTATAACAGAATATTCTAAACCACTTAAAGTAAACAGCAGTCAGCAGTGGCATTACATTAAATTAGATTAGACTTTCCCACAAAGGGACATTTCCATGTTTGACAGCAGCAAACAAAATGTAAACTGTACAACAAAGACAGTAAATACCAGAAAAAAAAATACAAACACCAAGAAAAATGAAACAATAACAGTAAAAAAATACAATAAATGTTCAAATAATAAAAAATGTGCAGATAACAAACACTGTATCGTCTTCCTTTTGCAATCACAGACTTTGTTTGACCTAGCAGAGCATCTGACTTCCTGCTTGCGACAATCAAGAGCGGCAAAAAAGGGCAAAACAAAGAACTGCACTTTGTGGTTTTAAATCACCCAAGACATTATTAAGGATCCCAACGTGGACTCTTTGTACCATCATAAGACCCCCACACCTTTCTTTTTTCGTTGTTGTTTCTTTATATATATATATATTTTTTTTTGGGAGGTGGGTGGTCTTCTGGAGCATGACCATGCATTGAGGTAAAGAACACTACAAATGGAAATCTACACATTTTTGTGAATGAAACGTCACTCAGAAATTAGGATTAATATCTCAACAAGTATTTCTGAGGCCAACTGCAAAAGCAAGGCCGTAGTCTTGAGTGCCTTTACTATAACACATTGCCATGACAGATCCTCAGACATTTAATCATGGGGTAAGAGAAAATATTTTCATCATTTATCATTTCATGTTGAAAAAAAAAAAAAAAAGTAAAAAAATGTTAGGAAGGAGTGCGCTCACCCAGCCAATGACAGATGAGCATGCAGCGTTTCACTATACTCTGATGTTGTCAAGCTGTTGATGTGAATCTGTAGACAGCCGATGGCATCTTACCATAATCACCACACTTACAGAAGTGTAAGTGGAACCATTCACATCTCTATCTGTCTCTCTCCTGGGAGGTCGTCTCTACTCCTCTTTCTTAGCTGCCTACCTCCACTCTCTCGTCACCCCATCCATCTCTCTCAGGTAAACTGGTTGCCCACTACCCTGCTCATCTCTCAGACGATGAGGAGGAGAAGATGAAGGTGTATGATTTTCTCATATTCTTCCTGGAGGCCCCAGTTTTTATACTTTCTTTCAACACTATGGGGATTAACAGTAGACATACACAGACTATTAAAGAGGATGACAGACTAGAGGAAGATCTCTGCCATCTACTGACAGCATCACATTGATTCTCCAGACCACTAAAGTACCTTGAAACTAATTTGTCTGAGCCCTTTAAGCCTAAACTATAAGCTTGACGCATAACAGGAAACAAAAAAACAACTCAATGAACCACAGACATACACAAAAGACATGAAACACAGTGTGTTTCCAAGTCATTTAAAAGCATCATTCAGCAGACAAAATAATGAATGAGTCTATAAATGTGGGTATATTTGCCCGAATTTGTGTCATCAGGGCCCAATCAGGTATTTTGTTATTGTATGGATTGCTATTCATTTATATAAGTGCAAAACCTTTGAAAATTCTTGTTCTGAGAACATGGAAGGCATTGTGTAAAATTCATTTTTTTTTTTCATTGAATGTTACCTGTTTCCTTCCTTAAACAAATAGCTTAAAATGCTTAAAAAAAATTCTATTTTAGAAGGAAATGTCATGTTGAACAAATACCAAACTGAAACAATTAATATTAAACTCAATTAAAACTCAAATTAAACTTGGTAGGTTCAAGCCAACCAAAAAAAAAAGCCAAAACTCTCTACCACTAGCCACAACTGTCTGGATTGTTTGGGTAAAAACGTGGTCAGGTTCCAAACCATCTACAGGCACATTTTGTTGAAATGAAACCAGAAGCAGGAATCACTAGTCCTTTGAGTGAACAGGCCATAATTGAAGTTGACTTGTGTTGAAAATGTGTGTGTGACGTGAGTTTTCAAGATGCTTGGTATTCACAACATTTTCTGTAAAAATGCCTCAGCGTGTTTCAGCATAAGCTTTAACAATGTGAATATTTAAGTTACGTTTAGTGAAACACTAAATATACACTTTATACGAGAATATGATAAGTCCCCTGACTATTTATAGTAAATAATAGTAAAATGCACACACACACACACACACACACACCGGTAGTTTTACTAACAATATTTGATTTCTTTGCAGTAATGATATTGTGACAGTAAACACATTTTATTCAAATTAATAATTTCGAACCTGCAACTGTTGGGTGGCAGGTCCAACTCTTTATCATTGGACCACAATTGCCACAACTGGAGCATTATTAGACTAATTTGGTGTCACAGCCTTACAATTTATACTTGTGTATGAACAGTAAAAAGATTAAAAAAAAAAAAAAAGATTTTTATTCTAAGATTCAATATTTTTTTTTACTTAAACGAGTAAAAAAAATTACTTAAACGATACTCAGAACCTAATTATTTTCTTAAAACTATAACCTCCTTACGAAACATCTCAATATTTAAACTACAAAAAATGAGCTGCCATTTTGACGTCTATGTATTGTTCTATAACCACAACAGATTTTTACACCACTTTGTATATTGATTTATGTTGTTGTTGATATTGCTGTTAGTTTTTACTGTTTTTGTTTTGCTGTTTTTTTGTATTACATGTTTATGCTCTTTGAAAATGTTACCTGCTGCATATTTTTGCCAAATACATTCCCTGTGGATTGGATTCAAACTCTGGAAAAGGATGCCCTCAGCTGGTGGTTAGAAAGTGTTTCCCCCTGTAGTTCCTCAGATACCAGAATCATCAGTTATACGTTTTCTTTTTAAACCTTGAAAAAAACCAAGTTGGACGGAATAACTTAACTTTACATGCAGTAATTTGATTAATGATAATGACACAAAATGGCAGGGAGTAGATTTATAGCCCTGTTAGATGTTATACCATTGTAAATGCACCACTAAATAGTTGAGTTTGACTAAAAGGTTGCAGGGGACTTTACACATCCAGCTTTCTTTATGCATAAATAACTGCTGGCAGTCTGGTTTTCTCCATAGATATTTGGGAATTCAAAAGGTTTGAAGGTGAAGCATGTGCCGAAATCCCACTCAGCTTCATAAGCAGTGGAACTTCTGTGGAAACTTTGATCTAGACATGTGACAAATGGTGAGAGCATCAATGGGCTGTGCCAAGAAACACAGGGCTTGTGGTCAGTGCGTATGGGGGTACTCTGGGCCAGCTTTGATGGGTCACGTACCACCTGTAGGACACGTTTCTCTACCTCTCAGCCACGACACTGGGAGCCTTTCCCTACCCGAAACATTCCTCTGCTTGATGCCAGGCTCTCTCGGGATCCATTACATGCTACATTAACATGCTCATTCACACGGCACCAGCCACAAGCCTCCACTGAGCCACTGATGCAGGGGAACACATTAAAAAGAGATACTCATTAAAGAAGCATTACCCCCACAACCAGAAGCCTGAAATACCATTGAGAGGGATGAAGTCGGAGAGGTTGGAATGGAGAGAAAGTGTAGAAATAAAAGACAATAACCATCAGAACATCTCAAACAACATGTGCCACTTGCTTTTGCATCAACGGAAAACTGCAAAGTGGTGCCAGATGGAGCAGTGATTTTTTTTTTTAAATCTGGGTGACAATTCATTCCACACTTGGAAGGCATCAGCATATTTACTGTCGAATAGCTAGCTACAGGCTTTCTGGTGGCACTTTACGCTGACTTTTTGAGTGATGTGTGAAACTCTCCACTGAAGTCCCTGGTAAACCAAGGACACTTCATATGCCCATCAGGGGCCACAGCTTTGGAAAACACAGCTGGCTAAGAGGACAGACACATGTGGCGTGGGTTTGTGTCTGTATCCCCAACCATTCCCATCAGACTTTCAGCTGCCCTGCTCCGCTCCGCACAGCTAGGCAATCACAAGGATTCCACCTACTGAGACTGGCTTTCCGGATCAGCAGATGTGAGAAGCGCTTCTTTATTTGCTTGTTTTTTTTAACCATTCAAGGATGGCATTGTGGGGGTTCTGAGCAAGAGTCACATGACTGGAACCATCCGTGGAGTTTCTTGTTTCTATTTTTGTCCCGCTGGAAGAGAATACATGGAATCCATTAGGACAACATGGCAAGCTACCCACTAAAACACACCTGTGTTTTTAGGTTTCTTGATGATCTTCACTAACTGGATGTCAGCCATGCCATTGCATACAAGCAATGCTCCGAAAAAACTTTAATGCTAATGTCTTCAGACCACATAGAAAAAAAGCACATGCTAGTTCAAGTTCACGTTCACAAGTGGTGGCGATAAAGCACATCCTGTGGTCTAAGCAGGAGCAAAAGTCTCCCAGTAGATAGTGTCCACAAACAAAAAAATGACCCTGTTGACCTCCGTGCCCCATGTCACTTCCCTTTGAGAACAGGAAGTCATTCTGTCTAAGTTCATTTACCCACCTGCTTTGCCTAACGTGCCACCTATTTTCCCCCGTTTAACTGAAATAGCAAAGGCAACTCTTAAAACAGAGTTTATGTTTATTCAGCTTCTCTTCGTCGGAGTCGGCCCACGTGAAGCAGGCGTGGCAGTGGGCCACATGCAGCCAGAGGCAGTGTGGCACTCTGAGGAGGCCCACAGCTGCCAGAGCCCTGCAAACCCCCCGGCAAGAACGGCGGATAAAACAACGCTTCCATGGAGAGCAAGGATTAAGAAAACATACACACAAGATCTTTGAAGTTGGGCGAATGCTTGCTGATGGGTAGCAATATGAAAAGAGAGGGAAACTTGGTTGAGCTCAGAAGAAAAACACTCAAGAGCGGGATGAGTCTTGAAAAAAAACGCATTCTCACAGCATGTGGCTTCCAGACGCACTGCCATCAAACGCAAAAGTTCTATATTTTCTTTAATCAATAATATGATATCTGATCCCATCGTTGAGAAATTTCAAGTTAACAGAGCCATTTCAAATCATGGATATTGAACTCATTCTGCCAAAAGCGTTTCTTCTTGAAAGTCACTTAGGATAGTGAACTTCCACTGAAACGGGAAAAAAGCTAAAGTTAATTGAAAATGGAGATACTCGTGATCGTGGACATGTTGAATGGTCACACTTCAGTTGCACAAAGAACTTCAAAAGTCCAGTCTATTCATGATATAATTTTCCAATAGGAATGTGAAATATGACATGTTCTGCGAAGGTTGCGGTCTCGCTATGTATAATGATCACTATTAGAGATGATGGATGTGTTGTTTTCGCAGTGTGTTCGTATTTTCCCTCACTCGGATCAGGCGTTTTAATTGCCTGCAGTGTGTTGTGTGCAGGGAAACGAACGGAAATATCTGGATGTGGCTGGATTTGCGTACGTAGATGTCGTGGCAACCAGCTGTTTCCAGTTGATCATAATTTGTTCAGCGTTGAGCTAGGCCCTGCAAGTTCGACCTTCACCAAAACATTTGTTGGATTTTGTTTTCAAAGCAAATAGAACTCATTTTTTTGGTGAGCATTTTGTGTTTGGAAGCCCCTTGTTCATTGAACTGCTGCACTGGTGAAGTCTACAGAGCTTTTGTCCTGTACGTTGTCCTGTTAATCGTTCTCAGTTGTGAAATGGTGAACAGGTGGAATACATGTCTTCTATAAACATTAGCACCACGGTTTTAGTTTGACATATTACAAAAAGGATGCAAAAACCCTGAGCAGTGGGCAGCCTTAAGTCATGGTGCCCAGGGACTTGTGGATTTCATTGCCTTGCCTAAAAACAAGTTAGGTTTTGTTAGGTTGTAGACTCAGCCTAAGTGGGATTCAAGCCTACAACCTCTTGGAGACACGTTACATTCCCTTCCGATGAATTAGAGGAAGTTGAAATGCCTTTCCCCTTTCAGAACTAGACTACGTATCCAATCTAGTAACATTAGACATTTATCGGACCATGTTGCGGAAAGAAAGACATAACATCTCATTTGTGTCACCAGAGAACATAGTTATGCAAGCAACCAAGACAATCAGTTGTTTTGACATTGTGTCATTTTGATACAATGGGGTCAGTAGGAGCACAAAAATGTATTTCTACAAGATCTACAAGGACTGGAGCATATGTACGTAGATTATGCAGTCTGTGAGCAGAAAGGTCACTGTGACATGACTTGACAATCTAGATCCTAGATCCCCCAACACTATATTTTACACTGTTAGTTAAAAGTAAATCCCAGAGCTTCTGCAGCCTCGTGATTGAACCAATTTGAACCAATCACTATCTCTACGGTTCAGTTTAATCTTTCTAGGACAAATGTGTAAGCACATACCTGAAAGACGAGAGCACAATCAGAAAAAATTGTTTTAAACACAAGAAATGTGATTTAAAATGTTTAGAGACAACATTACTGTCAAACGTGTTTATTGTCAAACACGTCAAACACAATATTACTGAACGTGCACAACATTTATTGGGCAGTTGTGTGGGTGTGTATACAGTATAATAATATATCATATGTGGGGAGGGGGTTGCCTGTTACAAAAACAAAAATCTTACAAATCTTATCTGGAGTAACAGTTTACTATACACTTGATACAACAATGATGCTGAACCTGGTTGGTTGAATGATGCTGAACCTAGTAAACTAATTAGCATAGCTAAGTCTTGAGCGGTTAACCTTTGAGACAGACACTTACTGTGGTGGTAATCGACAGGTGTAACCGCAGAGGTGAAACCTTGACTACCCACAAGGGGTCATGATTCTTGAAGTTGGACTAGTGACTACAGGTTGAGAACAAATGTGAACTCATTCATTCATATTGAATATACATAAGTTTTTGTTTGTACACTAAAACTGTAGAACCATGCTGGAAAATCTAGAGAGGAGTTCTCAATAATGAGCCTTGCTTTGAAGACTATCAATACATTAACGTTTCTACGAACAATTCTGAAATAATAACAATTTCAAGTTTCCTCTCTGGTGGAGGAAAAGAAATTATTAGGTATTATTATCTGATAAGCTGTTTTGTCACTAAGTCATTGTGTTCAAAATATATAAAGCATTAAGGAGAGCAACTGTTCAGGAACAACAAGCTCATAAAGATTGTGTACACCTCTTTCTCTAGCTAAATGACTCACTCCAATGTTGAGAAAGAGTTTACATCAAAATGGTGTCTGAAGAATGGCCAAGGAAAGATAAAAAAAAATGTCACTCTGTTCTAAGCCCGGAACACTTAACATCTAAGGTTCCGGCTAAGATTAGCTATGTTTTTGCTAGTGTCTGAACATCGGTTTAATGCCTGCTGCTTTTAATTAGGGATCATGTTCCCCTCACGGAGAGTGAAAAGAACAGACCAGAACCTGGCGGAAACCAGACAAGACACATGCACCTACGTAGGATCTGAAGAACGAGTTTGACATACCCTCCATGAATGCTAGTACTACCACTGGCCCTACAAAACACCAGAAACTGACAGATTCATAACACTAGTATATTTAACTGTTTTATCTTTGTGGTGATGTTGGTCCAGTACAGGTTGTAGTCTCTGCACAGGTCCAAACACATGCATTTTTGTAAATTAGAGTACATTTTTTGTAGGTATGAGTGACTTTACCTTCAGAGATTAAGCTCCTCTTTAATTTCTAGAAGTTTGTGATCGAAAAAAAAAAAAGTATTATATTTTTCAAATATTTTTCAGTATTCAAAATTTTTTTTTTGGGGTGGCCTTAAAGGCAGTTGTGGGACCATTTGGCTGGGGACGACAACTAAGAAGGCCCTCAATGGCGTTTAGGGCAGAAGATACAACTGAGTTTTGGTTAGGTTAGTGATTGTTAAGATTATGGTTAGAGAAAGGTTTAAGTATTATGTCAATAGTGAGACCCCACTTTGATACAGTATATTGTAAAGTGTGTGTGAATGGGCATTTTTCAATGTTGGGCCATAAAGTTGAGCTATACTTATACGTATACTAGAAAAATGGCACCAGACTTTTGTCTGGAACACAGCTTCAAGCCTGTTTGAGGGCCAAGAATGGATTTTAGGGCTGAAGATACAGCTGAGTGAAAAATATTGTTTTATGTGTAAGTCAATGGTGGGACCCCACTATGTTATACAAGTAAGCGTGTGTGTTGGGTGTGTGTGTCTTTTACTTTTTGCTTCTGTGTTTCAGCTTTGACCGGGAAGGGAGACGGTTTGCCTATAGCATCACAATGGGACAATGCTTCACTGGAGAAGCTCTCACAGTTTTATAGAACTTCAGAGTTTCAGATGTGACCTGATCTTGATGGGAGTAGGTCTTTGTCACTCGTGGGTTTACAAAAGGATGATTTTTCCTTCCAACATTCTTAGTCACTGCTATCAAGTTTACATTTTGGAAACACTTTGATGGAGGATGTCATTTGAGTCTCGTGTCTCAATGTTTCCTGTCTTAAGTGTAGTAAAAATCAAAATCCCTTTCATATCTAATAGACAAGATGGGAGCTTTTAGGAATAACGATGAATGTTATGCTTTGTTTTAGGATAAGACTGTATTTCAGCCTGTCAGTTGTGACTTAATACAGGGGAAAAAAATGATTTGGTTGCAGAACCAATTGGAACCATTACTGAATTACGCTGAGTAAATCTGGGAACATTGATATCCACTCACAGAAAAAGAGGATTTCAGGAAAACTTCAAACTGAAAAGATATAAAGTGTCAGATTCCACTGTGTCAGCCACAAGGATTCCTTACTCCCTAGATTTAAAAGGATCTTCCACCGGCACTCTCCAAACATTCACAGCGTTTACATGAACTCCGAGGACACAATGAAAAATGTGGTGTTTCCTCCCATGAATCGTGAGCCTAAAATGAGCAGGGAAGGCCGTGGCTGATGTAAACACAGCGAGGACAAGAGAGCTCATCAGCAGCGGTAGCAGTATCATTGTTTTAAATATAGTTGACGCATGTTATTACACGACCAAGCTGTTGCCGACTTCTTCTGAACAGTAGCCAGTTTGATCTCATGTCCTCTCTGAAAATTATCCTCAAGACTGAACTTTGTAGTTACCTGGTTCAAATACCACTGCTTCCAAACAACATTAGTCAATAACAACCTACAAAGCTTAAAAAATCTAGACGGCACAGCGTGACATTTCTTATAGCCAGACTGACCGCCTCATTACAAGCTGTTTGGCTCAAGCAATCCAAAAATGCTTTGTGACACTTTCAGCCGTCTGTCGACAAATCAGATAAGACTAATCAGCAAATTTGTCTCACAGTAAAGGTGCGATTGACTGTGCAAAGTGGTTGTTACCATGAATGGACCTACAACAGTTGGTGAAACGGGGGTTAAACTCAAGTCAAATGGCAGGACACATACACTTCATGAAGACAGCAGCCAGCGAGCATTTAAAATTTGACTAAAATTTGAGCATTTAAAATGAGACGTATTTTTAGATTTGTCATTCGAGTTATTATATTTTTCTAAAGCTGTGAATTGTCGTTACCAAGAGCAGCAGAGTTATACACGCTCGTTTTCTCCTCTTCCAACTTCTTTTTTTTTCTGAAGCTGCAACGCACATTGTTTCCTCGCTTGCTGCCAAGTAAATGAGGAACATTTCTGGATAGAAACGAGATGCTTTGGAAGCCAGAGTTGTAAAGACAAAAACAGAATATTCATCTTCACAGATTCACTAATCCGCATACGTTATCCTTCACACTCTTTTATGGAAATGAAAACAGCAATAATCGGCCCTCTGGTCAGAGGAGAAACTCAATGGAGATGGAGTCTCGATTCATCTGATCTGCACAGTCCAGCTCTTGGTGTACATAAACATCATCACTCTTTCTAATGTTCTTTCCACTTGGAGCTTGGTAAACCTTGTCTTCAATGGGCTTGCTGAACTTGCTTGGTTCCATCTGAAATATGCATGTACAGGTTCAAACTGACAGTATAAAGCATGTACAGCCTTCAAGCCATATATGAACATCTCTGCCGAATCCTTTCTTCAATTAGACTTTCTTAAAGCCAAAAATGCATGAATAAATTAATTGCCCACTGTCCGAATTAGTCAATTTGTTTCTTCTCAAAATCACAATGGAAACTCACGTATCAAAGATGGAAATAAGAATTCACGAGAACAGAAATGTCTTGTCAGCTGTAAATGGATACCAAACACTCCAACTCGCAATCATCCATCTAAACACACGGGACATTGGCCCTGGTTGTGAACCAGATGTCCTCCGTCTGTTCTACACCTCTGGATGGATGAGAAGCAGTCGAGATCATCTCCAACACTTCAGACATCTCAGGTCTAATGGCTAATAGTAGTTGTTTGGTCTGAAGTGGATGCTCATAGCCGCAAATGTGCTTTCACACACCCCCACGCAATCCCTCTACTTGCTCCAATTTCTTATCGAGTTTCCCGGCAGGCACATCAAACGCTCTGTATATTTGTAGAGGAGAGTGAGGAGTTGCTGGCTTCAGCTTTTTGGTTCAGAGTTCAGGGTCAGAGTATTTTATTTATGTTTAGATGACATTCATGTTCCAGTGTGATGAATCTGCCAGGCTACACGTCTGCCTTCGTGAAGAGATTTGCGACACGAACGCTGGAAGTGATAGACGGTCTTTCAAAATGTTATATAAAAGAGT
Source organism: Paedocypris micromegethes (assembly GCA_028031935.1). NCBI lineage: Eukaryota > Metazoa > Chordata > Actinopteri > Cypriniformes > Paedocypris > Paedocypris micromegethes. Next base: position 21,420,801 of record CM051500.1, read on the forward strand.
TGTACGTTACTAACTTCATCTTTCTGGTTGTAAAATAAGAAAGACATCCACCATTCTGGCAGAATCTACAGAATCTACTAATCAGACCACTGGCTTTTTCTATATCATGGGAAAGCCCGCCGTCTGGGGAATTGGCCTAAAGAATCAAGGTTAAAACGTGTCACGCTTTGAAGCGAGAAAACCAAGGGCCTCCCTGCTTGACTGTCATGATGGGGAGATGGAAAGAACGAATCTCAGAGCCGAGCCACAGCCTGTTTAGTAGGTTCATAAAGGGTTCACCCAGAGTGCTAGAGCGGGATGATTCAAATTTTACATTCAATCATGCTCTTCCGACAAACACAAAAAAAAAACAAGATTAGTAAAACAAAAAAAAATTATATTTTGTAACACTTTTAATTTTCAACAAAAGCAAACATTTTGAGTGCAAAAAGTGCCAGCTAAAAAAATGAAGAACGTTTTAACAGACAAGAAGTCATATCACAATAAAAAAAAAATCATTTTAATTGTTAAAATGTCATGTGTTACATAAATTATGATACATTATGTTACCGCATAACATTATGTTACTGTATCGACAATATGGCAATATTGCAAAATATAGGTTAAGGTTAAAGGTCACAGATACCTTTACCACAAACTTCATTTATACATTTCCAGCTTTAGAAGCTGGATAACTCAAGCATTTAATTCTCTCTCTCTAGAAGACATGTCCAGCTGGCAGAGAAAGACAAGACAAAACAAATATGGAAAAAGCTAGTGTGTTTGATACAAAGCGTTTGTCTGTGTGTTTTTAAGAGGAAATGGACATTTTCCCTAGAAAACCTTTGGAAGGTAACAGCCTTACAGTACTGTTTGGTTTTAACTGGCGGCACTTGTTTGAGGAAATAACTCACAGGCAGTGGCTTCACTATGGATGTACAGTGGTGTGGTCTGCAGCTGGTGACCTCCCAGTGTCCACATCAGAGAGACAGGAGAAATTAAACACAGCAACCAGTTGCAACACAGCTGCCTCTGTGTGTGTGTGTGTGAGTGTGTGTGTGTGTGTGTGTGTGTGTGTGTGTGTGAGAGAGAGAGAGAGAGAGAGAGAGAGAGAGAGAGAGAGAGAGAGAGAGAGATTGAATAAAGACAAAATGAGACAAAGAGAGAGTGATTGAAAGAGGGAAAGATGATTAAATGGGAGGTGGGGGGGTAAAGAAGGAGATATCTTTTGTTGCAGACATAAAACTAATAAAAACAAATTAAAAAGCAAATATGAAAGGGAATGAGACGACCTACAAGGAAAACATTTTTACAAGGAAAAACTATTTGATGGTGTTAAGTAAATGGCTACGATTATCACTAAGACTATGACAAGACAAAGACAAAGATCAAGAGCTCAATGCTCTTAAATCCTCTCAAAATAAGACACATTATCAGTAAAAGAGTATACTGTAAGTGGTAAAAATCTCTGTGCTAACAAGTGAAATACTGCAGGATAAGAAATATACAATAGTATTATCTGGCTTAAGCATAATAATAATTTCAGCTGGTAATTGCTTATTCTTGAGGCTGTAAAAGCTTCTGTACACGTCACACCACAATTAATGTAAGTGACTGCTAGAAATTATGTAGTGGTTGTATATTTCGAGAAAGTATTCTTTCTCTTATATATCCTCACGTATATTGCTTCAAGAGGGCATATTTAACATCGTGGGGGGCTTTTTGACTCCTTTTCATTCTCTCTTTTTGTTATCGTTCATCAAACAGGCTACGGCAACAAAAACTTTTGCACTCTGTCTGAACTGGGTCTCAATCAAAGAGCGGCTGAAGCAAACATAAACTACGCAGTTGCTGTCAAAGGTCAACTTTCAACCCCACATTACCGTTTCAAAATGGCCGACCTCTGCCTGGCCTCTTTACCTTTAATCATAACCACAGGCAAAGCCATTACACAATTCTCAGCTCAGACAGATCTCTAATATGGTCCTAATTGTGTGAAACGGTTCAAACAGACTGATGGGTTTCTAAGAGAATGGAATGTGTTGCATTTTCATCTATTTGCTCAATTGTGCCTCAGCTCTTGCTCGACGTGCCTCAATGTGCAATCACTTTCATGTCTATTTCTGGTAGACTTGAAAATGCGAATAATTTAGACGTCAGGGAGGCAGCGAGGGTTTTTGGCAGTGCGGTCTGTGTGTACAGTGTTTACCCCCCTGCTGGACCTACCAGCCACATTTCAAAAGAATTTGTCGGGCCGATAACAGCCCGCTGTCATGTTATACTGAAAACCAAAACAGTAAATGTGACGCAGAGACTCGCAATTCTGTTGTTTTAACAGAGCATTCCACCTCTGTATTTTCTGAGCAAATATCTTTACAGGTTCTCTGTCTGTTTAGGTGGTGAAAGGGAAAATATATTGCCGACGTTTAACATGCCGACAACGTTCAAATGCCATTTTGCTGAGCAGCATTACACCGTTTAGAGAAAATCATTCCTTCAGTTGGACTTTCCAGGACTTTGGCTTCCATCTTGTCCCAACTGACCATGTTGTTCCTTAAACAAGTGCGATTTGTCAATTTGATAGTTTCCATTTTCTAAACATGGCACCTTTTAAACTCATTGGTTGGTTTGGCAATAGTGATGATAGCTCATCACATTTTTGCTCTTCTTTAAAAAAAAAAAAAAAAAACAGCTCCGGAAATACAAGAGGGAAACACTGAGCATGTGAAACATTGCTAAGTAGTAAAACTCTTCTACTGTGGGCCAGAGGAACCATCTGCCTCAGATCAAAGCCAGATACTCTATGTTCTTCTTCACAATTTCCCAAAACCTGGCACAAACACTGAAACCACCAGAAGAACATGGGAGGATTTTCTCTTTTCCCCTAACTCAAGTTGCATGCATGTAGTGTGGATTGGATGAAAGCAACGTATGTTTATACAAACTCCGGAAAAGAGTGTAAAAGAAATAGAGAGCCGGAAAAGTCTGCTTCAGCTGCAGGTGTGTTAGGGCTGTACGATAGAAAGAAAAATTATAATTGTGATTATTCTCACAATATACTAGATTTTAATTGTTTCCATGAAACAGACTAATCAAATGAAACAAAAACAGAAACAAACTTTAAAGTCTTTTTATAGGTACTCTTTGTCTTCTTTAAACTTAGACAAGTTCATCCCTATATTGTCTACCACTTATTCTATTTCATTCCTTACGGGAAGTTGGAGTCAATTGCAGCAACTCTAGGACCTGTGCATACCTAAGGTGGGACACAGTCTGGAAACCGGAGATGCAGGATTAAAACCCTGGAAGACTATGCAAACTTCACCCAGCTCTGATCGGGGCTCAAACTTGCCCCTCAAGTCTCAAATGGGACCTTCTTGCTGTAAGGAGTCTGTGCTTCCATTGTGCCATACACAGGTAAATTAATTTGTCAGTTTATTCAGCACCTTTAGAAATGGCACGGTTCATTTGATATGCACAGCCATTGAACACACCAACTTATATTGTGTAACAGTCCAATCTTGTGCTACTCATTCAATTCATTCATAGACAATTCTGCATAATTTCCATGCAAGCTCTGAAGTTTGATTGTGTAAAAGTCCATACATTTATCGTTCAATATATTCTCACTCCTCTCCCTTGGGAGACGTTCTGAGCCTATGCGAAACAGATGCCCTAAGCCACTTCACCTGACTCCTCTCAATGTTGAAGAAAAGCGACTCTACACCGAATTCTTCATGAGTGTCAGAGCTTCTCGTCCTATCTCTTAGGGTGTGCCCTGCCTCCCTGCAAAGGAAACTAATTTCAGGCACTTGTATTGAAGACCTTGTACTTTCAGTCATGACCCAAAGGTTTGGAATGTAAACTGACCGGTACATTTTAGAGCGTTGCCTTTTACCTTTACCACAATAGACCTGTACAATGACTCCAATACACTGACCTACATTGATTGTAACCTTTTTTACCATCACTTGTGATCAAGACTAGATTCTTGATTTAGTTCTCGTAAGGATCTCTCCTCCATCCGGTAGAGAGCAAATCATCCTTAACTGATTGAAGACCATGGTCTGGCATTTGGGGTATGGATTAATTCCAGTCATTATACATTCCGCCACAAACCACCCAAGTGCCTTTTGTAGATCCTGGTCTGAAAAAGTCAGCAATACCACAGCATCTACAAAAAACAGGGATGGAATCGTGTGGTGACCAAACCAGATCCCCTCCGTTCCCCGCCTAAAAATCCTGTCCATAAAAGTAATGAACAGGACCAGTGACAAAGGACAGCCCAGTCAAAATCCGACATGCACTTGGAACAGCTTTGACTTATTACTGGCATTGCAAACTCCTGAAAAAGTCCTGCTCTGGTCATACAGAGAATGGATATCTCTTATAAGAGAGTACCACACTCCATACACCCGAGATGCCATGAGAGACAGGGTGAAACACCTTCTTTAAATCTACAAAACACATGTAGACTGTATTGGTGAATTTGATGAACCCTTCAGAACACCTTTGAGGGTATAGTGTTTGTCCAATGTTCCGCATCTGCTCCAACTTGATGGCATCCTTTACTCCCAGGGTCCACTATTGGTTTTGGGGATTACCACCACGACAAGCACCAGAGACCTCATGCCCACACTTCCGTGCAGCCACTGGTGGAGAACGTACTGTAGCACATTCTGATTCAATGTTGCCTAACTCTCTCAAGATCTAGTTGAAAATCACTCTGACCTCTGCAGGAGTGCCCAGGACACTCTACCAGTACCTTTGAGTTTGCCAAGTCTGTCCCACTTCCTCCTTTGCCACCAGAACTAACTCGCCATCTGGTTGACAGCTCAATCCCTCTATTCACATGTGTCTTCAAGACAAATAGTCAAAAGTCTGATGATACAAACAAACAACAATCACCTTCAATGTTGACCCCAACAACAGGGTCATCCTTTTGCTTAAACATGGCATTTTCTATGGACAAGGGGTGACCAATAACACAACACCACATGTTCAGATCAGTCGTTTTTCACAATCACGACTGTCATTGCCTATGCGTGTGTTGAAATCCCTTGAGAGGACAATGGTGTCCCTGATTTAAGGGACAGTCAGTGACTGTTCCAGACAGTGAGAGACCTGAACAATGAAAACAACTTTCATCAAGTGTAGGGAATTTCAACACTTCGGTTCACTAACCAACCACTGCAGGAATGGTGAAATTCATGAGTTTTTGGTCATTGGCCACAAGGAGACCTCACAGAATGAATACACTCTTAAGAATCATTATTTCATGTGTCTGTAGAATAATTTCCTCTAGGAAGCAGCACTGTACAGCCTCGGTTTTAATTTTCACTTACTCACGCTTAGAGCGTTTAATTGACAATATGCATTAAACCCAAGAAGAAAGCCAAACAACAATGAACAATGAAAACAACTTTCATCAAGTGTAGGGAATTTCAACACACAATGAACAAGTGAACAAGCACACTTCTGCTCACCGCCTCTCCAGAAATTCCAGAGTAGAGGGTCTAACCACTTACAAGAAGTTGTGTACCAGATCCCAAACTATGTATGGAAGTACTAATCCCTTAATAATGCATGCCAGTCATGGGGTTGCCCTCCAGGTCTCCAGTTGCCAGTCAGGTCGCCCTGCAGAGGTCTCCAGCGGCCAGTCGAGTCACCCTCCAGAGGTCTCCAGCGGCCAGCAGGGCCACCCACCAGAGTCCGACAGCAGCAATACAGGCCGTCCTGACCACAGTAATTTATGTTTTGGTCTGGACGTGCAGTGTCTGTCCTTAAAGGGGGCATATGTAACAGACCTGCTCCGCTGCTTCACCTGGCGGAGAGTCATAAAAATGGTATTGGACTGTCTCAGGAACTCCAACTCCCAAGAGCCTTTGCTTTCTGACTTGTCTGTGTCTTGTCAGTGTTATCAGTTCCACCTGTGTATTTAAGTGTGTCTGATTTAAGTCATCACCTGTTTAATTGTCCTTGGTCTGTTAATGAAGTCACTTCCATGTCCTTGTTAGTCAAGTTCAATGATTAGTTCTGGTAATCATGCCATGTTTTGTTTTGTAATTAAGTTCTGGTCCTTTTTCTTTATTAAATAATTCATGTTTTTGCAACCATTGTTGATCTGCTTGTTCCACAGCCATAGATAGATGACAAATTTAAACATTAAAAAAAACCAAAGTCATTATTCAGAAAGGATTCGGATTAAGAAAAGTTTGGATTAATTCTTACAACCATAGAAACAGCTATGATCACATTACAGATCAGTCTTTTTAAACAGAGAAAAATATTTCTCAAAATATAGTCAGCTGTGTCGTTTATTTCAATTAACATTCAGTTTCAATTAACATTCACATAACAATCAACAATTACAAAAACCTAATTTTTCCAGCACACCAAACATGTGAATAGTTTGCAGATATTGGCATGTTATACAATTGTGTGAGAAACATTCACAATTATTAAAATTAGCAAGGATCGTTTGAGAACAAGACACGACAAATCACCTTTGTGACATCAACATCACATTGTTTGAGCCATGACAGCCTCTTTCCTACAGTTGAGAGCTCCTACAGTATAAATGAAATGACTATTAGAAAAAAATCGAATTATTATTAAATTATTATATAAAATTGAAATCAAACAATCATGCTCTGGATTAATTAGCTTTTAATTTGTATTTGTATTTTAAAAATGAATGATAAAAATTATAATAAATAATATAACTTTTTATCATTTTGGACTGTAGCTTCTTGGCAATTCAGAAGTGGTAAACAGCTCATGTAAACACTCGTTACTCCCGACGGTGAATTCTTCAGTTAAATTACCTTTCCACCATGCAGAAATGAGAGAAACTGTGGAAAGTCAGATTAGTTTTGATAATTTCAGGGTGGTAACTACAAGAGTGATTTGATAAAGATCTATCCAGAGCTTTCAGTGTAAATTCAACAGACTGGCCGGGTGGGATTTCTTGTCATTGAGAAGCAGGAAGCATGAATCTGTGACTAATCATAAAATTTCTTTAACTGGTGCAGTTTTAATGTGAAAGGTGGTTATGAAGAAACAAGACGCCAGAGTTGTTCATTGTATGCTTCTCCAGTTTAGATTAAAGCTTCGGTTCACTAACCAACCACTGCAGGAATGGTGAAATTCATGAGTTTTTGGTCATTGGCCACAAGGAGACCTCACAGAATGAATACACTCTTAAGAATCATTATTTCATGTGTCTGTAGAATAATTTCCTCTAGGAAGCAGCACTGTACAGCCTCGGTTTTAATTCTCACTTACTCACGCTTAGAGCGTTTAATTGACAATATGCATTAAACCCAAGAAGAAAGCCAAACAAAAAAAAAATTGCCTGTATATCAAATGTAAAATCTCCGTGCAGAAGGTCTGGAGACTTTGAAAACCTAGGTCTCGAACTCCTCACAGAAAATAAAGGTCTCAAACTATACACATAAAGACCGGTGTAGACTAGGCCTCAAACTCAACACAGAAAATCCAGGTCTTGAACTACACTAAAAAAAGGCTGGGTCTCGAAGTCCACCTATACTAATCGAGTCTCAAACTCCAGAGGTCTGAAAATCAAGGTTAATTTGCTGAATTTGAGACCTGGACTTAAGGTGTCTGGCATACATACAGTATAGACCAGGTCTCAAACTCACAGATAAAGACCGTTTCAAACATCACAGTGAAAATACTGGTCTCAAACTACACACAAAAAGAACTATAAAGACTGGGTCTCGACCTCAACACAGAAACTTGTTGCATAACATTTATTTATTATTTGAGAATTAAAGGAGCCACCTTTGCTGCCACTACAGAACTGTCCTGTCTTCATAATGTACAGCTATGCTTCATTTAAAAAATTATAATCTCATTATTGTGTGCAATAAAAAACAATCTGGCCTTTTTTCTCATTTTTAACTTATTCATATTACGTGACCAAAAGCAATTTTACAAAAATAATGCACCAATACTTCAGTAGGAAACTAATTTATTCAACCAGGTTCAACTAACACACCAAAGCTTTCCCCAAATGTGGTTAAGACAGGGAGCCAGTATGGCAGGCACTCAAGTCCCTTAGAAGTTTGGCAAGCAGGACGCAGGAGAACGTGAGTACACATTTGTCAGCTTTAAATGAATGAGTCCTGCACCAACCAAAACAAATGCACAGCGAGCTGAATCTATTCACAGCGTTTTGGACGTTTCAGTCAAGGGGATATCTGTGTATTTCACCCCAGAAATCTGGGCGACCGTTCAAAACATCGCACAAACTGCCTCGGCATGATGGTCCGGGCTCCAAAATGCCCATCTCCTTGGTTTAAACTTGCTACTTAAGACAAACATCTCCAGTTAATGTGTTCTGGAGTCCATGCCATTCCTAAAAAAACAAAACATTTTCCTGAACATCAAATATGATACAACTCAGTGGCATGTTTACTATCTAGTTTGTCCAAAGGAAAATCCTTTAATAAAATTCTGAGGTAAGCTTTAGGACACTACATCATACTGTCAATTGCATAATTCAACCACGGAAACCGCCACCAGAATTGCATTTGCTTTCTCCACAACCCGCTAAACAAACACGCTTTTTGTGAAAAAGCGACATGTCGGTCAGAAGTCAGACATAAATATAAATGGTGTGGTCATGTGTAATTAATTAGATCTCATAAAAGTCGGTGATAGGTGCCCAATGCCTGTCGTAGGTTGAGGGTTAAAAGCAGCAAAACCCAACAGGAAAACCCAAAAGTCGCAAGGTTTGCCAGTAGAACGACGGGATTATGGAAGGTTTGGTTACTCCTTGGCTCGTCTTCCTCATTTCATACACTAAACTTGTCAATTCTCTGTCCTACTTGGTCTCACACTTTCCACTGGATTTTCCATTCTCTAATTTGACACATCGGTGCAAAGATTCCCAGGCCTGGCCACCAGGGCTCTTCCTCCAAGCAAACCCAGTGCGGATGTAGCTCGTGCCACGGTCCCGATCACCGGAATGCCTCGTAACTCAAGATTCTGTATATTCTGGATGGGTAAACATGTACACTGCTGTTTTTAGAATATTTGTAATGTTTCAGCTGCAGTTTGTAAAGCTGAAAGGGAAGGAGCAGTGTGAGGACGGCTGGATCTTAAACAGGAAATGCTGGTGCATGGCAGCTGTATTTGACACAGATGAATTGCAGAACTGTTTTAGGGGAATAAGGTTATTTCTGTTTGTCCAGGCTGACTTGTTGTTATGAAGGATTTTTCTGCTTGCATTGGGTTTGTATACATAGGACTATTTCAGCTATACCAAGAACCACATTTTTAGGCAAATTATGTTCATGTTTGTCAGACAACACATTGGCACAAGTGGTTAAAAAAATGGAAATAATAAGCAGCCTGTTACAAAGTTTAACAAAATTACAAATTTTATGTTTTTAAAAATAAAAAATGCAGGAAAGTCTATGGCTTTTTAAGAGGCATAAAGAGTACCTAAAAAACACACTTGAGTAACGGTGCCTTACTGTAAAAATTACTCCACTACAGGTTAAAAATCACCAGTTTCGAGAAGACTTGAGTAAAAGACAAAGTATCCCATTTTAAAAGAACTTAAATATTTTACTCGTACAAAATTTTGGCTCAAAAAACACCAAGAATTGTAAACAAGAGCAAGAAACTGTTTATTAATTAGGTTATATTATCCTAATATAGAAATAAAATGGAAAACCTCAATGGTTCAAAATGGGAGAAAAAAAAGAAGAGCAAAAAGTCAACTCAAATGTGCAAAAAAGTGCAACCACTTATTCACTCATAAATATTTCACTAATAGCAGTAAATTAGCGTGATTTACCTCATAAATAGCATTCAGTACTTTCAGCACCCTTGCTGAAATCGCCTCATAATCGCTACAAAATTTACCGAGGTAAAAAAAGATGCCGATTTGTCGCCACAAATACAATGTAATGAGTAACGGTAAGTGTCCATTCAAATGTAGTAGAAGTAGAGAGTACAAATATTCAATCAAAAATGTAATCAAACAGAGAGTAAAGTTGCTTATATTTTTGATACTCATTACAAATACAAAGTAGCCAAAAATATCAGTAAAGTAACTTATAAATATAAAGTAACTATTTAAGTCAATTTACTCAAGTACTTTACACTGCTTTTGGAAAATCATTTTACAGGCTAAAATGTATTATACCCTTCTGAAAATATGTTCATACATTATGGTAATTTTTATGTTATGTTATTTAGATGTTAACATTAGAATAGCATTCATATACTTTTTCCTTCCAAATTTTAAGCTATTTTGGAGAAAGTCTGCCTCCTAAGCCTTTAGGTAAAAAGTGTCGGAAGTTTGCAAAAGTTCGGTTTGAGCGGGTGTCCGGCCACCACGTGTCTCTTGTGTGAGTGAATGTTTAGTTTGGTACGTACACATCCTTCGAAACATCTTCTTCGGTGTTTCCTGTCTCAAATATAAGCCAGGTGCTTTGCCAGACCGTCAAAGCACAACAACCCAGCGCTCCTTCACCAACACTACCACACACACACACACACACACACACACACACACACACACACACACACAGCTGCAACTGGAGCAGGGGGTGGATTCTGGAGGATTAAACATTGGGTGTTTATTATGAGAAGAAAGATGGGTGAGAGGCAAGGAGTGAAAAGGCACAAGGGCAAGATAAAAGATTTGAGAACTGACGACAGATTAAAGAATCGGTCTGATTTGTGGAATTGCTGAGAATAAGAAATGCTGAAAAAGTCAGCACTTTACTGTTAAATTAAAACTTTAATTATTTGGAATTCAAATTTATAATTATTTACTTAATATGTGTCTTATTATTAGTGTATATCATCTAATTTAAAAAAATCCAACATACGGATTTAATGGCATTGTGCAACTACGTACTGTAAAAATAACAAACCGATAAAAGTAACTAACAAAAAATGTAAAACAAATGTATTTAAAGAATTTTCATTAATAAATAATGTGATCTCAAACTTTAAACCCGCAATAAAAAAGGACAAAGGTGGAAAAGAAGCAAACAGTCTGTGAAGTGTCTGTGGAGAGACAGATGGCGTAAAACCATGTCTTATTCCTGACCTTTGACCTCTAAACCCCACATGTACCATTCTGACGGGAACCGCATATTATAACACTCCTGTATTTAATTGAGCTTTCGACCTCAGACACACTGTGCTCCTTGAGCTCACCCGTGCATCTGAACATATACTCATACAATAATAAAAACTATAATTCATCTCACTCCATAACCAAATAGCGTTCTGATGACGTACGACTTAATGTTGATCAACAAGTCATGGAGAAAGAGCTTATGATGTTCTGAACTTGATAGACTTTCTAACAAGTACCAGACCTTTGAAAGTAGATTCAACCATTCCCAGACATGAATTGAACCAGGAAGGAATTCTTGAACTGAACACAAATTCTCAGTTAGATTGAATGATAATATATAGATAGACAGACTCATGTACACACACAGACAGAAATAATAATAAAAATATTACTTGGAAGCTATTGTTTTATTGTAAAAAAATATTTTCTATTACAAAGACGCGAAATCAAAAATCTTTACATTATGAAATAATTTTATTGACTGTTTTACCTTCCTTCAAATGTAGAATTTGTCGCCTCTCTGTGGCCAAACATATGCATTACGAGGATCTCAAATGGGTGGAAAAAGTGAACTGGTTCAATAAACAGAAACACAACTAACAGTTACACTAACACTAACCATTTCACTAACCATACTCAGACATTTTGTGTGGTATTAAATCATTGTGTGAAGAGAACACACATGCACAAGGAACAAACAGTCACGCATACATGCAGATGGCGGTGTTAGAGAGACTGGAGAAAGAGCAAGAGACAGAGAGAGAGTGAGAAAAAGAAAGAGAAGGTAAGAGAAAGAGAAGAAATGAAAGACAGTTCAAGAGAGTGGCCGAGAGAGAAAAAGTGAGTGAGTGAGTGAGTGAGAGAGAGAGAGAGCTAGATGGAAAGATAGAGAAAGAGTTAGAAAGAAAGGGGGAAGAAAGAGGAAGAGAGAGAATGTGAGAGAGGGAGAGAGGCAGAAAGAGATGATAAGAAAGACAGAAAAGAAAGTGAAGATAGTTCAAGAATGGCACAGAGAAAAAGTGAGTGAGTGAGTGAGTGAGTGAGTGAGTGAGTGAGTGAGTGAGTGAGTGAGTGAGTGAGAGAAAGAGAGCGTAAGACAGAGAGAGAGAGAGACAGAAAGAGGGACAGAAAGAGAGAGAGGGTAAGAGAGAGAGTGGCAGAAAGAGGGTTAGGGGCTTTGCTCACATGTGGGATACAGAAAGTGACAAAACTGTCTGCATCAAAGACTCTGCCCTCAAATTATATTTACTGAATAAATGGAATTCTGATCACCTGAGATTCCCTCACCATCATCACATTCACCAAGATCTCAAGCTCGGTTCATGCATCATATCCGGAAAGAGTGATACTGCATTTCCTGTGGCAAATGGTCTGTAATGAAACCTACTGTTAGTGTGTTCACCAACGTGTCTCTCTCTGAGTCTGGTTACTCATGACCGAAAAGCTGTTTATTCACTCTCTGTTAGTTCATTTCCCTGCTGGCATATATACCCGAACCAACATCCAACTATCTAACCATTAGAACAAAATGTCCCCGAAAACTCTCACACAGTTATATTAAGCCATGCAATACTTGCTACACCAGGTCATAGTAACGAGAAAAAAAAAGCCCCTGGATAGTTTGGCCTGAAATAAAGTGAGAAGGAATCAGATTCTGTGCGGCTACGTCAAATACACCAGCGCTGCTCCGCTGCTCTCATCGATTAAATATACTAAAGCTGGAAAAATAGAGGCTTGTTGATGTTGGAGGGCGACGGAGAGAGCAGAGTGTGCAGGTGCAGCATTATGTCAGAAAGACAGAAAAATGAGGAAAGCAGAGGCATGTGATTGAGATGAGATTCTTTTTCCCACAATTACTCATTCACACTCTCACATACTCACACACAGACCGGCTACACTCTTACATACATGATGGAATCTTCTTCTTTAAAGAGACAGCTCACACCTCTTTTCTGCCTTGGACGGAAAATAAAGAATGGATGTGTTTCTTCAACCAAGTTCTGTAAACAAAACCGGAGTTTATATTGGCATTTGTTTTACACAAGATCCATCATGGGGCACGGTGGCGTAGTGCTTAGTGCTGAGCATCCACTCAAGGCTGAGGTTTGAGGCTGGGTCTGGGCCTTTCTGTGGGGAGTTTGTGTGTTCTCACAATGCTTGCATGGGTTTTCTACGGGTTTCCGGGTTCCTCCGACAGTTAAAAAAATGTGCCCCAAAGTGTGTAACTGCAGGCTCATAAAGCCAAACACACATGCATAAAAGCCACAAGTACTGAGTGCTGTACATGCTCATACTCATTTGTATTGGAAATAGATTACTATTGTAAAAATAGATTTAAAAAAATATCTGTCTCAGTCAAACTCATATGAGCAAAACAGTGCAACCGCTAATGCTCGTTCACGTGACTTATCAAAAATGTAGTCGAGTAGAGAGTAAAAGTTGGTTATATTTTGGATACTCAGTACAAGTACAAAGTAGCCAAAATAATAATAAGTAACAAAGTACACCACTGTAATTTTATAAAATAAATAATTTCATCCATGAGCAGCTATAGCCAAAAAGTTGTAAATAAATCAGTCTATTAACTAGAAATATACAGTAAACCTATTATACAGTGTACCCTACTATACAGTGTTCGACCCTACCAGAGTTGGGTTTGGGCAGACAAATAATTGAAATCTAAAATACCTTTATTTGTCCCATCGCGGGGAACTTGCAACTTACAACAGCAGAAAGAATATATACAACCATAGAGAATATAAGCCTAACCCTCTATTAGAAAGCCATGGTCCTCTGTTTTTCAACCAATCCACCATGGTGGTCTTCTATTAGAGGTGGCCTTCTATTGGAGGTTTTAGTGTGTATATAAAAATAGATGTCTATAAATAAATAAAAAAAACTAAAACAAACATAACTATAACCATAAACCATAAACAATTGCTGTGCCATAGTTCAAGTACGGTATACAAACCGCAGCAAAATAACAGGTTTAAATATGATTTTTTTTTCAAGCAAGATTGCTTTTTAATAACTTAAACTTTGGTCAATTTGTGACCAGGATTGTTTCAATTTCTAAAATCTCAGAAAGAACATTTTCCCCTGGTTCTCAAACCTGTGCTGCGGTTCAGCATGGTCACCTATGTATTCCATCTGCACATCTGATCATCTAACCTTTCTGTAAGCACATACACACACACACACACACACACACACACACAACCGTACACTGCTGCTATGGTTTCCCAGCTTCATGGAAGCTGATGAGCTTCTGGCAGCACCTTCTCATCCCAGAAGCCAAAGGGCAATCAGCAGAACCGAGCATGAAACATTGAGCTGAGATTCCTGAGCCCCCCACAGACACATACACATATGCAAGCACTCTCTAACACATGCACTTAGTTTACGTGACTTGATTATCTTATTTTGGCTGTTGCTGTTATTTTGGTTGAAAAGTTGAGGTTTGTGTACGTCATGGAATTGTCACGATGCATCACGCTGACATTGTAGATTGGGTGTTACTTTAAGTGATAATGTCTTGGCAAGTCAGGGCAATAGACAACAGCTTGCAAGCGTCAGGTTTTTTAATATATAGCCTGGGAACACCTTAAGATGTCCACAAGGAACACGAGTATAAAAACTTAATTCATTACGTACATAACATTTATTTATTACCAACACTGCACTCAGTAGAAATATATAGGCTTGTATTGGCAAAGCACCAAAGTTGACTACAGATATTCTAATTTGCATATGCTTAGGAAATGTGTAATATTTAAAAGTCTGCTGTTTTAAAGAACTGCATTTCAGCAGGACTATAAAGCACTCAACACTGCACCTACAGTCTCCAGCGGACATTAAAGACAACAGAAGACGGAGTGCTAACAGGGTCACTGTTTATCCACATCAGTACTGAGCTCATATTTTTGAAGCGCCCCCCGCGGACCGCGAATCAGCTCCCAGTCGTCCATAGGATTGTATTCGTCAGGACATGAACCAAAATGCTCGTACGGCTGCGCTCATCACTTGGAGAAGCTAAACAGCAGTACAAGAAGCAAGAGAGGGTTAGCAAACCACCAAACAGCATCATTAATCACCGCTCAGCTCCGGCCAGAGCCACTGACAGTCCGTGACCACTTCAGTCAGGCAGCTCATTTGTTAACTCTGCTAAAGATGGTTTTTATTAGCTACATGACAAACTGACTTCGAACTGGTCTGTGTTTTTGGGTTGGTGTCCTCATTGGAGGAGATTTGGGGAATTGTGGGAATCAACCAGATTTCATGGTGGTTCTTTATGATTGTTCGATTCAGCCGATCGCACCTACTCGTTTAATAAATGACCCGTCATATTTAATAACGTCCATTAATGTGCAGACTCGAAAAATCTTCTGAAACTTTTGCCGGCTTTTTGCTGTCTACAAGAATTAAGTATCCAATGCATACGTAGTTAAAGAATATAAGTGTCTTGTAGCATTTATTAACATGCTAAAATTACCCAGTATAGCTTTCTGACAAATCTTTCAACTCATGCAACATTCAAGATTGACAAGGTTAGTTATTGTAAAGAAACGGGGAAGAAAAATAATCTTACAACATTGTAAAAATATCTGATACATTGTATAATAATATTTGTGTTTTATATTTTATGTGTACACACACTGGTTATGTTAGAGTTTAGTTATATCTTGTCTGTTGACCAGAAATACATATTTAAGCTAATTGTTTAGTGAATTAGTTAGATAATCAATCCATCCATTAAATAAATCCTTTTACCGGAGCAATTTTTATACATACAATTACCGGCCCGGGGGTCAGATGCGGCCAGTTAAAGTGATGTAGTGCATACTAACACGATAGCATCCTACAGTTGCTCCAGATTTGGCGGATGCACATCCATGACGCAAATCTCCTGTCCTTCACATCCCAAAGATAGTGACTGTGGTGTTGACATGATGCTCAATTGCTACTACTGTGCCAACAATGTGCCAGGAAAATACCAGCTGCCTGAACCACTAATGCAAGGCAGGATAGTTCCATAATTTCCAGAATTTGAGACTCATTAGTTTGTAGTTTTTGATCTTGCATTGTCAATTTTAAATGAATGTGTGAATTGTACCCTGATTTCTGATTTCTGACAGGGGTGGTCTTCTGCTGCTGTAGCCCGACTGCCTCAATGTTTGACATGTTCTGTATTCAGAGATGCTCTTCTACAAAACACTGTTGTAACAATAACGTGGTTATTTGACCGTGTTATGGGTTACTGTTATTTGAGTTATTTAAGTTACTGTTACTGTTAAAACCAGTATGGCCATTCTCCTCTGACATTATCAAAGCATTTGTACCCCAAAACTGACACTCACTAGATATTTTCTTTAATGGACCATTCTCTCTAAACATTATAGTTGTGCGTATAAGACCCCAGTAGATCAGCAGTTTCTGACAAAACTACCAGTAACTACCACGCTTTTTTTAAAGTTACTTAAATCACCTTTCTTCCCCATTCTGATGCTCAGTTTGAACTGCAGCAGATTGTCTTGATCATGTTTACATGCACTGAATGATAATTTACAATAACAAGCTGTAGGCCAAATAAAAAACAAGCTGTGCACCTAATAAAAAGTGTAAAAAGTGTAATAAGTGTAAAAGGTGTAAAACATATTAAATAAATTAAGTGATATTATGAGATACTTTAATCATGCAAAGTGAGTAATGTAATATAATTCGATAATTATATACTATTTAAAATATTATATATTATGCAAACAATATAATATTGTACAATATTGCTTTATTATATAAAGCCTTGTTACGCCAGTATGTTTTGAAGCTTACTTTTTACAATTTAAAAACAGCTAATAAAACATAATTATAGTACATTTTATTTTATGAAATTAAAGAAAAACTTGAGTACATGTTCACACTGAAGTAATCTCACTTCAGGGGCACCATCCGTTTCCCACTGTCCAAAGACGACTGCCATTTATGTATTTAACAGCAAATGTATTCACCTACAGCAAAGTTCGTTCTCATCCTTTTTCTCTGCTCTAATGAAGAACAGCCTGTCTTTCCAACATCCACTACAAACTCTCACGTCTGTGGCCTCAGACAGAAGCCAAATAAACAGCAGTTGCTGGCCACAGAGCGAAGGGTGTTATGTAGTGAGAAACAGAATCAGGACCGATGACAGAAATCTGCCCCGATCTATATGTAAGAGATCCCCAGGTGTGCGGCTGTGTGTAACGTGATTACACACAGGATTATACTTTAATTACATCATTGCTCATAGTCTAACAATTAAAGAGAATCAAATAAATAGAAATATGTGAATATACAGTAAAGCAGAGCTATACATAGAACGAGATTGTGTATTTTGCATGGGGAGACGGTCACAAATGAACTATGTTTTATAGAAACTAACCAGATGTGCATTTACTGGCACATTAAGTTCACTAACTCTGCTTAAAAAAAGGAAAAGCCTTTTCCAAATACACACACGCACACTCACACAAGCCCTTGGGTTTTGACAAGAAAAGCATTGGGACTAGATGTTAGTGTGACTGCAGAACCCTGGGCATGTTTTGGTTGGCCACCAAGAGCCTATAAAGTTTTCTGTTTATTTTTAGAACATTTAGTACAACCAGTGCTAACTTAAAAAGGGGTCCTATTAAATTGAGGGGAAAATCAGGGAGACCAAAAAAAGGAGAGGGTTAAATGATTTTAAAGGCAGAATTAAAACGGTTAATTGAACTTCACACTAGTTTTTTCTTTTTTAAATCAACTACTAGGGTTAAAACGTGGATTGATAAAACGGTCAAAAGCTCGTTATTTAATATAACAATCTGCGATAATACTATATGTGTACCTACAGTATACATATACAACTAAAATAACCTATAAAAATTATTCTGTATGCCTCTTAATGTAAACTAAGTGGAAAATAATAGTAACGTTTGCAGCGAATATTCGCATTATGTCAGCAATGCGTCAGAAACGTGCAAACAGATTATACCATGGTTGGTGACGTCATCACGCTGTGATGCTGAGAGGCAGATCAAACGCCAGTGTCGCTGTACACAACATTCCCGTCCACTGTCGTAATAACAACATGATCAAACCTGAAAGCAGCGACACAGGAGCAAATGACAACTCTGTAAACCATGAAAACAACAGTGCAAGCGTCCGCACATGGTTGGACGGCGCGAAAGCAGCGAAACCTCGTCCGGTAAGCGTTTGTTTATTTGCAGAAAGCCGAGGCGACGGCAGCAGCATCGCGAGCATTTGCAAATACGGTACTCGCGCACACAAATTGCCTCATATTTTTATACAAAGCCGAGTTAACGTCTTTTCGGTCGCAAGAACATCTGTTTGTCTTTCAAATTGAACGTTTAGGTGAGCGTCATTGCGTCAGTTGACAGCGGCTCGTGTCTAAAGGGAAAAGATGAATGTTGGTCACCCATGGCTGTGACATGACTAAATGTCACCTGTTTGTTTACAGCCCAAACCGAGTAACGCCGTGACCATTGCGGTGTCTTCTCGCACTCTGTTCAACATGGTAGAGGAGAGGAAGGTTTATGAAGAGAAGGGACTGGAGACGTACGTCGCGCATCAGCTGAATCTGGAGGATCAGCCTTTCCATCCTGGGGTCTCGTTTCCTTTTGTAAAGGTAACAGTGGTTGTAAACTACAAAAAATATATCCGTTATTAAATGACTGATGATACTACGTGATAGTCAAATCCTCCCCCAGTACCACCTGTCAGCAACCTAATGCCACCAAGCAAATATAGTATCAATCTACATTTACACTTAGACACAGCAGAATAAGCTTTTATTCAAAGCACCTCACATTGCAAGCCAATGATTTTGCTTCTTTACGCTGTAAAATAAGAATATATTCATGCTTATAAACATTTATAACTTTCCTGCTAGCTCATTCAAAATAGAATTTTATCGGTATATCAATGAAATGTGCTGTGTAGCTCAAGACACGTTTCAGGACCGTCTCGGCCTTTTTGCATGGATATTGCATGTTCTTTTCATGATACAAAAACACTTCTTTTTTTAAATCAACAACACAGAAACATAAAACTGAAAATGTAGTAAGTCAAAATAAGAATGGAACACAAAAAAGGGGGAATGATTCTTTTATAGTGGTTTCAGGCAAAAAGATGGTTTGGAATGGAATGAGTGAATGAGAGTGCTATGTGAAGCCTGGCCTAAGTGTTTTCCTGACAGATTGCATTGGAATCGAATTTAGTAGACTATCTTAGAGAGTTTTGGCCATTCTTATCCCAAGCTACAGCTGGAACCAGTTCCAGGAATGCTCTGAAGCTTTAACATCCAGACTACTGGATCTTCCTCTCAGTTCAATTGATACTGAGCATGGAGTTTCCCAGAGAAAATACAAAACATCAGTATTTATTATTACGTATAGCATGTGTATAAAACTACACAAATTATTTAAATATAAAAAAGAAAGTACATTTCTACCACTTACTCTATTTCTGTGTTACAGAGAGCTGGAGCTCAGCAACATTGGGCCTGAGACATGATACACACTTTGTGGCCAACCATTCGCAAATACCATAAATCAAAAATATATAAAAGAGACACAGACTGAATTTCGGTTTCGTTTCCAACATGGACCAACGTTTACAATGGACTAACATTAATTTGCATTAATACCAAACAGTATTTATGAATTGCGAATGCAGCCATTGATTCAAATTAGACACCACACAAATACAATTTCAAATAATTCACACTCTGCAATAATGTGATATGATGCACAACATTCAATCATTAGTTAGCTACTCTGATTAAAAAAAAAAAAAAAAACTTGATTTTTTTTTTCTAGCAGAGACAAAATTGTTCTTTTGTTGTAAAACCGTACTGAAAAATTACAACAATGGGGAACTTTGTATTGTACTGTAATCTTCCTTTACTGTACAGACTGTAGAGTATGACTCAGAGAAAACATTTATCCTTAACTGCATATCTGGTTTTCCCCGCCCAGTGTTTATGTCTTTATAACATCCATTAAACAGCATTAACTAATCATAGTAATGCTGTGAATCATTATTTCTCAGCCTTATTGTCCTGACAGAGAGGATAACGTTGGAAATGTTCTGATTTGCAGGCGCTGCTGTATGTAAACACTCAGCTGCGAGAGCTCTATCCAGACAGCGAGGAGCTGTTTGATATCGTGTTGATGACTAATAATCATGCCCAGGTTGGAGTTCGTCTCATCAATAGCATCAATCACCACGGTAAGATTACAGGGAGTTTACAACACAGAAGAGAACCAACTCAGCCTGAATTAGGCTTAGTGAACAGAGATGTAGTTTTTTTAATCTATTAGTCAACAAATCTGCTAATAATTACCATCTTAAGGGGGAACAAACCTTCTTGTCAGTTATCAACAGGTTTTGGTACCAAATTCTCTACTACCATCCTTAAATATTAACTACTAAACCTTAAATATTATTTGCTGACGTTTCAGGGTTGGACTGGTTGTGGTCCAGTGGTCAGGAATTGGACTTGAGTTAAATAGTTTGTAGGTTCATATCCAGCTCCAAGCTCTGCGCTGGTTCTACAACCATTTTGGCAAGACAATGACCCCCACATGACCCCCGGGCACTAAAGCTTAAGGCTGCCTACTGCTCTGGGTGTGTGTATTCACTTCACTGGATGGTTAAATGCCGAGCACACTTGCAATATGGTCTCTTGTGGCCATAAAAACACTATCTTCTTATTTTTTGTTTCATTTTCACTGCTTTATATGTTCAAATCCTGAACATCTAGGTCTGGACATAGAACGGTTTTGCATGACGGGCGGAGAGAGTCCGATTGGTTACCTGAAGGCCTACATGACCAACCTCTACCTGTCCAAGGATTCAAAGAAGGTACAAGAAGCTATTGAAGAAGGTACTAAAACTATTTGGGCATGGTTTAAATATGTGAATGGATTTTCAAGTCACAATTGCTGATTTTGAATTACTCCTAGGAATAGCGGCTGCCACCATGTTTACCTGTGACAGCGAGAACAAGCTTAGCGACACTCAGCTCCGTGTGGCCTTTGATGGAGATGCGGTTCTATTTTCTGATGAGTCTGAGATTATCGTTAAGGAACATGGACTGGACACGTTCTTCCAACACGAGAAGGAGTTTGAGAACATGCCTCTGACACAGGTAAAGAAAGCTTACGTTTGCAACTAAACTGGGCAGTTGTGGCCTAGTCAATAGGAATATGTTTAAAATCCCAGACCACTGCTCTGGCTTTTTTGACTTAATAGTAGTTTCACTTGACTTCCTCATGTAAATACACCCTAAATTTCTTTTAATAGTGCCACTGTAATTTTTCTTTCACTCCATCATCTCCTTTAGGGACCTCTGAAAGGTTTCCTGGAAGCCTTGGGCAAACTCCAGCGCAAATTCTATGCAAAAAACCTGCGAAATAAATGCCCAATTCGTACTTACCTTGTGACAGCCCGAAGTGCTGCCAGCGCTGGAGCCCGTGTCCTGAAGACTTTGAGGAGCTGGGGGCTGGAGGTGGACGAGGCTCTCTTTCTAGCTGGGGCTCCAAAGGGCCCTCTCTTGCAAAAGATCAGGCCGCATATTTTCTTTGACGATCAGATGTTTCACATTGAAGGTGCTCAGGAGCTTGGGACCATTGCTGCACACGTGCCCTATGGAATAGGACAGAAGTACAATAAAGGGGAACTAATAGAAACACGGAATGCTGAATGAATGAATGGATGAAAAGAACGGAAGAATGGATGTCACATATCAAGAACCACCAGATAATAACTAATATAAATGCTTGTCGGATCAGAAATTCTTTATTTGTACAGAACATTATTTATTGTTAGAATTACGAAATTTGACTGTTGGATAAATGATCATTGATAGATTACTATGACTTCAGTGATCACTGAATATGTACAAGCACTGGATTTTCCTGCCTGTGATTATGTCAGAACTGTGAAACTGAACATTTTTTTAAAGAAAATAATGTATACATAGATGGTTTTACCATTACATATTTTTCTTATTTCTTTTTTAATATGGTAGTATATATTTTAGATAGAATAATTAATTCTATCTCAGGGATCACTGTGTTTTTTAATTTTAGTGAAATTTATTTTTGAATAACCAATTGTTTTTTTTTCTGATTATTCAAAACAACAGAATGTACCTCAACCGTCTTTCTGTTACTTACAGTACTGTGTTATTACGTGCAGTAATAAAGTTATGGTACAGAAACTACTTTCATAGGTTTTACTTTTTATCAAAAATATTTGTTATTGACTGTACCGTACATGTTCGTTATTTCTTGAAACGTACATTGTAAATATCTGCGCGTTGACTTGTGGGTAATGTAGTTCAACAGCATCTCCCTAGCCTAGTCGGACACGAATGAATGTGTACATAAACATTAGCGCATTAGCCGAACGTTTGGGTTCGTCGAACGTTCATTAGCGAACACTACAAATCATATTTTAACCTTTTAGCGAAGGCGTCGGCATGCTCCGTGGCAAGACAATCATCGTGACAGGAGCAAACAGCGGTATCGGAAAAGCCACCGCAACGGAGCTGCTACGACGTCAGGGCCGTGTAATCATGGCGTGTAGGGACCGACAACGCGCGGAGAAAGCGGCGAAGGAGATCCAGCAGGAGGCCGGAGCTGAGCAGGGGGAGCTGGTGGTCAAACTCCTGGACCTGGCTTCGCTCTGTTCTGTCCGCAGCTTTTGCGAACAGATCATTGAGGTACTTGTTAAAATTCTGTGCGTATGTATCACAATAAAACTATAAATAAACGGTGTTTTTAAAGCACATATGGCGAACCTTTTAGCGAACAATTCAGGTAGTGGGTACAGATTTAAGTCTTCGTTCCCCAACACAATACGAAAGCGCCAGAAGTTTGGAGAATCACGTGACTGTTCACGTGTCGTTTAACGTCATTTATAACTGTGACTCTCCCTCTCTCAAACATACAAAGCGCACTAATTGTATTAACCGTCTTAAACATCTGTTATCTAAGTATTGGTTGTTCACACTGTTTGAAAGAAAAAGATGCGATTGTCAATTTTTTGCCTATAACAAAATAACAGTTCTTTATCTTCCACAACTTCGTCTAGTCGTGTGATGTCATCGCACAATTTTGTTATCTACAATTATATTATAGCTATTTTCAATTCCCGCATTTTATAAAAAAAACTATTTCGTTTCGGAAAATATATCGGGGAGCTGGAGCCAATCCCAGCAACTCTGGTCCTAAAGGTGGAACACCCTGAATTGTTGGCCAACCAATCACAAAGCACACATATACATACATACAGATTCACACTCTCACTCACACCTGTTAAATGTTTACCACATTTTTCAGGATCCAAGTTTTTTTTTGTTTTAAGTCAGAAAAACAAATTATGTAGTACAGTTTGTAAAGTATTGCACATGGCAAATTTGCAAGTTGTACAAAGTGTCTGGGTGCCGTCACGTTATCCCTCTCCATCCCTTCCTCTTTTTAAAAGTGTTTATTCAAACATTACAATTTTTAATATCCATCTTTTGTCCATCACACAGCAAGAACCTCGAATCGACATCCTTATCAACAATGCTGGGATCTACCAATGCCCTTACACCAAATCCGAAGATGGGTTTGAGATGCAGTTTGCAGTCAATCATCTGGGCCACTTCCTGCTCACTCACCTTCTGCTGGACCTTCTCAAACGCTCAGCCCCGAGCCGCATCATTGTCGTGTCCTCTAAGCTCTACAAGCATGGTGAAATTAACTTTGATGATCTGAACAGCGAGCAGAACTATGACAAAGCGTTTGCCTACGCTCGCAGCAAACTTGCCAATCTTCTCTTTACGCTGGAGCTTTCACACAGACTAGAAGATACAGGAGTGACTGTAAACGCTCTCACCCCGGGGATAGTGAGAACTAACCTGGGCAGGCATGTCCACATACCACTACTGATGAAGCCTTTGTTTAACCTGGCATCCCATGCCTTCTTTAAGTCCCCTGAGGAGGGGGCACGGACATCGGTCTACCTGGCCTGCTCTCCTGATGTCGAGGGGGTTCAGGGAAGATGCTTTGCTGACTGTGTTGAGGAGCAGCTTTTACCCAAGGCCACAGATGAAGAGGTGGCAAAGAAACTGTGGGACATAAGTGAAGTGATGGTGGGCATCACCACCTGAAGGAGCAACTGCGTACTAATAGCCCAGTGTGACTTTTCATCTGCATTGCAAGCTTTGTTTCGGTTTTGGCAAGCAATTACGCTAATATCCACAAGAGGGCATAACCAAACATTGAAGATGAATTTTTTCAGATATTTATTTAAAATTCTGTTCTTATCAAGGGAAACAGTATAAATATATATTTTTGGTCAGATTTATTTATCAAATACTAAAATATTTTTTAATCAAATGTAGAAAATATTCAGCCGCCCTATCTTTCACAGAAGGACATTTATAGTTTTCAGATGATGTTTGATGACGTGGATGTGCATACTTGCTTTAGTGCCTTCAATGAGTTTTTTTTTTGTATTCAATCGAGTGAGTAAGGCCTCTTTATAGGGCTGGGCGATTAATCGAAAAAAAAATCAAAATCGAAATTCAGAACATATAATTGTTCAAATTTTTCCAGGTCGATTATTTCAGTTACTACTATCGAGATTTAGATTTTTGGTATAATAATTCCTCTGACAGACCTCCTCAGTGTCAGATTCATTTTAAGTCACACGGGCGATTTCTAGCTTTCTCTTATCCCAAACTGACTTGTCTTGCCTTAATTCTATTAATTGCGAAAATCTTGTTCTATTTTGTGTTGTTTTTTTAAAGAAATGCCGTGTGGATTTTGCTCGGCCTGACGAATCGTAACTGCGCCGCACAAACGATTTTGTCTTCAGCCAAACCAGTTTTGTGTAATTGAAAAATAGTTTGATGGCTGTTATCGACGGGCTCATTAGCAGAGCAATTTTACAATTATTGCAACAACCCGCTCAGCTTTCAGAGTTCACTTGCCGTCTAATTAACCGCGCAAGGAGTCGCTACACCACGACTACTTGCTTTCGCGTACAAAGAAAGTACACATTACTCTCACGCTGCGTCTCCTCCTCTTCATCTTGACTGTTTTCTCGCGGCTGTCTCTGTAAGCACTCCTGATGGGCCCGTAATGCTTTTCCCACCTGTGTTTGCCATTAGGACTTTTTTGGGATAATTTAGAGAACGTTCCGATCAGCCAGAAAGCCCCCAAGATATCCCGGCGTTCATCTGATAGCTCCCTGTGAAATGGGAGGTCTTGGAGAGCTTGGCTGTGGAAGCTGGAGATTGTTTGTGTTTGAAATAAAGAAAATTGAGGAAATTACAAAAGTTAATGGCTGTAATGGTGCATTCCCAAACGGTGCCACGAATGCCAAGCTGCTCTAGACTGATGCCTCGATTGCAGTCACGTGTAACTCCTCACTGCTGCATTTCTTCTTGTTTTTCCTACTGCAAGACGTCTTGGTATCACACGGAGAACCCCTGAAGAACTTCCCAGCCTAGCGCTGGTGTCTTATCTGGTGGTTTGGCTTCAGCTGAAGTGGAGACCTGCAGTCAGCATCCTTTCCCACCATTCCTGCGAAGCCTCCCATCCAACTCAAACACTGAACTCATCGCGTCTTCATTATGATGTGTGTTTGTTTTTTGTGATACGAGCACGGAAGGGAGATACACGTGCGTGTTTTTCTTTCGCGTTCAAACTTTGTCCAACTTTAAATTTGACTGATACTGAACAGCTGAAAGCACTGGCAGATTTACCACGCCAAACATTAAAAATGACCGCAGTTCTAAACCTCATGAGCTAACTCACTGCGTTCAATACACTTCTCACGTTCAAGGATAATACATATATATATATATACACACATATATAAATAGTTATTTATTTATCTTGATTGATTTCAGCGTAATCTTGAAATTATTCTAAATGAGTTTATAATCGCAGAAAATACATGACCTGCATTATTCTTTGCGTTTAAGTGGCTCTTGAACAAACTCAACATTACACAAGGTGGAAATGACTTAGGTCTTGTCAAGGTTTTCGTATGGAATAAAAACATCGAATAAAAATAATTTAAAATATTACGACTTAAACTCAGAATTCTGACTTTAAGACTCGCAATTCTGAGAACAAATGGTCAAAATATTTTTATGAATACAATTTTAATTATAATCTATACATTTTTACTACTTGTTACTTTATACAAATGTATTTTTTTGTCCTATATAAAATGCATTTGTGTATTATCTATTTTACACCATTGAACCCCATTAAAACTTTGAGTCATTAGTTAATAAATGAGTTCAACTCCAATTTGGGATTAAGTAGCTGATGCAGGGCAAGTGGATAATACAAGGTTTGTGAGTTTGGCACGGCCTCATTTTGTCAGCCACTTTCTGTTCAGATCAAAACTTTTGTATTTTCAGCTTGACCTGAACCTTTCCTCTGGGTCAGTGAGTAAAAGCTTTGAAAAGCTGAAGGAAAACACTTTCTACAGTAACGAACACAGATCCCCTGGCACAGAAGCTGAGTGAGCAGCTAAAGAAAAACATCTTTTCAAATTATTTATTATTCTTTATTTTAGCAGGTAATTTGATTGATTGCTCGGTCTTCTGCAGCACTGACCTGAGCGTGAGTTCTGCCTGTACAGAGAGAATGACGCTCTATGTTTGACACTCTTCAAAACAACCAAAAAATCCAGAGGTTTCTTCTGGTGTGCAGAAAAATGTTGGTATGTAGCTTGAAGAGAGAAAACATCTCGGGATTTTTTCAATAATATTTGATCACTCTCCTCACACATGGAAATGATTCTTTAGGTGTAAATCTCTTCATGGGAAACGTGCAGATTTCCTGACAATTTCAGTCGCATGATTGCCAAAGTTAAGCTGATAACTCAACAGGTTCCTTAGATGAATCACAAGCCACACCGCTGCAGCTCGGATGGTCTCCGGAGCTTTCGCTGGGATGAAATAATCAACCAGGATTTGTATTTTACTGTACTGGAAATGTATGAATGACAAAAACCAATGAAAACAGCAAAGTGTAATTACTGTAGATCATAAAATTCAACCATCATAATTTCACACCATTTCCTCAAACACAAGCCAATCAAAACCAATTTCAGAACGAAGAAATACGAAAAGACATCGATTGTATGACTTTGGAGAGAGCAAAAAAGATTTGAGATGCTAATGTGAACTCTAGGGCGCCTTATTTGTGATTTACAAATCCAGAACATCATTGTACTGTAGATAGAAATGTGGAAAGGAAAAGGACGTGGTTTTTAGTCCAAGTACTTGTGAAATTAATAACACGCAAAGTCTCCAACACAAGCACAACTTAAGTTTGAAATCTCAGTCTCAGAATGGCTCAAACAGTTCATGAGAATGAACAATGAATTTTCGGTTCTAAATGTGGTTTTGGTCGAGTGCATGAACAGTTTGTCGAGCAGATAAGAGAAGAGATGGGATTTTTCTGGGTGGGCCGGGAGACTTATAGGCCTGTTGCCGGCAGCAATTTATAAATGCAAATAAACAAAGAATGAAAGGAGAAAAGGCTTTCATTCAAGCTGAAGTGGAATAGAAAAAAAAACCTCACAAAATACGTGCAACTTAACGTACCATGCTGCTATTAAGTTCATGATTTGATCTCTCTTTACACCTACCCAGTTGCTTAAGAAAATATACAATAAATTGTGTTTGCAACAAATACTTGATGTATTTATTTAACAAAAATAACATGTGTTATTGTAACAATACTATTGTTTTTGAAAGTATCAAATTTTGTCACTTTTGTGATCTCGAAAATGCTATAATAATTGTATTGATATCTGGTGATTGTGGAGGCGATTGAGTGCAGTGAACTCACCATCATATTCAAGAAACCAATCTGAGATGGGATGTCTCGTGTACCTTGAAAATAGCCATCAGAAGGTCCTAAAGAGATGGACATGGTCAGCAAGCATCAAATTCAAGTCTACATTTCCTGATCTTAGCTGGATGAAGAGGTATCTGGTGTAGGCTTCTGGTTCCATCCGCTAATGTTTGGCCTTCTACAAACCTCAAAACAAAATAGTTGATGCTGTCTTTAAATCATCTTGAACAGGTCAGGTCATCATTTGGGCCCACAGAACTGCCGCTCACTTAATATGTGCACTTTTCGGAAGACCTAGAAATGATTTTGCGTGAATTTGAACTAACAACGATGCCACATTTAAAGTTATTTAAATCACACAACACCATTCAGTAGAACTTTTCAGGAATGTAAAATGACAGGAGTACTTAACAAAGTGGACAAATCCCCTGTGTGTGTGCGTGTGTGCGTGTGTGTGTGTGTGTGTGTGTGTGTGTGTGTGTGTGNNACACACACACACACACACACACACACACACACACACACACACACCCACACACACTTGTAAATAATACTCTGTTTCTTTTATTTCCATTTGACAGCCTATATGATCATAACTCTAGGGTTCTGAAAAACGACATGTCTGGTACCCCGCTTTTTTACAGCCTGACCACAAGATGAAAAGTGACATTCTGGGTCAAAGTGGGAGATGACATGCTGCAGCAGGAATTTAGTCTGGTTATAGAGTGCTACTCATCCTATACGCGTGGCAGTGTAAACTGTCTCTCATCAGGACACAAAACAGACATACATTAAGCCCAAACCGGATCCATGATCAGGCCTGCTGAAAAAAAGTGAGGCCTGATGTTGGACACTAACACATTGATGAACTGCCTAATAGAGCTCTGCTTAATGTGAAGATTTAACACTCATGTTTTGAAAGCTGAACTTTGAAGATACGCTGATGCCCTTTAATCCAAAGAGGCATTTTAATATTTGTAATTTATATGAAATGTAAATAATAAATTCAGACAATCCAAATCCTGCACTAAATGTTACAGCATGGTGTTGATTTCTTTTTAAACAATATATATATATATATATATATATATATTATTTTTATTTATTTATTTATTTATTTTTTCATTTCAAATTCTATGCTTAATATTTATTTAAAAATAAAATAGAAATATTTATTATTTAAATATTTATTTTTTTTTATATAGTACTTTATTTTTGTCTGTCTCATTTGTCTTTTACACCATCTAATTTATTTCAATCTTAAATGTTTAAAACTGTTGAAATTAAATTTGGCAAAATACAGTAAAATAAAGCATTTACTGTGTTTAATAAATTACCACCAGAACAACTTGTAAAATAGGTGAAATAAGTGAACACAATTCAAAAATAATATATTTAAACAGTGAAATGAAATTAATCAAATTAGCATATCTAACGGTCTCAAAACATACTGAATATTTGTTTTGAAAAGCATTGTTAACTACTGTACGTTAAACTTTATTTTTTTTAAGTTTAAACTTTATTTAGGGAAATATTGCATAAAATGAAACCTACATTGGATTCAAATTTATCAACAATGAAAAGACTGTCATCAACCCAGAACGGTAAAATGATCCATGAGTGATTTGTTTTAAAGGTTTGATGATTTGCCATCAATGTGGTAGATTTTGCCACAAGACTGCATTTCTGTATCTCAAAATAACTCAATGAAATGAGCTCAGAGACCAACAGGCTCCTCAGAAAACCACAGAGGTTCTGAGAAGAAGTCAAATTTAAGAGCAGCTCAACATGTGCAGCTTATCGTACGGCAAGTCGCCGCAGCACTGCCAGACGGAATCCACGTTCTCCTGCAGTAGAGGAAAGTGAGAGGTGGTCAGGGCCACAGATTAAGAGCAAAATTGGTAGCAGGTTTGAGGAAACTCTCCCAAACTCCAGCCGTGGTTCCTCTGTGGGTGGTCGTACGTTTCTCCATTGAGTGGAGCGGCACTCCATCAAATTCCTTCCGCAGTGGTGTGAACTGTACGAAACCGTCAGGTGTTTACAAAAACACAATGCTTCTGTTGTCTTACTGGGAGTAGAGCTCATTCACTCTGCAGAAGACTCTCTGTCATCTTCCTCATCCATTCCTGTTCCTACTTTCCATCTCTTTGACACCTTTGGCCTCATTTTCTTGTTCTATGATTAATGTGCTGGTTATTTATCTCTGTCTGTCATCATCTCTCTTAATGTGCCCTGGCCGTAAGCCAGATCCACCACGAGCAGAGTGAGAGAAAGACACCCGGGCATGTTTGGTTTGGCCCCATGTCCTCCTCTCGTCACCCATCTCTCTCCGCAGCGCCTAGGAGATTCTCCCGTCTGAGCTCATCGACCTTTGGCCGTGCTCACGACAAATTACCCATCTCTGCCGTTTCTCATGTGCTTATTGCAGCTTTGTGCTGTGTGGCCATCAATAAAAGACGGGGGTTAAAATGGAGCTCTCGTTGAGTGATAGGAGTGCTAAAGCTCAGATCAGTTCAGAGAGGAGTACACTTCACATCACTGCACTCGCTCACACACACACACACACACACCACAAACCTCCAAAAAAGCAAACAAACGCTTCATATCAAAGTTTACAGCTTGTCGCAGAACTATGTGCGACACTGAGAGCGTTAACGCCAAAGAGCAAAACCAAGGAACAGAAGAGTACGTTTTTGAATGTATGTAATGAGTGCAGGGGTGTAAAGCACTTGAGTAAATGGAATTACTTATATTTTTTGATACTCAGTACAAGTATTAAGTAGCCAAAATACTTACGCAATCTTTACTCTCTACTTGACTACACTTTTGATTGAGTATATGTACTCTTAAGTTATATGACAATAAAGTTACTCCTTACATTGGGATTGTGAAAACGGGGTTAGAACAGTATGCTAATTTTGGAATATGTTTTAACTGGAAACGACCTTCAGACATCCCTGAAGGACAAACTGAGAAAATGTATGACGATGGGGGTCTGTAATGTGAGAATAGAACAAATTTTCACCCACACATTATGAGATTGGTTTCTGAAAAACTACAGCAGACGTCACACTAGATAAATAAGCATCAGATGGTAAATCCTCTAATTGTTGGTTTTCATTTCCGTTCTTACATTTGGACAACTAAACTCATTTGAAATGGGTTTCAGTGTCTTGCCCAAGAACATTCAGTTGCAGAACCAGCCAGATTCAGCCAGTGGGATTCAATCCTGAAATCTCTTGGACGCAAGTGTAATTTCCTACCACTGGACCTACATACACACATAAATCAATACAACAACATGGCCTTCCCTCATCAGACAAACTGTTAATGATCATTGCATTTGCTTCATCAGCACACAAAAAAAGAATAGAAGGATTGAATCAATCAGCACGAGGAAACCAAAAGCAGAAAGCACAGAAAACCTCTGGGGACACAAATGGCACATGAGGATTTGAAACCAGCAGGATGGGAGAATGTGTATGTGTGTTTGTGGACTGAGTCTTTGAAGCTTGACATCAGCAGCATCAAGAGCTGGATCAATGCAGTGCGTCGGTCTGTCTCTGTACACCGAATCCACGGGATGAACCTGTTCTCTCGCCCCTCAGGGAGCGGGACACAGCTGTTAGCGGCAGGTCCCGCTGCTTCCAGCCGAGATGCACTCACTGCTTGTTTATCCAAATCGTCCAAGCTTCTTCCTCTCTGTCACACTGAGCATCTTCACATTTCAGTCCGTTCAGGAGGCTTGAATATACTAAACTACAGCATCCTTCTCAAGGTCTCCATGTTCAGGAAACTGTCTACCGGATCCAATACACGACATACCACAGAAGACAGATCAGTCATAAATAAAAATCCTATGATCATTATGGGGACCTTGGTCATTATGGGGACCACAACTTTGAAGGCTTGTATGAAGGTCAAGATGGGACTCGAGGGTTGAGGTTCTTAAGGTTAGTGTTAGGAGAAGAAGATGGGAAATTGCGCTAATGCTGAGACTCCTTTTAAGAATAATAATCATTATTAAACTGTCTGGTAAGCACACAAACCCGGAGCAGTGGACAGCTTCAAGATGCGACACCTGGGGCACATGTGGGGTAAAGTTCAAGTTCACAGCATTTGTAAGGCACTTTTTTGCTGTTTTAACTCAAAGCGCACAAATTGTATTAAAGGACACCTCTTGGCTTATGGGGAATCTTTGCACACATTTATAGGTATAGCTTTCCTAATCAATTATATTCAAAATTTATTTATTATTTATTTATTTATTTATTAATCAAAAATATTATTTAGGTGGGTTTTGAACGAGTTTTGTAAACTTTGGTCAATGGAACTAATTAAGTAGAAAAAAAATGTTAATTGATAGAGGAAATCAGTCTCTAAGTGAAAAGGCAAAAAATTGCTATCATTGGAAACGTATTTTGCTATTACCTGTGTGTAAACTTCAGATGACCCCTTATGTTTCTAAGTAAAACATGTTACACGCGGTCCTTGCATCTTAAGGGTTTTCTTAGATCTGCGTTCTGCTCATTGTACCTTTAGGGCTATATATGGCAAACTCTAAAGGTCATGCACTGGTTTCGCTGTGGAAACATAAACAAGCAGCTAATAAACCCCCCAAAAAAGGGCTTATGTTTCTTTTAAACACTCTAAGGTCACTTCGGCACAATAAATTCCTTGATTCATTCAATCGTTTTGCCCAAAGAGAAAATATACTTAACAACTTAAAAAAGAAATGGTATGAGCAATTTAAGACAATTAAAAATTGTATTCACTAAAGTAATAGGATTACCAGGAAATATGAATTAATGTTTCAGGACAGCAATGGCCTTCAAGCCAAAATTGATTTCCGAAGCAAGTTTATCATGATCTGAACAGATGAAGTGCTGGTAATCAAACTTGTGAGTGATTGTGCGCCTGCAGTCACTCTCTTTATTCTTAAATCACTCTTATTGACAAGTGTGTATCCTAAATCACTAAATCCTCCGTTCAAGTCAAACCATCTTCTCTCTGCATCCGGCTGCACACAAACCAAACGACTTCACTGATCACTTTCAAACTCACGGCAACGAGAGGAACTTCTCCTCTACATTTGCTTATCTTTGAAGATTTATGCTTGCTTCTTTTTGGACTCTCTTCCCCCCAACGCTCCTCTATTGACTCCTGCAGATGTTTCCAGTTTACATAGCAGAGGGTGGGCACAGTGTCGGGCAGCAGGCTGACCTCCCACCTGCAGTTTTGACCTTTGCCCTTCACAGCTCTCTAAGAGAGCGGAACACCTGATGACCTGACCTCTGCGCAGACTGACACGGACGTTGTGACATAAGAAAATGCAACAAACGTCTGTTAGATCTCTGAAAAGTGATACACGACAACCTTTTTACCAGCTGGCAAATCTGGGTCTCTGGCGCCCCCTATAGATAAAAAACTGAACTTGAAATATAAACTATGTACAAGATTTGGGGATTAAATCCAGAAACATGGATTCAAACACATTGTAAGATTGTTAAAATATACATTTTATTATGTAAAAAACTAGGAAAAGCAAAATTCAAAATTTCAGTTAAATAGATAACATTTCTGTTTATATAAAAATATTTAGTTATAAATTGTAGTAGTAAAGTAAAAGTCAATATGTAACTCTGCATTAAACCATACAGTGAAGTTACAAACACACACACACACA